>CM031244.1:737722078-738329578 GCA_018340775.1 Taxus wallichiana var. yunnanensis
CTGCTTAAGGAGGGCATCATTGGAGCTCAAAGCACGCTCAGGGCCCAATTTTTCCTCTCATGTGCGCACCCTTTCCATCATTGCATAATATGAGCTCTAACAATATGGATTTGAATTTTTATTAATTTGAAATCAGAATGAAAACCTGGTTCAATTTGATATTTTCATGGAAAGCAACACATGATACTAATAATGTGGAGTGAGGGTGCTCGTGGGACCACGTTGAATTTGAGTGTCTATATGTTTACTTTCTATCCGCCAAATTCAACATGTAATTATTTTCCGCATGAAGCCTACGAATCCCTAGATAAAGACCTCCTTCAATTTTGTACGAAAAGACCTTATTTTGAAAAACGTGGACCATAAAAAATAATGAGAATTTCAACTGTGTTTGACAAATACTTACCAACGTGATGCAAATATGTCAAAAGTTGGTGCACTGGACGGTGCAGGGGCCACAACACAAACAGTTGCGAAATATCGAAGTGAAACACAACCATGTTTATACTTTATGTAAGTATTGCAGTACAATTTAGATTTTATTTAAGTATTTCTAACATTTAAGAGGCTGCATGAATCAATTTTGTAGGTATGCGTTTGGATCGACCACGTTTGCACTATTTTTAGTTTTTTCAAAGGCAAAGGAGCTCGCTTTCCATGTGAAGCTCACTTTGTAGTACCCGTCCTAGTAATGTGCTATTTCAATGCTCAACCGATTTCTTTTTGTGCTAATAAGATTGTTGCAAGTCTGTAATTGTGTGTGTTATAGTAGTGACTTTGGTAAACAGAATATGTAACGCCCACTAAAATCTCTCACTTGAGACCCATGAACAACTTAGGTTTAGTTAGAAAATTATAGAATATATATATATTTTTAAGTGTTAACAACCAAAGTCTCAAGGACAACTAAATTCAACCGATAACTTTTCCCATTATAACAATTACTAATTCCACATTAAAAAGCAACAAGCGTAATAAGTCCACACCTACCTCAAATCTCCTTAGGGATTAATTTAATCACCGATTATATTGATGATTTAGCTAAATACTCCTAATTAAATTTTAGGATTAAGGGACCAAAACAATTAAATACCATATTTAATCCCACAAGATCTAAGGCAAGAACAAGGTTTAATTATAGTGGGGAAACGAATACATATTTAAAATCATCAGAGTAAATTCTTACTTACCCACTCTCAAAACTCTCTTAAAAGATTCAACCTGATTTTTCTTATATTTAACACATTCAAAACTTTCTGAAACCATTCCCATTACATAAGGGATTTCCTTACCTTTTCGGTGATATAAAGAAGTCCTTCTAACTCTTCATATTTCTTGAGTTATGGGCCAACAAAACTTGGGGTGAAAATTTTCCCAAGAGCGGGCTTGCGGGCCTTGGGAGGAAAATTTTCCCCAACTTGGGCTTGCGGACTTCAGAGAGAAAATTTGCCTAGAGGAGAAAAGCGGACTGGCGGAGCGGGGAAGAAAACTCTTCCTAGACGCGGGTCGGCGTAGCGAGGAAGGCATTTAGCGCTTTTGCCATTTTAGGAGAAGGCAAATTTTACACCCGCACCTCCGCCAATGCCCAATAAAACCACGTGTCGATCAATGATTGGTCGCGGGGCGGCGAGCCAGCAGAGTAAAAATTGCCAAATTAACTTTTTGGACTTAGATCATTTTTGACAAAATAAAGGCTTGCAGGTCAACGGAGTGGCGGGAAACTTCTTGAATTTACGCCTTTTGGACAAAATAAAAAAGAAAGTATCGGTCCGAGTGGTCTCGCCCAAGAATATATTAATAATTAAATTTGACAGTTATAATATTTTTGAAGCCAAATGAAATAAAAACTTCAGAAGGCCATAACTTTTGATTGGGAACTCGGTTTTTGGAAAACGAGGACTATCTGGAAATCTCTCAACTTCCTCTTTGCACAGAGATCTTAAGAATTTAATTTTACTAAATGTTAAATGGTAAATTTTGATAAAATGTATTTACACGCTTAGAAAGTGAACTGATATTTTAAACTTATCAATTATTTGTTCAAATCCGCCATTTATTCTTTCTCAACATGCCAAATAGACATGGAGGATTTCACTTGGAAGAATTTAGGATAGATTTCAAGGATTAAATTGTTTGATTGAAGATCAATTCGAATTTCCCCAATTTAACAGCAAAAACAGAGAAATTGTTTGAGCTCGATTTTAAAGGTTCTATGAAAATTTCTTAAGTATTATAGTTTGTTTGGGATCGTTTTGATCTTTCTTAGCTTGTATTAATGTTTCAAATGTCTTTCCTAGTCTGCAGGGTCATTCTGTACATTTTCTGATAATTATTTGCCAGTTTGAAAATCATCTAACAGAGCTCTACAACTTCCAACTCGAATTGATCCATTACATTTACCAAACTTTAAAATATGATTTCATTCTAATCCAATATTACAATGTTCTATTTCCTTCAATCAAAATGTAGAAACAAGAAAGCAATTTCTATTTCCTTTAAAAAAACATGCTTTTCAAACATAGAGGATGCAATAATTCTGAATACATTTTCCACATTCGAAAAAGAGTTGTAAAACATTTTCAAAGCAGATTTCAAACAATAATAACTACATTGTATAAGGTAAAACAAAATCTATTCAATTGAAAATATTTATTTTATATCTTCTCTTTTTTTGGATAAAATACAACTTTACAATCACAACTCCTTCTCATTACATTCCTTTTTAAAAACAAAATATCGAGTATATTTCTTTCACATTCAAAGGGGATTTCATTTCCAAAACATAGTAACTCTTCAAAGACAAAATGTATATTAAATTGTCATCCACATCAAGTGGGGAAATGGTTTACAAAAGTAATATTGCAAGGAGTGTTAGAACTTTGTCTTCTTCCTCAATTACAATATACATGATACAATTTACTCCACATTTATTCAAAAATAGATAACAAATTATATCTCTTTCACAATTCAAATTAAAAATTTCATAGCCAATACAACACATCTTTCTATCATAAATAATGTACAAGGTCATGCACTTCAAAGTGGGAAGAGGTTATAATAAGAATAATTTCAACAAGGATTGTCAAACTTGGCTTTCTTCTCTGCTCCAGAACAACAATATGAATATCCTCCATTTTCTTTATTTCAATTTGACCACAACATGAACAGGGGAAAGGAAACGCTTTCCACTTAACCAAGACATCCAATGAAAGGAGAATCCATCCTTCTTCATTGGCTCTTGAGCCCCAACCACAATGCAATAAAATATGTTTTCCAACACATGGCAACAACATACTTCCATAACACAAAGATATATTTCTCATTCAAAACACGGTCCAAAACAAAGGCATTTGTTTACAACCACAGAATAAAGACAACAAACAACACTCAAGATTCATCATGGAAGCCAAAGGAGAAAGAAACTATGGGGATGTTGCATATGACTCCCAAAGGGAAATGGGTATCACCACCGAGAACAAACCGCCAAAATATATATCATTTCAATACTTGACATGCCCTTATGCCTCCCAAGTACCCCTTATTCCACACATTTACTTATGTCTCCCCAACCTCTTATGGCACCCCATAATGAGTAAATAAATGCAAGCTATTTCTTTTTACAAGGTGGAACCCAAATCCCAACTCCCTCCACACTTATACCTCCCCAAAACACTTATGCCTCCCATAAGAAAACCCCATAGTCTTCTCCTACACCATTCCTAGGCCATCTACCCAACCAGCCAACAAATAAAACAACCCACTCAAACATTCAACCATTCACATATGCATAAAAATGAAAGGAGAGCATTTCCAAGAGCTAAGCTCTTACCTCTCCATGATGGAGTTTGTTCCAAGTTCAAAACATCAAGCTCTCCAATGTAAAACAATCCAAGAGATCAACAATCAACAAGTATGCAACAATCTCCAATTTCCTCCCAATTTTCAAGAGCTCCAAAAACCCCAAAGCAAGTCACAAAAATGAAGTGATAAAATTGAAGCAACCCAAAAACAAACCAAGGAATTTGAATATATAGAAGATGGAAGAGAAGAGGATGAGGTGGATCCATGTAGGATGCCACTTCACACATCCTCAACTCCAACACCCAAGGTCAACTTCATTCTCCAATGCATAATAAATGGGTGGGTGAATAATATGACATATTACTTCGACACTCCAAAACAATTCCACACCCCAAAGGATTGAAATTAAAATCATGTAAGAAAGTGTAATTAAAACATACAATTTAACTTACAAAAATGCATAAAGAAGGTCTAAATTTAAACCCTCCATCCATAGGTAAGGTTGACATGTAAATTTAAGAGGTATGGGACAAGTATAACTTGTCCCACAAGCCTCCAAGGACAAATTCAAATTTCAAAGAAGGTGGAGTGTTTCATACTCCAAAAATATACTTACACATCACTTACACATTTCCTTACAACACTTTATTTTTAGGCCAACAACTCTAATAATTACTTTCTTATGTACCAACTTTATTAATTAATTTTAATAACCAGATTACTCACATTAATTTACCACAATTAGTAAATAATTAAAAGGTAAACACATCACTTAATAAACACATACAAACATCAATAAAAGGGAACCAAGTAAATAAATACACATAACCCTTGGTCACATTTAAAGGTGATCCCCCATGGGAATCCTTAACAACAATAGAACACACACATGCACACACACACACAATACAAGTTGCCATGGTGACCTTGTTGAATTCATCTAGAATTCTAATGTGGTTGGTGTCTAATCCCCGATGTTTGTTGTGATATTTTTAACCCGCACAATACAAATACCCCTTCGGCCTCGTGGCCATATCGAACATCAAAATGAATATAATATACTTTCAAAATCATCAATATATATATGAATCAAAATAACATGCATAAAATCAACAATATCACTTACAATTTCATCAACAATGTATAATCATCAATTTTAAATTCAATTTGCTCGGTCTACTCAATATATCCAAATATCACATGTCCTAACAACATCCATAAATATATATATACCCATGTGTAACAGGATATCAACATCTATAGAAAATGTCTCTAATAATCATCATGCATCATATATGAATCATAGTCAACAATAATCCATGATCTGACATCTAACACCATACTAAATCAAAACTATAATAAAGTCTATAATATAGTCAGCAGTATCATGATCAATATCAAAAGTGTCGAAGGGAAGTGGGAACTACATCCCCTCCCCTTAGACTCAACTTCCTCCTGGAAGTCACTAGAAAGAGAGATAGGAACAAATGCAATAGAAAAAGGATCACTTCCTTATGGGATTGTTTGCTTGAACAAGTGTGGGTCTACTTGAACCTAAGTTCGGTCTAATACAATTCAACAAGAAGAAGGGATATTACAAGGGATGAGTTCTAAACTTTCTACATGTAAGGATACGAACACTTAAATCTAGAGATTACTCTTAATACTCTTTTGAACTCTTCATATGTTATATTGTTATGTGTAGTATCTTGGTTGATAGCATAAATTTACTCTCTAGATTTAAGTGTTCATAGCCTTGCATGCAAAAAGTTTAGAAATCATCCCTTGCGGTATCCCTTCTTCTTGTTGAATTGCATTAGACCAAACTTAGGTTCAGTGAGACCCACACTTGTTTGAAGCAAGAAATCCCATAATGGAGTGATCCTTTTCTATTGCATTTGTTCCTATCTCTCTTTCCATGACTTCCGGGAGGAAGTCGAGTCTAAGGGAAGTGGGAACTACATCCCCTCCTTGGAGACTCGACTTCCTCTTGAAAGTCACTGAAAGAAAGATAGAAACAAATCCAATAGAAAAGGATCACTCCATTAGGTCTACTGAACCTAAGTTTGGTCCAATGCAATTCAGCAAGAAGAAGGGATATTGTAAGGGATGAGTTCTATAATTTCTACATGCAAGGCTACGAACACTTAAATCTAGAAAGTAAATTTATGCTATCAACCAAGATAATACACATAACATTGATATAATGTGAAGAGTTCAAAAGAGTCTTAAGAGTAACCACCAAGTAGAGGAATAATAAGGATAATTACATGAGTTTGAGAATGAACACATAGTTTCCCAAGGAATACAACATACTACAATAATAAAGGTTATGGTTTCTACTAATTTTAAGCCATGATTTCAAGGTTCGTTGTCTAGACAAGGCTAGCAAAAATCAACTTTGACCAAATTTGCATGAGAAGCATTTCTACTCAAGGTCCCACAATTTGAGGATCACACAAGATGAGGTATATCAAAAAGGACACCTAAATTAGCAAAACATTTAAAATCAATGAACTATTCAAGGAAAGCACTTCTATAACTTGAGAGGGTACAATTAAATTTTCATGGTAATACAAGCAAAGTCAAAACCACAAGTTTTCCTATAGCCTGATTTTTACACTTTTGTTTTAAGAGTCGAACACACCATACAAACCAAATCTATAGAAGGAAACCATTTAGCAAAATTATATATATATATATCCCTTAGTAACTAACATATCAATACAAGTACCATACATTATAACACAATGGGATTTATTTATCTTATTTCCTACTCAAGCTTGGAATAACCATAAAGAGAGCACAAGAAACACCAAGGACCACTCAAGGTCACTAGGGAGAAGAACTAGTAACATAGGGTCCAACTACAATCAAAGGGTGCATCGTATCAAAAGTGAATAACATCATCTTGCACATTCCATCCTAATGGAAAAGGGGCAATAATAACAAGGTGACCCAAGAAAATATGAATAAAATAAGACTTCCCAAAGTTATTTTATATCCTTAGCATATTTTTCCTTAAAATTACAATAAATTAGGTCTCCAGGACAAGACAACACGCAGGAGGTTGCTTGTTAAACAACGATAAGTCTCGGTCTAAAAGGACCACAACTCACACTCATCGAGCTATGGGACGATAAGTTTATGATGACCCAAACTACCACAAGAAATACACATACATCTATGAATAAGAAAGTACTAAGCAACTAGAACAAATTGCTATCCACCGGTGTTTCAAAATTTCGGTGGCAAATGAACTACAGTTCAACTAAACATTACACTCAATACACATAAATCTTACTTATTTTATAGCTCAACTAATTAATTCAAAAGTTGTAGTTTCGTTTGCTAAGCAAATTCCTTTAGGATTTTTCTTAATTAAACTTCCTCCTATTATGACATCACAACTTTGTGTTATAAGGACCACTAAGGGGTATGATATCTCGCCATTCTGTAAAGGCGGAAAAGAGAAAAAGTATTTATTTTACCCCTAGGGAAGGTAGATGGACAACGTTTCCTTTCTATTCCTCTACATGGTTTTTATTTCTTCCATTAATTTACTCAAGTTATAGCAAGGACCATTACCCTTTTTCTATGTTCCAGTTTATTTGTTAAGCTTCAAGGCCAAATCTCCTCAATTATAGTTTTATGATGTTTGGGTGAGTCAACTTGTCAAATTAAAAATTTAATGAGAAGGAAGGGTAAACATATCACACTATTAATTTTATGGGAGAGAGAGGTAAATCAACACATCACATTTTTAATTCTTAGGAAACAAGGGACATTCAACATAGAAAACACATTATTAATTTTGTAAGAACTAGGAAACAATCAACCAACATGGATCACAACAATATTTTGGGATTTTTCCACTAATTATAAGTATCATAAAGCATTCCTAGTGGGTTCTAGAAGTTCTCAAAAGAATTTAAAAGGAAGGCCCACTAAAGAAGCATACTTACTTTTACTGATCTACTAGGGTGTAACAATGTTTGTTGTTTTGGTGAAAACATTTTACCTACATGATAAGAGAAGAATAATTTTAAAATCTACACCCATATTACCACAAAAACTACCAAGCAAGAAATATAAATGAAAAGGAAATATTTTAACTATAAAAACACTAAATACTCACTAGAAAGCATCAAATGTAAGTAGAAAATCAACTATCTATTCAACATGGTTTACAACCAAGAGTTACGAGTTTCACAAGAAGAATCACATTATAAAATACCACCAAGATTAAACTATCAAGGTCTAATTACACTATCATCACCAATGTCATGGTCTAAAAGACTCAAAGCATCAATAAGTGTCTACATGTAATCACAAATTAATAGTGTTATCACCGAATCACAGCACCCTTCTATGGTTTATACAAGTGCATATACTTGAACTCACGGTGTGATTGGATAACATGGGTACTATCTCCAAGTTGTGGGACTTGCTACTTGAGATAGACCTCCAAAGAAAGTTGGTTCTTACTCCTAAACTACCTGCCACAATCTACTCTAATGTAGGGGAAACTAACTATTCTAATCTAAATTTCCAAGGGACCAGGGAGAGAGAATGCATAAAATGAAAGCCTACACTAAAGCGGTGATACACCAGAAAAGGAGGGTGTGAGAGTAGTCTCCAAATGCATGAAATACAGAAGCAAAGTGCACACTAGAAGAGGTGATGACAGTTCTCCATAATCTAGTAAAATGCATTCACAACGATATTCCAAGCATACACAATGATAATGGATCCCTGCAAGAACATAATAATAGACACAATATTCTTGTAGAAAGATTAAAGGGGCAAGAAGAATGCAAGAAAACATAGCAGGGGAAGATACATCCACAAACTGATATTTTATTGCTTCATGATATGCACAGTTCAATCTATTACAAGATAAGGGCCTGGATCACCATGCAAGGAGTCCACTACAAGGGCCTGCAACACATTGGCTTCAAAAAGAAATTTTGGCAGAGATTTTCTACAAAAACTACCTCCTTTACAATGAGCCCAACACTCCAATTTATAGAAAAATGAGAAGAGAGAGGGGGAAAATGAAAATCCCGAAATCTATCCTTCAACCACTTGTAAGAGGCATTAAATGGAGTAAAATTATTATATATTACTTGCAAAAGGCTCCCCATACTATCCCAGGTGCTGCAGCAGAGAAAGAATGATGACCATGCCTCTTAATTGCACTCCCAACCACCAAATAAAACACTGTTATGAACCCAGCCATGTTTTCTAAAAATCTCAATCAATCTCTCATCAAATCTAAAATTTCTTGATTTTTGTGTCATCGGGATCAGAGCCACAATTCCAATGGTACCAATTTTGTGTGATTTCGTTGAGAAATGCAAAAGTTATGGCCTTCTGAGTGCGGGCAGCTATTTTGGGTCTGGCGTTTTCTATCATTTGACGGGAATGAGCATTAACTAACTGGAGCCGAATATGTTTCTCTTAATTAAATATATCTAACCTCATTAAAAATAATAAATCCAGCTTTTGTGGTATAGAGGACATCGTGCTTGTTCCAGAAAGTCCAATTTTATGAAAATCGGAGCTCGGAATCAAAAGTTATGGCCGTTTGAAGTTTCACGGGTCAAACGTTGACTTTTCTTCTTTGCTGTTGGCTGTTTCAGCTTTTCGCATCCCTCGTGTCCCACGTGTACCTTTTTCCTAGATGTCCCAAATGAAAATGTCCTGCTTGGCTGATTCGGGCTTCCTTGTTCCTGTTTGAGGTGAAGACACGTGGCGAGATTCCATTCGTTGGCGGCTCTTTTGGCTTTCTGCGTCCCACGCGTACTTTTGGCCCAATTTTCCTAGACGAAAGTCCCCTATTACGGCTGAATCGACCGGTTTGTATCCTCCACGTACCTTTGTCCCAATTGTCCTGGACTACCTGGGACAAATATCTCCGAACCACCCGAAATGGACTGTTTTTCGGCTTTTCGGCCGGTTCGCGTCCCTCGCGTACCTACGGCCCAGATGTCCCAAACTGCGTGATAACAAAACTTGGTGATTTTTTCCACTTTCAGCCGGTTCACCTTTTCACGTCCCATGCATCTCGACGTCCCAACTGACTGTGCGGACCGCCTAGCGGCTTTTCGGCCGATTCGCGCCCCGACGTCCCAACTGTCCCGGACTGCCTAAACTAGGACTTAGCTGATTTTCTTTATTTTTTCGCCCCAAGCTTGGTTTTTTACAATTTTTCACCTTTTCTAACTCATTGGGTTTTCTTCTTGGATGGGAGAGTTAGAAAGAAGCCGAGGGGGCCCCAAAAACATGATTTTGGGCCTTAAATCAATCTATTTGCTTGGGACTAAAGAATTTGATGCATGTTATCAAAATTACCTTGAGGGTGAATTTTGGATAACAATTTTGGCGACTCAATGCGGGTTATCTACCTGTCAGATGAAGAATGACCAGCTGCTCGTAGCAATCCATTGGGCATGGAGTCTGTTTGATAACCTCTCAGCTGATCTAAAATTTGAAAACTTGTATCCTTGAGCCATTGAAACATTTGTTGAGCTGGTTCTCCCATGGCTGCAAATTCTTTTCCGAAGGCTCGATGAACTGCAAACATGCACATACTAGAAGCAATAGGACATGTGCACAAGCACTTAGGGAAATAAAAACTACTCTAACAGCAGTACAATGTGCATAAGCACTTAGAGGAATGGAAATTCTAAATTAATATTTACAAGGGTGAAAAGCTATCTTTCTAGTAGCAACGTTTGAGATAGATCCCATTGACCGGAATCTGTAATTCTTCACCATCCAACTTAGCCAGTCGGAAGGCATTGCTACCTTTGCATTCAATGATCATGTATGGGCCACTCCAGATGGCATCAAACTTGGAATGCTTTCCCGGCTTTGCACGATCTGCATCCCATTTCAACACTAGATCTCCAATTTGGAAGGTTCTAGCCTTGGCTTTCCTATCAAAAGTCTTCTTGATCAAGGCTTGATCCTTCTCTATTGCCTAGGTTGCATGCTTTCTAATTTCTTGGAGCTCCATTAATTCTGCATATCTAACCTCCATGGGTTCAAACTCAGCTAGTTCCAATTGTTTCATGAGTTCTAATGCTGGCAACTCGAGTGATATAGGTAGAACTACTTCTTTCCCATACACAAGCTTGTATGGAGAGCTTCTTGTAGACCTCTTGGGTGTGATTCTATCAGCCCATAGGGCTGATTTGAGCTTTGCGTGCCAAGTTCTCTGATTTTCATCCAGAGTCCTTCTGATGATTCTTAGTAGGTTCTTGTTCGTAGACTCGGCTTGACCATTACCTTGAGGGTAATAGTTCGATGAAGTGCTGAGATACACACAATTCTTGACAGCCCATTCAGTGATCTTTGTGCCAAGGAATGCCAATGCATTGTCTGATATGATAGTGGCAGGGGCACCAAACCTCGTGACTATCCCTTCATAGAAATCTAAGATATTGGATTCATTTGCCTCTTTGAGTGCCACTGCCTCAGTCCACTTGGTGAAATAGTCTGATTCTTATTAGAATCCACTTGTGGCCTTGACTTGAATTGGGATTGATGACTCCAATGAAGTCCAATCCCCATTACATGAATGGCTGATCTACTGAAATTGGACGAAGGGGCAGCGCTGCTAACCTTTCTTTCCCTGTGAAGAATGCACATTTCTTGCATTTCTTGACCCATGAGTAGCAATCATTGAACATAGTAGGCCAATAGTAACCAGCTTTCATGATTTTGAGAGCTGTCACTCACGGAGCAAAGTGGCCTCCTGCTTCCCCATCATGGAACTTGTGTAAAATTTTCTCAACTTGACCTGTTCCAATGCATCTTAATAGAACACCATTGATGTCTTCTTGAACAAGATACCATTAATGAGTACATACGGGATAGCTTGTAATCTAAAGTATCTCCTCTTCGCCTTGCTCACTTTTGGAGGGCACAAGCCTGTTTGGAGGTAATGCACCAAGTCTTGAGTCCAACATGGGATGAGTGCATCATCAGCTGGTTGTTCTTGATCATTCTGTAGTAGTAGGACAACATCTTCTTCACCTTTTGAGCCATCTGGTTGTTTGGAAGCGAGCTACTCACACAAACCTTTGCCACGAACTAGCTTGGTTACTTTGATTTCAATGTCATATTCCATTACCCGAGTGATCCAACCTGCTCTCTTTTCATTTAAATCCTTGTTTAGGAGAAAGTCCTTGACACCAGCATGAGACACCAGTAGTTGAACCTTATTGTTTGAGACCAAATGTCTGAACTTCTTCAAGCTCCTGATGACAGCAAGGACATGCTTTTCGATGAAAGAATACTTTATTTCGTAATCTTCCAAGGTTTGACTAAAGAATGCTATGGGCTATTCTGAACCTTCTCTATTCAGCTATGTCAAGATAGCTGAGATTGTATCTGATCCTCCAAATGCATACAACATGAAGTCCTTTGAAAAGTCTGGGTTGATAAGAGTTGGAGCTTGTGATATTGCATGCTTGATGCTTTCAAAACTCTCTTTGCCTTCTGCTGTCCATTTGAATGCGAGACTCTTCTTCAACATCATTGTTAAAGGCTTCACAAGAGTGGAAAAATTAGGCACAAATCTACGGACAAAGTTTATCCTTCCTAAGAAACTTTGAAGATATTTCTTGTGGTGTGGCAATGGAAGTGTTCGGATGGCTTCAACCCTTTCAGGATCAATTGTTAGCCCTTCCCTAGAGACAATGTGACCCAAAAATTTTCCTTCGTGTGCCAAGAATATACACTTCTTTGGATTCAATGACACTCCGAACCTTCTACACCTCTGAAACACTTGTCTGAGGTGAAAGAGATGGTCTGTTGCATTCTTTGAGAAGACAGTGATATCATCTAGGTATACCAGCACTATCTTGTTGATCAAGCCTTTGAACGCCATATCCATAGCTCATTGGAATGTTGCTCCGGCATTTGACAGTCCAAATGACATCTTCTTGTAAGCATACGTGCCCCATTTTGTAGTGAAGGTCATCTTGAATTGATCTTCTTCCTTTACCATTATCTGATTATAGCCTGAATATCCATCTAGCAATGAAAACCTTTCTGAACCAGCTACAACCTGCAATATTTGTTCCATTGATGGAAGCGGATAATGATCTTTGAGTGATGCTCTATTTAGATCGCGAAATTCCACACACAATCTTATTTCTCCATTTCTCTTTCTTACTGGCACCAAGTTTGCAACCCAACTTGAGTGTTTGATGGGGAAGATGATACTGGCCTCAATGAGCTTGCTTAACTCTTTTCTCATGAGAGGTTCAATATGAGGATTTACTGGCCTTTGCTTTTGCCTAACAGGCTTGGATTCTGGATCCAACTCAATAGTATGTTGTGCCAACTTTGGGTTGAAACCTCTTAGATCTTTGTAAGTCCAAGCAAAGACATCTGGGAACTCTTGAAAAAGCTGAACAAAATCAGATTTCTCTTGTGAGGTACTTACTTTGCCAATTTGCAATGTCTTGCCTTCTTCCACTAAAATAGGCTCTGAATCTTCACCCTTTACTTGAATGTTCACTTTCTCCTTCCGGAACTGATCATTCGGGTTGAATATTGACTCCAAGGTTATGAGGCCTTTTGGTAATTTGTTAGTTCTCAGCTGCACCACTTGGTCACCATACTGCTGCTCCAGCTTGTCTTGATTTCTGGCGGAGAACTCAGCTTCTTCTTGTAGGAAATTAACAATTTGCTGATCATTCTCGAAGACTTGCCAACTTGTATTGTTATCCGGAATAGCTGGTCTCACAACCACTTTGATATGAGGCTGAGATTTTCACTTTTGATATTTTCTACAATGTCAAATGCAGCCCCAATTGCTGCCAATCTGTCATTGCTTCATTCCTTTTTCTTGGGATGGAATTGATGCTAAAAGCTTCAAAATCTTCAATAAGATCCCATACCCGATTTTTGTAGTTCTTCAACATATCATTTTTGGCAGCATTTTTTCCCCTGACTTGGTTTACGATCAGCTCACTATCACCAAATACTTGCAAATTCTTGATGCATTTCTTCTTTGCCCAGTGCAATCCATGAATTAAGGCTTCATACTCAGCTTTGTATTGTTTGAGCAAGAAAACTGAAAACGGAAGGCTGAGTAATACTTTATACCTTGTGGTGAAATGAGCATAGCTCCTCCTCCTGCACCTTGTCTACTCCTTGACCCATCAAAGAACAATTTCCATACTTCATTCTTGTCCTTATGATCTGGCTTGGTGATGCTTTGGGGAGAGGTTGATTCTCTTCATGTAAACAATAAACTCCTAGCTCAGATTCTTCTATTTCTTGATAAGGATCAAAAGCATGCACCTTGCTTGCCCATTCATCAAGAGTCAAATCTGGGATGCTTCCAACCTTGGTGTCAGCTTCATCAGTGCTTGGATAATCTTCTTGATCAAACGCTGAACAATTGGTATTGATTTGGCTTGGAGTGTAAGGCTCAATGTGAAAGTTTGCGATAGGTTCAGATCTGATTGTGGCCTTAGTTCCATACCTTGTTCTAACAACATGTGTGACCAATCCGCCAAAAGATAGCCTCCAATTTTAGCAGTGAAGTCTCTTGACAAGCACAATGCAAAGAGTGGTGGCAGGTCTATGACTGACACATCTTGTAACACTATTACGTTGGGACATGCATGTAGTGTGAGGCTCAAACCTTTGATTACTCCAACCGTTGTCACTGTTGTCCCATCTAATTGCACTACACCCTTGGAGATGACTTCATATTGGAGTCCTAGTTGATCAGCTATTTTCTTGGGCATCACTGAGCTACTTGCCCCGGAATCAATCATGCGGTTGTGCACCAATTGGTTTCCAATGATTAACGAGACATAAAAAGGAGGAGGCTTCACATTTTACCTTCTTTATCCTCCATGATTTCCTTGAGTGGGCAGCATTTGTGAGTACCTTCTCTTGCATTTGGACTGTTGATTTGAAGTTGACCAATCCTTCATGGCGATTGTAGTAAATCTCTTTGTCTGGGATAGATAGTGATTCCCACATTGATATGTTTACATTTTCTTCTTCATATGATCAATGATATTGAATGGAGATGAAGTATCCCTCTGCTGTCCCTTGGCCTGCACATTCATTCCTTGCACATGGGTAGGAGCAACTGGCATTTGGGTTGGCCTAGGGGCTGTTTTAGGTAATCCTTGCATGCTTGGGATTGCATTTTGTTTGCCAATAGTTTGTGGAGTGACAGAAGGTCGTGAATTACTTGGGGCTAATGGCTGTTCTTCACCCAAATTTCTCCTCTTTGACCTTGTGTTGGCTGCAACACTTTGAGAGGGTATTTGATTCATGCCACAAAAATCCTCAGCTTGCCAATTGACAAGAGTAGTTTCGTTCGGAGATGTTCCTTGCTGAGGTGCTTCTTGCTGCTTGATCCTCTTCGTGGCTGGACTCTTGCGACCCACCAATGGTTTGCACCATAAGAGCCTGATTTAATGCACCGTTAAAGCACATTGATTGGTTATGTGGCTGACTACATGGGAAACACCAATCATATTCTTGGGCCATGTTATTTTGGACTGGCACTAATGCTTTAGAAGCAGATACGACATTGGGGTTATAGGGCTGAAATGGTCTATTAGCGGGAGGCCTTACTTGGCTTTGATTTTGATTTGCAGCCTGAGTTGGTGACCTATTTTGTTGGTATGGGGGCCTAGCCTGGTACTGCGCTTGAGGCTGATACGGTCTAGCACTTTGAGCTTGCTGTCTTTTGATAGTAACCAGCTCATTTCCCAAATTTTGCAATTGTTTCATGACCTCTTGGAGTTCATTTGAAGCACTAGAGGATGAAGTAGAAGTCTCATTTGAACTTTGATTTCTAGGAGTGGGAATAGGAGCCAAAGTGGGTGCTTGACTAGTGCTTGGATTTTCTAAGTTTGGATACAAGGGCATGGGAGGCCTAGGAGCCAGTTTACTAGCTTGAATAAGACAGTTTTTGGCTCTAATGGCAATGCTATAAGCAGCAGGTAAGGTTGTGCCTCCCATAGATTGAATTAACATAGAAATATCAGAATTCAAAGCCTTAAGATAGTATAGAAAAGCACCTTCTGCTGCTGGCCTTACTGCCACTGGAATCCTCTCCCAAGACCTTTGAAATCTGAAGTTGAAGTCAGTCAGCTACTCGTTGGGAGCTCTCTTGATAGTTGTCAATTGTTCTAGTAGAGACAAATTGTCTCCCTTTTCCCCAAACTGCTCATGGAGAACTATGCATAACTGATTCCAATTTGTGATAGAACCAGCTCCAAGGCTCCTAAACCATTGCAATGCCTTCCCTTTGAACGAAGATGCCAGTAATTTGATAGCCACATCCATTTCATTTATCTCATGGATTGCACAGACGTTAGCAATGTCTTTGACATGATCACCAGGAGTGGTATGATTTTCTCCAGTGAAAAATGGAATGTTCTTCAACGCTGCAATTGGAACTGGATTCTGTGCATTGAGGGCAAGTGGGCTACTGCCAGTGAAGTTGACAAAGGGATTTAGTGGTTGCGCCATTCTGATTGGCCTGAGAACCCTTGTTGATGCGAGAAAAGGTCTACCAGGTGGAGGTGTAGACAAAGTCCGGTTAGGTGGAGATGGTGATCTTTGAGCTCTTCTTCCCCTTCTTTCTCTACCTGGAGATAGGTGTAGATAAACAAACAATCCTTCCTCCCTAGTTCTTGACCTGGTCTATATTCTTCTCATAAATTTTCCAGGCTTGGACTACTTTGAACCAGCGGATTATGCCTCTTTTGGAGTCGCCAGATGTGTAATTTTAAAGCTCCTTCAAAGCTGGAACTTACAAAAAGTGCACATCGATCTTGTTGCAATGAAAGTAAAGACCTCTAAGGTCCCACTGGGTGTGCCAGAACTGTTATCACCGAATCATAGCACCCTTCTATGGTTTATACAAGTGCATATACTTGAACTCACGGTGTGATTGGATAACATGGGTACTATCTCCAAGTTATGGGACTTGCTACTTGAGATAGACCTCCGAGAAAGCTTGGTTCTTACTCCTAAACTACCTCCGCCACAATCTACTCTAATGCGGGGAAACTAACTATTCTAATCTAAATTTCCAAGGGACCAGGGGAGAGAGAATGCATAAAATGAAATCCTACACTAAAGTGGTGATACACCGAAAAGGAGGGTGTGAGTAGTCTCCAAATGCGTGAAATACAGAAGCAAAGTGCACACTAGAAGAGGTGATGACAATTCTCCATAATCTAGCAAAATGCATTCACAACGATACTCTAAGCATACACAATGATAATGGATCCCTGCAAGAACATAATAATAGACACAATATTCTTGTAGAAAGATTAAAGGGGCAAGAAGAATGCAAGAAAACACAACAGGGGAAGATACATCCACAAACTTATATTTTATTGCTTCATGATATGCACAGTTCAATCTATTACAAGATAAGGGCCTGGATCACCATGCAAGGAGTCCACTACAAGGGCCTACAACACATTGGCTTCACAAAGAAATTTTGGCAGAGCTTTGCTACAAAAACTACCTCCTTTACAATGAGCCCAACACTCCAATTTATAGAAAAATGAGAAGAGAAAGAAAGGGAAAATGAAAATCCTGAAATCTGTCCTTCAACCACTTGTAAGAGGCATTAAATGGAGTAAAATGATTATATATTACTTGCAAAAGGCTCCCCATACTATCCCATGTGCTGCAGCAGAGAAAGAATGATGACCATGCCTCTTAATTGCACTCCCAACCACCAAATAAAACACTGTTATGAACCCAGCCACGTTTTCTTAAAAATATCAATCAATCTCTCATCAAATCTAGAATTTCTTGATTGCTTTGTGTGTCGGGCTCGAGCCATGATTCCAACGGTACCAATTTTGTGTGATTTCGTTGAGAAATGCAAAAGTTATGGCCTTCTGAGTGCGGGCAGCTATTTTGGGTCTGAGCAGGTGTTTTCTATCATTTGACGGGAATGAGCATTAACTGACTAGAGCCGAATATGTTTCTCTTAATTAAATATATCTAACCTCATTAAAAATAAGAAATCCAGCTTTTTTGGTGTAGAGGACGTCGTTCTCGTTCCAGAAAGTCCAAT
Source organism: Taxus wallichiana var. yunnanensis (assembly GCA_018340775.1). Taxonomy (NCBI): domain Eukaryota; kingdom Viridiplantae; phylum Streptophyta; class Pinopsida; order Cupressales; family Taxaceae; genus Taxus; species Taxus wallichiana. Next base: position 737,739,978 of record CM031244.1, read on the forward strand.
TTTATGAAAATCAAAGCTCGGAGTCAAAATTTATAGCCGTTTGAAGTTTCACGGGTCAAACGTTGACTTTTCTTCTTTGTTGTCGCCATTTCGCTTTTCGTGTCCCTCGCGTCCCGTGCGTACCTTTGTCTGGATGTCCCAAATGAAAATCTCCTACTTCGGCTGATTCGGGCTTCCTTGTTCCTGTTTGAGGTGAAGACACGTGGCGAGATTCCATTCGTTGGCGGCTCTTTCGGCTTTCCGCGTCCCACACGTACTTTTGGCCCAACTGTCCCAAGCATTTAAATTCCCTGTTTCAGCTGAATCGGCCGGTTCACGTCCTCCACGTACCTTTGTCCCAATTGTCCCGAACTGCTGGGACAAATATCTCCGAACCGCCTGAAATGGACTATTTTTCGGCTTTTCGGCCGGTTCGTGTCCCTCGCGTACCTACGGCCCAGATGTCCCAAACCACGCGATAACAAAACTTGGTGATTTTTTCCACTTTCGACCGGTTTGCCTTTTCGCGTCCGTGCATCCCGACGTCCCAAGCTCAAGCTACGTGAAGCGCCTAGCGGCTTTTCACCGATTCGCGCCCGACGTCCCAACTATCCCGTCATCTTGCTGGACTAGGACTTAGCCAATTTTCTTCATTTTTCGGCCCCAAGCTTAGTTTTTGCAATTTTTTCACCTTTTCTAACTCGTTGGGTTTTCTTCTTGGATGGGAGAGTTAGAAAGAAGCCGAGGGGCCCCAAAAACATGATTTTGGGCCTTAAATCAATCTATTTGCTTGGGACTAAAGAATTTGATGCATGTTATCAAAATTACCTTGAGGGGTGAATTTTGGATAACAAATAGGTCATAGAGTATTATTCATAGTAACTAAAAAAGGTTAAGGAAAAGGTAGACTTATTTATAGGTTAAGAGGAAAAGAAACACACTTAATTTACACACATACTCGAATTGAATTAAATCTAACCATAATTACCAAGATACATATAATCCTCAAGTCATTACTTAATATAACAAAATGAGAGTAACTCTAGATAAAACTTAGCATGTCATTAAAGAGAAGCCACTACAAATAAACACTTTTACACTAACTTCCATATCCACCAAAATCAAACCGATCCCACCATAATTCATCATCCCATAATTAAACACCTCTACCCCAATGCGAGGTTCAAGCTCTTACCAGATTGTAAGAGAATTCACCACCACCGCTAACAAACTGCCAACTAGAACACACAACACAATGAACTCTCTAACTAGCAAGGTCAAGCAATGAAAAATTCACTCTAAGATCCTAGACACACTCAAGGTTCCGTGCATCTAAAACCAAGGCATAACTTTAAGCACCTAAGAAGACATTCAAGACACCCAGGGTGTACCCCCATACGACGAAATATCACAATGCAAAAAGCATAGAACCAGCTCATCATCATGCAAGAAGGAACCACATAACGCTTAGCTAAGTAGCCAACAACACAATGAGCTCCGAGTCACCAATCAAAATAAAATTCAAGAAATGTCGACAATCAGGAAAGTCTTAAGTAAGCTACATTGCAAAGTTTGAAAATTCTCATAAAAATATAAATAACTAAAAGAACCTCAGAGCTTCTCAATCCAATCATAAAAAGATCCTATCCCTTGATAAAATGACACAAGTTTACGAATGTAAAACACAAAAGTTAACACCACATTCACTTCACAGCCCTTCTTCATGGCCTCCAATAGGGTACTCTACCTCGAGGTCAGTTCGAGGGCACATACACGATATTGGGTCATAAACGCGACACCCAGACTTAATTTCCACTCTCCCATATGGGTAAAAAAATAAAAACTAACAACCAGACCATCTTTCCTAACCACTGAAGGAAGGAAGCTCTAAACAACTTCTAATTAACTCTTCCTGACCCCAGATCACAACCACTATTGTCCAACCACAAGAATCACACCATACAATTTATCATTCCAACAACTCTAATCAGGAAGGGTCTCAAAAGGGCTTAACACATCATACAATTAAATCAAGATTTAGGACTTTTAAAACAACAAAAATTTTCAAAGGATAACTAAATTTCCACTACGATTGAAGTTCACAAAAATCAATTTAATTTGACATTCTTATTTACAGGTTTTCAAAAACACTATTCAGCGAGTACAACAATTCAAACAACTTATTATTTTATTATTATTCTAATTCTAGTAGTTGATGAATAGAGTAATGTAATATTTCTTCATATGCATTTCTTTACAATTTTCAAACAAGTTTGTTTTCTTAGATTCACAAGTGTGCTAGGTTTACGGTTCATGTCTCAAGTTTTCTAGTGTTCCCAAGGGTCCAAGCTTTGAACCCATGGCTCGATACCAAGTGTAACATCCACTAAAATCTCCCACTTAAGACCCATGAACAACCTAGGTTTAGTTAGAAAATTATAGAATATATATTTTTAAATTTTTAACAACCAAAGTCTCAAGGACAATTAAATTCAACTGATAAATTTTCTCATTATAACAATTACTAATTCCACATTAAAAAGCAACAAGCTTAATAAGTTCACACCTAGCTCAAATCTCCTTAGGGATTAATTTAATCACTAATTATATTGACAATTTAGCTAAATACCCCTTGATTAAAATTTTATGGTTAAGGAACCAAAACAATTAAATACCCAAGGTATTTAATTTCACAAGATATAAGACAAGAGCAAGGTTTAATTATAGTGGGGGAAAATAATACATATTTAAAATCATCAGAGTAAATTCTTACTTACCCACTCCCAGAACTCTCTTAAAATATTAAACCTAATTTTTCTTATATTTAATGCACTCAAAAATTCCTGAAACCATTCCCATTAGATAGGAAATTTCCTCACCTTTCCGGTGATATAAAGAAGTCCTTCTAACTCTTCATATTTCTCAAGTTATGGGCCGTGGAACTTGGGGTGAAAATTTTCCCAATAGCGGGCCTGCGGGCCTATGGAGGAAAATTTTCCCCAACTCGGGCCTGTGGACTTTGGAGAGAAAATTTTTCCGGAGGAGAAAAGTGGACCGATAGAGTGGGGAAGAAAACTCTTCCCAGACACGGGCCGGTGGAGCGGGCAAGGCATTTAGTGCTTTTGCCCTTTTGGGACAAGGTGAATTTTACACTGCACATCCACCGACACCCAATGAAGCCACGTGTCGATCAATGATTGGCTCTAGGGCGGCGGGGCAGCGGTGGAAAAATTTTCAAAATAAATTTTTGGACTTAGATTATTTTTGACAAAATGAAGGCTTGCGGATTAGTGAAGCAATGGGAAACTTCATGACTTTGAGCATTTTGGACAAAATCAAATAGAGAAAGTATCAACCAGCGGGTCCACCTAAGAATATTTTAATGATTAAATTTGATAGTTATAATATTTTTGAAGCCAAATGAAATAAAACCTTCAGAAGACCATAAATTTTGATTGGGAACTTAGTTTTTGGCAAACGAGGACTATATGGAAAGCTCTCGACGTCCTCTTTGCACAAAGATCTTAAGAATTTAATTTTGATAAATTTTAAAGCACCAATTTTGAGAAAACGCCTTTCTGTCACTTAGAAAGTGAATTGATATTTTTAAATTATCAATTATTTTTTCAAATCCACCATTTATTATTTCTCAACATGCCATACGTACATGGAGGATTTCACTTGGAAGAACTTAGGATAAATTTCAAGGGTTAAATTGTTTAATTGAAGATCAATTCGAATTTCCCCAATTTAACAGCAAAAACGACTGAGAAATTGTTTGAGCTCGATTTTGAAAGGTTCTATGAAAATTTATTAAGTATTATAGTTTGTTTGGGATCATTTTGATCTTTGTTAACTTGTATTAATGTTTCAAATGTATCTCTAGTTTGCAGGTTTATTCTCTACGTTTTACGATAATTATTTTCTAGTTTGAAAATCATCTAACATAGCTCTACAACTTCCAACTCGAATTGATCCATTACATTTACCAAAATTTAAAATATGATTTCATTCTAATCCAATATTACAATGTTCTATTTCCTTCAATCAAAATGTAGAAACAAGAAAGCAATTTCTATTTCCTTTCCAAAAAAATGTGCTTTTCAAACACATAGGATGCAATAATTCTGAATACATTTTCCACATTCGAACAAAGAGTTGTACAACATTTTCAAAGAAGATTTCAAACAATAATAACTTCATTGTATAAGGTAAAACAACATCTATTCGATTGAAAAGATTTCTTTTACAACTTCTTTTTATTTTATCAAATACAACTTTACAATCACAACTCCTTCTCATTACATTCCTTTTTACAAACAGAATACCGAGTATATTTCTTTCACATTCAAAGGGGATTTCATTTCCAAAACATAGTAACTCTTTAGCACAAAATGTATATTAAATTTTCATCCACATCAAGTGGGGAAATGGTTTACAAAAGTAGTTTCACAAGGGACTGCAGAACTTTGTCTTCTTCCTCAATTACAATATACAAGATACAATTTCTTCCACATGTATTCAAAAATAGAGAAGATAGTATATCTCTTTCACAATTCAATTTACAACTTTCATATCAAATACATCACATCTTTCTATCACAAATAATGTACAAGTTCATCCACTTCAGAGTGGAAAGGGGTTACAATATAAGAATAATATCAACAAGGACTGTCAAACTTGTCTTTCTGCTCTGCTCCAAAAGAACAACATGAATATCCTCCATTTTCTTTATTTCAATTTTACCACAATAGAATAGGGGGAAAGGTAATGATCTCCACCCAACCAAGACATCCAATGAATGGAGAATCCATCCTTCTTCATTGGCCCCCGAGCCCCAACCACAATGCAATAAAAGATGTTTTCCAACACATGCCAACAATAGGCTTCCACAAAACAAGACATATTTCTCATTCAAAACACAGTCCAAAACAAAGTTGTTCTTTGCAACCATAGAATAAAGACAACAAAAAACACTCAGGGATTCATCATGTAACCCACGGGAGCAGAAAAACTATGGGGGGCGTTGCATATGCCTCCCAAAGTGGAAATGGGTATCACCACTGAGAACAAACTTCCAAAATATATATTATTTTAAATCCTTGACATGCCCTTATTCCTCCCCATAGTACCCCTTATTCCTGACATTTCCTTATGCCTCCCCACCTCTTACGTCACCCCATAACGAGTAAAGAAATGCAACCTATTTTTTTACAAGGCGGAACCAAAATCCTAACTCCTCCACACTTATACCTCCCAAAACACTTATGCCTCCCACAAGAAAACCCCGTAGTATTCTTGTACACCATTCGTAGGCCATCAACGCAACCAGCCAACAAATAAAATAACCCACTCAATCATTCAACCATTCACATATGCATAAAAATGAAAGGAGAGCATTTCCAAGAGCTAAACTCTTACCTCTCTATGACGGAGTTTGTTCCATGTTCAAAACATCAAGCTCTCCGATGCAAAACAATCCAAGAGATCAAAAATCAACAAGTATGCAACAATCTCCAATTTCCTCTCAATTTTCAAGAGTTCCAAAAACCCCAAAGCAAGTCACCAAAAATGAAGTGATCCAATGTAGGATGCCTTGGATCCAAGAAGATGGAAGAGAAGAGGATGAGGTGGATCCATGTAGGATGCCACTTCACACATCCTCAACTCCAACACCCAAGGTCAAATTCATTCTCCAATGCATAATAAATGGGTGGGTGAATAATATGACAGATTACTTACACACTCCAAAACAAGCCCACACCCCAAAGGACTGAAATTAAAAGCATGTAAGAAAGTGCAATTAAAACGTACAATTTGACTTATAAAAATGCATAAAGAATGTCTAAATTTACACCCCCAAGCATTGGTAAGGTTGGCATGTATATTTAAGAGGTATGGGACAAGTTTAACTTGTCCCACAAGCCTCCAAAATTAGCCTCCAAGGAAAAATTCGAATTTCAAAGAAGGTGGAGTGTTTCATACTCCAAAATCAACTTACACATCTCTTACACATCACTTACTCATTTCCTTACACATCACTTACTCATTTCCTTACAAAACCATATTACTAACATTAATTTACCACAATTAGTAAATAACATGAAAAGGTAAACACATCACTTAATAAACATATACAAACATAAATAAAAGGGAACTAAGTAAATAAATACACATAACCCTTGGTCACATTTAAAGGTGATCCCGATGGGAATCCCTAACAAAAATCAAACATACACACATGAACAATATAAGTTTCCATGGCACTGACTTTGTTGAATTTATCTAGAATTCCAATGTGGTTGGTCTCCAATCCCTCGATGTTTGTTGTGATATTTTTTTAACCTGCACAATACAAATACCCCTTTAGCCTCGTGGCCATATTAGAACATCTAAATGAATATAATATAATTTCAAAACCATCAATATATATATATAAATCACAATAACATCCATATAATCAACAATATCACTTACAACTTCATAAGCGACTATGTAATCATCAATTTTAAATTCAATTTTCTCGGTCTACTCGATATATCCAAATATCACATGTCCTAAAGAACATCCATATATATATAACCATGTCCACCAAAGATGTCAACATCTATATAAAATGTCTCTAACAATCATTATGCATCATATATGAATCATAGTCAACAATAATCCATGATTTGACATCTAATACCATACTAAATTAAAACTATAATAATCTCCATAGTATAGTAAGCAGTATCATGATCAATATCAAAAGGGTCAAAGGGAAGTGGGCACTACAGAATATTAAAAGGTGGATATCAGTGCTGAATTAAGTTTTGGAACCGCTCTAGGTAGTACTAGGAGCATACGCCCCTCCTCCCTCTGGGACTAGCCACCCACCTGCCAAATGGGTGGCTAACAAAGTTTTCTAGTTTAATTATGAATTTAGGATTGTTAATTTATCAATGGGAGAGCCGGCCATGATGTTTGGTGTGTGTTCAAGTTAATCACCTACATTGTAGTTGCTCTAACATTGTATTTTAATTGAGTTTGATAAAAATGTTGGCATGTAAAATTTTTCTATTCCTCTACAATTCTGATTTGATCATTCTCCAGTTTTGATGTGTTATTGAACCTATACCTGTTCCATCTTTTATTTCATTTTCAAAGATCCTTCAATCTATGGAGAATGGCATTGCAATTTGTATATTATGCGTAGGCCACTTGCTTGGTCTCAGTAAGGCTATGCCAAATAGAGGCCAAAAAAATCAAACCAGAGACCTCCACCACAACACTTTTGGTCCCCACCGCTGTGATGTTTAGGTTTATCACACTAAACACAAGTGTGCCTAAATCAGGTTGACCAACGAATAGATATTATTTAATTGAAAACCAATCTATATATTTTACGTGAATGTAAACGTAATGAAGTAAGGATGTTTGAAAAAATCCCTTTTTTCATTTCAATCAAAATCACATAGAAAAAAATTTTGCTACCAGAATGTTATTATCAAGCACACTTCAATGTTGACACATATTTTTTAAACAGTTGAACTCAATTTTTCATTGTTATGATGATTCACATGAGGCATAAAATTAGGCGAGGTCAATATGTGCAGAAACTACCTCAGTGTGTCAAATGATAGCGAAAAATTTAGTGAAAATTTGATCAAAATTCCCTTCTCCCCATTGGAAAACATTTGTGTCACTAGCGATGAACAATACAATCGCTTGAAGAAGAATGAAGAGAAAGGTTTTTAAAGAAGAGGAAAATTTTTATGAGCAACTATTGATTTCACTGCAAATAAATCTTTGCTTAGGAGAAGGTGAGGGCTTAGTTAAATCTCTAAAAGTGGAAATCCTAAAAATTATTACCTATGAATGTTTAAATTATGAGAGATGTGACGGTATGGACAATCAAACTATGAAATCTTCAAAGAAGAAATGTTATCGGAAAACAAGTAGACAAATTAGGGTTTTATATATGCGGTTACTTCTTGTAATTTTTTTGCAAACTATGGGAGAGCTGACTACCCGGAAAGCCGACTCGCTAATTTTTGTGTAAACTATGGTGCCCTCCCAATTGTGCACCTAGACAACTTCCTAGGTTTCCTAGGGTATGAAATGCCTCTTGTGGATATAAAATAAGGAAAGAAATGGTCCATAGGCAAAAAAAATACATTAAATTGTCTATATAAAAAAATAGTGATATTAATAATTAAACACACTCACTCTCACCCCGTAATTGCCTTTAATTAATACCAATAGGCTATTATAAATATAACACCAGCTCCAAACATATTCGGTAGATTTTATATTATTTCTAGCCATAGTTTTTGGCTTTTTGGAAAATTGATTTGGTAAATTTTTTATTATTTATAGGTGCGGGCGGGTTTTTGATCTTTCTTAATTTTAAACCACAAAATCCCAAAATTGTTAGTGTTGTATATGGTGGATGAGGAAAATGAAAACATACGATATTTGTAAAAATTTACTACATTTGGTAAATCGTGGTGTGTGTTTTGTCAAATTGTTTTCTTCGTCGATGGTCAAGTATTGACGATGGTGGTAGCAAAAATGTCTGGGTTCTAGTAGAATGTTGTTTTGGGACAACAAATTAAATTCATTTGTCTATTTGTGAGTCAATCGACAAATCACAATGCCTAGAGAATAGGATGAGCTAAACTTGTTAGCTAACACAATTTACCACCCCTCCCCTCGGTGAGCAATAGCTGGAAAAATGTAGTAAAATGGTGAGTTTATGAAGTGTAATAAATTAGGGATGTTTTTTGTATAATGGGTATTTTTCGTACATGTCCGTTGAGCATATGAGCTTGTGGCCTTGGAATAAGTGTTAGCTTTAAGTTATAGGGTCCTCTTGTCTACCTATTTCAGGTGAACGTAATTGTGCTAGTAAAATAACAATCCAAAAATTAAAATAATATTGATATTCAATGAATTAGAGAGAATGATACATAAAATATGACTTCATTTTAATAAAATAAAATAAATATGTTATAATAATTACAAAGAAAAAATTCATAATTGTAAAATTGTGTATACACACACACTTGTGTCTTAAATAATAACATAAATTTAAAAAGAAAAAACCTCGTTAGGGCGAGTTAAGGAAAATGCTTTTGGGATTTTTGTTTTATGTTTTCTTGTTTTTCTCGTTGGTTTAGCGCTAACCGCCATTGAAAATAGTAATTCGGTGTGGAGTCTCACCAAAGAACAAAGGTTATTTATTTTATAGGTCAAAAAGCTATCCTCTTGTTGGGATGCCATGTCTACTTGCTATGAACAAAATTGATTTGTTGAGAGTGCCTTAAACCATGTAATGAAAAAGAATCAGGGTTAGATGTTGAACCAAAACCATGCTCAATACCATCCTTCTCCCATCCTTTGTTATAATGGGATATTTGTATAGGTTGACCAAAATAGAGCTCTGAAATAGGTTATTGATATATTACAACCTGGAGATTTAAAGAGATAAGAAATATTTGGTAGTTGTGGGCATTTTATTTTTTTAGGGAAAAAAATTAAAAATAATAATTATTATTATTCCTCCATTTTATGTGGCACGAGAAATATGTTTTGGATACCCTAGCTACCTTGAGGAGACTCTAAATGTTAGCGATAACATAACATTTGTCATGGGTGAATGTGTGAATAAATGGGTTTGTTTAATATAGCTTGGAGTAAGACATGTATGCAAAATGTGGTAGAATAAAGAAGGATCGTGAATTGTTTGAAAAAATCTCTAACGAAGCATACATAAGGCACATGTGAACTATTTGATAAAATGTCTTGAAGGAAGCATAGATAAGGAAGTTTGTAGTGCCCACTCCTCTTCAAAACTATTTTCATCATGTTGATATTACTTTTGGACTGATACTTAGACATTTATATTATGATACATTGATCAGTAGATGATATACTATGTAGATATTGGGGCTATTGACATGTTGTGATTCACATTTTGATTATGATACACTAGATGACATTGGTAGAAAATTTGATATATGTTGATTTAAATTATTTGGATATTAAACTGACACGTTATACTTTGGATGTTATGAATAGAATTATAATCTCATGGGTGTTAGAATCAAATTATTTGATATGTTGATAGATGATAGAACTACCTAATTTTGGATGATGATTATTGATCTCTATGTAGATGTATTATTTCTTGATATTGTTGATGCACCCAAGAGGCCGAGAGAGGTATTTTTGTGTTGTCAAGATATTTTATCACATACATTGAAAGGGAATAGGGGACCAACCACAAAAGGATGTCAGGTGTTTTGCGACATGGGAAGTTTTGACAACGTGTGTCTAATGTTTATGTGGTGTTATTGCATGCCTAGTTCGGAGGTTTCCCATGGGGGGTAACCTCACATGTGTTGCCATGAGATGTAATGTTTTCCCTTTCTTTTAATTTTGTGTGTGTTTTATTTTTGTTATGTCCTTAATTATTAGAAAATGTAGTCACTTTATTAGCAATTATTAATGTGTCTTAATTAGCTAATACAACTTAATTTTTAACTAAAATAAGGATGTGACAATTGGAAAATTATGAGGGTTGATGGACCTTGAAATCTTGTGGATGTAAGTTGGATTTGTGTTGGTTTTTGTGTTTTGTACTCTTCCCCAATTTCAAATTTCAGATTTTGACTTGAAAGGTGTTTTTCGAGGCTTGTGGGAAAAGATAAGTTTGTCCCGTGCCTCTTAAATTCACCCAAAACCACCTATGGTATGGGAAGTTAATTTCAGACTTATTTATGCATTTTGTAGTGTCAAAGTGAAAATAATTTAACTTTCCTACTTACCACAAATACTTTTTCCTTGGTAGGCATGGTGTGCAAGTTTGAGTGTCTCTTGGGCTTGTCATAAGTCTTACATGTTCATTTATTGTCTTGGGCATGGTTTTTGACTTGTGTGTTGGAATGGAGGAATGATGAAGTCGCATCCTACAAGGAGCCACCTCGTCATCCTCACATCTCAGTTCTATTTATTGATGGAATTGATGGATTTGGGGTTATTTGTTCATTTTCTTTCTTTTGTAGTTTTCGAATTGGGATCTTATTGGACTTATTTTTTGTGTGCTTGGGTTGAAGGTGTAAAAAACCTTGTGGAGTGAAGACTCTTGGAATCTTGATGGAGAGGTAGGATCTCCACTTTTGTTATCTTCTTATTTGTGTTTGTATATGTGAAAAGTGTGCTTGTTGAATTATTTATGAGTGTTGTGAATGTGCTTTTGTGTGGTTGGGTATTTTTCCTTAAGAAGGAGTGGGAGATCAAATTATGGGACCATTGGGGAGGGAAAAGGGAGTTTTGAGGCTTTCATTTTGGAGGGAGTGTGATTGGGATTTTCTCCTATAGGGAGTGGAAATGAAAACATGGACACATGTTTACATACTTGCAAGGGGAGAGATAACGATGTTTTGTGGTTTATATTGTGCACATGGAGGATTTGAGTAAAAATCCTACTTCATTTCGAGAGGAAAAGAGGTGGTTCCCATATTCCTTGCTCAATTTGGTTTGATATCAAACCTATGTGTTGTTTGAGAAAGTTCTAAATTTTGTTGAGTATGTTCATTTAGTTGTGTTGAATATTTCAGATTGTATGTTTTTGTGGAAGCCATGCTTGTAAAAAGTTGTCAAATGTTGCTCAAGATCCCTCATTGTTATTTGGTTGGGGATCGGGAACAATAAGGGGATGGCTTCTCCTCTTATTGGATTAAAGGTTGGGCGAGAGTGTCGCCTACACCCACTTCCTTTGTATTGTGATCCAATTTTTCAGAAGATTGAAGCTACAAGTTCGGAGAACACATGCTAGAAGACTTTATTTTTGTTCTTGTTAAAGAATCTCTAATTTTTATTTGATCATATTATTATTCCCACTTTGAGTGGAAGTTTATAACATTTGTATGTTTGAAGGAAAGTTGTAATATTTCATTTATTCCAAGTTGAAATGAGTTAGTGAATGTAGAAAGAAATTTTTGTTGTTTACCTTGTTTGAAAGGACTGGTCTTAGTGAAAGAAATTAATTTTAAGTTCTTTTTGTAATGCCCGCTAGAAACAACCCACTTGAGACCCAAGAACAACTTAGGATTAGTTAGGAAAATTATGGAATACTTTTTTATTTGTTTAAAAGAGTCTACAACCAAGTTACAAGGCAACAACTATCACTAACAAGTTCCGAACAATTCTAATTCACCATAACATACTTTTTCTTCATTAACAATTATTAGAGGTCATAAGGTCTATAATTTAGGGTTATAAGGTTCAATAAGGTTCAGAGGGTAATTCCTCACCATACCCACTCTCTAACAGGATTAAAGTTTAAAATTTATTTTTCTTGAACTCAACACATTCAAAATTTCCCTAAATTATTTCCATTGGATAGGAAAATTCCTCACCTTTCCATTGATATAAAGAAGTCCTCCTAACTTCTCATATTTTTTAAGTTATGGGTCGGCGGGGCTTTGGGTGAATTTTTTTCCCCAAGAGCGAGCTTGTGGGCCCAGGGGTGAAAATTTACCCTAAGGGCTAGTCAGCGAGCCGCGGGGAGACCTTTGGAAATTTTCCCGAACAGGGTTTAAAAAAAAAAACTTTGTGCTCGCACGCCATGCGGTCCGAAGTCCACTAGGGACATGTGGCGCCTCCCAAGTCAACGCGGGGAGAGCGGGGTGGCGGGAGACATTTTATTTTAGCACCCCAAAGGGCTAAGAGGGTAGAATTCACCTATGCCTCCACCAGCACCTTGTGATGCCATGTGATGGCTCTTGGTTGGCTGCATGGGCCGGTGGGCGGTGGGGAAAATTTGGAAAAATTTCCCAAAATTTTCGGTGCACTAAATTTAAAAAGAGATCCGCCCCTCCGTCGACGCCTCGTGGTGCCACATGGCAGCTTCCAATTGGTTGCGGGTTAGTGGGAAGGCATGGAAAATTAAGAAAAAAATTCCCAAAATTTTTCCTAAGAGCTAAGGGAAAATTCGGGCCTGTGGGCCCACCAAGGAAATTTTTCCCAATTATTTTTTTTACGCCAAGGAATAAAAACTTGAAGGCCATAGCTTTTTTGATAGAGAGCTCGAGTTTTGGGAAAACAAGGACTTTGTGGAAACATATCGACGTCATCTTTACTCAAGGATCATTAATTTCAAATTTATATAAATTCAAGTCACAATTTAAAGAAAATGACTGCAGGCTTTTACAAAGATGCAAACCGGTAAATTTTAACTTGTTAAACTTGTTCAATTTGTTCTTGTCCCTCTCTTAACATGTAAAATTGTTCTTAGGTGTATTTGAGAGAGATTTTAAGATTTAATTTCTTTGATTGATTTACAATTTGAACATTTACATTTCTGGACAAAGAGATGACTGCAAATCCGATTTGAGCCCGATTTTGGTAAGTTTAATAATAATTTCGTTAAGTGTTAATGTCTAGATGAAATTAGTTAGATCTTATGATGCCCAAATTAATGTTTCATTTGTTATTCCTTTGTTTCAGACTCGTATGAGCATTTGGGATTAAATAATTATCAATTGGAAAAAAGATGAGTTCAATTTTTTTGAAAAGGTCTATTTGCCATTTTCTTCTTCCAAGTATTATAATGTGTTCCAAACCTAATCTAATGCATTCAGTTGATTTAATTCATATTATTCAAAAACTATAATACATCTCTGATTTCAAATTTTTACATATTTCAAAGGACAAATTATTACATTTCCTTCATACGTTTTCTTCTTCTTACAAACAGAAATTTAAATTACATTTAAAAGATCAAATTCAATGCCACTGTGTAATTTGAGAAAGGTGATACATAATTTATTGATTCCAAAATACAACTTTGTAACATCCTTCTTTTATTCCTTCCAAAATCATATATATATATATATATATATATAGGACAAAATATTACATTTTCTTCTCACGTGTTTCACTTTTCCTCTTTTCCAAACAAGGATTTCATAGAACATGTTAAATACAGATTTCCAATGGAAGAATATCATATGAACAAGGAAAAAACTTCCATTAATTCAAATGAAACTCTTACAACCTCCTTTCCATTTGATTTCAAAATACAACATACAAAACACATGTCATTCTTTCACATTCTTTCCAAAATAGAATACAGAGTATAACTCTTTTACATTTCAAATTTCCACTTTCATTGTCAATAAAAAGTATCTTTCCATTATAATGAATACAAATATCATCCACTTCAAGTGGGAAAGGGGCTATAATAAGATTTCATTTCACAAGGGATTGTCAAACTGTCTTTATCTCAGCTCTAGAACAACAACATGCAGATTTCTCATTCTTCCAATTTGATCACAACAAAAGTAGGGGAAAGGAAACACTCTCCATCAAAACAATACATCAAACCCTTATACCTCCATAAAACACACGTGTGCCTCCCACAAAATATTACCCCATAGTCTTCTACTACACCATTCCTAGGCCACCTACCCAACAACCCACAAACATGTCAAAACATTCATACATTAACACTTACATTCATAAAAGAATAGTATTTCAAGAGTCAAGATCCTACCTCTCCATGATGGATTTGTTCCAAGTTTAAAAAAAAAAACTTTATCCCAATGCAAGAAATCCAAACAGCCAAGCACAAGCCACGTAGGATGCGGATCGACATAGGATGCATTTTATAGAAGAGGGAAGGGAAGAGGATGAGGCAGATCCATGTAGTATGCCATATCACACATCTTCACCCCAACCCAAAAGTCAACTTCATTCTCCAATGCATAATATAGAGGTAGGTGGATAATATGACAGTTTACTTACACACTCAAATCCAACCTAGACCCCAAAGGACTAAGATTAAATCATGTAAGAAAAGTGCAATTAAAACCTACAATCTGCCTTCTCAAAAAGCATTATAAAAGTCTAATCTCAACTCCCCAATTGTAGGTATGGTTAGTAATTAAATTTAAGAGGTATGGGACAAGTTTAACTTGTCCCACAAGCCTCCAAAATCAGCCTCCAAGGACAATTTCGAATTTCCAAGAAGGTGGAGTGTTTCACACTCAAAATTCAATTTACACATCACTTACATATCTCTTACACATAATTATATCACTTTAAATCATGGCCAACAAATCTCATTAATTACCTTCTTATGACATATTTGATTTATTTATTTTAACAATATGATTACTCACAAAATTTACACACCATTTAATAATTAATGAAAGGGGTAAAAGCATCACAAAATAAACACATGTAAACATAAACAAAGGGACCAAAATAAAAGAAAATACATAAAAACCCTTGGTCACAATTAAAGGTGATCCCCTCATGGGAATCCCTAACACACACAAACAAATACTAGTTGCCATGGTGACCTTGTTGAATTCTTCTAGAATTCCAATGTGGTTGGTCTCAAATCCCCCAATGTTTGTTGTGATATTTTAAACCTGCAAAACACAAATACCTCCTTTGGCCTCATGGCCATATCAGAACATCAAAAATAATATAAATATAATTACCAAAATCATCTAGATATATGAATCACAACAACATTAAAGCAATCTAACAATGTCATTTGCAATTTTACTCAACACTTATATCATCATCCAATAATTTCCATTTCTAGGTTTACTCACAATATCCAAATATCACAAGTCTACTCAACATCCATAATATAACCATGTCAAACAGTATACCATCATCAATATCTAAAGTGTCTCTAATAATCATCATCATAACTGAATCAAGTCAACAATAACCCATGATCTAACATCTATCATCATACTATAATAAGGTCCATAATCATGGCTATAATATAATCAACAAAGATCAAGGATAGTAACAAAAGGTGTCAAAGGAAAGTGGGCACTACATCCCCTCCCCTTACACTCGACTTCCTCCCGGAAGTCACCGGAATAAATGTGGAAACTGAACTCGTAGCAAAATAGCATCCTCCCACGTAGCTAGAGTCTCATCATATCTGTCCCACCGCACCTGGACCTGATCAACCTCTCTAGCTCAAAGGCCCAGGGTCCTGTAATCTAGGATGCTATTGGGCTCCACCATCACCTACCCCTGATCCTACACTTTCAATGATGTCCAATCTAACACATGAGAAGGATCTATAACATATCTCCTAAGAACTAAAATATGAAACACATCATGTACACGAGATAAGATGGGTGGTAATGTTAGACGGTAGGCCAAAGGTGGGTGGATACGCTCCAAGATCTCAAAAGGACCCACGAATCTAGGAGCTAGCTTAGAACCTTTTCCGTAATGGATAGGGCTCTTGTGTGGCCTAACATGAAGGAAAACCTTCATGCCCACATCAAAACTATGGTCCATTCTATGTTGATCTACATACTTCTTCTCCCATTACAGAGCATCCCGTAATCTCTGTTTGATTAAAATCACCTATTGCTCCATGTCCTGCAACAAGGCTGGTCTAAGAGAAACCTTGTCCTCTAACTCTGTCCCAACTAAGAGGTGTCCTGTACTCTCTGTCATAGAAATCCTGAAAAGGAGCCATGCCCATAGAACTCTAAAAACTATTATTGTAGGCGAACTCCACCAAGTACAAGTACTCCTCCCATCTTGACTGCTGATCCATCACATACATCCTGAGCATGTCCTCTAAAATTTGATTCACTCACTCCGTATTTCCATCTGTCTTAGGGTGATATGCTATGCTGAAATTGATCTTTATCCCGAGGGCATGTTGCATGGTAGTCTAGAAATGGGAAGTATACAAAGGATCACGGTCACTAATGATCTTCTGTGGAATCCCGTGCAACCTGAAAATCTCATCCAAATATACCTGTGCCACTGCACTAGTTGTATAAGTGGTCTTCACTAGAGAAAAGTGAGCCACTTTTGTCAATTTTTCAACCATGATCATTATGCTATCATGGTGATATCTCGACATCGGTAGCCCAACAATGACGCGTCCATGGAAATGGTGTCCCATCTCCACTTTGGTATAGTATGAGGAAAGAGAAGGCCAACTAGTGCCGATGCTCGGCCTAAACTTTCTGGAACTCTAAACATCATGACATGAATCGGGCCACGTCTCTCTACGAAGTCCTCTCTAATAATAAAAATTTTGCAAGGTGGTGTGCATCTTCTTCACCCTGTGGTGGGTGAATAGGGCGCATGATGTGCCTCTACCAAGATGTCCTACTTCAAGCCTTCCTCTCTGGGAACATGAATCTGACCTCTATACCTGAGAAGGTCATCTACCTCTAGTGAGAAACCATCGAAATTCCCCTCGAGGCATCTCTCGAGACTCGATCTTTGCTTGAACTACAAAGTAGAAGTTTCGGAGAGGAAGCTGCTAAAGAATCCCGCTCCACAAATCTATGTTCACCGACGTGGCCATGGCCACATGTCTCCATCTGCTAAGAGAATCAGTCACCACATTCTCCTTCCCTTTCAAATTTTCTATCTCCATATCATACTAAAGAAGAAACTCCATCCAACGCCGATGACGAACATTGAGATTAGGCTGCGTGAAGTGGTGGTGAAGACTCAAGTGATCTATTCGAATGTGAATCTCCAAATAAGAAGAAATTTCCTCCATCGAACCAAAATGTGCACAATTTCCGCAAGCTTGATATCATGATTCGGATAATTAATCTCATAATCTTTGAGTTTGCGAGACTCAAAAGCCACTACTCTATCCTCCTGCATCAACAAACCTCCAAGCCCTACTAAAGAAGCATCCGTGCAAACAAAAAACTCACCCTGTGGATTCGGGACTATGAGAATAGGTGTTGTAGTGAGACATTCCTTCAATATACAAGGCACCTTGCTTGCACTGTCTCGACCAAAAAAACTTATTCCCTTTCCTCTAAAGGGAAGTGATGGGGTGAGAAATCTGAGAGAAGTCCTAAACAAATCTCCGGTAGTAACTTGCTAACCCCATGAAGCTGCGTACCTCAGTCACCATAGTGGGTGTTGGCCAATCCATAATAGCTCTAATATTGGAAGGATTGATGATGATACCTTCCCCAGAAATGATATGACCCAAATACTACACCTCTATCTAAAAGAATGCACACTTCTCCAAGTTCCCATAAAGTTGCTACTCTGGAGGAACAAGAACTCAGTGAAGGTGTCCCTCATGCTCCTCATGCGTATGTGAGTAAATAAAAATCTCATTAAGGAATATTAGCACAAAATAATCTAAGAAGGTGGTAAATACCTATTCATCAAACTCATAAATACTGTAGGGGCATTAGTCAAACCAAAAGTCACCACTTGTGAACTCATAAAGTGGCCATATCTCATACGAAAAGCGCTCTTATGAATGTCCACCTCCGAAATCATCACCGATCATAACCTAATTTAAGCTATATCTTAGAGAAATTTGTGGCTCCCTTCATCTGATCAAATAAATCATCAATACGCGGAAGGGGATAATGATTCTTGATCATTACCTTATTATGCTGACGGTAATCAATACACAACTGAAAGGATCCATCCTTCTTCTTGACAAAGATTACTGGTGCACCCCAAGGGGATACACTAGGATGGATAAGGCCTTTCTCCAAAAGGCCCTGAAGCTATAATTTGAGCTCATAGAGCTCTGGGGTGGTCATCCGATAAGGTGCTCATGAGATAGGCTCTCCTCTGCAGGAAGCGGATCTATGTGAAAATCAATCTCACATGGGGGTGATAACCCCAGTAGCTCCCCGAAATACATCTGCAAACTCTCTCAAAATGGGGTGATCATCTAGTGATGGTCCACTAGATCCATCCTCTGGATATATCACTGACTATAACAGCATACATCTGACAACCCCGTCGCACACACCACTTAAGCTGCATAACAGAGATGGTGCGAATAGAAACGGGTCTCCTGACCCCTGAAATCACTGACTCAACTCCCAAATCATCTACACAAGATATTATCTTATGGTAACAATCAATCCATACTTGAGATGACTCCATAAGATCCCAAAGGAAGGATACAGAGATTTGAGGTAGTGGTGAAAGGTCCTAAATCCACCACACACTCCTTAACTAAGGATTCTACAGAGATCTTGGCTCCAGAAGCCATCTCAACATCCCAACTATGACCCTACCTAACTACCACTAGTTTCCATCACTCTACTAAATATGGTGCAATAAAAGAATCAGAAGAATTGAAATCAAATAGAATAGAGGTAGGAATAACACCAATGTTACTTACGTAATCTCAATAATTTTACTCTAGTGCTCTACTTGGCGCTTCTCTACCGCTGCATACATCCTATGACTACACCTCATATCTCCAATAGTAGGCTATGATATCTGTGTCTTACCCTTGTTATTAGGGTTTTGTGGGTAGTCTCTCCAAAAATGTCCAATAACACCACAACCAAAACAACCACCTGATCCTCTACCCTATGTAGCAGGTCTAGCCGGTACTCTGGAGGTCTATGGTGTGTATCTTAATTATCTAGATGCGGTCTGTTGAGGTCTCTTCTGGTGAGCTCCTACTGAGTGAGCTCTCTGGGCACCCTATGTCCTAATGGGACCCCTAGGAGGAGGCCCCATGCTCCGACCTCTCTGTGCATCAAATCTCTGTGGAGGTCTATAAGGTGGGTGGGACTGCTACTACTATTACTGTGGTCTAAAAGATGACTATGTTGAACACTATCAACCATGAGGAAGAGGTGTTGAACCCCTTGATCTGCTATCCTGCATCTGTTGTATGCGGCTCCGGACTCAGTCTCTAGCCTGCTGGAACTTTTCCCAAGTCTCTTGCTCATCCCGCATGTAACCAACATACTGGAGTAGATCCAAAAATCTACTCTCATACTCAGCCACTATAAGTGATGTCCTGCTTTGAGGTCATGGAACTCATCTATCTACTATTGAATGAATCTTTGTGAAAAATATCTACTTTGGAAACACTCCTCAAACAGGTCCAACGTAACTATCTCAAAATTAACATTGAGCTTCCGGTCCTCTATCCTCCACTGCACACCAAATCCATCCTTCAAGAAATGGATCGCAACACAAGCTTTCATGTTCCTAGAAGAAGGATAGAGCTTGAAGCATCCACTCAAGCTCACCAACTAGGCCTCTACCTGAAATCCACCTATGTCACCAGAATAATGTGATGGTCAAAGCTTCAGGATCTCCCTGATGTGATCTACAGCTATGGTTTGATAGCCTCTAGGTCTCTCTACATGCTCATCTCTAAGCCTAAGGCTCCGAGATGTCTCTCTATGTTCTAAAACTTAGTCACCGTATTTCGTCTTTTGTGACTCAAATATGGTGACTCTATATGGGAGTTATCTACTCCATGCTCCTTGTTGGGTCGAGGAGATACATGACCCTCAATGGAAGGGACTCTATCATGTCTAGTTGCATGTCCTCCTACTGATCCTCCGCGTAAAGCAGCATTAACATCCTGAAGAGTCTAGCAAAATCTGGGGTAGGATGGTTGCTACAACATGATCTAGTGTTGGTAAGTCTAGGTTTATGTGAAAAGACCCCTCATCTAGTTTGCGCCTCTTATACCGATGAAGGTGAGAATTAGTTCATCTTTCTAAGTTTTATTTAGTTTTCATGTTTACTAAAATATGTAAGTTCTAAAAAAGGTATTTTCTAGATTTAAAAGTGTGTTGGATTTAAGGTTCATGTCCCAAGTTTCTAGTGTGCCTAATGGCCCAATCTTTTGAACATCCGCTCCGATACCAAGTGTAACGCCCGCTAAAAATAACCCACTTGAGACCCAAAAACAACTTTGTTATCACCGAATCACAAGCACCCCCTGTGCATGTATTTGAACTCACAGTGTGATTGGATAACATGGGTACTATCTCCAAGTTGTGGGACTTGCTACTTGAGACAGACCTCCAGAGAAAGCTAGTTCTTGCTCCTAAACTACCTGCCACAATCTACTCTAATGCAGGATAAGCTAACTGTTCTAATCTAAATTTCCAAGGGACCAGGGAGAGAGAATACATAAAATGAAAGCCTACACTAAAGCGGTGATACACCAGAAAAGGAGGGTGTGAGAGTAATCTCCAAATGTGTGAAATACAGAGGCAAAGTGCACACTAGAAGAGGTGATGACAGTTCACCATAATCTAGCAAAATGCATTCACAACAATATTCCAAGCATACACAATGTTAGTGAATTCCTGCAAGAACATAATAATAGACACAATATTCTTGTAGAAAGATAAAAGGGGCAAGAAGAAAGCAAGAAAACACAAAGAGGTTAAGATACATCCACAAAATTTGTATTTTATTGCTTCTGGTATGCACATGATTCGATCTATTACAAGATAAGGGCCTGGATCACCATGCAAGGAGTCCACCGCAAGGGCTCGCAACACACTGCTTGGCTTCACAAAGAAATTTTGACAGAGCTTTGCTACCCAAAACTCTCCCCTTTACAATGAGCCCAACACTCCAATTTATAGAAAAAATGAGAAGGAGAAGAGAAGGGAAAGTGGAAATCCCGAAATCTGTCCTTCAACCACCTGTAAGAGGCATTAAATTGAGTGGAATGGTTATACATTACTTGGAAAAGGCTCCCCATACTGTCCCATGTGCTGCAGCAGAGAAAGAATGATGGCCATGCCTCTTAATTGCACTCCCAGCTACCAAATAAAACACTGTTCTGAACCTGGCCACGTTTCCTCAAAAACTCAATCAATTCCTGATCAAATCTGGAATTTCTTGATTGCTGTGCATCAGGCTTGGAACCATGATTCCAACGGTACCAATTTTGTGCGATTTCGTTGAGAAATGCAAAAGTTATGGCCTTCTGAGTGCGGGCAGCTATTTTGGGTCTGGCAGGCGTTTTCTGTCATTTGACGGGAATGAGCATTGACTGACTGGAGCCGAATATGTTTCTTTTATTTAAATATATCTACCCTCATTAAAATTAAGAAATCTAGTTTTTGTGGCATAGAGGACGTCGTGCTCGTTCCAGAAAGTCCAATTTTGTGAAAATCGGAGCTCGGAGTCAAAAGTTATGGCCGTTTGAAGTTCCACGGGTCAAATGTTGACTTTTCTCCTCTGCCTTCAGCCGCTTCAGCTTTTCGCGTCCCACGCATCCCTTTTTCATACTTGGCACAGTGCTGAAATTTCCCATTTCGGCCGAACCGGCCAGTTCGCGTACTTTTGGCCCGCGCATCCCATTTGATTTCGGACTGTCTGGGACAAATTCGGCCGATTCGCCCGGTTTCGCGTACTCGCGGCCCAGATGTCCCGTTTGCTTTCGGGCCGTTTGGGACAAATTTTCCTGATTCACCCGGTTTGGCCGGTCCGCGTACTTTTGTCCCGCGCGTCCCGGACTGAAAGTTCTCATTTCGGCCGATTCGGCCGGTTCGCGTACTTTTGTCCCGATGTCCCAGACTGCCTGTTTCAACAGTTAGTCAATTTTTTCCATTTTTCGGCCAGTTCAGATTTCCGCGTCCCGCGCGTCCCTTTGTTCCAAATGTCCCAAATGCTGCACAGACCGCCTGGTGGCCTTTCGGCCGGTTCGCGCCCTTTTGTCCCAACTGTCCCAAATGCTGCGAGGACTAGGACTTAGCCATTTTTTGTGATTTTTCCTGGCCCGAGCCTGTTTTTTGCAATTTTCTTACCTTTCCTCAGAACTTGCTCTCTTCTACTTGGACAGGGGAGTTAGAAAAATATGAGGGGACCCTAGAAACATGAAATTTTTGCCGTGACTCAATCTATTTGCCTGGGACTTGAGAATTTGATGCATGTTATCAAAATTACCTTGAGGGGTGAATTTTGGATAACACAACCTACGATTAGTTAGGAAAATAATGTAATAATTTTTTTGTTTAAAAGAGTCTACAACTAGGTTACAAGGCAAATGCTATGACTAACAAGTACCGTAACAATTATAATTCACTAGAACATGCTTTTCCTTTATTAACAATTTTTAGAGGTCAGTAAGGTCCATAATTTAGGGTTAGAAGGTTCAATAAGGTTTAAAGGGTAATTCCTCACCATACCCACTCTCTAACAAGCTTAAAGGTTCAACTTGATTTTTCTCAAACTTAACACATTCAAAATTTCCCTAAATTATTTCCATTGGATAGGAAATTTCCTCACCTTTCCATTGATATTTTTCGAGTTATGGGCGGCGGGCCATGGGGTGAAAAATTCTCCCCAAGAGCGGGCCTATGGGCCCAGGGGTGAAAATTTGCCCCAATGGCAGGTCAGCGGGAGGCGGGGAGGCCTTTGGAAATTTTCTCGTGTGGAGCAAAAGAAAACAAATTTTCACCCATGCACCTGCGGGTCCGCAAGTCCGCTACGGACACGTGGCACCTCCCAAGTCAATGTGGGGAGAGCGGGGGTGTGGGAGACATTTTACCTTAAAATCCTAAAGGGCTAAGAGGGTAGTATTCACCCACGCCTCTTCCGGCACCTTGCGATGCCATGTTGTGGCTTCTAGTTGGTTGCGGGATGGCAGTGGTGGGGAAAATTTTGAAAATTTTCCCAAACTTTTTTGGGAGTGCTAAATTTAAAATGAGATATGCCCTTCCGTCGACACCTTCTAGTGCTATGTGGAAACTTCCGATTAGTTGTAGGTCGGTGGGGTGGTAGGAAAATTCGAAAAAAAATTCTTATGAGCTAAGGGAAAATTTGGGCCCACGGGCCTGCCAAGGAAATTTTTCCCAATTTTTTTTTTATGCCAAGGAAGAGAAACTTCAGAAGGCCATAAATTTTTATAGAAAGATCAGGTTTGGGAAAATAATCACTTTCTAGAAATATCTCGATGTCGTCTTTACTCAAGAATCATTAATTTCAGATTTAATAAAATTTTAAGGGGTGAATTTCAAGAAAACTACTGCGCAGGCTTTTACAAAGGTAAACTCAAAATTTTTCTTAGGTGTCTTTAAGAGAGATTTCAAGATTCACTTTGTCCGATTGATTTGCAATTTGAACATTTACATTTCTCGACAACAAGACGATCAGAAACGGTTTGAGCCTGATTTTGCTAATTTTTGTAAGAATTTTGGTAAGTGCTAATGTCTATATGAATTTGGTTAGATATTATTATCACCAAATTAATGTTTCATTTGTTATTCCTTTGTTGCAGATTTGGTCTGAGCATTTGGGATTAAATAATTGTCAATTGGAAAACAATAGGACAGTTCAAATTTTAAAAAGGTCTATTTGCCATTTTCCTCTTCCAAGTATTATAATGTGTCATGCAAACCTAATATAATGCATTAATTGATTTAATTCAACTTATTCAAAAACTATAATACATCTCTGATTTCCAATTTTTACATATTTCAAAGGATAGAGTATTACATTTCCTTTATATGCATTTCTTTCTTTCAAAAATTTAAAAGATCATATTCAATGCCACTGTGTAATTTGAGAAAGGTGATACATCATTTATTGATTCCAAAAGACAACTTTGTAACATCCTTCTTTTATTCCTTCCAAAATCATATATATAAAAACAGGGCAGAATATTACATTTTCTTCTCATGTGTTTCACTTTTCCTCTTTTCCAAAGATTTCATAGAACATGTTAAATATAGATTTCCAATGGAAGAATATCATATGAACAAGGAAAAAACTTCCATTAATTCAAATGAAACTCTTACAACCTCCTTTCCATTTGATTTCAAAATACAACATACAAAACACATGTCATTCTTTCACATTCTTTCCAAAATAGAATACAGAGTATAACTCTTTTACATTTCAAATTTCCACTTTCATTGCCAATAAAAGTATCTTTCCATTATAATGAATACACAGATCATCCACTTCAAGTGGGAAAGGGGCTACAATAATATTTCATTTCACAAGGGATTTTCAAACTGTCTTTATCTCAGCTCCAGAACAACAACATGCAGATTTCTCATTCTTCCAATTTGATCACAACAAAATTAGGGGAAAGGCAATACTCTCCACCCAACCAAGACATCCAATGAAGAGGAGAATCCATCCTTCTTCATTGGCCCCAAACCCCAACCACAAAGCAATAAAATATGTGATCCAACTCATGGTAACAACATGCTTCCACAAACACTCAAGCATCATAATCACAATAAAACATAGTCAAAAATAGAATGTAGTTTTTAACTATATTAAAACATGACAAACATTACCGAGGATTCATCAAGCAATAAAAAGGAGAAAGAAACTACGGGGCATGTTGCTTATGCCTCCCAATGCGGCAATGGGTATCACCACCTAAGAACAAACCACCAACATATGCCTCCCCTAAGTACCCCTTATTCCTCATATTTCCTTATGCCTCCCCAACCTCTTATGGAACCCCATAATGAGTAAAGAAATGGAAGCTATTTCTTTGTAAGGTGGAACCCAAATCCCAACTCCCTCCACCCTTAGACCTCCCTAAAACACACTTGTACCTCCCATAAAATATAACCCCATAGTCTTCTCCTACACCATTCTGAGGCCATCTACCCAAAATCCCACAAACATGCCAAAAAATTCAAACATTAACACTTACAATCATAAAATAAGAGCATTGCAAGAGTCAAGCTCCTACCTCTCCATGATGGAGTTTTTCCAAGTTTTGAAACAACAAGCTTTATCCCAATGCAAGAAATCCAAAACAACCAAGCACAAACATGTAACAATCTTCCCAAAAACTTTTTCAAAGCAAGAGCTCCCAAAATAGAAAGGAATTCTCCCAAGAATAAAGTCTCCAAAATGAAGCAACCCCAAAACAAGGCAAGCCATTCGAATTTTATAAAAGAGGGAAGGGAAGAGGATGAGGTAGATCCACGTAGGATGCCATATCACACATCTTCAACCCCAACCCAAAATTCAACTTCATTCTCCAATGCATAATAAATAGGTGGGTGAATAATATGACAGTTTACTTACACACTCAAATCCAACCCACACCCCAAAGGACTGAGATTAAATCATGTAAGAAAAGTGCAATTAAAACCTACAATCTGCCTTCTCAAAAAGCATTATAAAAGTCTAATCTCAACTCCCCAACCATAGGTATGGTTGGTAATTAAATTTAAGAGGTATGGGACAAGTTTAGCTTGTCCCGAATCCTCCAAAATCAACCTCCAAGGACAAATTCAAATTTACAAGAAGGTGGAGTGTTTCACACTCAAAATTCAATTCACATATCACTTACATATCTCTTACACATACTTATATCACTTTAAATCATGGCCAACAACTCTCATTAATTACCTTCTTATGACATATTTGATTTATTTATTTTAACAATATGATTACTCACAAAATTTACACACCATTTAATAATTAATGAAAGGGGTAAAAGCATCACAAAATAAACACATGCAAACATAAACAAAGGGACCAAAATAAAAGAAAATACATAAAACCCTTGGTCACAATTAAAGGTGATCCCCCCATGGGAATCCCTAACACACACAAACACACACAAACAAATACTAGTTGCCATGGTGACCTTGTTGAATTCATCTAGAATTCCAATGTGGTTGGTCTCCAATCCCCCGATGTTTGTTGTGATATTTTAAACTTGAAAAACACAAATACCTCCTTTAGCCTCGTGGCCATATCAGAACATCCAAACTAATATAAATATAATTACCAAAATCATCTAGATATATGAATCACAACAACATCAAAGCAATCTAGCAATGTCATTTGTAATTTTACTCAACACTTATATCATCATCCAATAATTTCTATTTCTAGGTTTACTCACAATATCTAAATATCACAAGTCCACACAACATCCATAATATAACCTTGTCAAACAAGATACCATCATCAATATCCAAAGTGTCTCTAATAATCATCATAACTGAATCAGGTCAAGAATAACCCATGATCTAACATCTATCATCATACTATAATAAGGTGCATAATCATGTCTATAATATAATCAATAGTATCATGATTAGTAATAAAAGATGTCAAATGAAAGTGGGCACTACAGTTGTATTGTAAAAAAATGATATAAAAAATTTGTAGTTTCCCTATTTGTATTGAAAAGTTATAGTGAAAGGAAAGCTTAAGTGTATATTTTATTGAAATGAAACTATCCTAAATTTGTATGCATTTAAAATTGTAATATATATATATACATGTATATTTGGAAAAGAACAAGGTTGTATTGAAAGGAAGTCTCATTTGTATTCTTGTTTGCAAAATTGACCATATGAAATAGAATGAATTTTAGTAATGTTATACTCAATTTTACATTTTATTGCAAAGGAAAGAATAGGAAACGAGTTGATATTTTTTAGTTGTTTATAAAACTAGAAATTTTATTAGTTTACTAACCAATGAATCGAAAACACCCTCCTTAAAATTAATATTGCATTAAAAATCAACCTAGGAATAAAAGCTGTTGAAAATTTTTCATTGTTGAAGGTTCTGCTTTTGAAGAACAAAACCACCGCCTATGTAGAGTGACGGTTTCAAAGTGTAACACGCTTTAAAACAACCCACTTGAGACCCAAGAATAACCTAAGATTAGTTAGGAAAATTATGGAATAATTTTTTTATATAAAAGAGTCTACAATCAAGGTTATAACACAACAAATTGTCACTAATCGGTTCTAGAACAATTCTAATCTACTAGAATATACTTTTCTTTTATTAACAATTATAAGAAGTCATAAGGTCTGAAATTTAGGGTTAGAAGTTTCAAATAGGTTCGGAGGGAAAATTCCTCACCATACCCACTCTCTACCAAACTTAAAATTGTAACTTATTTTTTTCTCACAATTATCACATTCAAAATTTCCCTAAATCATTTCCATTGGATATAAAATTTCCTCACCTTTTCATTGATATAAAGAATTCCTCCTAACTCGTCATATTTTTCAAGTTATGGTCCAATGGTCTTGGGTGAAAATTTTCCCCAAGAGCGGATTTACGGGCTCGGGGGTGAAAATTTGCCCAAATGGCAGGTAGGTGGGCTGCGGGGAGACAAATGTGATTTTTTCCCCATGCGGGAAAAAAATCACATTTGTTCCTACACTACCACAGTTTGAAATTCCACAAGGGACACGTGGTGCCTCACAAGTTAGTGCGGGGAGAACCGAGCGGCGGAGACATTTTGTAAATTCTCTCACGCGGGGTGAAAGTCATCATTGCCCCCACACACCCATGAGTCCACAAGGGACACGTGACATCTCCTAAGTCAACATGGGGAAGATGGGGTGGCGGGAGAAAATTGGCTTAACACCCCGAAGGGCTAAGAGGGTACATAGACCCGCCACTCCACTGACAACTCACGATTGCATGTGGTAGCCCCTGATTAGTTGCGAGCCAGTAAGACACCTGTGAAACTTGGAAATTTTTTGAAAAATTTTCCAAGATGCAAAAGACATAAAGGGACCCGTTCCTCCATTGCTGCCTCGTGATGCCACGTGGCATCACTTGATTGGTTGTGGGCGATGGGGAAAAGTTGGAAAATTTTCCAAAAAAATTCTAAAAGTGCTAAGTTATAAAAGGGATCCACCCTCCGCTGACACCTCATGGTGCCACGTGGCATCCTTTGATTGGATATGGGCCGAGTGGGGTGGTGGGGAAAATTTTCCCAAAACTTTTCCTAAGTAATTAAGGAAAAATTCTGTCATGGGCCCGCCACGGAAATATTTCCCAAAATTTTAACACTAAGTGAAGAAACTTCAAAAGCCATAACTATTTATAGAGATCTTGGTTTTGGGAAAACAATGACTTTTTCGAAATCTCTTGACATTCTATTTCACGAGATCATTAATTTTAGGTTTTGATAAAGTTTAAGGGGTCAATTTTAAGAAAACGGCTTGCAGGCTTTTACAGTGTGAACTGGTGAATTTTAACTTGTGAGATTTATTCAATTTGATCTTCCTCCTCTCTCAACATGTCAAATAGACATGGAGGATTGTTCCTAAATGGATTTAAGAAAGGATTCAAGGTTCAATTTGTCTAAATGATTTACAATTTGAACATTTCCATTTCTTGACAGAAAATGACTGCAAAACGGTTTGAGCCCGATTTTGCTAAGTTTTGAGATATTTCCTTAAGTGTTTTTGTCTATTTGAACTCGTTTAGGGCCTACTACTTCAATTCAATCATTTAATTTGTTATTTTATTATTGCAGGTTTGAACTGTGCATTTTTGGTTTAGATAATTGCTAGTTTGAAATTACAAATAACAGGGATCAAATTTTAATGGGTCTATTTGCCACTTTCTTCTTCCAAGTATTTAGGATACATTCCAATTCCAAGCTAACATATTTTAGTTGATTCAAAACAAACCATTCAAGACCAAAATGCAATACTGATTTCAAATTTTTCACATTTCAAAGAGACAAAATACTGTATTTTTCTCACACGCATTTCTTCCTTTCAAACAGAGATTTCAATACATTGATATGATCAGATTCAATACAACAATGCAATTTGAGAAAAGCATTACATTCATTTATTGATTCCAAAAGACAACTTACAACTTCCTTCTTTCATTTCTTCCAAAATCATTTATTGTATACAGGAAGACAATACATTTTCTTTTCACGTGTTCCACTTTACCACTTTTCAAACAGAGATTTCATAGAGTATGCTAAACACATATTTCCAATGGAATAACATCATATGGACAAGACAAAACCATTTTCATTAATTCAAATGAACTCTTACAACTTCCTTTCCATTTGATTACAAAATACAGTATACCAAACACGTATCATTCTTTCACATTCTTTCTAAACAAAATACAGAGTATAACTCTTTTACATTTCAAATTTCACTTACAAAACTGTACAACATCTTTCCATTACAAACATTTACAAGATCATCCACTTAAAGTGGGAAGGTTACAATGAGATTTCATTTGACAAGGGACTGTCAAACAGTCATTTCTCAGCTCCAGAACAACAACATGCATTCTACTCATTCTTTCAATTTGATCACAACAAGAGTAGGGCACAGAAATACTCTCCACCTAACCAAGACATCCAATGAAGAGGAGAATCCATCCTTCTTCATTGGCCCCTAAGCCCCAACCACAATGCAATAAAAGGTGTGATCCAACTCATGGCAACAACAGGCTTCCACAAACATACAAGCAACATTTTCACAATAAAACACAGTCCAAAATAGAATGTAGTTTTACAACTACATTAACACATGAAAAAAATACTAAGGCTTCATCAAGCAAGCCAAAGGAGCAAGAAGCTATAGGGTATGATGCTTATGCTATATATATATATATATATATATATATATATATATATATATATATATATATATATATTATGTATGAATATCATTTCAAACCCTGTCATGCCCTTATGCCTCCCCCAAGTACCCCTTATTCCTCACATTTTCTTATATCTCCCCAACCTCTTATGGCACCCCATAATGAGTAAAGAAATGCAAGCTATTTCTTTGTAAGGTGGAACCCAAATTCCCAACTCCCTCCACCCTTATACCTCCCTAAAACCACTTGTGCCTCCCAAAAATAACCCCATAGTCTTCTCCTACACCATTCCTAGGCCATCTACCCAACAACCCACAATATATACCAAAACATTCACACAAGAACATTTACATAAATAAAAGAAGAGCATTTCAAGAGCCAAGCTCTTACCTCTCCATGATGGAGTTGTTCCTAGTTCAAAACAACAAGCTCCTTCCAATGCAAGAAATCCAAAAATCAACCCAACACAAGCATGCAACAATCTTCCAAAAACTTCTCCAAGCAAGAGCTCCCAAAATAGCAAGAAAATTCACCCAAAATGAAGTCTCCCAAAAGTGAAGCAACCCAAAACAAGGCAAGAAATTCAAATTTTATAGAAGAGGGAAGAGAAGAGGATGAGGTGGATCCATGTAGGATGCCACATCACACATCCTCAACCCCAAACACAAAGTCAACTTCATTCTCCAATGCATAATAAATAGGTGGGTGAATAATATGATAGTTTACTTATACACTCAAATCCAACCCACACCCCAAATGACTGAAATTAAATCATGTAAGAAAAGTGTAATTAAAACCTATAATTTTTCTTCCCTAAATACATTAGAAAAGTATAATTTTAACCCTCCAACCATAGGCAAGGTTGGTATGTAAATTTAAGAGGTATGGGACAAGTTTAACTTGTCCCACAAGCCTCCAAAATCAGCCTCCAAGGACAAATTCGAATTTCCAAGAAGGTGGAGTGTTTCACACTCAAAAGTTAACTTACACATCACTTACATATTACTTACACATTCTTACAACACTTTAAAACATGGCCAACAACTCTATTAATTACATTCTTATGACATATTTTAATTAATTAACTAAACAATATGATTACTCACAATATTTACACACCATTAAATAAATAATGAAAGGGGTAAGTGCACCACAAAATAAACACATGTAAAAATTAAACAAAAGGGACAAAAAAAAAAGAAAACATAAAATCCCTTGGTCACATTTAAAGGTGATCCCCCCATGGGAATCCCTAACACTAAAAACACACACACAAACAAAACTAGTCCCCATGGTGACCTTGTTGAATTCATCTAAAATTCCAATGTGGCGGTCTCCAATCCACCGATGTTTGTTCGATATTTTAACCTGCGAAACATAATACCTCCTTCGGCCTCGTGGCCATATCAGAACATCTAAAGTAATATAATATAATTACCAAAATCATCTAGATATATGAATCACAACAACATCAAAGCAATTTTAAAAAATCATTATAGTTTTATCAACAACTATATCATCATCCAATAATTTTCCATTTCTAGGGCTACTCACAATATCCAAATATCACAAGTCCAAACAACATCCATCATATAACCATGTCCAACAGTATAACATCATCAACATATAAAGTATCTCTAATAATCATCATGCATCATATAAGAATCAAAATTAACATTGAGCCATGATCAAATATCTAACATCATACTAAATCAAAACTATAATAATGTCCATAATATAGTCAACAATGTCATGATCAGTATCAAAAGGTGTCAAAGGGAATTGGGCACTACACAAAACCTCTGCCCAGGATAGAGCGGCAGTCGATGAACCACCCCCTAAGCAGGGCAGCAGTCACATGAATGTTGGCCTACACAGGGGAAAAAATTTCATCACTTTTAATGGAAAAATAAAATTGTGTCTGTAAAAATCCCAATTTTAAAATTAAGTAAAATCTAAGTTTAAAGCCATAAGGAATCTTCTAGCAACTAAAAATCAAATAAATTTAATTGTTCAATCCTTCTAATCTCTTTTATGACACCCAAATGTGTAAAACTCCTAGATTTAAAAGAAATGGGGTTTCCCTAATAGTTGAACTAAAAGAAAAGACAATGTTTTCATTAAATAACAAAAGATTTCCATGGTAGGATCTCTACATTTAACAAATGAGCAGCTTTACAATTGAAATTCTTTACAACTAATATCATGAAAATTTTAGCCATGATTTCTCTTGTTCCTCTCATGGCTCCTCCTCCATCTCCTCATCCAAAACCTGCAATTAAGAAAAGAGGAAATGACATTGTTTGGGGAAAATAGATATTAAAAGGAGAACCATAAGGAAATTTAGGGCAACCTAAATCTAAGGGCTATGATAGATTCAATCCTATAAACAAAATTAAATCCTACCGCACGTAAGTGGGAATAAATTTTGTGGGAATGTAACTTTAAATAAAAATAAGGAACATGAGTAATGGGGTGAATGGGGCCACTTAGTGGCTAGGTAAAAAATTTAAACCTTTGAGTTAGAAAATATTTTAACCTTGGTGTTTAATAACTAATTTAACTAATGGAGCTCAGTAGATGCTTTAAACTATAAATATAGCTCAAGAAGTAAATTAATAATATCTAATTATTAATTTAATTCCGTTGTTCACAAGATTGTGTAGAAATACTTTAACCAAACAATTTGTTAAATGTTGAAATGTCTAGCCTTGGAAACAATTTTAAACAAAAAAATATTACCGTAAAATTGACTATTAATTTATTAGTTCTCTTTGTTTTCGAGTAGAATTTTGTGGGTGTTACACGGTTGAAGTATTGTATTGAATGTCTAAAAAAATGTGTTTCATGGAATTTCATATTACAGGTTATGGACAAAATAGTTTTGTTGAAAAGGCTTTTGAAACCTTCTAGAAAATGTAATGGGTAGGGCACAAATGAATATGGGCTTATGAAAATTTCAACCTCAATGCATTATGAGTTGGATCCAAAGAATGATATAACTTATATTTTATTTCTCATAAATATATCCACAAATGGGAGGATTTGGTAATTGCAAGTCATATACAAAATGAAGTTTTAGAGAGGCATCTAAAACCCCAGCAAGTAAATACAACTTGCACGTGCAACATCAACTCCGCAGTAGCACTCACTAGTGCGGCTTATCGGTACATGGTTTTCTCAACATTTTAACATGTTTTCACATTTATAATTTTTCCCTTTCTCTATAGTTCAAATATTAAAATAAAGAAAAAGTATGGCTTTGGGATATATTTTCAAATGGTTTTAGCCTAAAAACATTAAAAATTATTTATCTCATTGTGTATTCGAAAGTCATATATTGATTTTCAATCTTGCATAGAATTGGCTCCCATCTCAACATGAAACTTAGTTGATAAACAAAGATAATGGTAAGCCTCCAAAATGAAAAATTTGAGCTTGTTATTTAAATTTTATTTGTCATTTATACACACTAAGGAATAAATTAATAATACACATTTTTGATAACTCAAAAACTCCCTTCCAAATCTCCCAGTAAGAAAAGATGCCTTAAATGCAATAAATGGTGACATGGGACCCCACATTAACTTGTAACATGATTGGATATAGTTGTTTGATGAAATTTTTTCCACACATCTAGGAGCTTTCTGGTAGATATTGCAACATTGGATAGTTGTCATGAGTTGAAAATTCCATTTTATTCGCTTACGATTTTGTACAAAGATCAAGAAATGATGTTCGCCACCTCATACTTCTTGTATCTATGGAGGAAAATAATAATCCAGCTATAGTTTTGATAAAATAATATTGTAATATTTTCTTGTAAAGTGGTATTATAGGCCTCCATTCGTTTAGTGACAAGATGAAATGGTATGATCACAACAAGTAGCTCTAGACAACTTACAACCATTTGAACTCTAGTCACCAGATCGTAGTTTTGTCAAATTCTTGGGCATTCCTGTAGATGGGGAATTGAGGAAACTTCACTCTTCACGAGTTTGAATTCAGAAAAATATTTTTGAAGCCGGTTTGTAGGCCATGTGGGCTAAAGTGGATGTTTTTATAAACTTGTCATCGATTAGAAAACCATCGTAAAACCTTATCTTAGCCAAATAACTATTGAAAATTATATCAACACTATTACATGACCCTATAGAACTCATTTATGTTTCTTGTTTGGTCAAACTAGCTTGTGGGTAATATGGTGTTTTTCTCTCTTCTCTCTTTTTCTCTCTCTAGTTTGATAATGAAAAAAGCTTCCTCTATGATTTTTACTCTCCACTATTTTGTACAAGTATTTGAATTTCTTTGTAAATGGAAAATCATATATATGTGAAAAATTGTTAGTTGTAGGGGAAACCATGGCGTTTCTTTTTTGCTGACCATGTTTACACTAACTTGGTAGGTTGCAAGTGGCGTATCAAGATTTGAAATAATGATGGAAACCAAAGTTTAAAGTTGTTATTTTCAAAAAACAAAATTCAAATGGAGTTAGAAATATACCCTTCTTTAATAATTGTACTTTTATTAATGCAAGAACAAAAGTCTTTATCTTCTTGTATTGTGTACAAGATTAATGGGATGATGAATTTACTATATTATACTTTTGACTTAAATTTCATTAGAAGTTGTGCTTATGGTTATTAAGGTAAAATCTCAAAATTTTGTGTGATTTTTGAATAAAGAACTTAAACTTGGCCCCTCTAGAGTCATAATCTTGGAAAATAATATAGTTTTCGTGTATATACATCATGTGCTAACCTTTGAACCTTTTAATTTTAGTTGTGTTATTCGAATCATATGTTCCCTACAAAAAAGCATCCAATTGTTTAGTGTTTTGTCAAGCACTTTTAATAGTAAGATGCCAACGGAAGGTGGTTAATTAAAATGGTAGAGTTATAACACTAGTGGAAATAAGATTTGAATTTAGTTATCTAAAATTCAACTTAAATTCCGTTCTATGGTGCTTTGACTTTGGTCACAACACTTTCTATCAAGTGTTAAACTACTTGACTTGTGTTCGAATAAGTGGCGGATTTTGGGTTGTTGAACCTTTCAAAAATTCTTGAGTAGATACTCCAAAATGACATAATTGTCTAATCTAAAAACATGATTGATAGTACTTGACCACCGTCAAGGGGGAAATAACATGATTGTAAGGGTATATCATGGAGATTTTTCAATAATGAAAATAAAGTTAATGTTTAATTGTTGTGAAGGTTTAATATTAATTGTTTTAATAGTATGTGTATGATGATACCTCGTCATAGAAGAAGGAATTATAAGCATGAAACTAAACTTTTCTTTATCCTTCGATAGTCATGTGTTAATGGGAACATATGTGAATTTTTTTTATGTATAGTGTGGAACCCCACCTTAAATATATAATTTCTTTGGATCAATAGGTATTTAAACATTGCTGACTCATTGTGGGATGTGGGTGTCATACACTAATAGGGGGTTGGTTGCTTAAATGTTTACAAGTAAATTGATAAGTGGAGACTTAACTTCACAATGTAAATGTAGGAAGAGCAAAATTAAATGAATAAATCTCGGATATGGTTACCATGTAAATTGTACGTGCACATTTAGTGATGTCAAGTGGCAAAGATATCTAAAATGTTAGTGTATATGAAATAAAGTAAAAGAAATCTACTCTCGATGTCTTAACACAAGCTTAAAGAGAGAACTCGTAATTTGTAAGATAACATACGTTTTTAGTGAATGTTATAAGTGGGAAGATTCCATGCTTAATGACAAGGAAATTTGGGTAAGATTGAAAATAGTAAGTCACGGGACCTATGTTCATGGTTGTAAGAACACAACCTTTTATTTTCTCATCTCTTTTATTTGTATAATACTATGCACGTTTGAGTGGATGAGGATTGACCTTGTCATTCCTTTTGTTGGAATGTACGTGCTCAAGGATTGTGGTTATCTTTAACCCCTTCTTAATACCAAAGGATTAATTAAATCAAATGTAAATTTTGAAACATGTGTATCGTCATGGTTAAAGACATTACATTCCTCTTCTTTGTGGTTATGGTTATAGTCTTCTCTTAGGCTCAACAAGGTTGTAATGGGTAGTGTATAGTGGAAATAGGGTCCAAGTAAGGATTGCCAATCCTATGGGACTAGTTGTGATTGTAGTGTCAAATAATTGGAAACACCTAAGAGGTGTTCCATTCGAGAGGGTTGTTGTACCACTTAGGATGGGGTTAAATAAGGTGAGTCTTACAAAGTTACAATTATATCAGAAGATGATGAAGCCACCATAGAAATAAGGGAGAGTAACTTGGTGATCCTTAGTAGGGAGTTAGTCTCCCTTGGCAGTAGCTTATGGAGTTACCTCTCTAGTATTATCTTGTGGATGGTGTAGTCGCACCCATCAAGTAAATGAAATCATATTCATATGTGAATACGCGAGTGTTGATTTCCTTAGTGTGCCCTTAGATGGATCAAAGTTATATGTGAAAGGTGCATGGACCTCGTGAAGGTGTTCTGAGTTATGGTTTCCTTCCTTTGTATAGTTGGACCACATGTGGGCTAGACTTCATGGAAGAATGGTGGTTAGTAAATCCCTCTTTGGATTAGCATTTTATTAGTATACGCATTGCTTCTTGAACAATGGCTAGCGTTGTTGGGGGTATCACCGAGAGTTGTGCACTTCGACCTAACGTTTCTTTGTATTAAGTATTGAAGTTGAGATGTATGTTCTGAAACGGGTAGTGAGAGAAAAATATGAATTGTTGCATTCAAATGAATTCCAGGAATTAATTTAACCTTGCCTCTTATGTGAGATGGTTTCCATTAGGTCATTCTTCTGGCTTTCGCGGATATAATACTTCTAAGTAGAAAAATGCAATGCATACATAAGTAAATTGTAAACCATGTGTGCACTAGATTTATGCGAACATAAGCGTTAGTACATAGTTTCTTAAGTGATGCGTCTTTTAATAACTAAAAAAATTTACAGTTATTCAGTACTTTTTGAGTGGTAAAATTATGGGGCATTACACAATCCAGCTGTTAACAATATGGAAACCGCGTGTATCCATAGTATTCTGGTAATGATTTCTTCCAAACCTCACACTAATCTCATGCTTTTGTTCGTCATGTCCTCGAAAGCTAAATCATACCGCGAGGGAGCCATGAATGTCTACACGTGACAGAAGGGGATTAAATATTTGAATTAATTTTTAGTCAAAGAATATGAGTTTGGATTATATGCGGGTTGCAGCTTCCTCGCGGTGAGGAGGGGTACAATGTTTTTACGGTATTTGGGGAGGGATCCAGCTGTTTGTACGCATTGAGTATCTTCGCTGTTCATCACATTTTGCTGGTACAATACATATAAATTATGTATATGTTCATCATGTGAAACATTTAACTTGAAAGTTGCTGCTGGATAGAGTGGAGTGGAGGTAGAGAACAAAGATTTGAGAAATTTGATGGATTCCCGCAATGAGAAACGGAGTAATAGTGTGTATAGAGGGGTTCGGCGCAGAAGTTGGGGAAAGTGGGTGTCTGAGATACGGCGGCCAGGGAAGAAGATGAGGATATGGCTAGGGTCATATGATAAGCCCGAGATGGCTGCTGTAGCGTACGATGTAGCCGCTGTGAGCTTGAAGGGCAAGTCTGCGTTGCCGAATTTTCCTCACTTGATTCACATGCTCCCTATCCCCGCTTCTTTAAATCCTCGAGATATTCAAGTTGCTGCAGAGCAGGCGGCACTTTCGTTTAGGCATTACTCTCACGAGACCACCGCTGTAGAAAATTTTCGCTATTCCGCAATCAGCACGAATCCTCCTGCACCGACTGGAGTGGATGTCGCCAAAGAAATTAGCTTGGATTCCCAAATACTCAACGTCTATTCTGCAAATAATATGGAAGAAGCCAACGGTCCCAATGTTACAATAAATGACGAATATGGCGAAGCAGCAACCCGCCGTGTATATTTGAAGGAAGAGCGGCAACAATTCGACTCACCAAATTTGGTAATGGGCATGGCGGAAGCTCTGCTTCTCAGTCCGCCTCGGGTACGTAGAGATGGAGCTGCTGATAATGGTATTAATTGGATTGAAGATGACTCTCACATGGAGCCTGCGGTCTTCGGATTTCTCTGGAGCGACTCCTGATTATTGCGGCGTATGTTTGTATTCTATTGGGTAACTCCGGACAAGGTAAATGAATTTCCCAGATTAATTAGGAATCTTAATCAATTTTTGACTCAGGGAAGTTAAAAAAACGAAGCTAATGTTACATTTGGAAAATGAGCGGGTAACTAACCAATGTTGGTTGTTGCGATTATTACAGAGAGAATTTTACGAAGGTTTATGGTTAGAATTATCTTACTGAAAGAAATATTGAGCACATGATTCAAAGAATAAGATAGAGATGCAATGATTAAATAGAAAATTTGCCATATACTATGTTGTCTTTTTTCCATTCCTCGTTTCCACCTAATGGATAACAACCACATTAAAAAGGGTAAATTAATAGAATTACAAAGGGAAAGGAAGACAAATAGAAGACATATTTAAACAGCGACACCAAACAAGATGTGTTAAGAAACTATAGAATTTTTCAGCAATGAATAAGTAAAAGTTGAACAATATAGCAACAGTTTACATAGATAGAGATAAACGAAATATACAGAATACCAAACATGTAAGAGATGAACACCAGATTTATGTGACAAAACTTCAGCTGCGTGTTTAGGGAAACATCCACGGTGTAAAATATTAAGTTATTATTAACTGAAGATGAACAGATTAAATGTGAACTTGTTATGAGTAACTGTAGATCTCCACAAAAATAAATATACACCTAATTGGTGAAGTACAGTTATGATTCCTCCTCCTAAGGATAGAGTGGAAAAATACCATTATGATTTTCCTTCCTAAAAACAGAATTCGGTGGAAATATGCCATGAGGACCCCCTGTGACATGAGTGGGGAGCAAGCCCCTAACACCCCCGCTTTAAGAAATTTGATACAAACCGCGCCTCAAAAGGATCCAAAATTTAACTTTGTTAGTACATATCTAACAAAATGTGCAGTAGTTACGATTTATGATATCTATTACTGTTTCAAAATCATTTCTGGTTGTAAGCATTTGAGGTTGCAGTTTGATTTTGTTCATTATCTGACGACTTCTGAGTTTCCTTTACCGTATTTGACCATATAGTAGTGGATTCTGTGATCAATGTATAAAGCACGAGAATGCATCATGTAATACTTTTTTACAATTTGTGTTTTATTTTCTTGCATTTCATTCCTCTTTTGGCAACCAGAATGGAACATTGGAATGTTTTAATTACCATCCTTCGTCATAGAAAATATCCCCTTTGGCTGCCACTCTTACCCTACTCGCCAGCCCTGGCAATATTTGATTTTTCTGCTCAGGGACATATCTTTATTGTATTAGATATTGAAGTTTTAATAGAGCAGGTTACAAGCTAAACACACATTTGAACACTTCTAGCGCAATTTTGGCAGTACTACAGAATTGTTTGTATTCCATAGCTAAATGTTTATGAAATGTTGTTATTGATAGAGTTTATAGGAAGACCGGCGAATATCCAGCTCCTTCTACAAGCTTCCTAGAGGTCGTTGAAAATAATAAATTCCCAGATTTACATACAGCTTTGGTAGATTCACGTATATTCTTCGTAGGACAAAATCTATCAGTATTAATGCAATGTGATTTGAACAAAGAACTTGAATTTCAAAGTCGTTCCACGATAAATGGTGTTAGCTGGGATAAACTAGCTGCTCTTTCCTACCATGACCCTTAGTTTTGACCACCTATGTCTATTACACCTATAAGATATTTAAAATATTATAGAAGATCTTTTGACAATGGCTTACTAAATGTATCAGCATATATTTAATGTTTAGACATACTAAATTTGATATAGATTTAACCATTCTTGACAAGCTCCTTAATGAAATGGAATCTAGTATCAATGTGTTTGTTTCCCTTGTGAAAGTCATGATTCTTTGACAATGTAATGACCGAGTTGTCATAAGTTTTTTTGGTAGCTCCTTTTGATCATGTAGAAGGTCTAGCAAAACTTCTCGCATCCATATTATTTGACAAGATACGAATGTCGCTGCAACATATTTAACTTATGCCAAAATGTTGTCATAATGGGATGCTTCTTTGTTGTCCATGATCTTTGTATGATCTAAAATGAAACACATGTAATCTGATTGTGCGCTGTTGATCATTCAAAGCTACCTACAAAATCAATGTTATTATAGCCAATTAATCTGAAATCATTATTCGATGGGTCATACAATACTCTATATCCAATGATTCCGTCAACATATGTTACAATTCCCTTCCCAAATTGTTGGTGAGAGTGTTTGGGCGAATCCTTGAATCTTGAAATGAAACTAACTCCAAACATTATATTAGGCCCATGGACGTAATATACATCAAACTTCCTACAAGTCTCTTATACAAAGTAGCATTAACATGGAATCCCTTGTCTTCCTTGCTCAACTTTGTTCCTATTACAACTAGAGTTGGTGTTGGATTTCTATTCAGTAAAGAAAACCTCCTGAAAACATCATTTTCATATTGAGTCTAACATATAAAAATGACATCATCCGTTTGATTGACTTCAATGCCAAGAAAGTACTTCACAAAACCCGAATATATCATTTGAAACTCTATTTTCTTTGCATTATTAAACATTGTAAAATATAAGTTTGTTGATAATATAGATCATAAACATATAAACAAACAATCAATATTTGGACTCTTGCATTCATCTTTATATATAATATGGGATCACTGTTGTTTCTATTGAACACATTACTTATAAGTATGAGTCAAATCCAACTATACCAGGCTCATGGTCCTTATTTGAGAACCTAAAGAGTTTTTTTCAATATGTAAAATTTGCGCTTTTCTCCAAAGACTTCATATGTAGGTGGTTGTTGCACATATACTTCTTCCAAAAATCCATTTAGAATTGATGACTTAACATCCATCTGATACACTTTCCAATTATGTTATGCTACAATGGCTAACATAGTTCTAAAATTTTTAGCCTTGCTTTTGGGGTAAATGTGTGACTGTAGTCTATTCTAGACTTTGTAAAAATCCGTTGGCAAGAAATTTTTCTATATACTTCTCCACATTTCCTTCTACATTGAACTTGTTATTATAGACCCATTTCGCACATACCATATATTTTCCTTTTGAAAAATCAATTGATTCTGATGTTTCATTTCTCTCAATTAATTTTTTTCTTCATTTGTATCCACTATCAATTTTTTTGTCATCTACTTCATCTATATGAGAAATCATATTTTTATCACTATATATATACTTCATATAAAATATATAGAAATCATATATATATATATATATATCAATCATTAACTATAGAACACCATTTATAATACAAAATATAGAGAAATGGTTATAATATGCAAGAAGAATTATTGACACACTTTGAGTGGGAAACCCCAAACCATAAAATAAGACTGAAGTGCTTAATATGATGATCATCTACTATTTATTATCTCTAATACATATCATAATATGTTATGGAAATACCCAATTCTTACCTATTAATCATATGAAACCATCAATTGATATATATATATATATATATATATATATATATATATGACATGATAAGGAATAATGTTAGGCACAATTCGGCCATACATATCTTGATATATGTCCTAGGGTCAAGGAGGTTTCATGACCCTCCCCTTAATATAAAAATTGTCTCCAATATTGGTAATTGTTGGAAAAATGCTTCATCTTCCCATGTTGGATATTCAATTTCCAAATTATTCCACTTCATTATCTAATACTTGGTAATGACCCTTGTCCCCAACTTCCTAGTGTGTTTCTATAGGATACCTTGAAGATCCAAAAGAATGTGTATGTCCTCGTTAAGCTCATGTAACACCGAGATGAAAGAATGCTTTTTTACAATGACCTACTTCAAACAAGTAATATGGAAAACTTAATGTAGTTTAGTTGATTGAGGAAGCTTATATATATATGCTACTCTATTAATTTATTTGTAACACTTGATAAGGGCCATAGTACTTAGGTGATATATGGTTATCTATTTTCTTTTCTCTCAATTGTAGTAGCTTATATGGATATAATTAAAAATAATTGTGTGAAAATTCAAATCTTCACTCACTAAGGTGTTGATATGCTTGTTTCCTCATGTAGTTTTGTGCCATTTTAAAATTCCCTTTAAGGAAAGAGAGTACCCCATGTTGGTGTTGAATGCACTATTCAAATTCTCTCACTTGGGGTTGGAGATTCATTTAGAATTAGTGAGGGATAGTTGATGGTAACAATACAATGTCAATAATGGATAAATTTTAGATGATTTATGAAATGGAGTGGTATACCACCATTTTTCAAGTTGTTGCCACTTTATCCATCTCTCTTTATAATTATCTAAATTAAAAAATCAAATATACCTTACATTGTTTTATTACCTCAGCATGTCTATCGGTTT
The DNA here is from genome assembly GCA_018340775.1 of Taxus wallichiana var. yunnanensis. Taxonomy (NCBI): domain Eukaryota; kingdom Viridiplantae; phylum Streptophyta; class Pinopsida; order Cupressales; family Taxaceae; genus Taxus; species Taxus wallichiana. The sequence continues at coordinate 737,782,615 of CM031244.1, forward strand.
GCGGTTGACATGATGTAATATGAGCTATTTGAGTATCCGAACATGAGAATAAATCAGTCCCAAACATGCTATTAAATATAGGGTCATGAAAACTTACTACAATCTTGGGTGTATTATGTAGATTTTGCATTGTATCCATAAATGATATGGTGACTATACTCACTCTATATGAATGTGATAAATCTCAAAAGTGAGCATATTAAGTGAGTCTATCCACAAACACCAAAGATAAACTTTTCCTTTAAAATTTTCACAATGATATGAGGAAATACATTTAGATATCTATCCACCACTCACAAGGAATGGATATAGGTTGCATACTACCTATACTCTTAACAGTTTCTCTATTATTACAATGACACACAAAGAATTCTTCCATAAATTATTGGACATTGCCTTTCAAGCCTTCCCCGGAATAAATCATGCTTAATGTTGTGATAATTTTTTTGAAACCCAAAGTGGCTACCCCCTAAAAATCATGGAGATTTGACAGAGCTTGAAAATTAATGGTAGAGTTCTTTCATAAGTAGAATGCATCCTTGTAACTTAATTCATCCTCCCTTCACATATTTTTTTCAGAAATGATTCGATCATGTTTGAGATTATAAATGACAATGTGGATCTTTGTTCCATTCTTCCATTTTTATATTACTTGATTGGTAAAATCTACATTTAATATGGACATGCCATTTAATAAGTATTTTTTTGACTCATTTCTCTTAGATAGTCCATTAACTAACATATTTTTCTTTATTTGCTTATAAATGATCTCAAATTTATATCCTAACATCTTTGCATGACCCATTTTTTTTTTTCAGATGATAGACATTTCTTCAATAGGTATTTCAAATAGTGATTATTTTTCTTCACCTAAAAGTGATATAGGATTCATTATTTGACTACATAAAAAATAACCATCATTTTCTTGTCATAAGTTATTTTTTATAATATCTTACCTTTGAGTTGAAATCTCAAATGTAATGGGATAGTCATCTTGCATGATTATTATTTCTAATGATGTTTTCTCATTCTAGTGAAAGAAATTTTTCTTTCATTAATGCTATGGTTGGTGTTGTAAGTTTACCATAATTCTTCACAAATTTGCAATTGTAACCTATAATACCTAAGAGACCATTAATGTGCTTCGAGTTTTACGAATCCTCCATTCCAACATGAATTGGATCTCATGAGGATCCAATTTTACACCTTCATGAGAAAAGATATGACCTAAGTATTCTACATCTATGAGTCCAAAAGCAAACTTTGGGGCTTCACATATATATGTGTTTTTGTTCAAGATTTCTAAGAACCTTATTGACATGATGTAAGTGATCCTCCTAAATATTGTTGAGGATTAATATATCATCATATAGTATAATGAAAAAAATTCATAGCATTAGTTGAATAATTGAATTCATCAAACTCTTAACTATAAAGGTTGCATTGGTAAGGTAGAAAAGGAATCCTAAAAAGTCATGGTGGTCCACCTGTGTCTTAGATATTATTTTATAAATATCTCAATCATAAATTCTAATTTTATGATATCCCAATCCAACATCTAACCCATCTAACAAATCCTCAATTGTAGGAATATGAAACATATAATTTGTTGTGTAGTTGTAGAGCTCCCTTTAGTAATGACATATCCACTTATCTTTATCATTATTACATATAACCATCACTACTAGAGAAGAGTAAGAACTCTAACTATGGAGAATAATACCAACTTCCACAATCTCTAATTCCATCTTTTTAATACTAATCTTCTCTAGATAAGAGTACCTAGATGATCAAATATTATTTGGTTAGATTCCTAATACTAGATCAATATCATGATCAAGATTCCTTTTGGGAGGTAACTCTTTTGATATAGCCGCAAAAATTATAGTGGTCATTACAAATTTCTTGTAGATTATATGATGGTAGAGGACCTTTTGATGGTCGATCTTCTATTGAAAATCATTGTTCCACAAGATTGTCTACACCCTTCTTAAGATTCTTCTACATTTGATGGGAATTTATCAATTGTGGATCATTTTCCTTCATCCCTCATTGGATAAAAGTCCCCTCTTAAGAAGGGAACCATATGAGAAAATACTAAAATTTCATCTCAATAGTTCATAAGGTAGTAATAAACTAGACCAGTAACACAATGTTGTAATCTCGCATTGAAATTCCATTAATATTATCCTCTAATAATTAATCTCACAGTGATAAATCAATCTCACTAAAATTTTCTTAGAAACTAAATATACATCCATATGTAACCATGAATTGAAACTTTTGAGCTATGTAAGAAAACTGATTCAAATACAACATAATCTTATGATTGATGAAATTATAAGTACCACCATAGTCAATCAATAATGTAACCCTTTGTTTCTTCATGAAGTCAATGCGTTTACGAGGGTCATTTTGTGCTAATACCTAAATTTTCACATAAAGAAATAGTTGGTTTAGATTCTTCAACCTCGATATCTAACATCTCTTCCTCTACGACTACTGATTCAAGATCATCTTGTTACTTATTAGGCCCTTCAATGTAGAAAAATATCTTCTTAGCATATTTGTGTCCCTTGCTCCATTTGTGATCACAATGGTAACATAGAATTTTTCCCCACTTCTAAATTTGTTAATTGTGTAGGTTAAGGAAATTATTATGTCGAATCATACACATGTTACAAGTAGTGATATCCCTACACTTGATCATAGCTATTTTATCTACTCAAAAAACTACTATCATGCTTTTTCTATAAAAATTGCATTAATAATGTGAACCTCTAGTTAGATATTATCCTTGAAAGAATTATCCTCTGAGATATCATTCACACATAAGTATACATTTTGGAACTACTAAATATAATCTCTGAAAGTCACCATTTTTCATAACTTTTCTAACTAGATAAAATAGTCTTTTATAACACTTTTACTATAATGTAGTTTGAGCTCATTTTATAAAATTGAATAGGTAACATGATGACCCTTCTTTTTCTTTTGTTCGTAAAGATCCCAAAATGTTTTGATATCATAGTCCATGAATAACACACACACACACACACACACATATATATATATATATATATATATATATATATATATATATATATTTATATATATATATATATATATATATATATATATTATTTTAGAGAGTTTTACGTTGTCAGTAAAGAAAGGTTGGTTGAGAAAATAACAACCATAAATGTTAACAAAAAAATGTAATATATTAGGCTAGAAATCCACCCTATTACATTGTTTATAAAAATGTATCAGTGAAAAAAATCAAAGTTCACCTTGCCAAGAGACTTGGTGTAATGTCCCCTTTTCTAAAATTGTTGGACATTAATAATATTTATTTGTTGGGCCCGGTAAATTCATCATCTAAGAGAAACTTATTAATATTCTTATAAGAATAAAATGTAATTTTAAATATTGGCGGTGTAGAAGACCACTTTTAAACTGATTTTCCGTTGTATCTAGTCAACTAAAGGGAGACTGAAATATAAATTTATAATTTAATTTAGTACTAAATTTTTCTTATTACTCTTACATTAATTAATTCTTGAATGTGGGTGAAAAATTAAAGTAATGTTAAAATATAAAAAATAAATTTACTCTACTAATCCCACATGGAATGTCCCAATTGAAAAAATGAGAAAGAAAAGTATAAAAGGAGGTGAAGAGGGGTTCATTTGGAATCTTCTGTCATTTATATAATTTCATTTTGGAGAGGTAATCGTATTTGACTTAACTTTTAGCCATAGAGGATGAAAACCCTCCTTGGTATCCTATTGGGATGCAACTCTTAAATAAAATTAAGATTTGACAATGAAAACCCTCAACATCTATTAGGTGACTTCATTTAGAGGTCGAGTTAGGGCACACATATCATATTTTCAGAGCTATGGCACATTTTCCAAGTGCATTTTCTATATTTTCCTTTGAAAATATGCATTGCAAGAGAAGAAATTTAGCCAATATAGAGACATTTTCCAATAATTCAAGAAGGGACAACTAGGGCATGATTTTGTTTAGGGCTATCTACACCGTGTGGAATTTTAGACAAGCATTTAGGACCTCTTCTCTAGGTATATTTATTTTATTCTAGGTTACATATTCATCATTTGTACTCTTCTTGCACTTAGGATGTCATTTATCATAAAATTATTATAATCATAATTGGGCATTTTTTCATTTTGGTGTGAAAAATAAATAAGATAGATTCGTAACCTTGCTCAAAAAATTATTTCCTTTTATGATTAAGGTCTTATAGGATTCTTGGATGTTTTAAGCCTTTTGAATAGTCTAGATTATGGATTTTTTTCCATAAATATAAATTTCAGAAGTCTGATTTTTTTGGTATCAAGGGTTTGAAATAAAAATTTGGTCATTATCTTAATTTTGGCATTAACAACTGATTGCTATCATAAATTTCTACCTATTATATTTATGTAAAATGGTTTGTGGGAATATAAATTTACCCTAGGTCCTAGGATTTGGAGAATTACATGATTGAAAATTCATTATTTTCTAGAATTTATTATTAGTTGAGTTTGTATACTCCCGGATTTTATATTTGGGATTTTGGGGTAAAACCGTTTAGTACTGATTTTAGTCTAAAAGGGGATATTACAAAGTGGTATCAAAGAAAGGTTTTAACCATATATGGGAAGAATATATTTTTGTATATATTATCTAATAGCTATTTTATTAATCATGGAGTTAATGGGTAAAGATGAATTGAGAAGAAATCTTTGCAGGTTAGGGAAGGAACTTGAGATCCGCTTTCTTTAAAAAATGTTCTTCTCAATATTTTGGAGGAATTTGAATTTTTTTGTCCAATTTAAGACAATAAAATTTTTATTCAATGTTTTTGAAATGAATCCATTCGTGATATATCCGGCTAGGTCAAACCTTCTAAGACAATCAAATCTAGATATAAGACTTTGAGTTATAAATTTCATTATTAAAAGTACAAAATAATATCTCTTAAATAACCTTACAACAACAACACAATGAGAGAGGTATTTCAGTTGTTTGTGGAAATTTTTGAGGGTTTGGATGACATCAAAAGTCATTGTTTCTTTGCTAGGAGGATCACTATCCTAGAAACTATATCAAAAATATATTTTGTGTTTTAATGTTATGTTGGTGAAATAATTTTTCTAGTGGGAAAATTAGTATACTCTCACCAAAAATGTGCAAGAATGAGTCCCTCTGCTTGAATGGGGCATCTCCATTTATTGAAAACAAGGAAATGAAAACAATATATACCAATTTTTGGGTTGGTCGAAAGAACATGGATTACATAGGAATACTTCCCTAAACCTATGTCTATTGCTTGCATTGAATAGAAGAGAATAAAATGATTCGAGTGAGGGAGATGGGAGAGAAAACAAAGTAAGGTATTTTTATCAAAAATAGCATAACATAGTTTGTTGCATTAAAACTAGAACATTTCACTTGTAATCAATAACAAAAACTAGTTGCGAAAGAAAGAGGAACCGTAAAAAAAACACAAAGTCTTATTGCATCATGTTGCATAATTTACAATGCTCCTGGAGTACAAGTTGATATGGAGAGAGAATACTAGTAGATGAAGGATAGAGGAAATAAAGAAACTTGCTTCTAGAAAGAAAGTGAGAGCTAGTACACAAGTAGTAACCATTCCCTCAAAATGAGTGCATAATTCATGTTTATAGTGCTAAGACTGAATTTTCATCTCCCCCACATGACCTTTCACCTTCCTTCATCAATGTTGAATTTTCATCTTCTGACCTTCGGTGTTCCATTGCCACTATGACCTTTTGAATTCCTAATCTTTGGTGTTCCAGTTATCGCATGTCAATACTTTTTTATTCATAGTCATCAATTTTTTTCTTTTACCGGTTGGTAACACATTTTAATTATTTCTGGCCATTAACACATTCTTCTTCTTCCTGGCTATCATCGAAAACTTGATCTTGTGTGTGATCAAAATCATTTTGTTCCTGTTCGTCATCAAAATCTTGCTCCCAAACGTCATTTGAATATTCTTGTTCCCACTCAGCATCAAAATATTATTCCCAGCCGGTAACACATCCATTTTGTTACCAAATAGTAACACTTTTTTCTTGTTTTCAGCTAGTAACACATATTTGTTACCGGTCGGTAACTCTTTGGTGTCATGAAAACCAAATTTTGTTTCTTCATTCCGAGGTAAAAATTTAATGAAATGTGGTCATATAATATATAGAAATTTATGCAAAAGGGAAAATTAATCCAATGATAATATTTATAATTCTTGAAAATTAGTTATTAATCATGTTTATGAAAACATATAATTTTTCCTTGAGGTGTGCGCCACTAAACTGAGTGATAGGAAGAATTTATGATCACTGCGAATGAAAAGATTATATGGGCTATGAATAACTATGAATATAATTTCATTTGAACTTTGGTTAGGCTCTCTAATATTCATAAGGCTTGTGAAATCCTGCAAAAAGTTACATTATTATACAAGGATCTTCGTGTCGTACTATCGGATGGTTATCCACATCTCAATATTCCAAAAATATTTCCTTGATGATTCTGACATGAAGTGTGTTATTTTATCTCTCTAATTCCTTGGGTATTAGACTCTGACTCTTTACATGGATCTTGAAACTCTTCAAACAAGTTGAATAGCTTTTTTAGAACACGCATTTCCCAATACCTTGTTCATAAAGATCCTGATTTTGTATAACATGTTCCTAAACCTTGGTTTTCTTCAAGAAATTTCCTAAACTACCTTGAATGATCACATAGCTCTTTTATATAGTTCTTGGAGGAATTATATCTTCTTGGTACATCCCAAGAGGGATTTTGCGGAGTTTCGTAAGTACGAAAATATGCCTTTTTAGGCCTCTAGGAGAAAATCCTTCCAGGTGAATCATAATAAGGTCGTGAAATTGTTTTCATGGACTTACCTGCAAATTAAACACACTTTAAAAATCCAGTTAGCACATCCCTCTCATCCATAATGGAGTTTACATAGTCATAGATTGGTTGGAGTGTATGTTAACATTACCCGGTTCATTGATGTTTTGAATGTGGGCTTGATAGTTACGGAAAAAAATTCAAATTTTTATGCAAGACATTTAGCATGCAAACAACTAGGTCTATCTTGGGGACTTGTCTCATATTGAAAAAAGTGAAGATGGTGCAAGTAGGAATCCCAGAATCTTAAGAAACTAAGAGGACCAATTGCCTTATCCATTGGGCTATAGAAGTCATTGCTAAATAAGGTTGGATACAATAAAAATTCTTTACTAAACAAAACATAGGACAAAAACAAACACATGATAGAAAGTGAAACACACAACACACACACACACACACACACACACACACACACACACACACACACACACACACACACACACACACACACACACACACCTATATTCACTTATGGTACATGCGGGGACAACCAACTTTTCCTATTTGTATAATTTCATGTATTTCCCATTACAAAGAAATTCCAAGTCAGTACCATCTAGATAATATAGTTGGAAAGTATTCTCCCCACATATGTCACATATCTGAAATGGCCCAAGACATAATTAATTAAACTTTCCATGGCTTCCTTTTGGTTCTCTCCTTTTATTCCATAATAGGATCATATCACTAATATAAAAATCTCTTTTCTTTTCCTTCTTATCAAAAATTTTCTTTACTTTCAACTAATGGTCCTTTATCCTATCAATGACCAACACCCTATCTTCACATAGCTTCTCCAAGTACAAAATCCTTTTATCGAGTGAGTTTTTAACTCATCATCTTCTACTGCTTTGATCAATTGCAATGTTGGAAAATCTATAGTTATTTGAACCTTTACATTTATCTCATATAGGAGTTAGAATGGAGACATACCAATAGCTATTTTAAGATTAATCGATCAGCTCATAGTACGTCATATAGCTTCTTGTGCCAATTTATTTGTTTTCTATCTACAAGGTTCCTCACAATTGTCACAAGATTCTTATTACTAGATTTTTCTTGACCATTTCCCTGAATATAATAATCAAATGCATGGGATAAGGATATTCTGTATCCATAGAAAAACTCAGTTAATTCTAAAGAAGAGAAATAGGTGGCATTATAGAAAACTATCATCTATGGAATGCAAAAATGGACAATAATATTTTCTTTGATGAAGTTACATACCATTTCGAATTGGATTTCTTGACTTGTATGGCCTCCATCCACTTATTTAAATAGTCCATTGCTATGAGCATGAAGATATGACTTGCACTATAATGAGGATTAAGAGAACCAATGAAGTATAGACCCCATTTTTTGAAAGGCTCTTCAATCACCACTAGTCCGATTGGAAGTCCAATGATTTGTGGTCTTCCGATAAATTTTGGTAAGGCTCACACTTATACACCCATTCTCGAGCATCTTGAAAGATAGTTGGTCGAGTAGTACCTCCCCTGAAGTATCTTGTGCACAGTGACCATGGAAGAGAAATGTCCACCGTAGGCTTGGTCATGATATACTTTTAGTAATTGCTCATGTTTCTCCTTATCAACACACCTTAAGAAACATCCATCAAGGGATATCTTATACAATACATGATTCCAAATAACATAATTTACATCTTTGAGCTTCAGTTTCCTTCTTTTCTTATAATCCATATGCTTCATACAATCACCATAAGTGAGGAAGTAATAAATATAATTGTACCACTCCTTGGTAGTATTTACCAAGACTACCTGGGGAAGGTCCTTACTAACGTGTCTATAGAAATGGAATTATTTTTGTTCATACTTATTTAGGAGAGTCTCATTTTTAGCTATCAACCTACATAATCCATTTACCCCAATCATATTAGATGTCTTTATCTCAAGGTCATACTTTTGGATCTTTGACACCTTGTTTCCTCTTTTTTCCCCAAGATATTTTTGAGTCAAGATAGACTTTATATATGATCTAGGAACCATTACAATGGTGTGAGAGTGTAGGATGTAGAATATTAAATTCTTGACTACCTTGACCAATGCATAAGAATAAGCATGATTTTCTATGGAGGAGTATTTTATCTCATGATTCTTAAATAGGTAGTTCATGAAGGAAATAGGAGCCTCAAGACCTTCCTCATTCTTCTGAACTAAAATAGATGAAATAGTGTGCTCAGATGCATAACAATACACAATGAAATATTTACTTGAAATGAATACATAACAGGGTTAGAGCTTTGGCTATTGTCTTCTTGATATTCTCAAAAGTTTCTTCTCGTTGCTTACTCCACTTGAAGCTATCTTGTGGCTTCATCATTTTTTTAATATGCTTGGGCAACTTAGTGAAATCTGGAACAAAGAGGAGCAAGAATTTGACCTTATAAAAGAATGAATGAAATCCCTCCTTGATTATGGGGAAGGAGAAAATTTGAATGGCTTTTACTCTTTCTGGATCAATATTTTTCCCTCCTTATTCACAATGTGCTAAGAGATTTCCTTATGTCACTACAAGTATTGAATTTTTAGGATTTAGTGATATATGTTTTCTTGACACCTTAGTAAAACTTGTTTAAGGTGTATCAAATGTTCCTACCTCTTCTTAGAGAATATTGTGAGATTATCAGGATAAATGAAAATACATTTGTTCTTTAGTTCCTTGAAAGTGAAGTCCATTTCTCTTTGAAATGTGGCCCCAGCATTGATGAGACCAAAAGGCATCTGCCTATACTAAAAGGTCCCCCATGGAGTTGTAAAAGAAGACTTATATTGATATTCTTGAGGAAATTTAGTTTTATTATAGTCAGATAATCCATCCAGCATGGAAAGCATTTATGAACCTGTGACTGCTTATAAAATCTGATCCATGATTAGAAGTGGATATTTTCCTTTAGAGAAGCTTTGTTCAAATTCTGAAAGTCCACACAAATCCTTATTTCTCCATTTTTCTTCTAGATAGGGACAATATTTTCCACCCATGTAGAGTGATGGATTGGAAAAATGATCCTTACATTCAACATTTTCAACACTTTTTCTTAGATTCTTCCAAAAATCTTTGGATTATATTATCTTTTATTTTTCCAGAATGGATTTTATTTAGACTCAAGTGGTATTGTGTGTTGCATCTCTTTCGGTTTGAAATATTTCAGTTCATCATAAGAGTATGCCAATACATCTAAATATTTTTTCAATAATGAAACAAAGATTCTCTTTTCCTCTAGTGAGAAACATTTCCCTATATTCACAAATCGGGGTTGCTTCTCTATTCCAATATTTACCTTCTCAAAATCAGTAGTTCTCTTGGGATATTCCTTAGCTTTATCTTTCACATATCTATCATGCCTATCAAATAATTCTTTAAGTAAGACTAGGACCTTAGGAATCTTATTACCTTTCAAATAAGCACTTCATCAAAAGTAACCTATTCAACTTTACCTTTGTCTTCTTCAAAAGTTGAATTCCTATAACGGTTCTTGCTTCCTTTGAAGAAGAGGCTGTTGAAATTATCTCTTTGTTCTAAGAAGGCCAAGAGCTGATTTTCATCATTGAAAACTTGCCAGTGATTCACATTATCGGGCACACTAGGTCTGAAAACCATCTCTATGGAATATTTATCTTTATCAAAAGAGGGGTGTGGTATCATCAAATAACCTGACACAACAAGAGAATCAACCTTTTCATTATGTTCATGGGAAAAAAACTAGTATAGAGAAAGCATCAAAGGATTCAATGTAATCCCATACTCTATTCTTGTAATTTTTTAGCCATGAATTCTTCACTTGGTACTGATTCCAAACTTGTTTCACAATTACCTCTGCATCTCCTAGGCATCTCAATTGTTTTATTCCCATGGACTCAACTACATCCATTCCTAAGAGAAGGGCTTCATATTCTATAGTATTATTTTTATTTTCAAATTGGAGCTTGAAAGAAAAAGGAAACAACTCACTTGATGGGGAAATCAAAACCACAAGAGATATAGAACATGAACTTCAATGACTTCCATCAAACTCAAAAGTCCACAATTTTTCTTCATCTTCTTGTGATATAATATGCACATCATCCTATCCTTCGAAATTCATGAAGTAATTCCCATGTCTATTGGGTCAAAGCATATAACTTGTGTCCCACTTTTTGTAGTTTTTGTACTTTTAGCAAACTATGTCTGACAACCAAAACATGACCAAACATGCATTTTTAAGAGGTTATAAATACCAAGGTGCAGGGGCATCCAGAATTTACTGATTTTTCAAATTTTTATAGTATTTTTAATTATTTATTTACTAGTCGATTTTAAAATATTTATGACCACAAAGTGGGACACACTTGTATGCTTTGACCCTATTATCTTGAAAAGGATATCTTCCTAGGATATTCTAATTTTTACACTATATATTTAATTTTTCTCTTTGGAAATAAATTTTTATTCGGCCCTTGAATAGATTAATTGTTGAAGACCAGTCCATTTGAATCTATCCTCCCAAATCTCTGTAGAAGATTCTTCTCAACAACATATCATATGATGTTGGAATGTATGCTACTAGGATAGCCAATAACAATTTCTTCTAGGGAAATTGGTGCATATACTTGAGCTCACGGTGTGATTGGATAACATGGGTACTATCTCCAAGTTGTGGGACTTTCTACTTGAGATAGACCTCCAGAGAAAGTTGGTTCTTGCTCCTAAACTACCTACCACAATCTACTCTAATGCAGGAAAAACTATCTTTCCTAATCTAACTTTCCAAGGGACCAAGGAGAGAGAATGCATGAAAATGAAAGCCTACACTAAAGTGGTGATACACTAAAAAGGAGGGGTGTGAGAGTAGTCTTCCAATGTGTGAAAAATAGAAGTAAAATGCATACTAGAAGGGGTGATAACAATTCTCCACAATCTAGCAAAATGCATTCACAACAATATTTCATACATGCACAATAATAATGAGTCCTTGCAAGAGCATAAAAATAGACACAATATTCTTGTAATGAAGGTTGAAAGGGCAAGAAGAGTGCAAACAAACACAACAGGGGAAGATGCATCCACAAACTTGTATTTTATTGCTTCATGATATGCATAGTTCAATCTATTACAAGATAAGGGCCTGGATCACCATGCAAGGAGTCCACTATAAGGGCCTATAACACATTGGCTTCACAAAGAAATTTTGATAGAGCTTTTCTACAACAAAACTACCTCCTTTTACAATGAGCCTAACACTCCAATTTATAGAAAAATGAGAAGAGAGAGAGAGGGGAAAATGGAAATCCCAAAATCTGTCCTTCAACCACTTGTAAGAGGCATTAAATGGAGTGAAATGATTGTATGTTACTTGTAAAAGGCTCCCCATACTGTCCCAGGTGCTGCAGAGAAAGAATGATGACCATGCCTCTTAATTGCACTCCCAACTACCAAATAAAACACTATCATGAACCCAGGCCATGTTTTATAAAAAATATCCATCTATTTCTCATCAAATCCCAAATTTATTGATTTTTGTGTGTTGGGATTAGAAAATGATTCCAATGGTACCAATTTTGTGTGATTTCATTGAGAAATGCAAAAGTTATGACCTTCTGAGTGCGGGTAACTATTTTGGGTCTGCCAGGCATTTTCTGTCATTTGACGGGAATGAGCATTAATTGACTGGAGCTGAATATGTTTCTTTTATTTTAATATATCTACCCTCATCAAAATTAAGAAATCTAGTTTTGTGATGCACAGGACGTCGTGCTCATTCCAGAAAGTCCAATTTTATGAAAATCGAGCTCGGAGTCAAAAGTTATGGCCATTTGAAGTTTGGGAGGTCAAACATTGACTTTTCTCTTCATTGTGGCTATTTCGGCAAAATCGGGTCCACGTGTGTCCTAGATGTCCTAGAAAAAATCTCCACATCACCTGATTCGGGCTTCCTTGTCCCCATGTGTCACCATTGTTGACTATACATGAGGGCCATTGAAATTGACCTCTCGCATTCACCATGAACGTATGGTTCCTTTGTGGCTTTTTCACCTTTGCGCTCTCCCATGCATGTTTTTCCCGACTATCCCGGACACATTTCTCTGTGCCACCCACAATGCATTGACTTGTGGAAAAATTGGCTTTTCATGTCCCATGCACGTACTACCTGTCCCAACTATCCCATGGACCACTTGGGACAAAAAAGTTCACTTCTTTTTCTATTTTCTTTACTTGCGCATTTTGCAATGCGTACCCCGTGTGTCCCCTGTTGAACTTGTGCGGTCTAGGACATAGAAAGTTGATTTAGCTGATTCCTTTGTATTTCAGCTCCAAACTTGGTATGACAAACCTTGGTATGATCCGCATTGGTATGATCATCCAACCTCTAGACCCGCAATGCATTAAAACAAGCCTACGACTTCATTTTTGGATTTTTTCAATTTTTTTTTTAACTTGTTGGATTTTTTTCCTTGGATGGGGAGTTAGAGAGAAACCAAGGGACCCCAAAACATGATTTTGGGCATTGAATCAATTCTACTTGCTCGGGACTGAAGAATTTGATGCATGTTATCAAAATTACCTCGAGGGGTGAATTTTGGATAACAATTTTGGTGACTCAGTGGGGTTATCTTCCTACTAGATGAAGTATGGCCAGCTTCCTATAGAAATCCATTGGGCATGGAGTCTATCTTGATAATTTCTCATTTGATCTAAAGTTTGAAAACCTACACCCTTGAGCCATTGAAACATTTGTTGATTTGATTCTCTTATGGCTGCAAATTCTTTTCCAGGAGCTCGATGAACTATAAACATGCACATACTAGAAGCAATAGGACATGTGCACCAACACTTAGGGAAATAAAAACTATTCTAACAGATAAACAATGTGCATAAGCACTTGGAGGAATGGAAATTCTAAATTAATATTTACAAGGGTGAGAAACTCTCTTTCTAGTAGCAACATTTGAGATAGATTCCATTGACTAGAATCTGTAACTCTTCACCATCCAACTTAGCCAACTAGAAGGCATTGCTACCTTTGTATTCAATGATCATGTATGGACCACTCCATATGGCATCAAACTTGGAATGCTTTCCTGGCTTTGCACGATCAACATCCCACTTTAGTACCAAATCTCCAGCTTGCAATATCCTTGGCCTTAGCTTTCTTGTCAAAACTCTTCTTGATCAATGCTTGATCCTTTTCCATGGTCTGCATTGCATGTTCTCTTGTTTCTTCTAATTCCATCAGCTCTGCATACCTGATTTCCATAGGCTCAAACTCAGCTAGTTCCAATTGTTTCATGAGTTCCAATGCTTGGAAACTCAGTGATATAGGTAGAACTACTTCTTTCCCATATACAAGCTTGTATGGAGAGCTTCCTGTAGACCTCTTGGGTGTGATCCTATCAGCCCATAGAGCTGATTTGAGCTTTGCATGCCAAGTTCTCTAATTCTCATCAAGAGTTCTCCTTATGATTCTTAGTAGGTTCTTGTTCATAGACTCTGACTTGACCATTACCCTGAGGGTAATAATTTGATGAAGTGTTGAGATACACACAATTCTTGATAGCCCATTCAGTGATCTTTGTGCCAAGGAATGCCAATGCATTGTCTGATATGATAGTGGTAGGGACACCAAACCTCGTGACTATCCCTTCATAGAAATCCAAGATGTTGGATTCATTTTCCTCCTTGAGTGCCACTGCTTCAGTCCACTTGGTGAAATAGTCTATTTCCGTAAGTATCCACTTGTGGCCTTGACTTGAATTTGGATTGATAACCCCAATGAAGTCCAATCCCCATTGCATGAATGGTTGATTTACTAAAATTAGATGAAGGGGCAGCTGCTAACCTTTCTTTCCCTATGAAGAATGCACATCTCTTGCATTTCTTGACCCATGAGTAGAAATCATTGAACACCATAGGCCAATAGTAACCAGCCTTCATGATTTTGAGAGTTGTTACTCATGGAGCAAAGTGGCCTCCTACTTCTCCATCATGGAACTCATGTAATATCTTCTCAACTTGACCTATTCCAATGCATCTCAATAGAACACCATTGATATCCTTCTTGAACAAGATGCCATTAATGAGTACATATGGGATGGCTTGTAATCTAAAGTATCTCCTCTTAGCTTTGTTCCATTTTGGAGGGCACAAACCTGTTTGGAGATAATGCACCATGTCTTGGTCCAACATGGAATGGGTGCATCATCAGTTGGTTGTTCTTGATCATTTTGTAGTAACAGGACAACATCTTCTTCACCTTTTGATCCATCAGGTTGTTTGGAAGCAAGTTGCTCACACAAACCCTTTGCCATGAACCAGTTTGGTCACTTTGATTTCAATGTCATATTCCATTACTCGAGTGATCCAACCTGCTCTCTTCTCATTCAAATCCTTGTTTAGGAGAAAGTCCTTAACACCAGCATGAGACACCAACAGTTGAATCTTATTGTTTGAGACCAAGTGTTTGAACTTCTTCAAACTCCTGATGACAAAGGACATGCTTTTCAATGAAAGAATACTTTACTTCGTAATCTTCTAGGATTTGACTGAAGAATGCTATGGGCTGTTCTGAACCTTCTCTATTCAGTTGTATCAAGATAGCTGAGATTGTATCTGATCCTCCAAAAGCATACAACATGAAGTCCTTTGAAAAGTCTGGGTTGATAAGAGTTGGAGCTTGTGATATTGCATGCTTGATGTTCTCAAAACTCTCTTTTCCTTCTATTGTCCATTTGAATGCAAGACTCTTCTTCAACATCATTGTTAAAGGCTTCACAAGAGTGGAAAAATTAGGCACAAATCTGGACAAAGTTTATCCTTCCCAAGAAGCTTTGGAGAGATTTCTTGTGGTGTGGCAATGGAAGTGTTCGGATGGCTTCAACCCTTTTAGGATCAATTGTTAACCCTTCCCTTGAGACAATGTGGCCCAACAATTTTCCCTCGTGTGCCAAGAATACACACTTCTTTAGATTCAATGACACTCCAAACCTTCTACACCTCTGAAACACTTTCCTGAGGTGAAAGAGATGGTCTGCTGCATTCTTTGAGAAGACAATGATATCATCTAGGTATACCAACACTATCTTGTTGATTAAGCCTTTGAACATATCCATAGCTCACTGAAATGTTGCTCCAGCATTTGACAATCCAAATGGCATCTTCTTGTAAGCATATGTGCCCCATTTTGTAGTGAAGGTTGTCTTGAATTGATCTTCTTCCTTCACCATTATCTGATTATAGCCTGAGTATCCATCTAGCAATGAAAACCTTTCTGAACCAGCTACAACCTGCAAGATTTGTTCCATTGATGGAAGTGGATAATGATCCTTGAGTGATGCTCTATTTAGATCACGGAAGTCCACACACAATCTTATTTCTCCATTTCTCTTTCTCACTGGCACCAAGTTTGCAACCCAACTTGAATGTTTGATAGGGAAGATGATACTAGCCTCAATCAGCTTGTTCAACTCTTTTCTCATGAGAGGTTCAATATGGGGATTCACTGGCCTTTGCTTCTGCCTGATAGGCTTGGATTCCATCCAGCTCAATAGTATGTTGTGCCAAATTTGGGTTGAAACCTCTTAAATCCTTGTAAGTCCAAGCAAAGACATCTGGGAACTCTTGACAAAGCTGAAAAATTCAGATTTCTCTTGTGGGGTACTTACTTTTCCAATTTGCAATGTCTTGCCTTCATTTACTAAAATAGGCTCTTGAATCTTCACCCTTTACTTGAATGTTTGCTTTCTCTTTCCGGAACTGATCATTCGGGTTGAAGATTGACTCCAAGGTTATAAGGCCTTTTGGTAATTTGTTAGTTCTCAGCTGCACCACTTGGTCACCATATTGTTGCTCCAACTTGTCTTGATTTCTAGTGGAGAACTCAACTTCTTCTTGTAGAAAATTGACAATTTTTGATCATTCTCAAGACTTGCCAACTTGTGTTGTTATCCAGAACAACTGGTCTCACAACCACTTTGATATGAGGCTGAAGATTTCTCACTTTTGATACTTTCTACAACATCAAATGCAGCCCCAATTGCTGCCATCTATCTTCTGCTTCTTCATTCTTCTTCCTTGGGATGGAATTGATGCTAAAAGCTTCAAAATATTCAATGAGATCCCATACCCGATTTTTGTAGTTCTTCAACAGATCATTCTTGGCAGCATTTTGTCCTCTTGACTTGGTTCACAATCAGCTCACTATCACCAAATACTTGCAAATTCTTAATGCCTTTCTTCCTTTCCCAATGTAATCCATGAATTAAGGCTTCATACTCAATTGTGTTGTTTGAGCAAGAAAACTGAAACGAAAGGCCGAGTAATACTTTGTACCTTGTGGTGAAATGAGCATAGCTCCTCCTCCTACACCTTGTCTACTTCTTGATCCATCAAAGAACAATTTCCATACTTCATTCTCACCCTTGTGATCTGGCTTGGTGATGCTGGGGAGAGGTTGATTCTCTTCATGCAAACAATAAACTCCTAGCTCAGATTCCTCCATTTCTTTGTATGGATCAAATGCATGTCTTTTGTTTGCCCATTCATCAAGAGTCAAGTCTAGAATGCATCCACCTTGGTGTCAACTTCATGAGTGCTTGGATAATCCTCTTGATCGAATGCTAAACAATTTGCATTGATTGGACTCGGCGTATGGGGCTCTATGTGAAAATCTGTAATAGGCTCAGATCTGATTGTAGCCTTAGTTCCATACCTTGTTCTAAATAACATGTGTGACCAATCAGCCAAAAGATAGCCTCCAATTTTAGCAGTGAAGTCTCTTGACAAACACAATGCAAAGAGTGGTGGCAAGTCTATGACTGACACATCTTGTAACACCGTTACATTGGGACACATGTGTAATGTGAGGCTCAAATATTTGATTACTCCAACCATTGTCATTGTTGTCCCATCCAATTGCACTACACCCCTAGAGATGACTTCATATTGAAGACCTAACTGATCAGCTATTTGTTTTGGCATGACTGAGCTACTTGCTCCCGAGTCAATCATGTAATTATGTACCAACTTATCTCCTATGATCAATGAGACATAGAATGGAGGGGGCTTCAAATTTTTACCTTGTTTCCTCCATGATTTCCTTCAGGTTGAGTTGCATTGGTAAGAAATTTCTTGTTGATTGGGTGGCTGATTTGATGCTGACCAATTTTCCATAGCAGACTCTGCAATAGGTCTCTCTATCTGGGATAGCTAATGACTCCCACATTGAGATGTTTACATTCATTTTCTTCATCTTCTCAATGATGTTGAATGGAGATGAGCTATCTCTCTCTTCCCCTTTCCTTGCACATTCTTCTCTAGCACTTGAGTTGTTGCAACCAACACTTGAGATGGTTTAGAAGGTGGTTTGGGCTGACCCTACACATTTGGAACTACACTTTGATTGCCAGCACCTTGTGGAGTAATAGAGGGTTGTGGACCATTTGAGTTGGATGACTGTCCTTCCCCAATGTTTCTCTTCTTGGAGCATGTATTGGCTGCTACACTTTGAGAAGGTATTTGATTTATACCACAGAAATCTTCAGCCTGCCAATTGACAAGTGTAGTTTCATTTGGAGATGTCCCTTGCTGAGGTGCTTCCTACTGCTGATTTTCTTCATGGCTAGATTCTTGTGACACACCAATGGTTTGCACCATCAGAGCCTGATTTAATGCACCATTAAAGCACATTGATTGGTTATGTGGTTGATTGCATGGGAAACACCAATCATATTCTTGTGCCATGTTATTTTGTGCTGGACCAATGCCCTTGATGTTGAAGTTGTACTTGGATCATATGGCTTGAAAGGTCTAGCAGCTTGAGGTTGTCCTTGGTTCTGGATCTATTTACAGTCTTGAGATGGTGGCCTATTTTGTTGGTATTGGGGTCTATTCTGATACTGACCCTGAGACTGAGCTCTGAGGCTGATATGGCCTAGAACTCTTGAGCTTGTTGTCTTTTGATGGTTACTAGCTCATTACCCAAGTTTTGAAATTGCTTCATGACCTCTTGGAGTTCCTTGGAGTTGTTAGATGATGAAGTGGAGGCTTCAGCTGAGCTTTGACTCCTGGGGGTGGGTATAGGAGCTAATGTAGGTGTTTGGCTAGTATCTGGGCTTCCTAACTCAGGGTATAGAGGCATGGATGGCCTAGGAGTGATTTTTCTAGCCTGAATCAAATGGTTCTCAGCCCCTATGGAAAGGCTATAGGCTGCAGGAAAGGTTGTGCCCCCATTGACTGAATCATCAAAGAAATATCAGAATTCAAATCCCTAAGAAAGTATAAGAAGGCACCTTCATTAGTGGGCTTTACTTTGTTGGGATCCTATCCCAGGTCCTTGAAATATGAGGTTAAAGTCTATCAATTGCTCATTTGGGGCTCTCTTGATTGTTGTTAGTTGCTCCAACAAAGATAAGTTGTCACCTTTCTCTCCAAACTGGTTGTGGAGAGCTGTGCACAATTGGTTCCAATTTTGGATAGAGCCTACCTCAAGGCTCTGAACCATTGGGAAGCTTTCCCTTTGAATGAAGAGGTGAGCAACTTGACTACGCATGTCCATCTCATGGATTTCATGGATTGTATAAACATTCACAATATCTTGGACATGATCACCAGGGGAAGTCTGGTTTTCCCCAGTGAAATACGGGATGCTCTTTAATGCTGCAATCGGGACCAAATTTTGTGCATTCAGGGTGAGTGGGCTTTGCCGTGAAGTTGACATATGGATTTGGTTGTGCCATCTGATTGGTCAAAGAACTCTAGTTGACTGAATGAAAGGCCTTCCAGGTGGAGGTGTTGACAAGGTTCTATTTGGTGGAGATGGAGACCTTTGAGCTCTTCTTCCTCTTCTTGTTCTATATGGGGGATATGTGTAGATGAACAAAAATCCTTCTTCCCTAGTTCTTGATCTAGTTTGAATTCTTCTCATAAATCTTCCAGGCTTGGACTACTGAAACTAGTGGATTCTACCTCTTTTGGAGTCACCAGATGTGTAATTTCAAAGCTCCTTCAAAGCTGGAAACTTACAACAAGTGCACATCAATCTTGTTGTAATTAAAATGAAGACTTCTTCTCTCTCCCACCGGGCATGCTAAATGTTATCACCGAATCACAACACCCTTATGTTTACACAAGTGCATATACTTGAGCTCACGGTGTGATTGGATAACATGGGTACTATCTCCAAGTTGTGGGACTTGCTACTTGAGATAGACCTCCAGAGAAAGTTGGTTCTTGCTCCTAAACTACCTACCACAATCTACTCTAATGCAGGAAAAAACTATCTTTCCTAATCTAACTTTCCAAGGGACTAAGGAGAGAGAATGCATGAAAATGAAAGCCTACACTAAAGTGGTGATACACTAGAAAAGGAGGGTGTGAGAGTAGTCTTCCAATGTGTGAAAAATAGAAGTAAAATGCATACTAGAAGGGGTGATAACAATTCTCCACAATCTAGAAAATGCATTCACAACAATATTTCATACATGCACAATAATAATGAGTCCTTGCAAGAGCATAAAAATAGACACAATATTCTTGTAATGAAGGTTGAAAGGGCAAGAAGAGTGCAAAAAACACATAGCAGGGGAAGATGCATCCACAAACTTGTATTTTATTGCTTCATGATATGCACAATTCAATCTATTACAAGATAAGGGCCTAGATCACCATGCAAGGAGTCCACTACAAGGGCCTATAACACATTGGATTCACAAAGAAATTTTGATAGAGCTTTGCTATAACAAAACTACCTCCTTTTACAATGAGCCTAACACTCCAATTTATAGAAAAATGAGAAGAGAGAGAGAGGGGAAAATGGAAATCCCAAAATATTTCCTTCAACCACTTTTAAGATGCATTAAATGGAGTGAAATGATTGTATGTTACTTGTAAAAGCTCCCCATACTTGTCCCAGTGGTGCTTGCGTAGAGAAAAGAATGATGACCATGCCTCTTAATTGCACTCCCAACTACTACGAATAAAACACTATCATGAACCCGGCACGTTTTATGAAAATATCCATCTATCTTCTCATCAAAAATCCAAATTTCTTGATTTTGTGCATTGGGCTTGGAGCCATGATTCCAACGGTACCAATTTTGTGTGATTTTGTTGAGAAATGCAAAAGTTATGACCTTCTGAGTGCGGCAGCTATTTTGGGTCTGCCAAAGATTTCTATCATTTGACGGGAATGAGCATTAATTGAATGGAGATGAACATGTTTTTTTTTATTTTAATATATCTACCCTCATTAAAATTAATAAATCTAATTTTTTGATGCACAGGATGTTGTGCTCATTCCAGAAAGTCTAATTTTATGAAAATTGGAGCTTGGAGTCAAAAGTTATGGCCGTTTGAAGTTCGGGAGGTCAAACATTGACTTTTCTCTTCATTACGGCTATTTCGGAAAAATCGGGTCTGTGTGTCCCAGCTGTCCCAAACACTTTCACCCGCATCACCCGATTTTGGCTTCCTTGTCCCTACGCATCTATTGCTTTGAGTGGGCCGTGAGAGTCATTGACCTCCGCATTCACCATAACGTATGGTTCCTTTTATAGCTTTTTCACCTTTGCACGTTTTGCGCGTACTTTTTTCCTGATTGTCTCAGACACATTCCTCCATGCCTCTCATAATGCACTAACTTATGGAAAAATCATCTTTCTGCATAACGTGTGTACCTTCGTCCCAACGGTCCCGCAGATCGCCTAGGATAAAAAGTTCTACTTTTTCTTATTTTCTTTACCTCGTGGCGATTTCAGCAATGCACACCCCGCATGTCCTGTTGAACTTGTGTGGTCTGGGACATAGAAAGCTGATTTAGTTGATTGCTTTGTATTTTGTCTCCAAACCTCAGTACTATGAACCTTGATATGATCCGCATATGATCCGCAGACCTCCGGACCCACATGCATTAAAACAAGCCTGCGACTTCATTTTTAGATTTTTTCAATTTTTTAGTAACTTGTTGGATTTTTTCCTTGGATGGGGGAGTTAGAGAAACCAAGGGGGACCCCCAAAACATGATTTTGGGCATTGCATCAATCTACTTTCTCGGGACTAAAGAATTTAATGCATGTTATCAAAATTACCTCGAGATACTTGGGTATCCTTTATTCTTCCCACAAGTGAGACTTCTTTGATTTCCATAGAATGACACTAACATTTATACCATGTTAGATTTTGACCAAGGGCATTAGCTACTTTTATTGGCATAACATTGTGAGAAGCACCTAAATCTATGATACCATTGTTCAATTGGTATCCTCCAATAAGAAGAGAAAGGTACAATGGTTCAACCTTGTCGGTCTTGGATGCACTTAGGGATAAAATGTTTTGATATGAAGGGGAAGGAGGAGTTAGTAATAATCCTTTTGAAGAGGGAGTGATAACATTGGGCTTTGGGTTACTACCTTTGATAAACTAGACTAGTTTATGAAACTATTCGGATGTCTCATGCATATATTTATACTCGGAGATTTGGAACTTAGACCTTTTAACATGATCTATGATATCAAAAGAGGATGAAGCAAATGTATCTGAGGTGGTGAAATATTTGGAAGAAGACACTACTTTAGAAGTAGGAGTCACTTTAGAAGTATATGTAGAGCTACTATTGGCTTATTAGGTACCTCAAAAGTATTGCTAGATCCATTTACTACTTTGGAAGTAGTATTAAAAACATTAGAAGATGTTTTAACTAGTGTATACTTAGGAGACTTACATGTTTCATCGGTGCTCCTCTTTGTTGCCATAAACTCTAATTTTTCTTTAGCAGAGTCCATACAAGGAAGAAGTGTAACTGATCTATTGATTATGTTATTAGACGAAGTCACCATGGGATAATCTACATCTTTCTTCTTTGTAGGAGCAACAGTGGAAGAAATTCATTTTTTTTATTGAGAATGAGTGAATGCTACACAACAGAATCTCAGTGCATCAACTTCCTCACTTTCATCTCCTGATGAGTACTTGAAATACCCAATCTCAACATCATTGAATTCTTCAATTGAAATCCAGCACCCTTCTTCGTCATCATCATCTTATTCAAAAATCTCATCCTCATCATCACCATGTATATTATAGAGTGCATTGATAAGGGGAGCCTCTAGAAAAAGTATTTGAAGGGGTGGGCCGATCCTTTTCTATTTGGAAATTTCTTCTAAGGTTCCCCTCTACTCACACAAACTTGAACAAATTTCTTCTTGAGATACAAGACATCATTAGTCAATTTCTAAACTAATGAATATGTGGTACCTGTGTTTTACCTTTGGCCTTTCTCCATACTAGGACCTTATTTTATTTTCCTTGACATGATCAGATCATCCTCCACTTCAATTGCAATATTTTTTTTTGCTTCACCAAAATCTATTGGTTGATTTATTATTAACATATAACTCACCTCATGAAGTTAGGCATTTTTGAAAAAAAATTAACTTGTTTTCTTGAATAGGTCGAGTCACATTAGGAATCTTGTAAAGCATCATATTGAATGTTTCCATGAACTCCCTCATTTTTTTGAAGGTTTCTTTCTTCAATTGAGACCACTAGACCAATAATGCATGAGCATCCTCTACAAGATTGAATCTCTTCTCCAACCTCATCTTCATGTCATTCCAGGTTAGTTGTAGACTGGCCGTAAAGTGGTACAACTAGTCTACTACTGCATCTTGCAAAGATTTTATAAAAAAGTGGACTCATACATCTTCATATCCAACTCCCAGAAATCCAAAAGTAGTGATTAAGGCCGCAATTTGGTCATTTGTATGATCCTTTCTATCACCATGAAACTTGGGAAAATTTCTTTGTCGACCCTCCACATACATCATACTAAGGTAGGTTGAGAGCTAAAGGACCTTTATTTCCCCCTAGGGAAGTGGTGATTGTTGAGCCATTGGTGGTTCTTCCTCCCCAATTTCTTCTTCTTCTTCAAATACTTTATGAAAAAATTCTATTCTTTCAATATCTTCTTCAACAACTTCCTCTTGTGGGGGACGTAGTTCAAAGGTTTGACTGCAACTATGTCAACACGGGACTAAAAGACAAGGTATGATTAAATTACGGGGAGTATTGTCGACATGCTATTCTTACAATTTGAGTGATAGGAAGTCTGAAATCATTACATGTGTTCTTCAATGTTAGGATCGGAGACATCACTAGCTTTGGAAGATCTTATATACCGTTTATCATTAGCTTGAATGTATAATTCGAACATGATTCTTCTAGGATATCCTTTACTGTTCTCACGAATGTTTCTTACTCTTTCCATGTCTTTTGCATGTTCTTCTTCAAAATCTAGAATTCTTGTAGTAGCGTGGTAATGGAAGAAGCTCAATCTATTATGCCAAATAAAATCCCTCAAGTCCGATGCAATATCCTCTTGGGTATGGAACAAAATCTCAGGCCCAAGGATTGGGAGATTACAGAGGATAACCATTAGTGAAAGACATAAGGATCAATGACTTTTTAAAACTCCAAAATTTGGATATTTGCAATATATAATTTTTTGGATTTTGTGGAATAAAAACTGGATGTAGATATGCTAAATCTTGTTATGTTTGTGGAGCCTATTTTCATGTTAGAGTGTGGTACACCTTCTATGTGTTACACTCGGGTATTTTTACGGTGGTCCCACTCGCCGGTGAGCGGGTCAAGGGGGTTCAGGGGGTGAAGCCCCCGATCGATGGGGACTCGGGGCGAAGCCCTCAAAGCAAATTTTCATGGGTAGTTTATTAACCCATGGGTAATGGGTGACCGTTATGGGGTGTTTTTGGGCCCATGGTTTTTTTGGTACCCATTGTTTTGATACCCACATTTTTTTGCTCATTGTTTTGATACCCACGATTTTTGCCCATGGTTTTGATACCCACAATTTTTTATCAAACTTCTTAAGCAATTGTCGATTTATATGGTCTTATGCATATGATAGATAGAAAAGAAAATGTATTGTAGATTTGCTTTGAATTCGGGTGTGAATTATGTAGAGTTTGTTGAGCATAGCTCCAAATGGATTTAGGTATTGTATTGAGAGAGTGGAGGCTTGTAATAAAATCTAAGCAAGTGATTCTTGTTGACGAAGCCCAAATTAGGTGAACCACGTTAAATCTTGTCTCTTTGTGTTGTGTTATTTATTCTCGCACTTTTATTTGAGATCTGTAATATTTTCTCGCATATTAGTTTCTACTATTGCAATTCATGAGGGATTATTCCGCATATTTTATCTCTTATTCCCTAACAAATCTAGCCCAAGGTGGGCACAAAAAACTATTCATGAAATAATTTTTTGATTGGGAAAATTAGTATTCTCTCACAAAAGTGTGTGGGACTGATTCCCTCTACTTAAATGGGGTAGATCCATTTATTGAAAGCAAGGAAATGAAATCAATCTAAATTAATTTTTGGGGTAGATGGAAGATCAGGGATCACACAAGAAAAATTCCTAAACTAGTTCTTATTGCTTTCATAGAATATAAGAGAACAAAATCATTCAAAGGTGAGGGAGATTGGATAGAAAAATAAGATAGGGATTTTAATCAATACATTACATAGAAAAATTTGTTGCATTAAAAGTAGAAAATTTCACTTGCAACCAATCAAAAGAAACCATTTGCAAAGGAAGAGGAACAATCATCAAGAACCACAAATTTTGATTGCATCATGTTGCAAAATTTACAATTATCCTGGAGTACAAGTTGAGATGGAGATATAACAATAGTAGATGAGGAACCGAGGAAATGAAGGAAATCGCTTCCAAAGATAGTGAGAGACGGTAAAAAGTATTAACCATTCCCTCAAAATGAGGGTGCAATCCATATTTATAGTGTTAAGACTGACTTTTCATCTCCCCCACATGACCTTTCACCTTCCTTCGTGACTGTTGACTTTTCATCTTTTGACCTTTGGTATTCCTTCGCCACTATGAATTTTTGAAGTCCTAAAATTTGGTGTTCTAGTTGTTGCACGTTAATGCCTTATTTTTCCCGAACATCAACACTTTTCCCTATTACTCGAATGGTAACACAATTTTATTGTTCATGGCCATCAACAAATTCTTCTTTTCTGACCGTCATCAAAAACTTGATCCAAGGTGTCATGGAAATATTGCTCCTGACGTCATCGAATCTTCCTGTTCACGAAAAGAATCAAAACATTTTTTTCGGATAGTAATACATCCATTTTTAACCAACCGGTAACAATTTTTACTTGTTTTCACTGGTAACAAATTTTTGTTACCGGTTTGGTAACATTTTGGTGTCACTAGACCAATGTTGTTTCTTCATTCGGGGTCAATATTTAACGAAATTTGGTCATATAATATATGAACATTTATATAAAATTATGAATTCATCTAATGAGTATATCGAGAAGTCTTGAAAATGATTTTTTTAATCATTTTTTACCCAAATTTAGAGTTTTACCTTGAGGTGTGCCCCACTAAACTGAGTGATAGGAATATTTTTTAATCACCGCAAACTAACACATCATATGGGATGTGAAGAGAGATGAATATAATTTCGTTTTAACTATAATTAGGATCTCAAATTTTCATGAGGCTCCTGAAACCCTTTAGGAAAGTTATAACTTATACAAGGACCTTTGTGCCTAGCTACAGATGATTATCAACATCTCAATATTCCCAAAATATTTCCTTAATGATTATAACATGAAATAGGATATTTTATCTCTCCAATTCCTAGGGTATGAGCTTCTAACTCTTTACAGTCTCCTAAAACTCTTCAAACAAGGTGACTATCTTTTTTAGAACATGCATTTCCCAATACCTTGCTCATAAAGACCCTAATTTTGTATAACTTGTTCCTAAACCTTGATTTTCTTCCAAAACTTTCCTAACTACCTTGAATGATCACATAGCTCTGTCATACACTTCTTGGAGGCATTATATCTTCTTGGTACATCCCAAGAGGTGTTCTACAGGTGTCAGAAGTCTTAAAATAGTCCTTTTTAGGCCTCTAGGAGCAACTCCTTCCAGGTGAATCATAATAAGCTCATGAATTATTTTACATAGACTTACGTGGACATGAAAAAACTTTAAAAATATAGTAATCACATCCCTCTTGGCCATGGTGGAATTTACATAGTCATAGATTGGCCGAGGGTAGGTTCACATTACCCAGTTCATGGATTTTTGAATGTGGTCTTGATTGTCATGGAAAAAAATTTCAACTTTTTATGCTAGAAATTTAGCATGAAAACATATTAGATCTAGAATGTGATGATCTTACTCTCTAAATGTTTTAATATTTCTTTTCTTTTGTCCATAAAAATCATACGAAAAATGGTGTATCGTAAATGAATCTACCATTATGAATTTGGTATTGAATGAGACCGATGATATATCACATTAATATTTATACGTACTAATGGTTTTTTTAGTAGAAAGTATCACCACTTTTGAGCACAATTGTTAAAAGTGTGGTTGATCAATGTGAAGAAAAGTTTAAATCCTACTTAACCATGGAAATGATAGTTGAATTATAGAAGAACTCTTAGAAATATGAAAAAATAACCTTTGTATACAAACCACATTTTTCCAGAAAAGGACATGTGGAAGTGTTTTCATATGAAGAAACAAAAATATTTAGATACAATACAACCTCCAAAGGTCAAGGAAGAAATTTCGTGAATACAACATGAGAAATAATAGAACTAAAAATTGTAAGAAAATCAAAGGAATCCTTTGAATTTCCAAAAGGTAAGCTCCTTATTGGAAGTCTAAGGTATGGAGATGATGATCATAATTTAGATTTTGGGTTTCTAAGGTATGGAGATGATGATCATAATTTAGATGATGATCGTCTTCCTATCCTAACCTAGTGCCAACTACTCCAAAGTGTAGAGAGTTGCAGATCTAAACCTAATCTAATGTTTTCCCAAGGAGACAAAGTTAGAGAAAATGCATGAAAATTAAAACCTACTCTAAGGGAAGGTGATGCACTAAGAAGGATATTGAAAAATCTACAGAATAAACACAACAATACCAAAACATTGTAATGAAAATGAAAAATAATACACAATAATCTTGCATGCAATGAAAGATAAAAAAGTTGCAATATAACATAGAAGAGGGTTTGAAGCATCCATAGATATGATTTTATTGCTCTCAAAGTTGATACAATACATCACATTTAGGGCCAAAGGCATAGATTTTATATTACAATGTTCTATAGACAGGTCTAAATCTCGATAAATCACTTACAAACAAGAAAGAAGGGAATGACATATATAAGTTTTCGAATATTTTTAAATGAGCCCCTCCTTACAATATATAGGAAGAATGAGAGAAGGGAGAGAGAAGGAATTCAAAATATTTCTTCAACCACCCAAAAATGCATTAAAATCACCTGCAACAATGATGGGTGCCACTGCAAAACCCATAGCTCCATGTACTTTTCCTTGTTGGGGAGGAAAGGAAGCCCTTACCTTCATCATTTGGTAGGTGTAGGAATTGGAAATCGGATAACCCTTCGAAAATTCCGCATTCTTGTCCTATCTTAGTGCCAAATAATCCAAAGTGTAGAGAGTTACATATCTAACATCAACC
The DNA here is from genome assembly GCA_018340775.1 of Taxus wallichiana var. yunnanensis. NCBI lineage: Eukaryota > Viridiplantae > Streptophyta > Pinopsida > Cupressales > Taxaceae > Taxus > Taxus wallichiana. The sequence goes on from CM031244.1 coordinate 737,811,122, forward strand.
TAATGGTTTCCGAAAGAGACAAAGTTAGATAAAATGCATGAAAATTAAAACCTACTCTAAGGGAAGGTGATGCACCAAGGAGTGTTGAACAACCTGCACAATAAACACAACACAACTAGAATCTTGCAATGAAAATACAACAATAAACAATAACCTTGCATGTAATGAAAGATCAAAAAGATGTAATATAACACATAAGAGGGTTTGAAACATCCACAAATATGATTTTATTACTCTCAAATTTGATACAATACATCACATTTATGGCCAAAGGCACAAATTTTGCATTACAATATCTAGTAGGGAGGTTTGGAATCTCCAAAAATTTATTACAGACAAGAAGAAGAAGGGAGGGACATATATAAGGTGTCCAAATTTTTAAATGAGCCCCTCCTTACAATATATAGGAAGAATGAGAGAAAGGGAGAGAGAAGGAATTCAAAATCTTTCTTCAACCACCCTAAAATGCATTAAAATCACCTGCAACAATGATGGGTGCCACTACAAAACCCATACATCCATGTAATTTTCCTTGTTGGGGAAGAAAAGAAGCCCATACCTTCATCATTTTTGTAGGTGAGAATTTGGAACATTTGTCAAAAATGACGGATTGTATTTCCTCATTTTGGTAGGTGAGAGATTTCCAAAAGTCCTATTTTGTGTAAATCTAAGCTCCTAGTCAAAAGTTATGGCCATCTAAAGATGAGGGTGCCACTCTTTAATAAATACAGGTGGTTGATCTTCCTTTTTTGGAATCCTACCCTTCATTCCACCCTATGAAATCCAAAATTTCAAAAAAATTGGATTAAGAGCTTCGGGTATTTTGACTTTAGAGGTCGCTTTCATTATTCATCTTTATGATATCACGAAACCTTTGAAATGCCAAAAGCTCAAGTCTAAAATTCAGAATCTAGGTTTTAGACTTCAAGTTGTGATTTGTGTGCCTTTGGGCATTTAGGTTTCCAAAATTATGAAACCCCGAAGTTCAAAATTTAGACTTCGGGTTTTGAACCATTGTCTTTTCATGGTTTTCGGGTTTAATAGGTTTTGGGTTTTGGGGTTTCAGGGGTTCAGGGTTCACGTTTCAAGATTTCGGGGGTTTAGGTTTTGGTATTTTGGGGTTCAAGTATTGGAATTATGGGGTCTCTCATCCCTCCGATCGTTACATATCTCCTTAATAATGAAATCCTGAAGTCCTAATTTTAGACTTCAGGTTTTAGAATTCTTTCCTCCCCATGTGGTAGTATTCATCTAGCAAGATAGAAACCTCTGAAATGCCAAAAGCATGAAGTCCAAAATTTGGACTTCGGGTTTCAGGCTTTAAGCTCCTTTTTTTGCGCTTCTTTCCGTTGATTCCATGAATTTCACCCAAGTCTACCTCTAAATGTCCCCACCTCCGAAGTACAAATTTTAGACTCCAAAGCTCCTCCATTCCATGAACCAATTCAAAATCTTGAGCTCTTTCACAATGTGCTTGACCCACTTAAACTTACTCAACTTGATCCCAAAGTGTGAGCTCCCTTGGCTGAATCGATCCTCCTATTTTCTCTGTCTAAGGTCATGTTTGTCCAATTTCCTCTGAGGGGAAAAATTAGATAACACTTACATCCTCACATTGATGGATTTGGAACATTCTCGAGTTACAAACATATTTTTTGCTCACGTATCATCATTTTTAAGGCTCATTTCATGTAAAATGTTGAAGAGGAAAGTTTGAAGCCAACATGCAGAGATCACTTGGAGACCAAGGTAATCATGATGTCAATAATCTAAAGAAAGCTGAAAATTTTGAGGGCAGCAAAAGGTATGAAAGTATTGTGTGATTGATTCATCTTACCACATCATTTAAAAGGTGTTATCAGGGATACCTTGTTCAAAATAATGATCATATTTTAAACTCAATGCTTCATAGTATATCACAACAAATGTATGATCGACATGAACACCAAAATTTAAATAAGGGTAAAATGAAGAACATGTTAAAGGGAAAAGAACACATAGATCTACTCATACAAATCCCAAATTGTTTCTATATGAAGATTTTTAATTTGAATTCCCTTTGGAGTTGCAAGGTGATTCAATTTTTGTAAACAAGATTCACACTTAAAAACAAATCTATATGAATGTCCATCATTATTGGGAGTACAATATCTTTGATATGTAAAGTGGCTAAGCGATATGGTATTTTTATATTTATTTTCATACAAATAGTTTCAATCATTCGAGTTAGTAGATGATTTTTCTACAACATCTTACTGGGATATACAATCAATTTTATTTTTTCTATCCATCACGTGATTGATAGTGTGGAAAGGTTTCGAGAAATGTCAAGATTATAGTTTTTGTACCTTAATTTCATCTATTGTTCATAGCTTCTCCAACTAAGTTTCTACTTATAAGACACATTAAAAAGAGATTTAAGTCATATGGTTGAAGAAATTATAAAATACTACTATCATTTTCATATGTGTATCTATTTTAAGGTGGTTATTAGGCACTAACATCCTACATTTTAAGAGGAAAATGAAAGATTAAAGATGTTTTTGGGAAAACATTACCGAAGTTTTAGAATCCATCATTTGAATGAAAATTATGAGATGGTGGAAAGAAAAGGAATGGGTCTAGCTATAATATTGATAAGGCATGATGAACAGATTATTAAATTGTTGTTAAACACTCTTGCTTTCTTTGATATGCTTGTTTCATGTGTAGATCCAATAATGACAGAGAAAAGGGATACTTATAAATTTTCATAAATTGGTGAAAATATTAAATTTTGAAACTTTAATTCAATCTAGTACGAATTCTCTTATTATTTTTTAACATATGCCATAAAATTATGGAAGATTTAGACACTTTCCAAGTTGGGCATCTTGAGGTGTACATACAAACCAAACCTCAAAACTTAGAACAAAAATTTTGGAAAGAGATCTCTCGTTTGATAAGGATGTCATATAGGATTTTGGAGTGGTGCAACATGTTTTAACTCTTGGCACATTGGCACTTAAGCATGAGAATTCTAATTTTCTTGAGGGAAAGAAAATTTGGGGAGGGTGGACCGTAATGTCCTTTTTTTCAAATTAATGGACATTAACAATATTTCTCACCTAGTTCAAATCATCATCTAAGGGAAAATTATCAATATAATTATAAGAATAAAATATGTTTTTATATACTCGCAGTAGAAAAATCCTTATAAACCCATTCTCCATTGTATTCAATCAACTAAAGGGACAATAAATTAGAAATTAATAATTTAATTTAGAATTAAATTAATTATTATTATGGTTACTTTAATTAATTATTAAACATGGGTGGAAAACATAAACTAATAATAAAATAGAAAAAGCTCACTTTAGTTATCCCACAAGGAAAACCCACTTGAAAAATAGAGATATAAAAGTATTAAAAGGAGGTGAAGAGGGGTTCATTTGGCATATTTATTCATTCATCTAATTTTAATTTGGAGAGTTGAATGTATTAACTTTCCCTTTCCGCCATAGAAAAAGAAAACCTCCTTGGTATGCTATTGGAGATAAACCCATCAACAGATTCAAATTTGACGATGAAAACTATCAACATTTATTAGACAACTTCATTCGGACGTCACATTTGGGGGAAAAGATCATATTTTCAGAGCTAGGGAACATTTTTAGTCATGGTTTCTATATTTTCTGATTCAGATCCACATTTCAAGGAAAAATATTTATCAAGTGTAGAGACATTTTCCAAGACATCAAGTAGGGAGAGCTAAGGCATAATTTGTAGCCATATCTAGGGATACCTATATGTTGTGGCATTTTATACCAAAGTGTTATCAACATCATTTGTTAGAAAAATTATTTTATTCTAGGTTTCATATTCATCACTTGCCCTCTTCGTGCCTCCTAGGGTGTCATTTATTAGAAAATAGATATAATCATAAATGGGTATTTTTCTTGTTTTTTGGTGTGAAGTATAAAAAGGATAAATTTAGAACTTTCCGAATTTTATTTTTCATGATTATGTTCCTAGAGCATTCTTGAATGTTTTAAGCCTTCTAATGATTCTAGATTAGATATATTTTGATCAATAAATAGAAATTTTGAAATTCTTCACTTTCCGACATCGAGGGTTTGAAATAAAAATTAAGGAATTATCTAATTTTTATCATTAACAACTGCTTTAATATCATAACTTTCAATATGCTATTATATTTTTGGAAAAGGGTTTGTAATAATTTGATTTTACCTTAGGTGATATGGTATGGAGAATTAAATTATTAATATTCATTCCTTTCCATAGTTTATTATTTGTTGAGTTTGCATACTCTCATATTTTATTTTGGGGTTTTCAGAAAACTTGTTTAGTAGTAGTTTCACCCTGAAAGGGTACATTACACCTAGTGAGTATATTATTTACCTAAGAATCTAATGGGCGTATTCGAGATGGATTTGAAGGTTCAAGGCTTATTATCAAAGTTAATAATATTGGACCCTAATATGTTTTTTTCTTTCATGGAAAATTGAATTCATCACAAGCTTCAAAACACTCTTATTGTCATAATAAATGATACATGGGTTTTCTCTAGGAATTTCCATGCCATCCATAATACGATGTAACCAAATCACTTCATGATTACATAGAATAGAAAAGAATTCTATCACCAAAGCAAATATATACAAATAAACATGGATGTTTATAGGGGATTTGTCCACTAGTTAGATTCCATGAAGGCATAACTGACCAAGCCAATTTAGAACAATGTATTATTTAATTTGGATAGCATTCCCCCACTTAATACATTGTTTTTAAACATCATATTTCCATATAGTGGACCTCCCTTATTGAAAACATGGTAATAAGTTTTTACACTCTTTGTGTAGCCTACTCAACTTTCAGGTGGCATGCCATCTTTTTGGTTACATGGTCTTGATGACACCTTTTGTTTTTCTTTCATGATTACCACAAACTTGGAAGTGATAGGAGTAAATTTCTTTGCTAACACCTTTAGTGGTTTTCTGGATTACCACGAACCCACATGGTTTTATTTTTGAATGTTGACCACAAACTTGGATGTGACAGGGGGTATCAACTATACACTTCAATGGTTTTTCATATTTCCACAACCCCTTTTACAAGAACCAAGATGTGATTATTATCCTCACAATTTTCTTCATTGGGAGGTACCAAACTAGAAAATAATGTTGAGCATTATTTATTGAAAACAAACACGAAAAAATATCACCTTAACAATGATACAACCTCATCATAGGCGATGCATGCGAGGACACAAATTGTCATCCAACCTCTTTGTATCCTCTAGCCTCCAAAGTAAGGTTCTACTTTATGCCGTATAGCAAGAGATGTAAAATGAAGGCGCGTCATCATATGACTCTTCAATTTCATCAATAGCTAATGTATCTTCTAATTGAGAAACATTAGATTCACTTGTCTTGAATTATATTTTGAGAACATCTTTCACTCAAATAACACAATCCCATGTTGTATTAGCTTTCTTCTTGCAATAGTGGCATTTTATGTCCTTTTTTCCAATATTGAAATTTTTATGAAAATTTCAAGAATAAAGTGCATTCTCATTTTGTGAAATACCTTCATCTTCTACATGAATCCTTTTGTCTTACGAGTAGTGTTGTAATCATATCATCAAGATATTTTCATAGTATTTGGATAAGAGTAAATATGATATTTTTATGTTAGTATGATAGAATATTGAATAAAATACCTTTATCATATTGATCTTCAACTCTATTTTTACCTTAGCAATTTTCCTAATAAAATATCTCATATTGTTTATATGGTTGGACATAGTATTTCCATCATCCATTTTGAATCTATATTATTGAAATGTCAGTGAAAATTGGGAATTTACCACTTTTGCACTGAAATTAGTGTTAAGAATATCCCAAATTTCGTTGGGTGATTTTTCTAAATCCACATGATGTAACTCGGAATCTGAAAGTGCAAGAGGTTCAATCATATAACTATTTGCCAATTTTTTTACCTTCATAAAAATATGTCTTGTAACTAGAACATGACCAAGAATATATAAAATGACCAAAAAAATATTTTTAAGAGCTTAAATATACCAATGTGTAGGGCATCCTGAATTTACATGATTTTTTAATGTTTGTATAGTATATTTAAATATTTATGTAATGTCAAGTTTTTAAAATATTTTTGCCACTAAGTGGAACACACTTATATACTTTAACCCAAGGCCAATAATAGATTTCTCTTTGTCATCAACTATTTTACACTTGAATAATTTTCTTGCATCATTGGGTTGTTTCTTATCCCCGTTTATGATTCCCCACAAAGTTGTATGCATCAATTATATTTGTATTTTAACCTTCCACGTATGAAAGTTTAAACTAGAATATTTCTCAATAATTTCCATTTACATCTAAGAAATTATAAGATACTTAGATCAATCGGATAAAAGGACGAACATGATCAATATAGCAGAATTCAAACAATGTTTGCAAACTATCACTATGCCTACTATCTCACATGGACCTCTTGTAATGACTCATAGATTCTGTTATGTTGATTTGAACCCTACACCAGTTATTACATACCTTATAGGTATTCCACAAGGTTGTACCCTCTTCCACACAAGTAAAAATAAAGGAAACCTAGAGAGACTCCATTCAAATGAGAAAAAAGCAGATAGAGGTGCCACATTTTTTACCATGTAGGTTTGATTCTTATTCTCATACCACGTTTCTTACTATCTAGGTTTGTTTCTTGTTCCCTTGGTCTCTTTCTATGTTGGTATGTAAAATAAAAAAATATCTCCACACAGTGCTAGATTCCTCTTTCTTCTCACACGCCACTCCCGCTCCAAGACGTATTGCTCAAAGACATCTCTACGAGTGATGGGTGTTAATGTCTCCATACTTCAAACCACCTAAAGACCAAGTTTTTATATCCATGTTTAAACTCCTTCATCCTCCTTGATTATAATGGAGACTCGCTAATAAGTTATCCTCGAAGAGATACCAATGATTACACAAAATAGAAAATAAAATCACTATCAATTCAAATATTTACAAACAGATATAGATGGTTGTAGGGGAATCGTCGACCGGTTAGGTACCGTGAAGGCATAACCAACCAAGTTAGTTTACAATAATGTATTATTTAATTTTTATAACAATTCGAACATATCTCCTTGTGTAGAATGGTATTCACCTCGATGGATGAGACATAAATAAAACATTTCTTGTTACTAATCCATTAGATAGGTCTAGATTTGAGATGAAAAATAAATCATGTAGTTGACTTCATTTCCTCAATAGATCCAACATATTCCTAGTCAATATAGCCTTTTAATAATAATTGATGGTCCTTCTTATATTCTAGACCATAATCAATTGTACCGTAGATATATCTCAAAAAATGCTTAACCATAACACAATGAAATATATCTGTCTCCTACATAAATTTCAAAATATATTTATTGGTAAAATATAATTCTATTCTAGTATGAGTTCAATAAATGAAACTCCCAACCAACAACATATAGTAAGTTACGTCTACTTGAGGTAAATCATGGAATCAACATATTTACATAAATTTCTCCATTCGAGCGGACAAAAATTTACAATATGATATCCTTTACCATTACAAGAGTATCATGGCATATTTCATCTATGAGATGAAAACATGGTACTTTTTTCCATATCTCCAAGCCAAGAGAGTACAAAATCAACCCCGAGTCTTTCATGTTAATGAATTTATTCATATCATTTTTACATATTTGAAAATATTGTTTGAGATTCTTGTGATCACAAGATCATCCACATATAAACCAAGAATGGTAAACTTTGTTCCTACCTTAATAATATGAAAATTCAAACCTAAGGGGCTACAAGTGAATCCATACTTCAATTTGAGATAAAATATCCTAATGTCCAATGCCCTTGGTTATTTATTAATTATATAAAGTGATTTAACTAGAAAAAATACCTTGTGAGGATATTTCTTGTAAATTAATTTGTATCTCAGTCATTTAAACTTCTTCTTTGAGATTACCATTTAGGAAAGTACTTTTAAGTCCATCTTCTCGATGCTTTCATCATTTTAAAGCTACGAGTGCATAGAAAAATCTGATTGTAGTGATTTTACAAGTGGGTGCAAAGGTCTCCTCATTATCAATTACTTCTTGTTGAGAATGTTTGTTTGTAAAAATTCATGATTTTTAAATTTCTATTGATCCATTGTCCTTGTATTTCGATTAACAAAAATGTGGATATATAGGTAGTTAATATAAGCTATGAATAGTTGTAAATAAAGTAAATAAATATAGTAAGGAAGTATATATGTGACCCAAGCAACTAGTCTGATGAAACTAAAAACCCTAACATGCAAGAAGGAAGAGGAATGAACTCAACTGAATAAAATATTCTCGCAAGACTATGTCCCAGGGTGACTAGAAAATATGGAAGCAGGAACAAATGTGCTTTGGAGCCTCGAAAAGAATTGATCTCGAGTAATTTTGATGGACTTGAGCACCTAGGCAGGGGACCGGGCACCTACGGGCATTATGGTCTACAAAATAGGAGCCCTCGTTTGTGAAAAAGATGTGGAATTGATCTTCATAGATTAGGAAGGTGGTCTAAAACACTCGATGCTCACACATAGGTTTTTTTTTCCCATACTAGATGTCACCAATAAGCCACGATGAATAGGAATACCTATAAAACCCTAAACAAACATCAATGCCTAAAAAATTAAAATGCAAATGAATGGGTTGGACTGACCTCATCCGCCACAAACAAAGGCTTCTTGATTGAGTTTTGCAATACATTTCTATCCTAAATGTGGTTCTAGTGAGTGTACGTATAATGTGCCCTAGGTACTCTTGTGCCGAGTTACACTTTATGAAGCAACGATCTATAACTAGATGTAGAAAATTTAGTAAAATGCATGCATGCAATAGAATAGAATCCCTCCCCTATGTTGTGTGTTATGCGAGATGTCCTAGCTTTGAGCTATGTGATGGATCTATGTGGATGCAAGTGATCTCCAATGCAATAGACAAATGAAACTCTAGATGGATGATAGTAATTACTAGTGCTTTGTCCCTTATTATGGTCTCATAACTTTGTATTTATAGAGTTCTCTTGATCTAATTTCGTAATTTATCCCAAAATGGATGACAAGTAGAAAGAAAAAGATATCAAATGAATAGAAAGAGCCTAAAAAGTGGTGGGAAGGTTCCAAAAGGATCGGGGTGCCCATGGTAGGACCAGCGCACCCATGGGCACCCCAGTCTTAGCCTAGGCATCCTAGTGAAGGCTAAAATTAAAGAAGATGACAATAACAAATTGTGCATGTTTGTGGTAGACATTGGGAATCATGATGGAAATCAAATAAAAATGGCCAAGGGATGGGGATTATTTTGTACTTTCTTCTCTCAAAACCATCCGAATAGTAGTATGAATTGATACTAAATCAAGTCTAAAGTGCATGATTTTGTTGCTACATTTTCCCCAATTTGTATTAGTGAGTGGAAATAGTGGAAGCATAAAGTAGATAGAGATACGTACACTGATGTCGATGTAGAATGATGAAGAAGGCATGCAAAATTACTAGACAAAGCGTGAAGTAATAAAATATGATGGAGCATGGAAACTAAACATGAAAAATGCACAAAATAGTGATGAGAGTGAACCTAGGGAGAAATGTGTGTGCATATGTCTATGTATGTAGTGTACCTACATGTTTAGTATGCAAGGTGTGCTAACTGTGAAGTGTTTTGTTTTTGACTCCATTGTTGTTGTGGTTATTGTTGCCCCCAATTTGACTATTTATGTCTCATATGGACAAACCTGCAAGGATAAAACGATCATGTAGTCAAATAAATATGTATGAATGTGTAAAAATGATATGTAAAATATGCATGTGTATGTATGTAAAAAGCATGTAAATGTAAAATAAAAAAATGAAAGATGTAAATGGAACATGTGCATCATATCCATGTTGAGAAAGAGAGTGTAGAAGAATATCTGTATTGTGTGAGTTTTTTAGCCGATCTCATGTCATAGGTTGAAGAAGTATAGGGAGGAAATGATCTGTGTCCACCAACCTTTAATCGCTTCTCTCGAATGGGTATGAAGAGATCTATATACCATCTTTTTTTCAAGGCAATCCAATGCCAATGGTTGAAGTAGTGTAGGAAGGTACAACCACTATAACCTTCAAGCTCAGTAACTATTTTCCCATAATGCTAAGGACACCATATCCTATAAAATATTACGTGTATGGGGTCCGTAGACTTGTTTGAAATCACTCACCGTATGTAAACCCATAATTCCAAGGGTAGAAATTGCACTTTGAAGTTAACTTGATGTAAACACGTTGTGTAGATTATAAAACCCCAAATGATGTCCCTCTCTTTGCGGGCATATGTGACATCGCTGATAGGAGAATGCAGCCCCAAATGAGAACCAGCCGCATGAACTCTATGCCCTATAGGGGGATCAAAATCCACTTATTATAAATAAAGGAATGTACAAACAATATGGTTAGCCAATGGAAACACGTTGTGTTGATTGTAAAACCCCAAATTATGTCCCCCTCTTTGGAGGCGTATGTAACGTTTCTAATAGGAGAATGAATCCCCAAAAGAGAACCAACCACATGAACTCTATGCCCTAAAGTTAACCAATGTAAACACATTGCGTAGATTGTAAAACTATGAATGATGTCCCCCTCTTTGGGGCGTATGCCACATTGCTCATAGGAGAATGCAGCCCCAAAAGAGAACCAACTGTATGAACTCTATGGCCTGCAAGGGGATCAAAATGCACTTAGTAGAAACCAAGGAATGCACAAACAACATGGTTAGAAAAAATAAGTGTTAGTATGAAAACACATGCATATAGAAAAGAGTCCGAAAGCTACGTAAACAATGTAAAAGCTACCAAACAAGATGTAAACAAGAAAAAAGAAATGTAAGCAACACAAAGTGGTTTGAAAACATGTTAAATCACTCACGATGTCGCAAGACAAGCAAGGCCATTATGGTCGCAAAAAACAAACAAGTGTGCACACCAAACATCGGGCAAAGCCTGCATACAAGAAGAAAACAATGGGAGATAAGTGTAGACAAATAAAGAAGTATTAATGTTAACATATAATAATGCAATATAAGTGTTGCACATGAGACACTAATTAGCATGTTAGAAAGATAACCAAAGATATCTAAGCATGAATAACCAATTAATGTAAAGTACTAAGTATAAAATGAAACAATAAAGCACTGTGAGAGATGAATGTGGATGCCCCCAATGACTAGTGTAGGAAGAGTAGAAGGTGAGTATCTTTTTTACATGTAGGAGACCTATATCTCCTATAAAATCTAGACAAAGGTGTCAACGCATGTGTGTGTATGACATAGATAATGACATATAAGAAATCAATCTAATATGTTTAGTAAAGGGATCTTGTAAAACACTAGTGAGAGGAAAATTAAATGCCCCCAAGATATGCAATATACTTTGTGGATGGGTGGAATGGAATGAAAAATGGAGTGATAGGAGCCACATGCCCCTCGAGTGAATGGAAATATATGCGGTGAGGTTCATTTTTGATATAAAGTGATTACGTTTGAATTTTTATTTGATACAAAACATTTATGTTTAATTATACACATCCGGAGGAGGTATGGAATCCCAATAGATAGGGTAGTTGGACGATCATGGAAAGTGGATAGTCAAGAGAAATCCTTTATAATGTAATATGCCAACATTCCTCCCCTCTTTACATTGTTTCTAAAAATATCATATTTCCGATCTTTGGACCCCCTTATTCCGGACACGGTGAAAATTATATTACACTCTTTATGTAGCTTGCTTACCTTTGAGGTGGCATCCTTACAATCTGGCTTCTTGGTCTTGGTGACACCTTGGTTTTTCCCCATAGGATTACCACAAACCTGGAAGTGACCTGAGTACATCCATCCTTGAGAACACCTTAGTGGTTTCCGGTTTCCCTGGATTACCACGAACCCATATGGTTTTTTGATTGCAGGTTTACCACAAACTTGGAGGTGATATGATGTCTCAATTGTACACTTCAGTGGTTTCTCAAATTTCCACAAACCCTTTACACAAGAACCAAGCGCTACTTTAGTGCTTTTGCTCCTCACAATGTCCTTCATTCAGAGGTGGCATATTAGAAATTTCTTTACAACTTTATTAAACACCACACACAAAAACAACATCACAAACAACAAAAATGAATAGAAACAAATAAAATTTATCACCAAAGGAATGGTGTGACCCCATTGTAGGTGACTAATGAGAGGATGAAAATTTTCCTCCAACCTACGTTTATCCTCCATCCTCAAATAAGTTACATACTTCACAACACAAGATGTGAAGTGAAGGAAACCTCATAAGCCGATTCTTCACTTTCATATGTATCGATGGATCTTCTACTTGAGTAAATTTAGCTTCACTGGACTTCAATTTTCCTTTGAGAACATATTTCGCTCGAACATAACAAAGATATCCATTTTGTATGAAATTTCTTCTTGCAGTAGTAGCATTTTATTTCCTTTTTGTCAGTATTGGTTTTTATGAAAATTTTGAGAATAAAGTGCATTCTCGTTTTGTGAAATACCCTCATCTTCTAGCAGTATCCTTTTGTCTTCTATGAGTAGTGCTGCAATCATATCATCAAGAGATTGTGATGGTATTTGGCTAAGAGTAAATACAATATTGTTATATTTGTATGGCAGACTATTCAATAGAATAACTTTAACATCCTGATCTTCAACTGTAGTTTTTATCTCAGCAAGTGCCTAATAAGAGACCTCAGATTGTTTATATGGCTGGACATAGTAATTCCATCATCCATTTTAAATTTATATAATTGCAATTTCAGTGAAAATTGAGCATTTACCACTTTTGCACCGAACAATTTGTTAAGCGTTTTCCAAATTTCCCTAGATGATTTTTCTAAATCCACATGATGTAGCTCAGAATCTGAAAGTGCAAGGCCAATAATAGCTTTTGCTTTGTCATCTCTTGTTTTCCACTCCAATAACTTGCTTGCATCAGCAGGTGGTTTCTCATCCCCATTTACAATGCCCCACAAATTTTTATGCATCAATTGCATTTGTATTTTAACCTTCCATGTATGAAAATTTGAACCAAAATATTTCTCTATAATTTCCATTTGTAGAAAGAAAGTATGCAGCGTACAAGAAATGATGCATGAAAAGCCTCGTTATGTGTGAAATCTCCTGCGCACTATTAAATCCTCACGAGGTCAAACTAATAATAGGTCATTCCACTAGTCGTTGGGTACGTAAAAGATGATGCCTTTTTCTTCTTGGACAAAATGTAGGTCTTAGAAAGTAAAAACCACACAATATTTTGAATTCAAACGAGTGCTGCTTCTTCTAGGCAATAAATACGCAGGTCACAAAAAAAAAAACGCAGGCCCTCCAATGTTCCACGATTCCAAAACTAAAATGAATTCTCCAAAGGGTGAAAAACAAAATTGTATGTTGGTTGCTGCCAAAGAATCCACGAACGCAACAGCAGGTTCGCTGCTAGGTCTGACGTTAAGGAAACACGTTTGTAGTTTGCTGGTCAGGAGAATCTTTCTACATGTAAGTGGACGTTATTTTCTCCTTCCACGCATTGCAAATAAGAAAAAATGCCATGCGAATTCACTGACAGAAAAGAAAACGCAGGTCACTTTCTAAATAGAAACATCCACATTTCTTCAGGTTGCTGCGTAAGATCAGAGGAGTAGATGTTTCATTCATTTACTATGCACAGTTCCTCCTCCTCCTCTCTTGCGTGCAATCCACCGAACTTTACAACTCTAATACCACCGATATAAAATGATTAAGCTAGAATTGTTATTTGACACAAAACATATAGGTTTATTTATACACATCAAGAGGAGGTATGGAAGCCCAATAGCTAGGGAAGTTGGACGGTCATGGAAGGTGGATAGTCAAAAGACATCTGTTACAATATAATATGCCAACATTTTGTTTTCCCCCTTAGCAGTCAAGACCGAACCGTAAACGAGAGTGCATCATCGAGAAATGGTCACATAGTGTGTGTTGTATCTAGCACGTGGTGTAGGCGTAGTAAGGAAGTACGACCCAATGATAATGTGTGTGTGAACCCTATATTTGAAGCATATATCATGAAAAAATGAATATAGGAGTGATGATTTAGCCCTATGTGTATATCTCTGTAGGAGGGATAAAGGGAGCGGTGATGTAATCTAAGGTGTATACCACTAAACAATGATAGAATAGGTGACCATTTAGCCTAAAGCATATGTAACTAACTTAGTACAGTCATATTATGATAGTTCAAAGTGTAAATGTGTGATAATGTAAGGGCAAATCAATTTGTAAACCCTCAACAGATTGATTATGGACTGAGGAACTAAAGTGCATCATAGGGTTGTGAGTGCAACGTATAGAAGACAGTGTACTATATGTAATGATGAGATATGACCATGTGATGAGTAAAATGTGCAATGTATGATGTAGACTAACAAGTGTAAGACGCATGCAATGTATTATGAGTAGGATGTGATGCTAGATGCGTAGATGATATGCAAAATGTGTACGATGCATAGATGCGTAGTTGTAGAATAAATGCGATGTATGACACGAAATATATGATGAAATGTAATGTGTGGTTTCTATAGTGTAGTGTGTGGGGTTCAATGTAGTAATCCTCGGTAGTCAAGTGTGAACCGAAGCACAAGAGTGTGTCATCATGTAAAGACGATGTTAAAACGTGTAATGAATATGTATAAATGAGGATATGAATGTATGATGATGCAAAGAGGAGAGATGTACCTATGCTACTATGATAGGGGGATTGTGTGAGTGGTATGCCCCAAAACTTACTATGATGACGGGATCTATGAAGTGATGGGAGAGGTTCCATACCAATGTGCGAGAGCCTTGTCTATGTTGTGATAAGAGTGAGGGCCAACACAATGATAGGCCAAAGAAACAATATGGCCATGTGATAGTGGTGGCATTTTAAATGTACCTTGACCATCGGTAGAATGAGAAGTTGATTTTATGAAAGTGAAGTAAGATGGGGAGGGATCTTGAATGGTGGTATTGATGACGCTACAAAAGACTTGATAGGAGAAGAAGTTTGATTGATTGTGGGAGGTGGTGACGTGGTTTGACTTGGTGAGACCATAGACGACTCAGTAGGAGGTGGTGTTGAATTAATTTTGAGGGATAGTTTCTTAGGAGGTGCTTGACTTATTGTAGAAGGATCCTGAGTAACTTTGGTCTGATGCTCATTAGATATAGATGGATCATATTTAGGAACCCAATGGGATTTATCGTTTTTATTAGAATGTTGTGCAAAAAATGAGATAAAACCCTTATGTGTAAGGTACTTGATACTTAGTTATAAATCATAAAAATCATTTTCATTATGTCTGTTGATTTGGAGATAGTTGCAAAATGGAAGACCTTGATACTTGGAAAGCCTATAAAGAGGATAACCATGACTAGATGGAAATCTAATGATTCTATGAGTGATGAGTTGTGGAAGATATCTTGGTGGTTATCATTGATATTAAATGTGAGAGGCGTAGGAAATTGTACAAATTTGTGTTCACTAATATGAGCACATGTAGAAGTCATATGATAAATATGAGAAGAAGAACAATCAAAAGCCCCCTCATAAGTATCCTTAAGTTGTTGAATTTTAGAATTAAGAAATGTGATTATGGATTCCATAGGTGCCACTAATTAGAAATTTATCTTTAAAATAATGAATAAAGAAATTGAATGGATTTTCAAAGATATTGATTGGAATTTTGTAATCAAGGGGAGTCCTCAACCCAATTTGAAAAAAATATCGATGAAAAAAAAAATAACATTGACTTGGTACACCATTTAGAAACATGTTAAAAAAATATAAGATAGAAAATTTGCAGAAAATTCACATAGTATAAAGGGTTTTTTTTAGAAGCGTCTTTTAAGAAAAGATGGTTCATTTGAATCAATTGAAGAAAAGTTTGAGACTTGATAGACATTAGAAGGCATGATAGAAAAAAAGATGAGTGTAACACACCAAAATAGCCTGAAATACCAACACAAGATGAAAAATAACAAAACATGACACATATAGTGAAATACAAAAGATGGGTTCATTTGAATCAATCAAGATAACTTCTTTTTTTTAACACACCAAAAATACCAACACAAGGACTTGCTTTGACTCAACACGACACAACATGTCGTCACAAGGTTACAACCAACACTAGGAACCACTTGTTATGGGGGAGACCACAAGGTCAACACGGAAACGTTCACACCTATCAAGGACAATGTACTCTTCTTTTGACAAGACAACACGGAAGTCCAATCCACATGACACACTCACAGCTAGGGCAACCCATGAGGAATTTCTTGTTATATTTTCTTGTTTACTAAAGTGTCTCTTAATTCTTAACTTACATTCTTATAAAATTTCATGTAATGATTCACACAATTCTTTTCACAAGGGAGAATTTTTTTATTTTCGACTATTGACTAAATAGCTTAAGGCCAAACTTTCCAAACTAGGATCATCAAACTTTATGTCCAAATATTTCTTATTCATTTGATTTTAGAACATTTTCCATTTCTTACAAGGTTAATTAATCTTGCTCAAGTCACTAACACATGTTCCACACCTCTAATGCTCAGGTGAAGGCATAAGCTCCGATTGAGTGGGAAGTACCACTTAGGGTTCATAACAAAAGCCTTCTTGTTTAAGGATCGAACTTGACCTTGCTTAAGAAATATCACCATGAATCAAGGCAAGGGTTAACAGAACAGGTCAACAGAATTTAGCTTCAGGGTCACATTGTTTACTATCAATCTTTCATTGAAGTTAAGGGTTTACCGAGATTGGTTAAATGTTCCATCTAGACTTTACTTAATTAAGTTTGACAAAGGGGAACATTTCAAACGATAAAGAGATATTTAAGGTTTTATTAATCACTTTCACTCCTACTTATTAAACCCTATCATCTTCTAAAATTTAACCATTGATTTCACCATGAGACCATTTAGGGTTTCACCAAAACAAATAGTGTTTATTAGTTTAGCTCGGGGAAAAACAAGTAATCATATTTTGTTACAAAAGATAGATTCCTCTTGATTGTTCCAGGTCTCAAAGGTTTCAAGTGGATCACATCTACATTAATATGCTCATCTATATAAATTTTTGTTTTACTTTTATAAGGACTATCCAGTTCACTTTATAGTGCTTACAAACTCATTGCTACTATGCCTTAGGAGGATTTACAACTCAACATTTTAACTCAAGAGCAAAGTTTAACAGTACTCATTTGCGAAAACAAAACAAGGTTATATCAATTCATTCCAACATGAAGTACAAATCAAAGGGAAATATCATCTCTATTGAACCATGACTAGGGAGCAAGAGAGTAATAACATGGGACATGCCCCGCTACTATACTAAGGGTTAAAGTTCACTAGAATATCCCATAGCCAAGCGGTAATCAAATTTCATCTTTCACATGATAACCAAACAAGCCACAGTTTCAACAGTTACAACAACAATACTCTACAATACATTTACTAGGCTCTGACCCTTCTTCTAAAATGTCCAAAGGTCCTTTCCAATTTTTATAACATAATACACATTCGTACAAAGGAACAATATAACCAAGATTGATGCAATAATCTACAAGTCTTTCCATCATCTAACCACGTAAGCCATCTGCAACAATTAATAACCTGAGTCAGTTCGCGAGAACTGAGCAAGATAAGACTAAACATAGCAACAATAAGCTACCAGCTAACAATACCATGAAAGGAAACATTCTATTCTAGGAAATGGATCAAAGTTCTAACCTCTAACAACCTTTTGAAACAAGATGTAATTTTCAACATATCAACTAAGAAGAAAACCATAAGTTTTAGTTATGAAAATACCTCTAAAACTACAAAAGTTTGACAACCAAATACGCAAGACTATGAAATTTAAATGATTAGACACAAGAGTTGAGAGTATTGGGATTTCAATCATGTAATCCCATAGATTACGTGATTGAAATCTAAAGTGTAACCCATCAATCCACATTATCCAGGTGAAGACAAAAGATAAAAACCAGACCCGATCTTAGCTGCCAAAAAGAATATAGTTTTGGACTCGTTCCGTAGGGCCATAGGCCTAATAGGCTATAAACGAACAACGAGGGTAAAACAAAGTTCCATCATGTAATCAAAAAGGTTTAAAGGATGAAAATCTTATATTCAAACCCACAACCATTATATCTTAGGTAAAGAGTGACTTCATAGCTAATAAGGAGGAGTGGAAAGAACGGTAAGAATGTCCGGAATAGGTATTACCTAGCAACTTACCTACTGAACATAACCGGGGCCGGAATAGCGACAAGCCTCATTAATACCCAAGTTGAGTAGGCAATCTAGCATTCAAAACACATCCTTGCAATTTTCATAATACCATAGATTTATAATCCTCCCGTTTTAGAGGAACATAGCCATGAATCTAGACTTGGTTGAAATTTTCTGACATCAACTCACTTCCTAATATCATAAACGATGTAAACAAAGGAAAAGGTCTCTCAACTCTCCTTAATTTACATCTCAACACTAAGTTTATAGTAACCTATGCAGAGATTAAACACACAATATACCATTGAAGATAGATATCCTCCAATAACTAACTTCTATAACGATGTAATTACAATTATTACACTCGACACAAAAACAAACTATTCCAGAGCTTCTTTTCCCTTTTTGACAACAAAATATATTCACGACCTTCCATCACAATCATTCTAAATTTGCAATGAAAGGTCACTCATCAGGAAGGAAGTACAAGACAAGTTTGACTAAATTAAGGGACTTCATGTTACCTTAAGCAGTTGATGAAAACCTTAACTTTCACGAACCGTGAAAGGTATTACCTTACTCCATCAAGGCATTATGTCTATACATGATTAAATCGATCACACAAGGAATCATCAACATACCATATCTTAACACCATAAAGGTCATTAATTTTATCAAATTTTACTCATCGAAAGAGTAGAATCAAAATGGGGTTCTATCAATAATTTATGCCCTTCTATCAACCCAGGACATATTTTCGGCCCAAAACTTCCTTCTTAACAAGCATATAAATTGAACTTCTAATTTTCAAAAGCCCTAATACTTTGCACAATACACGAAGTGCATAATCACGCTTATCATAAAAAAGAAATATAATAATAATTTAACTGTATGTTTTCCTCTAGGGCAACAACATAACAGGAAACCAATACTAGTCAACGCTGCAACGTTCTAGGGGCGATTACATACCCAGGTTCACAAAAGAAACAACGACATTTTTGCAGAAGGAAGTAACTTTAAAATTATATATATATATATATATATATATATATATATATATATACGTATATTTTTCATATGATCAATCAAAGCATACACTGGGAACCTTTGTTTGTTATATATATATATATAAATGGGTTTGATCACGTCAACAAGAACAACCAACAGAGGCAATCCGGAAGTAACAAACTGTTAACCATATATTGAACACAAAACCACATAATCACAGATTTATACCAATTTCTAGAAGGAGAAAGTTTCATTTCAAGAGGTTTATTAGATACTAGCATATTATGTATATGGTTAGTCTATCTTGCCTGTTTTAACGCATCCAGCAAGGACTGCTACAGCCACACGCCCTCCGCTTTATCCTCTGCTTCACTGGTCTTTTCTTGCAATATACCACACCAGGATTCCCTTTTGAAGGCACGACTAGAAGGATGCAATAGGTGGCTATCCAAACACTAGATTGCTTCAAAGCACCTGCCTTCGGGAGAGAGTCGAACTGCTTACCACTCAGTCCGAGAGCACTTGCGCTAGAAAGCTACACACCGACCATGGTTTGAAGCTCGGACACAAGACATAATGATTACATCACTCCTGGCTCTGAAAGGCATCTACCGTAATTGATACACAACCTTTTCCTTCATCAGATTTGGGGACAACATCAAACTCTCGGTGCAAACATTGCAGCTGTAGCTTGAAAGTGTGATAATTTCAACAGAGATGTCTCCAGCATAGATCAAGGGCACAAAAATCAGGCCCCAACGCCTTTCTACTGTACAAAGACACTCCCCTGAAGATTTTCCATTACCCAAAAATAATGTTTGTAGGGAAATCCCTGTCTAAAGTCCTCGCCCCAACTGTTGTCACCCACAAAGTGCTTGGCACGAGCTGCAACATTTCTCTGTCCAGCTACATAAGGAATCCCCTTGGTAGCATTAACAGGAGGTGCCCCCTGCAGACCAAAGATGATTTTTAACTTGTGTGGGGAAAACCTGCTGGGAGTGGCAATTCACAGCTTCCTCTTCTTCCTTCAGCAGTGGGGCCAATAGAAAGAGCTCTAAGGAGCATTGCATCTCACTCTCTCTGTTACTGCTATTGAAAGATTATAAAGAGCATAGACTAGGCATTAGCTATGAACAACTGATTACTCATTGCGATCCTCTCACGCATTCTCCAACTCCTGCACTCCTTATTTCTCCTCTCACTCTTGCCTTCCAATTGCGTAGCCATTGGCTTCTCTTATGCATTTCTGGTGATGTCCCCTCTAAGACCAAAGGATCCCAATTACCTAGAATGAGAAGCGACACCGAGATTTGGCCGTTAATGAGTTCTGTTCGGAACAGGTGAAACTACCATGGACAGCAAGAGAAAACTGCCATGTCATATAAGCAAAAGCCGTGACACATACGTAACCACCATTACTACTAAGCGAAACCACCGTACCACAAATGGAACCACCGTGATGCTGCTTTCAAAACTACCAGATTGCATTATGGAAGGCGCATTCTCGCACTTGGTAGCATTTGACTCAAAACCATTACGTAATGCAAAGCCATGGATCTCCGGAAATGCTCTTACTGTCATTTAATCGATTTGATACAAAACATCTTGAAGGAGAATCCCGAATTTGAGGATGCAACAAACCGAAGATAACAACCTAGTGGACAACTCCGCTCGTTGGAAGCGCTCAAAACGGCTTCATCGCTACAGTGCAAGATTTTGCAACAATCGATCACGATCGTGGTCACACGCAACTGAGAACACTCCTCGCAGCGCCCAAGAGAAGGGAGGTAACACGCCTGCTACACTATCTTGTAGCTTCATCCACACCCACGTCAAACCAGGCTCACGCAGCAACCTAGGCAGAGAAAAAAAACGTGCCAGGAGGAAGCAAAAATGCCCACGCAACCAGGAAAGACACCCCCCAACCACCACATGCGGTCCAAGGAAGAAAACGCGTCCACACTCCACCTACTCGCATTCAAAGAGAATCAAGAACAGATCATGTCGAAGAAAAATGTGACTCCGCTCAGACCTCACGCAAGGACAGACAAGACACTGGTCAAATCTGCAGGCCGGGTGGTTGGGAGGAGGCCACGGTGGCAGTGGAGGCCGATGCCCACGGGCATTACAATGAGAAAATCCCTAGAACGAAGGGAGATTCGAAGATCAGGCTCACCAAAATGATTAACTAAAATGTGGATATATAGGTAGGTAATCTAAGATATGAACAAATTTAAATAAATTAAATAAATACAAGTAAATAAGTATGTAAATGAACCAAGAAACTAATCCAATTAAAGTAAAAACCCTAATATGCAAAAATGAAGAGCAAAGAACTCACCAATAGAAGATGCTTGTAGGACTATATCATAGAGGTGACTAGAAAATATGGAAGTAGGAACAAATGTGTAGGAGCCCAAAAAAGGATGGATCTAGGTAATATGGTCTGACCGGAGTGCTGGAGCGGGACTTGAGCACCCACGGTGCTCGATCTACAAACTAGGCACCTTAGTCTATGCAAAAGCTCTATCACTAGCCTTCATAGATTGGGAAGGTGGTGTGAAATACTCATTGTTTGTCATATTATATTCGCTTTCCCTATATTGTATGTCGCCAATAATCCACGATGAATAGGAGGACCTACAAAAAAATAAATACGAATCAATCCCTAAATATCAAAAATGTAAATGAATGGGTCCGATTGACCTCGGTTACGCAACAACAAAGGGATTACTAAATGAGCACCGCACTACATTTCAAACCCAAATGTAGTTCGTGAGTGTGTGCATAATTTCCCCTAGGTATTCTTGTTCCAAATACACTTTATGAAGTATCTAGCTATAACTAGATGTAGAAAATGTAGTAGAATGTGTGCATGTAATAGAATAGAACCCCTCCCCTTTGTTTTTGTGATGAAAATGTGTTATCCTTGTGCTTTGTGATGGAACTATGTGGATGCAAGTGACGTACAATGCAATATATGGATACAACTCTAGATGAATGAAAAAAATTCCTAATACTTGGTCCCTCATTATGGTCTCATTACTTTATATTTATAGGGTGCTCTTCATCGAATATCGTAGTTAACTTTGAAATGCCTAACCACCAAAATGATAAATATCCCAAAAGACTAAAAATTGCCCAAAAAGTCATGGGAAGGTTCAAAACGGATCGGGGTGACCATGGTGGGACCAAGGAACCCATTGTTCCCTACTACTACCTTGAGCACCCTAGTCAAGGCTAAAATGATGAAAGATGATGAGAACCGAATTGGGTACGTGTTTGGTGGAGGTCGGGAATCATGATGGAAATCAAATAAAAATGACCAAGGGACAGGAGTTAATTAGTACTTTCTTGTCTCAAAAAACCTCTAAATAGTAGTATGAAACCGAGACTAAATAATGTTTAAAGTGCATGATTTTTTTAGTACAATTTCATTTTTAAAATTGATTTGCAGCTTATGAGTTTCTTTCCTCGTAGACATATTGACAAGTTCTCATCTCTTATTCTATAAGTTATTCGACATCTAAGGAATTCTTCAATTGTGGTTAAATCAAAGTGTATGTTGAATTGTATCGTTCTCGTGATGTTAACAAATTGAAATCATGAACTTGGGGATAGCAGCATGGCATTCAACAACATTTGACTGCACCCTACACGCCCCAATAGAACAGATTTCTCGAGTGACACAATAGGATTGTCATGAAGATGGCTCGTTGTATGCTCTCGACCGTCAAGTTGAGGATCAATTTTGGGCAGAAGTAGCCCAGCATAACAAAGTGTATCTACTCAACCAAGCACCACGAAGATCTTGTAGAACAAGACACTGAAAGAGGTATGGACTCGTTGTAAACCTTCTATTCATCATTTGATATTTTTTGGTTGTCTTTGCATATATGCATGTTCCGATGAGAGAAGGAAGAAAGATCAATCCAAAGACATTGCCATGTCTTTTCTTGGGGTATAGTACTACCTCAAATGCATATCATCTCATGGATCCTGAGACGAAGAAGATCTATGAGAGTCAAGATGTGGTGTGTGATGAGTCATCCTTTGACTCCCTACCACACAATGGAGATCTAGTACCGACCTCATCACATAGATTTCTCACACATCTAGATGATGGGAAAGATGATTCTTCTCAGAGAGAAGAAGAGCTGAGTGGAGACTTGTTCGTTGATCTTGACACACTGGAAAACACATCTTCACATCGTGCAATAGCACCAACATCTTAAATGGGTCTAGAATACTATTAGGGATGCACACCTGAACTCACTTCTAGGTACTTCTACAGGAGTCAGAACATGAAGTCAAGCCAAACATGAAGTAAATTTTACACTCATGAGTTCAGTTGTTGAGACGACCAAACCTAACATTGTTCATGAGGCATTAGACCAACCACAATGGAAACAGGCTATGGATGCTGAATATGATTCCCCAATTCAGAATTAGACATGGGACTTGTCGATCTGCCTCCAAGTAAGAAATCCATTTGCTACAAATGGATTTTCAAAACAAAATATAAGGTAGATGGTTCAATTGACAAAAAAAAGGCATGACTTGTTGCAAAGGGTTATGCTCAAAGAAAAAGAATTGACTATGACAAGACCTTTGCACCCACTGTGAAGATCAAAACAATCAGAGTTATTTGTGTAATGGCAGCACAAAATGGATGGAAACTTCAGTAGATGGATGTCAAGAGTGCTTTTCTGAATGGTGATCTAAAAGAAGAAGTATACATGGCCCAACTTGAAGGGTTTACTGAGATGAGCATCAACCACACAAGGTATGTCATCTGATAAAGTCACTTTATGGACTCAAAAAAGCACCTAGGGCATGGTATATAAAAATTGATGATCACCTATTGTAGCATGGATTCACTCGTAGCCCCTCAGATACAAATTTGTATATCAAGAAGGTAGGAATAGAGATTGTTATTCTGGTTTTGTACGTAGATGATCTTTTGATCACATGAAGTTCTGACAATCTTGTGGATGATGTAAAGAATGATCTGAAGAAATCCTTTGACATGACTAATTTTAGGCTACTTCACTACTATCTTGGCTTAGAGATATGGTAGAAGAAGAATCATATCTTCGTCTCCCTAATGAAATATGCCAAGACACTCCTGGAAAAGTATGGAATGTCAAATTGTAAACCAATGTCCACACCTATGGGAAATGGTTTGCAATTATCTAGATTTCAAGATTCATCGTAGGTAGATGGCACTCACTATAGGAAGCTTGTGGGGAGTCTCATTTACTTGACTTATACTAGACCAGATCTTTGCTTTGTAGTGAGCTATCTCACCAAATTTATGCAAGAGCTGAAGAAATTTCATTGGATAGCAGCAAAGCATGTGTTGAGATATGTCTGAGGTATAGTTGAATTTGGTCTGGAGTATCAGAAGAAAATTCAATTCTTCTTACAGGATATATAGACTCAGACTATGCAGATCCGTTAATGACAGGAAATCCACTTCAGGGTATGTTTTTCATCTCGGATCTAGACCTATCTCATGGATTAGCAAGAAGAAAACTATTGTTTCTCTCTCATCCACTAAGGCTAAATACTACGCCGCATGAGGATCTGTGTGTGAAGCAATTTGGTTACATCACATTATTACAGATATAGGGATTCCTGAAGATAAAACTCCCATCATTCACTGCGACAATTAAGGTGTGTTGAAGCTTGTGAAGAATCATGTTTTTCATGAACGTACAAAGAATATTGAGGTTGAATGTCACTACATTCGTGAATGTGTCTTGAACCACCAAATTCAACTCTAGTAGATCGCCCTACCGATTTTTAGGTTGTAAATATTCTCACCAAGCCTCTCGGCAAGCTGAAGTTTCATTTGTTTAGGGTGTACATTTTTAGGAACAATGTATTAAAGGGGGGAACGTTAGCTTAACTAATACATTTTCCACACCACCCATATGGTTATTATTAATTGTTCCTATGTAATTGTCTTTGTTTGTTCCTCATCTATTACAAGCACCCTATATATTGGCTTGCTTTGTATTTGTTTATACACAAAGCAATGAATAAAACATTGTTCTTCACCATCACTTGGGTGGTGAAGATGTTTGCATGAGGTGAGTCGTTATCTTACCAATCTCACCCCCTCCTGAAGGAGGCACAACCACATCCGGATATTTCCAAGTTCATCATTGTGAGCCAAGGAAATATTGAGATTCACAATCATAGGAAGGTTTACTTGGCTTATCACCAAACATTGATTTTGTGAGACACTCAAAGCGAATAAAATGGAGCCGCAAAGTTGAAGTGTAGGAACTGGTTTGAGAAGGTTTCCTATTTTTCTTACATAATGAGTTAGAGATTTAAATTATTTTGCAAGAGGGTCCATGGTTTTATGGAACACTACCTTTACTTTCCACTACCGGGTGCCTAAAATGCCTCATGGTTTTATCTTCCATGCCCTTCCTATTTGGATCCACTTTTCGAGCCTTAATTACGAGTTCTTGGAACCATAAGTATTTCTAGGGATTGCTAAATTGATGAGAATGCTAGTTGTAGTGGACCCGATCGCCAGTGGCTCGATATAGATTGGTTTTTTCTAGGATATACATAAATATACCATTGGGTTTCAAAGTACCAAAATGAATCTTCTTGCATTCTCTAGCTAGTAAATGGAAACAAACGATTAAAGTAGAGATATCTCATATTTTTTGCAAGAAATGCGAAGGGCCATATACGAGATGAAGGACTATTTTTCATCTTAGGAGCCACCTCCCGAGATTGCATTCATTCAGGGGGATGATGTGTTGGAGGAGGAGTCTTAGGAGGAGGATATAACTAAGGATAATATTACTACAAATCTTGGTTTGAACATGCCTATAGTTTCGAGGTTTGATTGGTTGTGGAGGGACATGTTTTGTAGGTAGAGGAGATGTGGGTGGTCGGTTTTGTGAATGGGTTGGGATGAGTGGAGGAAGCAGTCAAGGACATTTTGGAGCATGTGTTGTTAGGTTGTGGAGCCTATTTTCATGTGAGAAAGTGTTGAAGACTCGTACACTAAGAGTACTATACACCTTCCACAGCTTGTCTTGCCGAGGTTTGGGGGAGTAGCCCCCAATTTTTTTTTGGCCTTACAACTTGCTCAATATATTGGGAACCGTGCTTTTCTTGTATGGGCAGGATTTTTGACCCGTAGGTTTATGTGACAGCTTTAGGCCCATGGTTTTGATACCCATGGTTTTGTAAAATTGCTTAAGTAGTTGTCTATTTGTATGGTTTTGTGCATATGGTACTATAAGGAAAACATTACGAGATATGTTTTGAATTCGGTTGTGAATTCTGTAGAGTTTGTTGAGCATAGCTCCAAATGGATCTGGGTATTGTATTGAGAGAGCGGTGGCTTGTAATAAAATTTGAGCAAGTGATTCTTTGTGGACGTAGCCCAAATTGGGTGAACCACGTTAAATATTATCTCTTTGTGTTGTGTTATTTTATTCTACACTTTTATTTGAGATCTGTAATATTTTTTGCATATTAGTTTCTATTGTTGTGCTTATGTGAGGGATTATTCTGCATATTTTATCCCTTATTTCCTAACAATTAGTATCAAATCCTGGTTTGTTTTGCTGAAGTGTTGAATCATAGGGAATATTTTGGCTTGAGTAGGAGCTATGGAAGATGATGGAAGATCTAGGGTTGATAATTTCAATGGGTAGAAGTTTGGTTTGTGGAAGATGCAAATAGAAGATTACCTTTATTAGAAATATCTTTATAGTTCACTATCTCAGAAGGTGAACAAACCCTCAAGCATGATGGATGTGGAATGGGATTTTATGGATAGGAAGGCACTTGGGACAATCTGGCTATGTCTTGCATCTTCGGTATTATTTAATGTTTCAAAGGAAAATAATACAAAAGAACTAATGGACGCATTAGGGAAGTTATATGAAAATCCCTCTACCTCTAATAAGATATTTTTAATGAAAAAGTTGTTTAATATGAAAATGTTTGAGAATGGTTCAATAGTAGATCATTTAAATGATTTTAATACAGTTGTAAATATGCTAGCTTCAGTTACAATATAATTTGATGAAGAAGTTAGGCGTTATTAGTTTTTTCTTTACGAGAATTGGAATAGGTGGTAATGGCGGTAAGCAACTCGGTTCCAGCTAACTCAAAGTTGAAGTTTGAGGATGTTTTAGGGGTGATTCTAAGTGAGGAAATGTGAAGAAAATGCTCTAGTGAATATTCTACTTCAGGGAATACTTTGACAGTGGAAACTAGAGGGAGATAAAAGAATAGAGGGAGCCGTGGAAAATCAAAAGATAGGGCAAGGTCAAAATCCAAAAGCAAGATAGTATGCTGGAACTTTGGAAAGTCTGGGCATGCAAAGAAGGACTGTTGGGAGCTTCGAGACAAGAAGAAACAACAGGAAGAAAACAAGGAGGCAAATGTGGAAACAAGTAATGTATGTTAGGATGCTTTGATTCTTTCTTTGCATAATATTACTTTGAATCCTGGGTTTTAGATTCGGGGCTTCTTTTAATGCTACTCCACATAGGCATTATTTGGTTGATTATGTTTAAGAAGATTTTGGGCATGTTTTTCTTGGTGATGATGATCTTTACAACATAGTTGGAAAAGGTTCTATTCAGGTTAGATGATGTAGAATGGGAATGCTTGGCTATTGAAGGACGTCGACATGTGCCTACATTAAGAAAAAAATTTGATATCGGCAGGGGCGGTTGGTTTTAGATCTCGTAGACAGAGAACAATGAGCCAATGAACCACTTTACATCATAACCAACAAGATGAATAATCATATAATCTGCATTGTATATTTTAAGCACCCATGAATGGGAGAAATAAATAGGAATAAAAGACGGTTACAGAACAGTTAGAAGGAACCGTCCATTTACAATGTAATTATGCTAACATTCCCCCCTTATTACATTGTTCATACAAAGATACATTTCTTGATGATGAGTCCCCCCCTTAATGAGAACACTGCAAAGAGGGTCTTCACACGAGCATGCCTACATGGTCTCACATGGTTTTTCTAAGGTTGACTAGAAACCTAGAGGGACAAGAACACTTTCCAAATGTTCACCTCGGTGGTTTTATAGATTACCATGAACCAAGAGGATTTTACCTCGGTGGTTTTACATGCATACTATGAACCCAAGAGGATGATACTCATGGTTTTATAGGATTACCACGAACCCAGGGTTAGTACCATGGACTACTTTTAGTGCTTTTCTGCTCCCCATAACGCTCTTCAATTAGGAGGTCCCAAATAGGAAATTCCGTATCATCTGTACTTTATTGAAAACCAACAAAACAACAAGAACAAGCCACAAAACTGAAACTGAAATAAACAAGCAAAAAATTGAGGAATTGGTCCTCAATACCTTATTCTGCCACAATCTCTATCAATGCAACCTCATCGCTTGCATCTTGTAAGAGCTCGTTGGATTTCCTCCAGCGTTTGTTATCCTCTGTCCTCCTGTCATGTGTTGTAACTTACTTCACAATACGAGAGGAAAAGACAAAAGTGATCTTATTAGTATTACCAGTTTATTTCATCTTTATCACAACAAATGCTCCAATCTGAGTGTATCCTAACAATATGCTCTAATTTCTCCAATTGCATTTGACGAAAGAGATCTAGAGGCTCATTAAGACACTTATGGACAACAACTCTTTCAGACATTATGTCAAACACTTTGCTTGTATACTGTAATTGCGCATATTTGGTATAAATGTTGACACGCAAAGCTGAAAACCTATTCATCTGTGACAATGACCACTTTCCTTCTCTAACCTTGAACTGTACACAATGACATGACAAATAATTACTTTGCAAAGAAATAGATAGTGTTTTCACCGTCTCATGTTGCTGCTCCTACCAGATCGCTTCACCTTGATTGATTCACACAAGTCAAGAGCAATTTTCAAGCCACTGTTTATAGCATGTTTGTATTCCTCCTCACCTATACATACCTCTTTTAGAAACTAATCATTGTTCTAGGGTAAACCAACTGCTGAACGTCCCCGTAGGCATTTTTCTTTGATTGAAACGTCATTGTAACTTTATAGACTAGTTTCTTCACTGCGAGGAAAGATAAAACAAAAAAATGGTTGTAATAAGATTTGTCTTACTCGCACAGGTTCCGATCCTACCGTCCATGCTACCTTGTTTGGGTTTCTTGTTCCACGCTCTTTCTTGCATTTCCTTCAATGCTGCAGAACTTCACGATGGATGGTTGTACAGGTTTCTCCTATGGCGGCTACATTGAAACCAACTCCTACTACCTCACTTCTGAATTGGTGGCCTCTCCAACACTGATCACATGCCTTGGACTGATATTGGCTCTGATACCAATGTTAGATCTTGTAGACAGAGAACAATGAGCCAATGAACCACTTTACATCATAACCAACAGGATGAATAATCATATAATCTGCATTATATATTTTAAGCACCCACGAATGGGAGAAATAAATAGGAATAGAAGATGGTTATAGAATAGTTAGAAGGAACCGTCCATTTACAATGTAATTACACTAAGAGTTGGGAAGTGATGGTTGTCTTTGTGATATTTACTACGGACTCTTGGAAGGTTACCAAGGGTGCTCTTGTGGTGGAAAGAGGTAAGAAGATTAGAACCTTGTATTTAACCACTTATAGCACTAATGTTTGTAATCATGTGGCTTGAAGTAGATATAACAATGTGGCACTATAGGCTCACATATGAGCCATAAGGGCATGGAGATCATAAAGAATGATTTTCTTGGATATACAAAAATAGGTTTGGAGTTCTATGAGGGCTACATGTATGGGAAACAGAAGTGAGTAAGGTTTCTCAAGGTTGGACCTACAAATAAAGAGAGTAAGTTAGAGGTGGTACATTCTGATATGTGGGGTCAGCTCGGGTATCATATCTTCTGGGTTCAAGTAATTATGTTACTTTAATTGATGATGCAATAAGGAAAGTTTGGGTTTATTTTATTAGAAAAAAATTTGATGTATTTGACACTTTTTTAAATGGAAAGCCTTGGTAGAGAATGAAACAGATCTTAAGCTAAAATGTCTTAGGTCGAGTTAATGGAGGGGAGTATTGTAGTAATGAATTCAATGATTATTGTTCTAAGAATGGAATCCGTAGGAAAAAGATAGTTCTAGAACTCTGCGAGAATGGGCTTTGAAAGGATGAATAAAACAATAATGGAATGTGCTAGAGCATGAGGTTACATGTAGGACTCGCCTCTTTCTTTTTGGGCGAAGCGGTGAGCACAAATTGTGTACTTGATAAATAGAGGACCCTCAAGTGGCTTGGATGAAGACATACCCGAGGAGGATTGGTATGGTAAGAAAGTTGATTACTCATTTCTTAGATTATTTAGATGTGAGGTGTTTGTCCATATAGAAAAGGATGATAGGACTAAGCTAGAGGCTAAATCAAAAAAATGTACTTTCATTGGTTATGGAGGTGATGACTTTGGATATAAATGTTGGACTATTAAGGACAAGAAAATCATTTGATCTAGGGATGTGGTCTTTAATGAGAAAGTCATGTATAAGAAGCAACAGTAGGAAAAAAGGAAGAATCCAAGAAAGAATATACAACAGTAGAGGATCTTCTAGTGGGGAAACTAACACATGAATTAGTTCAGGAACCTTCTCAATAGGAACCCCAAAATCCTATATTGAGGAGGTCTTCTAGGGTAAGAAGAGAACCTAAACATTTTTCTCCTTCTCTTTATTATTTATTACTCACTGATAGTGGAGAGACAGAGAGATTTGATGAAGCAATGCAGGTAGATGCTAGGAAGAAGTGGGAGAAAGCCATGGATGAGGAGCATTAGGCTCTCATGGAGAACCAAACATGGGATTTGGTAAAGCTACCCAACAACAAAAGAGCATTATAGAATAAGTGGGTGTTCATGAGTCAAAGAGGAAGGAGGAAAGAAAAGATACAAGGCTCGGTTGGTGGTCAAGGGGTTTACATAGAAAAAAGGTATAGATTTTGATGAGATTTTTTCTCCTGTAGTAAAAATGACTTCTATTAGAACTGTTCTAGGAATACTTCCAAAGCATAAGACTTGCACTTACAATAGCTTGATGTAAATACTATATTTCTCCATGGTGATTTGGAGGAGGAACTATATATGCAACAAACAGAGGGCTATGAGTTCAAAGGTAAAGAGGAGATAGTGTGAAAATTGAAGAAGAGCTTGTATGGCTTGAAACAAGCTCCACATCAATGGTATAAGAAATTTGATAGCTTCATGATGGAGAAAGGCTATATTAGATGTCATTCTCGACCATTGCGTGTATACAAAGAAATTTGAGGATGGAAGTTATATTATCCCGTGTCTCGTATGTGGATGATATGTTAGTTGCGAGTAAACACAAGCGGAAATAAAATAACTCAAGAAGCAAATAAGTGAATCCTTTGATATGAAGGATTTGTGGGTAGCCAAAAAATCCTTGCTATGAGGATATCTCGGGATAGGAAGGAACGGAAGCTGAATTTATCTCGGAAGAGTACATTAAGAAGGTCCTGGGAGAGGTTTAATATGTAGGATGCTAAACTGGTTGGGACTCCTTTGGCGGCCAATTAAAGTTATCAAATGAGCAAAGGTGTCCCAAGACAGAGCAAGAAAGAAACCAGATGTTCAAGGTACCTTACTCATTAGTGGTTGGAAGTTTGATGTATGCCATGGTGTGCACCAGGCCTGATATTTCCCATGCAGTGGGAGCGGTGAGTAGATTTATGAGTGATCCAGGTAGAGATCACTAGCAGGTAGTAAAGTGGATCCTTTGGTATTTGAGAGGGACCGTCGGGAAAATTTTGTGCTATAGTGCATCAGACACTACTTTGTGTGGTTATGTAGATTCAGATATTGTTAGAGATGTAGACAACATGAGGAGCACGAAAGGTTATGTTTACACTGTAGGTGGGACAACATTAAGTTGGATTTCACGACTACAGAAGCTAGTGGATTTGTCAACCACGGAGGCTGAGTATGTTGCTGCCACAGAGACAAGCAAAGAAATGATTTGCCTACAAAAATTTCTTGGGGAGTTGGGGCATAGCGGAGGAAATAAAGTTGCATAGTGATAGTTAGAGTGTTATACCCCTAGCTAAGAACTCTTCTTTCCACTCTAGGACGAAGCATATACAGTTAAGGTACCATTTCATCTGGACAACTTTGGAGGAAGAGAATTTGAAGTTGGAGAAGATTCATACAAGTCAGAATCCTATAGACATGATTACTAAGGTGCTCGCAAAGGAAAAACTGAAGCTATGTTCAGCTTTGGTTGGTCTTCACGGAAACTAGTGAAGGGTTGAGAAGCTTTCTCGAGGAAAAATAGTCTCCAAGTGGGAGATTGTTAGGTTATGGAGCCTGTTTTTATGTGAGAAATTGTTGAAGACTATACACTAAGAGTACTATACACTTTCACCGGTGTTCGAGGTGTAGCCCCCCAAAAAAATTTAGCCTTAAAACGTGCCTCGATATACTTTGGGAAATGAGTTGTTCTCATATGCGTGATTTTGATCCATATGTTTATGGGACGGTTTTGGCCCATGGTTTTGATACCCATGGTTTGGTAAAATTTGTTAAGCAGTTGTCTATTTATATGGTTTTGTGCATATGGTAATATTAGGAAAACATTGCATATGTGTTTTGAATTCAGCTGTGAGTTTTGTAGATTTTGTTGAGCATAGCTCTAAATGGATCTGGGTATTATATTGAGAGATCGGTGGTTTGTAATAAAATTTGAGCAAGTGATTCTTTGTGGAAGTAGCCCAAATTGGGTGAACCACGTTAAATACTCGTCTCTTTGTGTTGTGTAATTTTATTCTGCACTTTTATTTGAGATCTGTAATATTTTCTCGCATATTAGTTTCTATTGTTGCGATTCTTTGATGGATTATTCCACATATTTTATCCCTTATTTCCTAACATGTGTTGGGTTCGAACTAGGCTAGAGGGAGTGAGCGGTTCATGAAGGTAATGGGTAGCCTAACCGGTGAGCTTGACCAATTCGATGGGTTGTACAACAGTTTAAATTTTGTAATTATCCATTCCATGTAGGTAGTTTGGGTGGACAGTTGGAGGTCTTGGATGGTTCTATGGAAAATGATGTGCGAGGAGCTTATTGGATTGACATGGAGCTAGGGAAGGGTGGCGTAGGTACAACTAATTTGTTAGAGGGTTTAAAGGACTTCTTGTTTGAGTGGGTTGGGTGGACTTTAGTCCACCCCAAACATTACACTCAACGGGTTACTACGGGAAACTCATAGGTTGTCCCTTGACTTGATCCTTTTATTTTTTTCCAACATCGACTAGGCTAGTATACTTTGTATGTTCATTGGAAGAAGGTTAAGCTTTTTTATTAGCTTCTTTATGAATTTCCTATGCTCTAATCTAGTCTTGGTTAGTTGTGGTTTCTCCTTTTAGTTTTTCTTAGGTCATTTGATCTAGATTCTCTTTGTCTCTTTTTGCACTTCGATTCCTATATTTTGTTTGTACATGGTTCTTGATGCCTTCAAAATCAGTTTTTATTACCTTATCTAATTAAAAAAATTGAAATCATGAGTGTGAGATTTCCCTAACGAAGTATCTCGGGAGAGAGTTCAGTGGAAGTCCTGAAGGTGCATTAGACCCATTTTGGACATTAATTTTACTATTTATGTGAAGAATTATTTTCTTGAGGGACAAGATAAACAATTAATTCTCCTTGCAGCTCATTGTCTTTGTGAGAATATTCTTCATGCTCATCATCTTGTTGTGAGAGAAATCTATAAGTGGTGTTCATGATTGATTCTCCTTTGTGAAGAAATGAATAAAAAAATGACTCATCAAAACCCATGTAACAAATCTCATAAATATAATGTGTGTCACGATCGATGAGATGATATTCTTTTGAGGTAGTATTGTACTTGAAGAATATTTAACAAAGTGTGTCTTCTTAACATTTTTAGTTGTGACATGCATATACATTGTACAACCACATAATGTAATATGGGAGATCAAAGGCTTAAGAATACTCCATACCTCATCCGGTGTCTTCTCTTGTAAGATATTTACAGGTTCCATGTTGAGAACGTACACTTTGGTATGGATTGCTTCTTCCCAAAATTTATCCTTCAAATTAGGTGTGAAAAGCATGTAATGATCCATCTCCATGACCATGTGATTGTAGCATTCTACAATTCCATTCTACTACAATGTATAGGGGTAGTCAAGTGTTGTTTTATGTTATTATTCTTTGGGAATTCCAAGAACTTATTTTACGTACATCTCCCCATGATCTAAGTGGAGGAGAAGAAAATGCTATTGAGTGTGTTGTTGATTTAATTAAAATATGAATATTAAATCTAATTTCGAGTCACTATAATAATATACATCATGATACATATGTTAAGGAATCTAAATATGTAACCCTCTAAGAAAATGAGAGATAAATGGAGCTTATCTTATTTATGCTTATCCCGAAACAAATCTGAAACTAGAGCAACATATGGATAGGTAGGGAAGGATATTGGAAATAGTCAAGTGTAAATTTTAGGGGTCGGGGACATAATGGGAAATGGGAGCCCGAGAAGGGGTGAGAGTGCACGGGTGCTAGATACCACTATTGGGTGTTGGAGAGTATGCAAAATCTAATAGCTTGATTTTCTCTGTCTTCGGATTTAAACTTGTTCATTGTTGATCTCCCGTATGTCACACTTGGATTTCTCAAGAACCCGTAACCCGCAACACAAAACCTAGCTACCTACATAACCTCAAGAATGACATAAAATTAGAATAAAAATGTAATATTTAAATTTTTAATGACCTCAAGTGGTCATCCAAAGGATGAAATTATAACCGAGCACTACACTACATCTAAGAATCCATGTACTTATATGTGCTTATGTGTTTAATAGCTCTCCTAGGTTTCCCTCGCGCAATTGACACCAAGATAATGGGATAAATCTAGGTAAAATACAAATGTGTTGGATGGAATTCAACACTTTCCCTTCCTACGTAGTGTATATAGAGCAATCAACTCAAAATGCATTCCCTTTGATCGTATGTAGATAATATTTTCCCTTAGAATTTCCCGCTATTATAATGGTATGAATCTTAGGTATATATAGGGATTTCTTGTTTAAATTTTGATAGAAGTGACATGACATGTTGACTATGACCTCGATATGGGAACAAGAAAACTTAAAATACCTACCATAATTATCAAGAATGTAAACAAGAATAAACATGACATGAGAACTCATAATGGACAAGAGTGTCTAGGCTATAATGACCAGAATGGGCACTAGTGTCCATAGATAAATGAAGAAAAATGTAAAAATACTAATGAATAGGGATCCTTGTGACTTGACTAGAACCGGGTTTAGAAATGACAAATGTGAGAGAGAAAGTCAATAGAAATCAAGATAAACAATCAAATGGACTAGGGAGTGTGTCACTAGTGAATACTTTTATTACTCGAGATCTATAAATATAACAACATACTTGGCGGTATAGTAAAATAGTAGTACGTGCATAATTTTTGTCTACATTTTCCCTACTTTATGAGATTTGAATGAAATTCAAGTATTGTAAAGGAAGTAAGGAACATACCAATGAGAACTCCATAAAATCCATGTTGCGCAGAACTACATGTAGAATATAAGAACATATAACATGGAAAACCATGGATCATAGGGTGATCCCGATTGTATGCCCTCAATTTCCCCAAAGGGTGAGGGGTGAATATAACAGTACTAAGACAAAAGTAGAGATTAAAATCATGTAATGATGAGTAGGTGGTAGTATAGAAGATGTTGAATGATTGTATATTATGATAAAGAGGTTATGTGTGAATTTAGAATATAATATTGTTCAATGTGTACATTATGGTGGTAGAATAAACTTTAAAATGAATGGCATGAATGAGGAAGAAACTTGAACAATGGTGCTCAAAATATAAGTGAAACTGTGTGCCATGTATTTATTTGAAGATAGAGTGTGAATAATAACTATAGTAAATTTGACATTAGAAATTGTTTTATATCGTAATAAGGAAAAGTGAATAGTTAATTCATTTGGACCATGAGTGAGTGAAAATTTGAGCTCTGAGTTTTTGATGATGCCGCATATTAGGGCAGCGAGGTTGACTAGGTTTGAAAAGATAGTGGTGGCCATGGAATCAAAGATGACAAATGAGATAGTAAGTATGAATATTTTTACAAATTTAGTGAGATTTGTTTAATTTTTCAAAAAAGTGAAATTTTGGATTTTTGGGTGTTTCTAACCCGGGTGGGAATGACCAAGGTGTTGGCGTCATTTGGGATGCTAGAGCCCAGCTTCTAGGCACCGGTGACCTACTTATAGGCATTTGCATCCTTCTCGTGGGCGCTAACAACCCGGAGATTTTTTTGATAGCATTATGTGAAATATTAGAATTTTTATGACATTTTGTGGCTTGAGTGATTGTTTTTATAAATATATGAGGTACTAATTTCTATATATTTTAATTTTTTATGTTACATAGAGAGATATACACTTGAGGCGATTCTGCAGAGGTAATAATTTATACACATTATTGACTTTGGGATTTTTAAACATTGAGTGGGATATACTAGACCGTGTCACTTACAAGAAATAGTGAGATTGGGGAGGTTCCCCATAACATACCTATGGTGAATGCATTGTGTGAGGGTGGTCTACAAATACATATACTTGTTGGTTTTCTACTAGGGAGATGATAGTGACCCTAGAGGATGTATATCATATATTGCGAATACAAATTATTAGTGAGAGAGTCAAAGTGATGGTGGTGGTGGATGATTGAAGGAAGATGCAAACAACTAGGTGATACTTATAGGGACACAGGTACATACACAGACCCAAAATTGGTTAGATACCATAGTGAGATTAGGTGTTCCGTGGTTGTGAAATTTCACTCTAGTTTTGATTGCTTCATTTGTTGTAGTATAGGATGGTGAAGTGGACATCTTGTATAATATGCATGACATTTGTCAATGGATAGAGGAGAATGGGACTAGATATGCATGGGCGAGGTGTATATTGGCCCATTTATATAGAGACTTATATAGTTTCATGTAGGTGGACCATGGGGGTGGACTTGTAGTCACCACATTGTTACATGTATGGACATACTAGGACATCATGATATTGAGGTCAATTGGTGGACTAAAGACCGAGTGGACTAGGTCTGAGATATTTGTAATGAGATGGGTTGGTACTCAAAGAAGGAGGTTGGATACCAACACTTATGGATCGATGATTGATAGGATGGGTCTAGGGGCCATCATATGGAGGCCTTATAAATTTTATGGAGGTTGCTTATAAGATGGTGTAGAAGTTAAATGCGTTCAATGCACCATGTGGTTGGATGATAGATCTCTAAGATTTTCTCGAGTTATTTCAAGTAGAGCATGTCTTTGAGACAATTTTTTATGGCTTAGGATGTGCCAAAACATACATATGTATAGATGAGAGATACAAGGTCACCGAGGCAGCCCGAAGTGAGGCTAGCGCCCATTGGAGCACAATTAGTATAACCTGTTCTAGATGTGTTCGATATCACCAAAGGGCCAATATAGGTTGATGATGCAGGATGTACGTAAGCCTATTTTGAGTTGTGGGAATCTCATCGATGTGTGCTATTATTTCCACTTGTAGTGGTTGTGGTGGGTGAGCCTCTCGGTTGGAGGATTAGAGGGGAAGGCACTTGCCTCGATTGAGATGGTATAACAATGGCACTAGCAAAGCATGACTAGTGATCATTGTTGTTGACTATTGATTTTTGTTTGATTGTGGTGTGTTTGTAAGATGTGAGGAGTTTATTAAGGTGGTGTTATATGGTTGTAGGTGACCCATACTGCTATTAATTATTAATTCATCGATACACGATTTGACGTAAAATTTACCTCTATATGTACTTATGCGATATTCATGCTCGAGTGACTAGATGTTATTGCGGTATTTGCGAGAGTGATGAGGCTCATGCATGGACCGAGAGAGCTAAGGTGGAGGATCCCTAGACCATGATGTATTTGTGAGATATGTGGATCTAGAGGGACACTTCACGGAGTAATTAGTTGAGGTGGCTATATTACATAGAAAAGTAGAGAGATATAAAGGAAATGAAAAGAAACATAGGTTAAGTGGTGAAGCATCTATTTCTAGATATCCTATGATTGTAGATAGTGAAAGTGATGATGATGTATGAGATATATAGATGTAGTGATGTCTGGGGTTTTACCCCAATGATTGTATTTTTGTAGCTATGATTTTGGATGAGATTTATACAGATGGATGATTGATGTTATTTTGATGTGTTGATGTTAATTTATATGTGATGCGATGATGGTTGTTCATGCGTTGGTTTATAACGCTTTGATTTACGTAAATGAATACATTGATTTGAGTTAAATTTTGATAGAGTATTACTTGTATGTATTGATGAAGATGGATAATATAGGATAAATAGTAGTAGATATATGTGATACAATGTAATAAATAAAATGAATGATCCGTTGTATAACGTAATGAGATACTAGTAAGTAGAGGATATGTGCATGTAAAGGTGTATAATTATAATGAATAAGGGGCAGGAGGAAGGAAAGTGATGTCTTCTAGCATGTGTATATAACAATAAGGTTCATTTATATAAAATGCCTCAGTAGTCCAAAATTTACCATAGTACAAGAGTTTGTCATAGGGAAGCAGCTTTATAGTGTGTCCTAGATTGATATATCAATGAATCATTGAGCATAAAGATGGAGTGAGTTTCTTATTATAATAAATCCCTCAAAAATCATGTAGGAAAATTAAGAACATGAGTGAATCATCAGAAATGAGGTGATCATAAGGAAGTTACCTACCAAAGATGGAGAGGTTTGCAAGAAGTAATAAAAACAAGTGAAGTGGTAGAAACATGATTGTAAGAGCCAAGAATAATGTCGATGAAATAGTTCAAATAATGGGAGATGCATTGGTAGGAAGCACAGAAGATGAAGGCATAGGAATACAATCATATGTATTAGAATTGCAATATGGATGAGATGATGCAGAGATATATGCGCTTGGTGGAGGATGTGGATGGATAATGATTTAAGTAGATGGGTGAATGAAAACCTTGAAGTGAGTGGAGATGACAAGTCAAAAACAATGGAAGCATGCTTATGCAGAATGGGAACAAGAGAATTCTCACGAGAGAGAGAGAGAGAGATGAAGGAAATGAAACCATTAACTTCTAATTATTAAAACTTATCATAAAGGGAGCAATACTCTTTTTCATGATGGCCATTTATGCGGTGCAAATTTTAATAAGGATGATCACGTTAGTATTGCAAAAACTCGAGGAGGGTGATATTGATTAGAGTGTAAGAAAATTAAATGCTTAGCATGAAAATTATGCAATAGATCATGAGGCTTAGCAAAATGCAATAAATTCAATGGCTCTTGAGGGGGAAATGGATGAGACCTTAGTGGAGACCAAAGAAGTGGAGAAAATGGAGGATGCTTATGCCTTATCGTAGATTGAACACATTTGCAAGGTGGAGGATTTGGAGACCATGGAGTAATCTTCAAAAAGGGAAGAGGTAAAGAAGTAGAGGATGATGAAGTACTAGAATAAACAAGAGCATTCTATAACATATGCAACAATCAAACCCCATTCTAGATCAATGACCTTATAACATAAAAGTGAAAATGATTCTCACGTATCATATTGTAATATTTCTTTTAATGCAGAAAAAAGCCACGAAAAAGATTAATTTATTTTTGAGATCAATAGAATGAAATAGTAATTGATGCATGTTAGAATTGAAATGCAAAATTCTATCTAGAATAGGTTATTTCTTTCCTTGATGTTAGCTACCTAAGTTATCATGTGTAAATCTAGGAACATTGTTAAGTATAAAGAATCTAAGAAAAGGATCTTCCATTTCACAAAATGTACTAATGGATATTAAAGGAAAATTTGTGTACCATTGAACATAATCAACAATAAGACTATGAAAAAATATTTTAGTAACAATCAATTGTTAGAATAAGAAGCCATAACTAAATGATAATTCCTAAGATGGAAATAAGGATTTCCAAAGCCATTAAAACATGCTAAGGTAAGGATGATAAAATCCTTAGGAAAATTTTAATTGTAAGTTTTCTTTGGAATAGGATTTCCATGAAGATAATTGTTATCAATGGAAGCATAATAGGAATTTCTTTCAATGGTAAGATTTTGAACTTGAGATTGTAGTCATCCATTGATAAAATATCATGTGAAGAAATATTAGAGGAAGTGAGAGGCACATGGAGAGAATGAAGTTTTCCATTGTGAGTAATTATGGGAATGTGAGAAGAAGTAGAAGGTGAAGAATATATAATAATGCTAGATGTAGATGCAAAAGTACTAAGAGGAGGTATACTAGTAGAAATAGAAGAATCAACATGAATATGATCTAGAGAAGTGGAAGAGGAAAGAGGTTGAGAAGAAAATAGAATATTGAAATAAGTGCTAATAGTAGAATCGAAAGAAATAATACTAGGTGAACAAGAAGGAGTGATAGAATCATTATGAATGATGTCTGAAGAAGAAAAAGAAATAAGTTGAAGAGGAGGAGAGGAACATTGAATATCGATAGAAATAGGAGTAGAATCAGAAGAAATGATAGGATTATAACCAATAGGAGTGGGAGAATCATCATGAATGCTATTGGAAACAACCTCAAAAGTAGAAAAAGTAGAGTCAAATATTCACATTCAACAATTTTAATAGAAGTAATGTCATCACTAACATGGTCATGGTTAGAAATATAATCAACATCACTATCGAAAAGAGTTTCACATGTCATTATTTCATCAAGAGGGTTATTAACATACAAATAAGTATAAGATATATATTATCAATCATTGGAAATATTTTCAGAAGTAGAAGAAACATGAGATAAAACTTTACCGGGATCCTTATAGTAGCATAATAAAGATGAAGCATGTAATCTATAAGAGCATCATCACGTGCTATAAAAAAATGGAGTAACATTGGTAACTATGGAAGAACAAGGAGTGTATAAATAAAAATTTTGGTCTAGTGAAACAATGCTTAGACTAGAGTTGAAGAATCTAGTAGGAAATTTGTGTTTGTTAGAAAGAAGCAATATTTTAACATTGTCATCAAATTGATTATTTTCATAAAGAGAATTAATTTCAGCATGAGCAACATCATCAAGGATAGGGTTGACACTAACATGATGCATTGCTTTCCTAGGAGAATAGGATCTAGTGTTAGAAATGAGGGTTTTATAGACCATAGGGCATGGAGTTATAAGATAGGGGTTCACCAAATTATTTAATAAAAATCTGAATATTAAATCTAAATTCAGATTTAGTATAACAATATACAAGAGCATAAAAATATTAAGAAATCTAAATATACAACCCCGTAAGAAAATCAAAGAGATAGGGAACTTATCTAATTTTTAATTATCCCAAAATATATTGAAAATAGGAGAAAAAGATGGAAAAGATGGGAAGGATGTCAGAAATTATTGGTGTAAATTGTTGGAGCTGCGGACATACTTGAACATAGATGCTTGGGAAGGAGCGAGGGTTCCTAGGATGCCACACACCACTCATAGGTGCTGGAGACTATGAAAAATATTTGAATCTAGTTTTTTATTTGACGCTCAGTCTTCCCACTTGATCGTTGTTTATTTCCTTTATGTCACACTTGGTTTTCCAAACTTCTTGTAATCTCTAACAAAACCCTAGCTACCAAAAGATAACCTCGAGAACACATAAAATTAGAATAAAAATTGAAATATTTGAAGTTGGATTGACCTCAAGTCATCCACAAGATGAGCTTATGATTGATCACTGAAATACATCTTAGAATGCATGTATTTATATGTGCTTGTGTGTGCAATAATGCTCCTAGGTTGTCCTCATGTCAATGAAACAAATATCATGTGCTAAATCTAGATAAAATGTAAACGTGTGGGATGGAATTCAAAACTTCACCTTCGTATGTAGTGTATGTATAGTAATCAACCCAAATGTAGTCTCTTTGATATCCCGTACATAAATTTTTCCCTTATAATTGCATGCCTTTATAGTCATATGTATGTTGTATATATATAGTGATATCTTGTTCAAATTATGAAACTAGTGACACAACATATAGACTATAACCTCGGATAGGAATGAGAAAACTAAAAAGTCTAACCAAAATGTCAAGAAAGTAAACATGAACAAAGAAGACAGGAGCACCTAGAATGGATAGGATGGCCCGGTGGTATAGTCTAGAATGGGCACTACTGCCTAGAGACAGATGATGAAAAATATGAAAATATTAATGCATGTGGATCCTATTGACCTCACTTCGTAACTAGATGTAGAAATGAAACATGTGATAGAGAAAGACAATAGAAATCAAGATAAAAAAAAATGGACTTGAGATTGTTTCACTAGTGAATAATTTTCTTACTCGAGATCCATATATATAAAAACATACTTTGAGGTATAGTAAAATAGTAGTATGTGTGTGATTTTGTGTCTAAAACTATACAATTCACTTTTAGAAGATCTAAATGTTTATAATGGATTCACTCTTATCATTTAGAAATAACACCCATGTCTTGTGAAAGAATTCATCCACCAATAACTAGAAGTATTGGAATACTTGAAAGAAATCGGGTAGAGATTTCACATATTGGTATACACGAATTGAAGATGTGAATTGGGATAGAATCTAATCATCTGAAATGGATACAAATTTTGTTAACCTTCAATACATCCATAACATATAGAAAATTGATGGAAAAGATGAGGAAGTCCTCTTACCATCTCCTTAGAACCGACATGAATTAAGCAACTCGGTAGAAGGGTTCCCATATTTATAATTCCAAATAGTAGTATATTCCTCCGCATAGGTAGATAGAGAAACAACAAAGGATGAGACTAAATCTAATGAAGAAAATCGATATTTGAAAGAGTATCTAGCAATTATCATAACTTATCGTGAGGTTAACTAGAATTTTATGCATTTCTAGACCAGAACACTACATTGAGCTTATGATTCAAGATTTGATTTATAGTAAAGATATATTTTATCAGCCAATGAACATAAAACACCTTCATGAGGGTAAAATTTCCATCCCGAGAGGAATTGTGAGTTTTCCAATTCCTTCTACAATGTAATCGTAATTTCGTAATTTGAACTTGATCTCCTGTGGTTTGATCATACAATGAATCAAAAGAGCTTATTTTCACCCATCATATGCTTACTAGTTCTAGAGTTAATCAATAAAATGTTTCTCAATGGTTAGGAGCTTTTGGAGAAAAGAACAAAATTTTAAAGGGAAAATATAATTTGTTGGCTTTGGTAATTCTTTATTGGATGCATCGATTATTAGGTCCCGAGATGTCCTTCGTGATACCTTTTGATAGGAGATTATTTTAATTATTGAGAGTCACTGCGAATAAATCTACCTTCTTTTCTAGAATTTCCTTTAGTCAAGCCATTATCCAACGGTGAGCAATGTAGAGTGTATTTATAGTGTAAATGAGAAAACATTGATTCAAATTTGATTCTTTTTCAATTTTTGTTTCTTCAAGGGATGATGTTTTGGTTGTTCCTTCTAGAATTCATACCATATTGTTTTCTTGAGATCAATGCTTCACCTTTCAAACTCTTCTTCCACTTATTGATGGCTTCTTTGTACTAGAGTAAATTCTCTAGTTCTTCAAATGACAACACTTTTTTGTGTTATGATCCTTATAATGACCACAATTTACACATAAAAGATAACACTAAAAATAAGAGAATAATTTATTTTTTTGACTAACGTTGTAGTACACATAACACTACATGAGATTAATTAGGACTATGCATAACACACAATATGTTGACACAACACTAACCTACTTAGATAACATGAAAACATGTGATGCATAGCTATACCACCTTTGGTCAAATGACAAGGAATTACAAAACTATTTGACTACAATATACAGCTTATTAATAGGGTCTTCCAATAGCACGAGTTTTTAGGATTAAACATTTCTTACAATGATGATTCAATTTTTAACTTAAGTTCTAGAAACACTCATAACATGTGAATCTTACATTCCTTCTCATGTTGCTATATTTCCTTTTATATAGTTTCACATTTAGCTTATGTCATAATGAATTGAATAAGGATCATCTATATTATTTCAATTAATTGTTTAATTCACTCATTAGTTATCAGGTCATGTATTTGCACACAAAACTTCTGTCATATATCATACTTTCGTTATACATAAAACAAGGGTAAGTCTAAGGATGTGAAGTTCACTTTTGTTTTGTTTAAGGATTTAGGGTCATGTTTCCTTCACTCATTT
The DNA here is from genome assembly GCA_018340775.1 of Taxus wallichiana var. yunnanensis. Classification (NCBI taxonomy): domain Eukaryota; kingdom Viridiplantae; phylum Streptophyta; class Pinopsida; order Cupressales; family Taxaceae; genus Taxus; species Taxus wallichiana. Next base: position 737,855,925 of record CM031244.1, read on the forward strand.
ATAGATTGATGTAGTACACAAGAAGTATTATATATGAATAGGTTATTTATCACAACAAGAGGGTTTAATCACATTACCAAGAAGATCATGTTTCACTTTTCCTATGGAATAACATCTCATAGTTACACTTTCCAAAGCCAAGCGTCAATTTTAATTTCACTATAGTTATGCTCCAACTATTAATTTAAGGGATTCAAAGGTTCTAAACATAGAAATATACTTCCTTATTTTCTTATATCTAGATTAGGTTTCTTGAGCAGATCACTTTACGTCAAACTTGAGTAGCTTTTCCCTAATTAGGTTCATATTCCTTGTAATAATGAAAGAGCATAACCTCGTTTTCCGATGGGGAATTTGTATCCTTATGAGACTACTAGTCCATGTTTTTGAGATTTATCTCTAAGGACATGATCTCATATTTTCACATTATAAATCTATTACCTAAAAGGACTAGTGGAGAGGAAAGACGGAGTAGTTCATATTTTAAAGGGGGTTGAGGTTCACACTAGATTGTGTACAAAGTGGGTCTCAATTCTCACCACAAGATGGTTTAAACATGATATGAGAATGAAATATATTTCTCCATTCTCCAAAGACATCATCTAATGGTTAAATTTTCACAAACTAATCATACAAGAAATTATTGTTAAGTTTCCCATCAACTCTTAGTATTGCACTATAAAACCCAACTAATATATGAGGTTAGGTATCGGGTTCTTTTATGAACCAAACTCTTAAAGGTGACTTCTAAGTTTTATTGGTTATTTTTTCCACTCCACACGTGTGTCATACCAACAGGTTCTTACACTATGTTGGTTTCTGGTCACCCATGAGGTAATACCTTAATAAAATCACATTCTCCTTACTACACACATGATTTCAAATTCTATGAGGGGAAACACATACACTAGATAATGTTTGACCACATCATTCCTATTCGTCGGGTTCACGACGATGCCACTAAGCATATAGGTTATGATGAAAAAACTCAAACTAGGAATCCTATTTACTTAAGATAGAGAGTGTCATCAAATGTTAAAGATTTAAATTCATCCTAAGTTTTTGGTTTCTTATGTTCTAAGAAAGATAATGCAAGAAGGATAGGTATGCACAAGTTTTAAATGAAGGTTGATCGTTTATTTAGATCTCTTTATCACATTGTAAGGTAAGAAACACAACACACCAATTATTTAATCATCAATTGAACATCAGAATTGTATTATAAGCTATAAATTCAATTTCATTTAACATATATATCTAACTTTTACAATATAAAACTTGGGATAAAAATAACACCCATATTTAGATGAACATTTCCCTTGAACACTATCATTTTAAAAATCTTACAAAACTTCACTAATAAACCTTTCAATACTTCACATAATGTTGATCTATCCTCTATAATTTTCCTTAACATATATATCAAACCCCCTTTTTCCATATATAAATCTCGCTCAATAGAACACCTAGAGTCAAATACACATTTCCCAAAGCACCCCTAAAATAAGCATCTCAATCATATTTCCAAATTTTAATAATAAGTTTTTCAATACATTACAAAAATTTTGTTCAGCCTCTAAAATTACATTGTTTCAAATATAAAATACAATAATAAGTAGTGAATTACAACCACTTCATTTCACCATCTTACTTGCATCCTACAAAACCATGTGAGCATGAAATCGTGATAAATCGTTGGTATGGAATCCACCTAAATCTAGCATAATTAACATTATTGGTTTTCAATTTACATGATGATAAAAATACACATGCATCAAGAGAGGATTAGGGGCATATATTCATTTCATTTCACTCCTTAACTAAAGGAGGAGAGAGAAAGAGATAGGGAAGAGAGAGGAGAGAGGAACAATATTTTGCAAAAAGTCAAATTTCACAAAAACTTACAAGATAGGGTTTACAACATTTATTCTTAAGTGTTAATAAGTTTCTACGATCTTTTGCTAACTTGACTAGGGTCCTACAACTTTCTTTTACATTTTCCTTCTAGTTGCAAAGACACCCAATTTAGGTTGGAGGCTAAGAAAGTGTGTTCAAAAATAGTCTTCTGATAAGTAAATTCACTACAGATGAATTCATACGCACCCACCTATATACCAAGAATCCATAAGGACTGACAGAATTCAAAATTTGTGAACGATGCACGATTGGCAAGTGTGGTTTTCCGAGCCACCGATCATAATCGAGAGAAGTTTGACCTAGTCAAACAATGAATTGAGGCATGCGAAACCCATTTTCCAAACTAACCAGGAATTTGTTTTTCCTAAGCGAAGGTTCCAGAAATTTCTGGTAAAAGTAATCAAGGTTTTCGAGAGGCGGAAAATCATTTCTTTGTTCAAGGCCCACACAAAGAGTCGATATGAAAACCCAACTTTTCACTTTTAAGAACTTCCTAAAATTTAAAAATGGGGTAATAGGGCTCTAAGAGGAGTGACGAAGATAAAACAAATGGTCGATTGGGGAAATTCTAAAGAATTATGTGACTCTCTTGAAAACAAGGAGCACATACAACACTTGACACCTCTTTTCTAGGGTTCCGATGGCGGTTTTGTGAGTCTCTAAAAATCACGGTTTAGTGTTTTTTTTTACAAGAAAATGATTAACATATTTACAAGAAACTCAACATTGACTTGTTAATAAAAAAAGGGTGTTATAGTAATCTTGTTTGTTTATGAAGTTTGTTATATCATCTCAAATTGAGGGTTTAAGTCCATGGTTGACTACCAAGAGAATATTTGGATTGTGCAAGTTACGATATGAAATTTTATTGTTTTCCAAACAATTTTATTTAAAAAAATAAAATGTATGATAATCCTAGGGTTTAAAATTTTATTTCATTGCAAAATGCAAATACTAAAATAGGAGAATTATGAAAGATATTAAGAGATGAAGCATGCATTAGTGAAAAAACGAATCATCCATAGTCATGTGGAGACCGATTCTCATCCGCATCCGTACAAACATTTTGCCAATAGTCCATGTGTGTACTCTTGGCTCCCCTCAATTCAATGGTCCAAAGAAGAGATTATAAACCACATGCATGAATCTCACTTCGCTTATTTATGAAGATGACTATACCGAGAGATGGTTGAGTGGATGCAAGATTTTCTCGAAAACATCTTCTCTCGAATCTTGACATTTGTTTGGACCCACTATTTTATGTGGTAAACCCTTTTGCAGACATTGTAATTAAAGTTCTTCATGAGACCATTTTTGTCACTCGGGTGTTAGAAACATAGGTATCTTTCTTACAATTTCCATATATTTCCTTCTATTTCCAAGGAGTGATTTCCACCGCACAAGCAAATGAATCCCCCATTTTTTTCTCCCATATGACATAGGATGAAAGTCTACTGACAGTTGAGGATGATGGCTTCAAACATGCCAAAATAAATTGTCTAGAACCAAAGTAATAATCTTTTTCATTCAAATTTTGCATACAAGTATTTCATGGGGGTTGCACTATAACTAACAATATTTCTCTATTCTTTATCCTTTCATTGATATCCATACCCTATTCCAAAGATCCCATTTTCACAAAGGCTAGGAGGATGCTGACAAAGGTTGTGGAAATTTGATTTTCACCTGCCAATTGCATTTTCTTGAAAGTTTATAAGCCTTTTCAAAAACCCATTTTTGCGCATATCCTCGCAATAATTGTAGTCCATGAGGCCACATTTCTTTTAAGAATTTAGTCGAATAGATACTTCTTAGATTCATTAGATACACTATATGCCATGAACTATAATTCTACTCTTGTTATGCCAAATTTTCCCATAATTAGTTTTCCAACATCTTTATTATCACAAAAACATGCATGAAGATAATATTTCCCTTAAAACATCTTATAGTCCCTTAAAAATGGGCATAATATTTTCATAATCCATTTCCATGTATAAAGAGCAGGATTTGTTTCTTTATGACACTCTTAAATATCAAAGAACTAGTTTCTTTGCAAAAGGTTATTACAAAAGGGAGCTTGTTTACAAATAAGAATTCAGATATGACACCTTTCTCAAAGTTCTCATCAAATCATGAAAATTTCTCTTGTTACTTCTTCAAAAGTACCAATGCAGGCGCTTTTATTTTATGTTGATGTTGAGAAGAACAACTTCATTTTCATACGTTGTTTGATAAAAGAGAACATCATCTTATAATCTTACACCGCTACGAGTTATTCATTTGTAACGATTTCTAGTGTATCAAATAAACCAACGAAATTGGAATTTCTAGCTCATCAAGAGTTTCTACATACTTAATGACATGATATTTAACACAACTAGCCTAGTCTTTCCTTGATATAGATAACAATTCCTACTTTCATTCGTTGACAAGGATACAACTTATGGAATCCATCAAGAAAAAATCATCGAAACCCCAAACACATAATACTTCTCTGCAGATAATTTTCAACTACCCAAATAGTGCTAAGGTTGAAACGTTAACTTGGTTTTATGTGTGGTTACTGCCTCAAGACTTTAATTAAAGCACCTTTATTATTATGTAAGAAATGTGACAGGTCCTAGAGTTTCCTTTGGGAAGTCCATGCCCCGCACATCCTCCTTCCACACATTCAAATCCTCCTATTACACGCCACATCCTCTCACGTCTCTTTCCACACCTACCTCCACCTAACCCATAGTTTCCACCAACCACTCAAAATAAATTTTTTCCATACGTTTTCCCCTTCTTCATTTTTTTTTCAATTTATTAATATTTACATGTGGAACTACATTTCCCTCCTTTTTCAAGATCATCGTCCTTGATGTGGCCTAAGGTGAGGCTATAAGTGTGCTTACGCTAAGAGATCAACAATGACAAATATTTCCTAGGGAAACGAACTATGTCACTAAAATGTGACCACAAGGTTTAAGGAAACTCTTGACAATTTCTTAATGTTTTGTGAAGATTGGTAGTTCTCTTTTATATTGTTACTTAGTTAATATTCTTCCTCTAAAGTGTTTCTAAAACTCAAGTTCTTAGTATTTGAATCCTTAGCATTTTTTTAATCTATTTTCATGGGTGGCCATTTGATACTGGAATCACGATGCCACATAAAGACCAACACGACACTAATGGTTCACAAGACATATAACTATATACTTTCATGAATATAACAAAAATATGAACTCCATAAAACCATGGAAATAACATGCATATACCACACAACATAATACTTGTCACACACGTGCTCATGACACAAATGTACTCGTAACATAAGTATACTACAACAACATGGAATTCCCAACATGTACACATACAGGGGTTTCATGTAACTCAAAACCATATTTGTAGCTATATAGGGTCAAGATGGAAATAACATCATACCAACAATGAGGAGCATCAAACCTCAACATCTAAAAACACAACCAGACTCACAAGAGTACACATAAATCATAATACCAACACCATACACCTCCCAAAACATCACAAAACAACTCCATATACCTCCCAAAACATCACAAAACAACTCCATATACCTCCCAAAGCATCACAAACATAAAAATAAAACTCCAACTATAGTAATCACACGCACATAAGTCTTTTATGTCTCCCTCAAGTCTTTTATGCCTCCCTCAAGTCTCGTATGCCTCCCTTAAGTCTCTTATGTTTCCTTCAAGTCTCTTATGCCTCACCAAAGTCTCTTATGTCTCCCTCAAGTCTCTTAATCCTTCCTCAAGTCTCTTATGTCTCCCTCAAAGAGGTCGGTCACCCTATGGCCCTAGGTACATAAACTCTAAAACCCCTAACCCAAGTGATATAATAGCTCGTGGTTCAATAATGCTCTCGTTATCTATAACTTCTTGGGCTGTACCCCATAAAATGAAGCAGTCCAACGCTCCACCACTCCAGGTGCATCCCATGACCTTATTCTAACACATTACGACATTAGAACCAACATTGAAATCCATTTCAAATGCCAAGTGGAAAAAATGCAAAGCCTTGGGCTAGGCTCAGAAACCATTTAAAAATGAAAAGAAAATTTAAATCTAAGTAAAACAAATAGCCAAATAGCCATAGTTAGTGCAAAAATCTACATGTTAGTGCAACAACTAAATACAAAGGCCCAAAATATAAGAACACATCAATCAAGAAAACCACCGGTCCTTACCAAGAAAATGGAAAATGTTTAATTTACTTAATAAAATAGGCATAGAGAAATAACACATCAAATTAAGTATGTGGCCTTATACGGCCAACAAAGGGGTACTCAATGAGATTTTACCACTCGTACATTGAGCCTCAAAATTTCAGTGCTCGTAAAATAACATATCAAATAATACAACTATCATTATCTCTGTCTGAATCATCCCTCCATACTCCCTCAAGGATCAACATAGTCAAAATCACATAGGATTTTTTAATGGACAACCCAATAAGAGTGAATAAGGGACGCTAGTTTACATAAGTTGAGCCTAAGGTGGTTATTATCCAAAATATATTGACCAAGCTCAAATTATAATAAACAAATAAAAGTTGGTTTTCAGTCCTATATAAGACTCCAACTTCCTCACCATACTTTGCTCAAGATTATGAAAACCTAGTCCACACCTCCTCTCTCCACATATACACTCTTAACTATTGTTCCCCTTAGGGTCATATAACTTGTAAAGTTCACAACATAACACATGACTACATCACTAACATAATGGTGATTCATGCACATTAACCATAGTGTCTTATTCATGGTATATATAAACAATGTACAATAGAATCATTACTTTCACGGGTTACGATACATCATGTTTCAACATAATTCACCCAAGGTGAAAATAATTCACAATAGGGGTCATACGATCCCCATATGCCCCTAATTCCCGACATGAATCATCTCATATTACAAAAATTACATGCATGATGAAGAAGTAAATAACATTACAACATAGAATCAATCTGTAATACATTATGGCAACACACACAATTCATCACAATAATTTGGTGACATCCCAATAAAATCCAATTTAGTCTACACAAATTTTGTCATTCAAGACATTAAGACACCTAGATACCAAAGAATAAAAAGAAACTCTAGAACTCCAAAATCCACAATAAAATTATTTTCACACCTACCGAGGCGACACATGAAATTTGAATTGAATCCATGGAAAAGAGAGATAATTCTCTCATCACAAGCACATCAACATGGAAACAAATATGCACTAAATGACATGCACAACATTTGCATTCATAATATCACAGTTACAATGTTTGTCACATAATTATATATATCACATTACTCTTCCGATCACCACCACCACCACCATGCAAAAATTATCGCAACTCTAATCCATCCGAGAGGTTTGGGGCATGAACCTCCACTCGATACCGTATGTAGTACCCACAATTTACACACACAAAATAACACTAAAAATACAAGAATTATTGGCTTACGTTGTAGTACACATGACACTACAAAAGATTAATTAGGGATACACACAACACATAATATGTTTACACAACATTAACCCACTTAGGTAACACAAAAGCATGTGATGCATAAAGAAGACAACCTTTTTAAAATGAAAAATCATGACGTAAGAATTAAACTACAATATACACTTATTGATAGGTTCTTCCCATGAAACGATATTTTTAGGATTATATATTTCTTACAATGATGATTCAATCTTTAAATTAAGCTCTATAAAGACTCATAACATGCCAATATTACATTCCTTCTCATGTTGCTAGATTTCCTTTTATACTATTTCACATTTAGCTTATGATATAACTAATTGAATAAGGATCATCTATATTATTTCAATTACTTGTTTAATTCACTCATTTGTTATCAAGGTATGTAATTGGATAGAAGACAACTAGGTCTTATATCATGCCTTCATTATACATGGAACAAGGGTAAGTCACAAGATGTGAAGTTCACTTTTTTATTTATTTAAGGATTTAGGGTTGTGTTTCGTTCACTCATTTATAGATTGATTTAGTACACAAGAAGTATTATATACAAATAGGTTCTTTATCCATAGTAAGAGGGTTTAATCACATTACCAAGAAGATCATGTTTCACTTTTCCTATAGAATAGCATCTCACAGTTACACTTTCTAAAGCCAAGCATCAATTTTAATTTCACTATAGTTATGCTCAAATAGTTAATTTATGGGATTCAAAGCTCTAAACATGGCAACATACTTCCTTATTTTTCTATTTCTAGATTAGGTTTCCTAAGTATCATTTTACGTCCAACTTAAGAGGCTTTTCCCTAATTAAGTTCATATGCCTTTTTGTAATGAAATAACATAACCTATTTGATAATGGGGCATTTGTATCCTTACAAGACTACTAGTCCATGTTTTTAGAGATTTATCTCTAAGGACATGATCACATATTTTCACATCATACATTTATTACCTAATAGGACTAGTGGGGAAGCAAGATGGAGTAGTTCATCGTTTAAAGGGGATTAAGATTCACATTAGAGTTTACACAAAGTGGGTCTTGATTATCACCACAAGATGGTTTAAACATGATATGAGAATGACCTAAATTTCTCATTTCTCCAAAGACATCTTCTAATTATTACATTTTCACAAACTAATCATACACTAAAATATTGTTAAGTTTCCCATTAACTCTTAGTATTGCACCCTAAAACACAAATGATAATTGAGGATGGGTATCGGGTTCTTTTATGAACCCAACTCTTAAAGGTGACTTTTAACATTTGCTGGTGATCTTCACCACTCAACACATGTTTCATACCAAAAGAGTCTTACACTATGTTGGATTTTTGTCATCCATAAGGTACTACCTTAATACAATCACATTATCCTTACTACACACGCTTCCGATCCTAGGAGGAGAAATACATACACTAGATAATGTTTTACCATGTTGTTCCTATTCGTCGGTTCACAACAATGCCACTTAGCATATAGGTTTCATGAAAAACTCAAACTAGGGATCTTGTTTACTTAAGCTAGGAGGTGTCATCGAATGTTATAGATTTAAGTGTATCCTAAGGTTTTGGTTTCTTCTCCGCTAAGAAAGACCATGGGAGAAGGATAGGTATGCACAAGTTTTAAACTAAGGTTGACTATTTAATTTAGATTTATTTATTACATTTTAAGGTAAGAAACACAAAACACCAATTATTTAATTATCAATTACACACTATAATTGCACAATAAGCTATTAAATTCAATTTAATTTAACACATATATCCAACTTATACAATGTAAAACTAGGGATCAAAATAACACCGATATTTAGATGAACATTTCCATTAAACACGAGCATTTTTATAATGTTAAAAACTTCACTAATAAACCTTTCAATACTTCGCAATATGTTGATCTATCCTCTACAATTTTCCTTTACATATATATCCAATTCCCTTTTTCAATATATAAATCTAAGTCAAATGCACATTTCCCAAAGCACCCCTAAAATTTGCATCTCAATCATATTTCCAAATTTTAATAATAAGTTTGTAAACACATTACAATTTATTTTTTCAGCCTCTAAAATTACATCATTTCCAATATAAAATACAATAATACACATTGAATTACAACCATGTCGCTTTTACCATCTTACTTGCATCCTGCAAAACCATGTGAGCATGAAATCACCGATAAATTGCTAGCATGTAAACCACCTAAAATCTAGCATAATTAATGTCATTGGTTTTCAATTTACATGATTATAAAAATACACATGCATCGAGAGAGGATTAGGGGCATATATTCATTTCATTTCATTCCTTAACTAAATGAGGAGAGAAAAAGAGACAGGGAAGAGAGAGGAGAGAGGAAAAATATTTTTCCAAATGTCAAATTTCACACAAGAAGTTACAAGATAGAGTTTAAAACGATTATTCATAAGTGTTAATAAGTTTCTACGATGATTTGCTAACCTGACTAGGGTCCTACAACTTTCTTTTACATTTTCCTATTAGTACTGCAAAGACACCCAAATTTAGCTCTGAGGCTAAGAATGTGTGTTCAAAAGCTATCTTCTCGATAAGCAAATTCACGATAGGAGAATTCATACGCATCCACCTATATAAAACAAATCCAGAGGGATGGAAAAATTTAGAAATGGCAAACGGTGCATGATCAAGAGTGGTTTCCTAAAGCCACTGGTCATAATCGACCAAGCTTGACCTAGTCAAACACCAACCGGAGGCCTACGAAACCCCTTTTCGAACCGAAGGTTCCAGGAGATTGTCTTGTAAAAATACTCAAGGTTTTTGGAGGAGGACAAACATTTCTTTGTTCAAGGCCCACACGGTGAGCCGATATGAAACCCAAATTTTCAATTTTAAGAACTTCATAAAATTGTAAAAATGGGGTAAAAAGGATCCAAGAGGAGCGATGAAGATAGAACAAATGGTTGATTGGTGTCATTCTAAAGCTTTATGCAACTCTCCTCATAACAAGGAGCACATAGAACAATTGACACCTCTTTTTTGGGGTTTCGAAGGTTGTTTTGTGAGTCTCTTGAAAATCACAATTTATTGATTATTTGTTTAGCAAGGAAAGGATTGACATCTTTAAAAGGAACTCAACCTTGAGTTGTTAATAAAAAAGAAGGGTGTTGCAGTAATATAGTTATGATGTTTTTTAGATCATCTCATAATGAGGGTTTAAGTCCATGGTTGACTACTGAGGGATTATTTGGCTTACATGTAAGTTATGGTATGACATGTTATTGTTTTGCAAATAAGTTTATTTAAAATAATCAATTATATGATAATCCTAGGGTTTATAATTTTATTTTGCTGCAAATGGAAAACTAAAATAGGAGAATTATGAAAATATGGAGAGAGGAACCATGCCTAAGCGAAAGTGAATCATCCCAAGCTGTGGAGCTCGATTCCCCATCCGCACAAAACATTTTTCCAACAATCTGTGAGCCTACTCTTGGCTCCCCTCCATCCAATGGTCCAACAAGATATAATAAACCACATGCATGACTCTCACTCCCGACCTATTTGCAAAAATGATTGTACCAAGAGATGTACGAGAAGATGCGAGACGTTTTGGGAAACATATTCTCTATGAATCGTGACATTTGTTTCCACCCATTGTTCTATCTGATATACCCCTTTTGCAGACATTGCAATTAGCATTCTCCATGAGACCATGTGTCTCACTCGGGTGTTAGAAACATAGGTATCTTTCTTAGTGTTTGCACATATTGCCTTCTTTTTCCAAGGAGTGATTTCCACTGGCACAAAAAAGGAATCCCCCCCTTTTTGATCCCATATGACATAGGATGAAAGTGTACTAGCAGTTGAGGATGATGGCTTCAAACATGCCAAAAGCACTTTTCTTGAACCTAAGTAATAATATTTTTCATGCACATTTTTTGTACATGTATTTCATGGGGGTTGCACTCCAACATAGGGCATTATTCCTCTATTCATAATTCTTTCATTGATATCCATACCCTGTTCCAAAGATCCCATTTTGAAATAGGGTAGAAGGATGTTGACAAAGGTTGTGGAATTTGGATTTACACCTGCCAATTGCATTTTCTTGAAAGTTTCTAAACCTTTTCTAACAAACCCATTTTCTTCATATCCTACAACCATTGCAGTCCACGAGGTCACATTTCTTTTAGGCATTTAGTCGAATAGATACTTCTTAGATTCATTAGATACACTATATGCCACGATTTGTGGTTCTTCTCCTCTTATGCCAAAGTATTCCATAATTGGTTTTCCAACATCTTCATTATCACAGTCAACATGCACGAAGATAATCTTCCCCTTAAAGTATCTTGCAACCCCTTGAAAAATGGGCATAATATTTTCATAATCCCTTTCCATGTATAAAGAGTAGGATTTGTTTCTTTACGAAACTCTCAAATATCAAAGAAGTAGTTTCTCTACTGAAGGTTGTCACAAAAGGGAGCTTGTTTGCAAATACGAATTCAGATACGACACCTTTCTCAAAGTTTGCATCAAAATGTGACACTTTCTCTTGTTGCTTCTTTAGGAGTACACATACAAGGCACTTTACTTTTGGGTCGATGTTGAGAAGAGCAGCTATATTTTCATTCGTTGTTTGATAAAAGAGCACATCATCTTCTAATCATGCGATTGCTGCAAGCTATTCATTTGCAGCGCTTTCTAGTGAATCAAATAAACTGACATCAACTGGAATTTATGGCTCATCAACCGTATCTACATTTTTAGTCGACATGATATTGAACACAACTAGCCCAGTTTTTTGCTTAATCGAGATAACAATTCCTACTTTCTTTCTTTCACCAGGATATAGCTTATGGACTCCACCAATGAAGAAATAAATCGTCAGAAACTCCCAGCACATTATACTTCTATTCTAGATCATTTGCAACTACCCAAATACTGCTAACGTTGAATCGTTAACTTGGGTTTATGTGTTGTTACTGCCTCAAGACATTAATTAAAGCGCTTGTATTATTATGTATAAGAAATGTGACATGTCCTAGAGTTTCCTTTTTGCGGCCCATGCCCTGCACATCCTCCTGCCACACAAAATCCTCCTATCACACGCCACATCCTCCCACGTCTCTTTCCACACCTACCTCCACCTAACCTATCGTTTCCACCAACCACTCAAAATCAATTTTTTCCATAGGTTTTCTCTCCTTCATTTTTTTTTCAATTTATTAACATTTACATGTGGCTGTACAATTCTCATGTGTAGGTTTAACTAATGCCTCAAGGTTTTTGTGTAATGGTTCTTTACATTTGGTATCGAGCAACCACCCGTGTGGTTACGCTATGATTGCAGTGTTTGCCTTGGGCTCGTATATGGCAGGGTGTGGTATTTCTAGGAATTGTTTTACAAAAAACGAAGTTGTAGAAAAAAGTTTGGAATCTTTTTGGCCTTTCACAATATAGAAGTCATTGGATTCGCTTCTCATCAGTATCACAATGGTACCATCCTCACATTACCTTTTTTCACCATTTTTCTCTTTTTGTTGTCACCGCCATTAGCATTATTTTCAAAAGACCTTCATAACTGTACATTCCACCTAAGACCCTATATTTACCACCCTCAAACCCTAAACCCACACATGAATATCATTACATTTTGTGATGTTTAATGTCATGAAAAAGTATGGAATTGGAAAGGAAGATCTCTCGAGAGTGATTGGGACTAGTAGTTTGTTCTCCACCTTTTATCCGAAAAGTACAAGTTCAGCTCATAGTTCTTCTACCTAACGTAAGAACTCCTCTACTTTCTCACTATCTTTCAAATTGATTGTATAAATCTTGGACTAGAGATGGAGGATCTTTGTCTAGTTCTTTTCAAAGTAAGTGGTGGACATAGCATATCAGGTTGTCTTTGACATAGTAGCATCCCAAACATGTGATTGAACATCACCCGAGATAGTGGAGTTGATCAAAATCAAACATTTTACATCATCATTATCGTAATTTATTAGCTCATCAATGCCAATTGGATGCAGCACTTTAATAGTGACGATCCCCATAGTTGTTTAAATTGGAGAATCATGCACATATTTGTCTTTCATGCTACATAGTTGGACCCCTTGAGAAGTCGTGCATCTGACAACAATAAGTTTAGAGCGGACAAGATGTAACAATAATATTTATTATTATTTGATTTGAAGATACACACCCTTTCAGAGAGGAAGGAGAGTTTGGAAATGAGCTAACTATGATTTTGCAGTGACACGTGGATGCACGTATAGGCGTTCTACTTTGTATTCATCATCTACATAGTAGCATTCCTCGATCTTGACATGGATCTTCTATACTTGGCACCACAAATCAAACCAGATCCATTCAAGTAGTCCTTAACCCATTGTTTCTTCAAATTATAGATTTCTGATGTTTCAGAGAGTGTCTAGTAGTGCAAAATAGAATTTGGTGCAGTCAGGAGCTTCACCTCATCTTCTCAATGATTACACAAATCCAGGATTGCTCGCAGCACTGCTAGCTTCCGCTGATCTGATTGATATCCGCTCAAAGGTCTTTAATGCACGGGTTCTTCATAGATTTTATGTTCAAATTACTCTAACAAATGTCTTCTTTTCATGCAAATAATGGCCAAGATAACACGATGAACAACCAAGTGACCTCACATAATCAGTCGGTAAACCAAGTGCCAATTGAAGGACAACGCATATGTTTGTACATTTTACGTGTGGATCAAAGCATTTTGAATTTGAACTCTCGCACGTGCAGGGATGGCAATGCGGAAACAAGATTGGCTTCAAGTCTGAGAGATGGTCTACTTGGAAGAAAATATCGATCCCACAAGAAGAAGATGTGAAATATTTCTCCATGAGCAGACCATTGACACCCTTTCCTGAAAATATGTTTCTATGATAAATTTTCTTTAGAACTTTGTGCAGCAGTTTCGATGAATTTGATTTCTGAGCCTGCACAGCAGCTTCCACACAACTGGGCGTAACCAGCACGAGCTCATAACAGTGTGCAGTCGCTTGCACACATTCTCCGTCTCTTCCATACTCCTTTGGTCTGATACGAATACGAAGACACTGAAATTATTTGATAATATATTTGATGAATAACACAATAATATATACAATCATATCTGTCGGTTATACCTGGTCAGTTGATAAGGCCGTCTGAGAAACTACCAACGGTAAATGTTAAACAAACAATGTAAAATATTAAGCTAACAGTTCCCACGTCCATATATACAAAATTTAATTCTTTGATTCTAGATATAAGAATGCCAATCTGACTTCTATCCCCCTCGAAATTTATTTACATAAAAATTCTCCATTTCATTGATCCATATGAGATGGTCCTTCAATTTTTCTCATCTCCAATTTAAGTATCGTGTTTCCAACCCCTAAATAAGAACAGGATGAGTGATGTGACTTTGCTGAGTTGGAATAATGGTTAAATGGGAGGAACAACATTACCTGGTTGGGATTCAGTAGGTTGTGTTTGTGGCTTCAAACTAGGAATGGCATCCATGAGTACTAATTTCATTTTGTTCAAACTTTTATCTAGGCCTTCTCTTGTCACCATATCTAATTATATAATATGCAAATCATATTCAAGCTGACTTAGTCTATGATACATTGTGGAAAACCCTGGATTTGAATATTCAGTAGGTAGTCTAAATCTATAGCCTAACTATTCTTCTCTCGAGTGGTATTACCCTTTATTTTTTCTCTTGCTTTGGGTCCTATGAAGGTTTTTTTATTGGGGGTTTTGGATTAAGGTACGGTGTTAGTTTTTACAGAAGGAATTTGAAAGACTAGATAAAAATACAGGGAAAAATGCTAGATACATACTGGCAAGTTTAACAAATATGTAAGAAATATAGAATATTTTTAGAAATTGCATCCTATGGAGTGAATTTATGAAAAACACTACAATGATTGTAATTTTTGTAAATTATTTCAAAAATTTCTATTTTTTTGGAGAAGCTTACTTGAGTGATTTTACAAGTTCAATGAACATGTGTTAGAGAAATTAAAAATAGAGAATGAGATATAGATGAATCAAAAAAATTATGGTTTCAACTTGATTTTGGCCTAAATCGATAGTTTAATACCAATTACAATGAAATTACAAAGTTATATTTGAATATACGAAGTAATAGGACCCCAAATAACACAAATTTATAGATAAATGATCACAATATGCAAGTAGAATGACTTAGCCACTTCGTGGGGAAAATCTCTAAACCATACAATAAGAATCGATTGCTCAAGATGATGATCATCTACTAGTTACAATCTCATATATATACCTTGCTATGTAATGCAAACTACCAAGGCCAAACTACTTAGCATATGAAAATGTAAATAAATGTGATATGACATGATAAGAGTAAATGTTATCCACAAGTCAATCATACATATCTTGATATATGACCTTGGATTAAGGGCGTAGCAAAGTAGTTAAAAATTGGAATACATGTCAACATTTTCTTCACTATGGTCATATATTTCTTTCGAAATTCTTGTTTTCAAGGATATATATATATCTCAAACACTATCTCATTGTGCTACAATAAGATTTAAACTATCATTATGATGAATTTTTGTATGGTCCATGAGGCTTTACCTTTCCTAAAGTTTGAAGTCTGCACAATAATTGTTGTAAAAGGCATTGTTGGAGTTGCACCTTGTGACTTTACTTCACCACCTTCCTCACCACCTCTTTTATTTCTTCCTCATTTTTTGGTAATGTTGCTACAATAGTCAATGTATGATCAATATTTCCATCCCATGCCTCTTCCTTAGCAAATTAAACAACTATGCCATGAATAGCCCGTTTTGTTATGCAATTGCACGATTTGTATGCCTCTCGATTTCTCATTATATCCAACAAAATTTAACTTTTTGTCTCTTTCATTAAATTTTTTCATCTTTTAATTTGGTTTATAGGCTTATGCTACACATCCAAATACTTCCAAATAAGAAACACTATATTTTTGTTCTTACATGCTTCATATCTAGAATGTTCTCCTTAACACTCTTTGTTCAAAGATCTATTGAGTATATACACTATGCAAGCTATTACTTCTTTCTAATATGAATTTGGTAGATCTTTGACCTTCAACATAGTCTTTCCCATATCCATCATGTTTTATTCCTCTCTTTTACACCATTATGCTTTAGTGTGTATCTAGTTCAAAACTACTTCTTGATTCCATGGTCATTGAAAACATTTGGAAATACATTAGAAATATACTCCAGTATATAATCTAAATCCTTTGATGTAATGATTTCTCTATTTCATAACCAAGGACTTATATTCTCTAAATAATCCTAAAACATCTTATTTGTATTTTAAGAAATAGACCCATGTTTTCTGGCTATAATCATCATTAAAAGTCAAAAACTAAAAACTTCCACTTTAAAAGAGGGTTTGCATTGCTATGCATAAGTCGAAGTGAATTAGTTCCCATGAATCCCTTTCTCCCTATGATTTCCCTACCGGAAAGTATTATCGATGTTGTTTTTCGAATATATGGCTCTCATACTTTCGACTAGGCTAGTCTATAAAAGACAACCCATTTACCATGTTCTTCCGTGCAATAGATCGAGGCCACCAATACTCAAATAATAAAATTCTAAGTGTCACAACTTAGATCCGTCTTGGGATGAAATTTTGAGTGTATTCTGGAGTTCAAAATTCAGCGAGTTTTCGTCAATTTCCTCAAAAAATAGACATCATTGTGCTCTGAAAAATCTTCATTTTTGAATTGAAATTTACCATTTCGCCCTGAAAAGTATCACTTCCGCTTTGAAAATATGCATTTTCGGATTGAATTTTTTTATTTTTACCTTGAAAAGTCACTTAGGCGACTTCTTGTCGAAAGTTTTTTAATGAAAATTTGGCAATTTTTGTCTCATTTGGCGATTGCTTGTGTGGCTGGTTTACCAGCTAAGTTCTACTTTGATTAGGTCTATTGATCAAGGCAATTGGCATTGAGAGGTGAGCTTGGAGCCATGCTAGCTCTTGCTGCCATGCGAGCTTGGATAGTAGAAGGGTTGCCTTTGCATTTGCGTTGAAATCTATGTAGGAGTGTTTTTAAAAACTTGGCGCATGGACATTTTTAGTATTTTACAGATTTTAAATCGTGGAAGATTTGAGCTCTCGCTTGCGCAAGAGGTGGTGGATAAGAATGGACATGGGCCTTTATAAATTAAGGTTTAGTTTTGGAATGTGACGTGGGATGAAACTTTCAAAAAATAGAGTCATTTCTTGAGACAGGGCTATTTAAATCATTTGACATACATAATGATTTTTAAGTTTGCCTTATGAATGCATTTAAAGTACTCACTTTATGAGAGCTTGTGCCTTGAAGGGTGATTGCATTAAAGTATTCGCTTGTGTTTTATGAATTGAACTAGCTTTAGTGGGAGATTGGAGTACTACCTCCAGTAGGAGATTTTTTTGCGAAAACTATAACTTACTACTTCTTGCTGTGATATTTTGCTCATGACTAAGGGTTGATGAAGAATTTTGCTGCCCTTTCGTGAGAAGTAATCACTCAGTGTGATTGCTTGAAACTCCATTTCACAAGAAATTTCTTATGGGAACATGTGATTTCTAGTCATTTCGACATTTGAAATGAACTTTTTACTAGTATTCCATTTCAAAATAACACAAAAACTATTCTAAAAATAGAGTTGGTACTCATTTTGAATCAACTACCCTACACTCACAAGGTTATGTTTTAAACCATGAACAAAATACATATAATACATATGCTTCTTTTTGCCAATTGTTTTAAAAATATTTAATGTGCCCTTGCCATTAAGTAAAATCTTCTTATTATTATTGCCCCATATAACTTCTAATTTCATCTACTCAAGTAAACTAGAAAATATTTCAAGTGTTACCTCTGATGTGATTATGACATTTGTTATGCATAAACTAGATATCTTTAGTGCTCTCTTTAGTATCATTACAAGTGATGAACATATAACCTTGATTTCCATACGTAAAATTACTTTTTTTTAAAAACTCGTAATATTTCTACTCAAAAAAATTGTTGTAATCTACTTGTGTTTCCCTAATGACCCATCTCCTTACAATAATAACATTGAACATTGGATTTATCATACATTAATTTTGATGATTATGGTTACTACCACACGATGTGCACTAAAAACTGAATTTGTGGATGCAATCACAATTTAGTAGACAAGAATCCATCATCTTTAATGGGGAGGTTCTCTTATTCAACCCAACATTGAAATCCTAGAATATTTACAAATATATGTTCTAATAAATCTTAATGAGGATGTTTTCTCCATTGAATAATTTCAAAATTTTGAATACCAAAAAAAGACTAAGGAGAAATCAAACTCAATCAAGAAATAAAAAGAGAAAACAATAGTTTGAAATAAGGACAAATATCTAATTATACTCTTGCATGTCAAGATAACACAAGAATACACACATTTACATATGTTGGAATTCACTACTATAAACAAAATACAAATTGAATGAAATTTCAATGATTATTGGCACATGTATGTGAGGAGAAAGTTTCAATATCTAGAATATGTAAACAATACATAGGATAGATCTAAAATAAGAAATGAAGATGGACTGAACTAAAAACAATGGAGCAAAGGGTACGATTGTATTCAAAATCAGTATCCTTTACATGAAAATTCTCTACTTTCTAACCCCTTTACAATAGAAATAGAGGCCTTATATAGGCAAGAGGGGAGGAATAACTACAAAACTAACTAGTTATTTAATTAAGTGATTAATCACTTAATTAGTCAAGTTATGTTTTAAAATAACTATACATTAAATATTTATTTTTACAAAAATAAAATCAACAGTAGAATAGAATTGGTTATGTTGGGTACTTAAACAAGGAAGAAAGGAAATAGAAATAGCACGAAATTTCAAATTTAATACATGCATTCAAAACTTGGTGACTACAAACTGATATTTTCATTTGTAAAATGTCTCACTTCATAAAATCATTCAGCCAAAGACATTTAGCCCAATGATGCATGATTTTTAGCAAGAACTTGAAATGGTCATATCTTTTGCTCCAGGTTCGTTTGAGTTTGTTTTTTTAAAGCACTTTTTCGACAAGACAAACGCACCTGGCCAACCCACCTGCTGGTCAAAGTAAATCTTGGAACATTTTTGTGCCGAAAATCCATGGTCTAGGGGCCGAAAATTAGGATTTGAGTTGTAATTCATTTTTTCCTATTTTAGGGAATTATTTAAATTTAGTCTTTTGAATGCATAATATGTTACAAAGTTGGCAATTCCTCTAATTTAGGCATGTAGATAATGCGTGGCATTTTTGTGCCCGTATAAATAAGCATGTGAACGTACTAAAAATAGCATGTTCTAGTAAACTACTAAAAATAGTAAATTTCACCATCTAGAGTAGATTTAGTCAAAGTTAGTTAGATTTTCTTGGAAAATCGAGTTGGGAGTTGTTTTCTTATTTATGAAGCATTGTAATTCATCATTGAATAATGAAGAAGAAGATTTATTTTCTATAATTTTAATATATTTGTAGTATATTATGTGTGTTACAATTTTGCTACATTGTCCGTATCGTGAGCGAGTTTGAGTCTTGGTGGAAAAAAAATAGTGGTAGGAAGAGGAAGAGGAAGAGTGGGTGGTATTTCCAAGATGAATAGAAACATGTAGGATCTGCATAGACAAATTATTGAGCTTGCGACAATTATAGCCTAGAGGAAATCAAGGTGGATATGACACGATGAAGAAGAATTTTGTTAAGAGGAGGAAGCACAAGGACCACCATTAGCTTTTAAAGAAAGGATGCTTCAAGCATTAGAAGGAAAGAATGATGGGATAAGAGTTGATGTTTCAGAATATGATGGTAGCCTAAAAAAGGAGTTGATAGACTCGGTTGACTAGCATTGGAATTTTATTTCAGTGGAAGGCTATATCAGAGGAAAAGAAGGTAAAATTTGCATGCATGAAATCAAAAGGCCATGCTATGTTATTGTGGGATCACCTACAAAAAGAGTGGTCAAGAAAGGGGAAAGAAAGGATAAGGACTTGGAGTAAGATGGAGAAGAAGCTAAAAGAAAATTTATCCTTGTACATTATTCACAAACCCTTTATAGGAGATTTCAAAATCACAAACAAAGCTTACAAACCATGTAAGAATACACAGATGAGTTTTACAATTTTTCCATTCATCTAGAGCATGAAGAAACTAGGGAACAAATGGATGTAAGTTATGTAAGTGGATTAACTTCTTTTATTCAAGATGACCTAAGCATGCACAGGATCAAGAGCATGGAGGATGCCTATAACCTAGCTTTAAATGCCGAAGAAAACCATATCATAATAGTTTTAGGAGATAACCTGTGATGAATAGGGGGCCTCATCTTCCTTTCAGGGATGAGCTGGTTTCACAAGATAGAGGAGAACAACCTCATGGAGTGGAAAAGAAAGACAATATAAGACAATATCTCCCAAATCAACAAAGAGGTAGAGGATTTTCTAGTTGTAGAG
Organism: Taxus wallichiana var. yunnanensis; assembly: GCA_018340775.1. Taxonomy (NCBI): domain Eukaryota; kingdom Viridiplantae; phylum Streptophyta; class Pinopsida; order Cupressales; family Taxaceae; genus Taxus; species Taxus wallichiana. The sequence continues at coordinate 737,876,900 of CM031244.1, forward strand.
GATATACTTGACAAAAGAGGATGGGAGGATCCACAAAAACCATTTGTTTGCTACAAATGTGGTGAAGTGTGGCATCAACCATTTCAAATCCCACATTATTATACATATGAAAAGAGGAAAGTTGATCCTCCAAAAGTAAATATTATTGAAGTTGAACAAGAAGAAGACAAACATGACCTAGAAATTCTACCAGATGTGGGAGAAATTTTGATGATCAAAATGATTATGATTGCTCCAAGAAAGGAGATCAAGGGGGATGTATGTATACATACAAATATTTTCAGAACCACATGCACTCCAAGAGGAAAGGTATGTAATGTTATTATTTATGGTGGTAGTTGTGAGAACATAGTTTTAAATGAGATGGTTGAGAAACTAGGCCTACACTGTGAGAACAATCCTAACCATTACCGTATTGCATGGTTTAAGAAGGGTAATGTAGTCGATATTGATAAGAGATGTTTAATATGTTTTTCTATTGGGAAAAGTTATAAGGATGAGATTTGGTGTGATGTTATTGTTGACATAAAGTTACAACACCCCCGAATGGCCTTATATTTGAGTGGGACATTCAAAGGTAATTTGTGTAACATTGGATCATCTCTCAAGCCGGGACTTGTGAGCTTGAGATGATCCTCCGTGAGAAGGCTGGTTCTTGGTCCTAAACTACCTGCCACAATCTACTTTAATGCAGGAAAACCATCTAATCCTAATCTAACTTTCCAAGGGACTAAGGTGAGAGAGTGAATAGAAACAAAGCCTACACTAAAGTGGCGATACACCAAAAGAAGGGTTTTTGATCACAATCTCAACTACCCGAAGTGAAGAGGGGTGAGAAATGGAGAGGATGGACAAGATGCATCACAAGCCAAAGATAAAGTTCACACAAAACAACTCTTCAAACCCATCAAACATATTTTCCAAACTTGTAATAGACATCGATATATATGCATCGTATACCCTCCGATCATGAGAGGTAAGAAGAGAAAATAAAAAAGTATAGGATGGATAAAAATGCATCATGAAACATATCTTATTTCTCCATGAGTTCACACAAGACATCATCGTGGGAAAGAGGTAAGAAAATTCCATTATAAAGCAAAGAGACGAGGCTTAAGCTCCACATCCAACCCTAGTAGGGAACAAAGAGAGAGTGGGTAGGAGAGAGAAAATGACCCCTCTTGAAAATTGCCCCCCTTTACAATATATAGAAGAATGAAAGAAGGAGAGAGGGAGAATTCAGATTTCTGCTCCAACCACCCAAGAAAAATGCATTGAATTCACCTGCAACAATGATGGGTTCTACTGCAAAACCCATACCTCCATTATTGTTCCTTGTTAGGCAAGAAAGGAAGCCCATACTTCATTATGGTGGTAGGTGAGAAGCCTAACAGCCTCAAAAATGGTGGATTGTATTTTTTCATTTTTAAGAACTTAGTCCCACTAATTTAAAGATATCCAAATCATATATATGATCATCTAAAGCTCGTGGTTGGGTTCTATGTGGATCTCACAATTTTTAAAAATATCTAAGAATTTAAAATTCTTAGTGGGCTTCATGATTCATTTTTCATTGTTAGACCCTAGACACATGGATGGACTGCGCTTGCTTGGGACCTATCTTTGGAATTTACCTTTGAAGTTACATTGATGAGGCACGTGGAGGCTTCTGTTGGATCTTCCCATGTTTAGAATTTTCAACGGTTGGCGCAACCTTATCGTGATCTCGACCACGTGGAGAGCTTGCGCTCATTTGGGGGATTTTCTTCTAAGCATCATACTAAATGTGCATCAAGATTTACGTGGAGGCTTCCATCGGCCCTTTTTATACTTAGCCGATTTAGGCCTTAATTGAATATTGCCTTGGGTTTGGAGTCTATCCATGCAAGATCCACATGGAAGCCCCACACGTTCTTGATATTTTTGATTCCTTTTAAGGTATTCAAAATGTGTCGTGTTGACAATTGGCACCATTCGTGAACATGCTCACGTCATTCCTTTGGGTGAGTAAAGGGCCCCACTATATGTAATGTTAAAAACCCATTTTCATGTGGGACCTTTGTAGTTAGCTCAACGTGGAAACCTTGTGGGCTTCGATGAATTTATACACTCATTTTACTCTTGAAGTTGTGATGGTTTGACACTTGGCATCATCCGCGAGCTTGCTCTACTTTCTTTGTGTTTTGGATTTTCCACCTATTTAGGAGCAACTTTGTTAGACCCTAGACATGTGGAGGGCCCGTGCTCATTTGGGGACCTACCTTTGGATTTTACCATTGAAGTTGTGCCGAAGAGACACATGGAGGCTTCCGCTAGCTATTCCCATGCTTAGAGTTCTCAACGACCGGTGTAACTTTCTCAACTTTGACCACGTGGAGAGATTGTGCTCATTTAGGGACCATCCTTTGGATTTTACCTTTAAAGTTGCATCGAAGAGACATGTGGAGGCTTCACTGCTCTTCCCATTCTTAGAATTTTCAACATTCGAGTGTAATTTTCTTGGGCTCGCCATGTGGAGAGGTTGTGCTCAATTAGGGACCAACCTTTGATTTTACCATTGAATTTGTGTCAAAGAGACACGTGGAGGATTCAAATTTTTTACACCTTTTGAAACTATGTTGACTCGACACATGGCACCTTACACATGCTTTGTTGCTTTACTTCAAGTCGACTCGCTTCTAGGCTCAATTTTTACTTACCAAGTTTGCTTTCTTTGTTTTTTCAACCGTATGTTTCCCAAGATCCCCAAAAATGTGAAGTCTGAAAACTTCAAGCCTTTCTCCATTTTTTTCACTTGAGATTTGATCTTCTTCAACATTTCCATTGGCCATTCATTTTCCCATCTTCCATTGCCATAGTTGACCATGTGTGTAACCTAATTGTTAGATTTGAAATGTGGTCTCGCATTTACTAAACCGACCTCTTCATTTCTCCGGTGTAGAAGGTCATGTTTGAGAAAGAGTTTCTCGAGAGGAAAAATTGGATAATAATTTGGTAACTCACGAGATCACCTATGTGCTAGGTGGAAGATCAACTACTTTAAAGTATCCATTGGGCATGGAGTCATGAATGATAGCTTGATACTGATCATGTTCTTGAAACTTGAACCTGACTTCTTGTACTTCGTGATCCTAAGCTTACCGCACTATCTGTACTCTCATTTTTCATAAGATAATCTTGAAGATGAGATTTTTGAGAGTATAAATTGTCATGACCTCGAGAATTTACCCGCTTCGAAATAGACTATGTCGAAACCTGATTATAGTCTCCCTACATTTGCTTTCTTTTGAAATTAGAAACTGATCGCATGCAAATATGAGGTCCTTCACAGAACAACTAAAGGGTATGATGCATTGCACTTATCAAGCAATACGAACAAAATCAATGTATAAAAGATGAAAACATACATGTCGTAAGTAACTTGTAGGGTGTGCACAAGCACTTCTTCTACCGAAAGAAAACCTACCTACTCTATGCTAACTTAAACAAAGGGAACTCAAACAAATTCTCAGAACTAGAAAGGAGAAGTAGCTTCCCTTTCTCAAAATAGGAAGCCATGTATATGATTTGGTGCTAAACAGGGCTATTATTATGAATAAAAAGCCAACATGAGGCTGATCCTCCACCCAAATCATAAAGGTATCGACTGAAACAAGAAAAATATCTCTTTTAGATTCTCTCGTATTTGGATTGAAGAGGTATCACAGCTAATCCTTGGTACTTTAAATATCACCCTCATTATCAAAAGTAAGCATGATTGGTTTTTTCTTCTCCCCGAGCTCCAATGAAGCCAAGTACCTGATTTGGTAAGGTCTAATCTAATGGATGTGCCCATTATTCTAAAATTCAACTCCAAGAATGAAATCTTCCTGTAGACCTTCCTCGGTGAATGATGTGGAAGAGATAGTGTCTTTGTGTTCTTTCCTTACTCCACCTAAGAAGAACGTGGAATATTAGGATCCTTCAAACTTGATTTCAAAGGCCCCTTATGAGATATAGGCTTCCGCGCTTAAATGCCATCCTTTGAGATAGGAGGATCATGTTCCTAGAATGTGGATGAGGGAGGAGAAAATGATCTGATCTCCATGGACTCTCCTCCGTCGAAGCAATCCTCCAAGTTAGAAAGATAATCTACCTCCTCATTTCCCTATTGTGTGTGCTCGACTTCCTTTGTGGTGTCTTCCTATTCCGCAAACCGCTCACCATGGTTCCCCTCATCCTCAATCATGAAGTTTGAAATTTCAAACTCTTCTTAGACATTAGAGCTCAAAGGGGATGAAGTGGGAGGAAGAACTGAGGTTCTTCCATGGCCTTCTTTGTGTTTTAATCCTCTGAAACTGAAAGGTTTTCCTCCACATCCGGAATGCACTCCTCTTTTGGATTTGGAGTACTTGTTAATTCCCTCACTTGTGTTGTAACCGAAGCCTCCACCACTTATGGCTTGACCTTAGCCTCCTTCGTGGAATTGACCATCAAGGGGATTTTATTAATCCCGAATCTAAGAGCCAAGCTCACCAAGCTTCTAATCATTTATTATTTTCTTGGCTCTTCTTCTTGTTGCTCCCCTTGACTAGATTCTTGAGTTTCTTCTTGACATGAGCTCGGGAAGGCAGGAGGAGTGGAGGGTGGGGTCTCAACCAATTTTGAGATTGTTTGTGGTTGTGAGGGGAGTGGACTTTATTGTTTATTTGGAGGGAATGATTGTTTAGAATAGAAAAGGGAAAAGGACTTGAGATGAGATGGAAGATTAGAAGATGGAGAATGGATATCAACACTTGGGGAAGCATACAATGGGCTTGAATCTTGACACTGCTAAAATGATTAAGTTTGGGATGGAGAAAAAGGAGGAGAAGGAGCTAGTGATTGACTTACCCATTGAAAAATTTGTGTTTCATTTTTCTCGTATGCTTATATCTCCTTTGTCCATTGTGCAAGTTAAGGTAGCATTTCAACCATGAAGTCAAGCTTCTCTTGACGCTATAGTGTCTCGGAAGAGGGCCTTCCCATGGACAAGATACCCTATAACCAATTTTGAATTCCTTCATTTGTGTTTTAGCCCGATCTTCGACCATTTTAGCCTCCATTATTTGAATCTTCTCCAAAGAGTCTGAAATCTCTCAGTATAGCTTATAATCATCATATGAGTACCCTTTCTCTTGATAAGCTTAATAGCCAAAATTATCGTGAAAATGCTCATATGGGTAAGCATGATGGTTGTGAATCTGATCATAATGATGGTCTCAGTGCAGCTTGAGAAATACATTGGAGGTGGATTACACCGTTACTTACCGCAAGTGTGAATTCCAAGATGGGAACAAAGTCATGATTGCACAACTTCATGGAATGGAAGAAAATGGAAGATATGAAAAGAAACATGGATGGAAGTGGATGAAAAGAAATTTATGCAACTCAAAAATGGGATTTTTGGATCAGTGGAGTCACCAATTGTGCTTAGAATGTGCCTCTAAAGGCTTGAAATTTCATCAAGAACACAACAACTTAACAAAATGAAGTGGTAAGGTGCTTCAAACCTGTGCCATAAGGCATGCTATAAATTTTTATGTATGATCACATGGTGGCTTAGTATTTGTTGTTTGATAATGAGACACCTTGGAAAGATGAGAAAATCTAACTCCGAGTGTCCCATCAAAGCGTGCTGAATCGCTTGACACAAAATTACATCACCCCTAGAATGGCCTTAGATTTGAGTGGGGCATTAGGTGTAAATTGTGTAACATTAGATCATATCTCAAGCTGTGGGAATTGTGGGGCTTGAGATGATGCTCCAGAGAAGGATAGTTCCTACTCCAAAACTACACAATCTACTCTAATGTAGGAAAACCATCTAATCCTAATCTAACTTTCCAATTGACCAGGGAGAGAGAGTGCATAAAAACAAAGCCTACACTAAAGCGGTGATACACTAGAAAAAGAGGATTGTTGATCAAAATCTCAACTACCTGAAGTGAATAGGGGTGAGAAATGGAGAGGATAGACAAGATGCATCACGAATAAAGATAAAGTTCACACGTAACAACACTTCATACCAATTAAGCATTGTTCCCAAACCTGCAAAGAGACATCAAAGATATGCACAAGACACCTGAAATGGTGAGAGGATATAAGAGACCATAAAATAATTAGAGGACAGACAAAATACATCATGAAACATATCTTATTGCTCCATGAGTTTACAGAGTACATCATGAATGGGAAAGAGGAAAGAAAATTCCATTACAAAGCAAAGAGAAGAGGCTTAAGCTCCACATCCAACCCTAGTAGGGAAGAAAGAGAGAGTTGGTAGGAGAGAAAAAATGACCCCTTTTGAAAATTGCCCCCACTTTACAATATATAGAAGAATGAGAGAAGGAGAGAGGGAGAATTCAGATTTCTACTCCAACCACCCAAGAAAAATGCATTGAATTATCTTGCAACAATGATGGGTTCTACTATAAATCCCATGCCTCCATTGTTATTTCCTATTGGGAAAGAAAGGAAGCCCATACTTCATTATGGTGGTAGGTGAGAAGCCTGACAGCCTAAAAATGGCAGATTGTATTTTCTCATTTTTAAGAACTTAGTTCCACTAATTGAAAGATATCCTGTCATAGTTATGATCATCTAAAGGTCGTGGTCGAATTCCCGCATGTGCTCTCACAATATTTTAAAATATATAAGAATTAAAATCCTTTTTGGGCTTCATGATTCATCTTTCATTGTTGGACCCTAGACACGTGGAGGGCCTACACTCATTTAGGAACCTGTCTTTGGACTTTACCTTTGAATTTACATTGATGAGGAACATGGAGGCTTTTAATTTGATCTTCCCATCTTAGAATTTTCAATGGCCATTGCAACTTTATCACGCTATAACCACATCGAGAGTCTCGTGCTCGTTTTAGGATCTTTCATTTAATCATCATACTAAATGTACGCCGAAGACACACGTGGAGGCTGCTGCTGGCCTTTTTATACTTAATCGATTTGGGCCTCGAGTGAACATTTCCTTGGGTTTGGAGTCTATCGATACAAGATGCATGTGGAATGCCCATGCATTCTTAAGATTTTTGCTATCTTTTAGGGTCTTGGGAATGCAATGTGTCAACACTTGGCACCATCTACAAACATGTTTCTTTAATCCTTTGGGATATTAAAGGGCCCCACTATGTGTAATGCCAAAAACCCCTTTTCGGGTGGGACCTTTGTAGTTAGCTCCATGTGGAAACCCTGCGGGCTTCCAAGACTTTATCCCCTCCTTTCACTCTTGAAGTTGCAATAGTTGGACACTTGGCATTGTCTGGAGCTTACTCTACTTTCTTTGTGTTTTGGCTTTTACGCCTATTTAGGAGCAATTCTTTGGGACCCTAGACATGTGGAGGGCCTGCACTCATCTAAGGACCTTCCTTTGGATTTTACCATTAAAGTTTCATCAAAGAGACATGTGGAGGCTTCCGTTAGATCTTCCCATACTTAGACTTTCAACAGTTGGTGCAAATTTCTGGGCTCTAACCACGTGGAGAGCTTGTGATCGTTTGGGGACCAACCTTTGGATTTTACCATTGAAATTACACCGAAGAGACACATGGAGGATTCCACTAGATCTTCCCATGCTTATAGTTTTCAACAATCGGTGCAATTTTCTCGGGCTCTAGCCACTTGGAGAGCTTGTGTTCAATTGGGGACTAACCTTTTGATTTTACCATTGAAGTTGCGCCAAAGAGACACGTGGAGGATTCCACTTTTATTTCACCTTTTGAAAGTGTGTTGAGCTGATACATGGCACCTTCTAGGGATGTTTTGCTTTTCTTCGAGTCAACTCACTCTGGGCTCGATTTTGACATATCGAGTTATCTTTATTTTATTTTTCAACCATCCATTTCCCGAGATCCCCAAAAATATTAAGTCTGAAAACTTCAATCCTTTCTCCATTTTTTCACTTGAGCTTTGATCTTCTTCAACATTTTCATTGGCCATTCATTTTCCCATCTTCCATTGCCATGGTTGAGCCTTCATGTAACCTAATTGTTAGATTTGAAATGTGGGTGCGCATGACATAAACGAACTCTTAATTTATCTGGTGCGGAAGGTCTTGTTTGATCAAAATTTTCCCATGGGAAAAAATTGGATAATAGTTATTCTTATAGATGCATATCATATTATGCTAGAAATACCATGGTAATTTGATAGATAAGTCATTCATGACAGGGGAATGAATACATTTACTTTTTGGAAGGATAACAAAAAAATAGTTTTTCTACCTCTTAAGGAAGAGGGAAAGGCTGAAAATATGCTTTCTACAAAATAATTTTTGAAGGAGGAAAAGGTAATAGGTTTTTCTATGCATTGGTCACAAATAAGGATGAACCTGTAATTGCGCAAATACAAGTAGAGGTAGTAGAATTAATATAAGAATTTTATGATGTTATTCCTGATGAGCTACTAGATGGATTACCACCCAAAAGAGATATTCAACACCATATTGATTTTATCCTAGGGTCTTCACTCCCAAATCAAATGTCTTATAGGATGAGACCGATAGTACATGCATAATTGAATAAGAAAGTGACAGAGCTTGTGAGAAAGGGTGTAGTAAGGGAGAGCATGAATTCATGTGAAACTCCAACTTTATTAACTCCAAATAAGGATGGAACATAGAGAATGTGCACAGATGACATATAAATCAATAAAATTATAATCAAGTATTGGTTTCATATACCTCGACTTGATGATATAATTGATGTGCTTATCGGATCTAGGTATTTAACTAAGATTGATCTTTTTAGTTGTTACCATCAGATTCGGATCATTAAAGGAGATGAGTGGAAAAAAACATTTAATACAGGGGATGAATTTTATGAGTGGATGGTGATGCCATTCAGGTTATCTAATGCACCTAGCAATTTTATGAGGTTGATGAACACTTTGCTATGAGAGTACAATGGTAAGCTTTTTGTTGTTTATTTTGACGATATCTTGATTTGTAGTAAAACTAGAATAGTACTTTTGAGGCATCCGAGGGTGATATTTTAAGTGTTAAGGAAAGAGAAGCTCTATGAAAATTTTAAGAAGTGCACATTTATGCAAGAGAGTTTAGTATGTTTGGATTTTATTATTCCACCAAATGGTGTATAGATGGAATCAAAAATATAAAGGTAATTATTGAATGGTCTAATCCGAGAAAGTATAATAGAGGTAAGAAGTATTCATGGTTTACTAATTTTTTACAAAAAGTTTATTAAAATTTTTAGTAGTATTGTAGCACCTATAAAAATTCCACAAAAGGAATGGAGTTTCACGTGAAGAAATTCAATCGAGGATATCTTTAACTTCTTAAAGAAGAAGGTGAGAGAAGGACCTGTTTTGGTACTACCATATTTTAATAAAGTGTTCAAGGTTGATTGGAACACCTCACATGTGGGAATTGGTGATGTCCTAAGTCAAGGTGGGAAGCCAATTTCTTTCTTTAGTGAGAAATTAAATGAGTTAAAAAATAACTTATCTACTTATGATGTGGAATTTTATGCAATTGTACAAGCATTGAGGCATTGGAGGCATTACTTAGTGCAAGGAGTTTGTGTAATCTACAAACCACGTAGCCCTGAAGTATGTGAATACACAAAAGAATTTGAATAGTAGGCATGTAAAATGGGTATTTGAGTCCCTATTTCAACTCTTCAATCCCAAGGGTTATATTTTTTCCTTAAAGCATAAATCAAGAAAACACAACCAAGTTATGGATATATTCAGTAGTCGCGTGAATTTATTTACAACTATGTAGGATGAGATGGTTGGTTTTGAAGAAATAAAGGATTTTTATTTTTCTAATTTATATTTCACGGATATTTTTGAAAGGTTAAGCGAGACCATTGTCAACTAATGAAGTTGATGTTCGGGATGAGTACCTTTTGCAAGATGGCTATCTATTTAAGGGATGAAAACTATCTATTCTAGTTGTGCCTATGAGAGAGAATATAGTGAAAGAGTTGCATAACAAAGGATTGGTTAGGAACTTTGGTAAGGATAAGACTATTGCTCGGTAGAAGAGAAATGCTATTAGTAAAAGTTGAAAAGAGTTGTACTCGGATATGTAGAGAGGTGTAGAGTATTCTAAGTCATGAAAGGACATCCATAGAGTATAGGGTTGTATATGTGATTTACTGTTCCCAAAAGACCATGGATAGATTTGAGAATGGATATTGTTCTAGGATTAACAAAAAGACAACAAGGTAATGACTCAAATAAGTGGTTGTTTATAGGTTCTCAAACATGGTTCATTTTATTTCCGGTAAGAAATTTAGTGATGTAACAGGAGTAGCAAATTTGTTTTTAGAGAAGTTGTTAGGTTACATGGTGTTGTAAAAATCATTACTTCATATAGAACACAAGGTTGTTAAGTCATTTCTTGAGGACTTTATTGAAGAATTTGGGAACTAAACTATAGTTTAATAGTACCTATCATTCTAGACTAATGGGAAAATAGAGGTGTAAAATAAGAGTTTGGGATACCTGTTAAGGTGTATAGGTGGGGAAATTCCAAAACAATGGGACTTAGCAATACCAAAAGATGAGTTTTATTACAGTGACTCGGTAAACATATCCACAGAAAGTATCCATTTTATACTTGTGTATGGGAGTAATTGAATCAGGTTGTTTGATTTGGTGTAGCTACCAAGTAATGACAGAGTCGTGATGATGCATAAGAATTTGCCAAACATATACAACAATTAAAGGAAGAAGTGTAAAAGAACCTACAAAATAGTAATTATAAATATAAGGAAATAACATATGTGCAAAGAAGGATAAAAGTTTTTACATTGGGTGAGTTGGTTATGGTATACCTTTGGAAGGAAAGGTTTCTAAAAGACCCTATAACAACCTAAAGTATAAGAAGATTGGTCATTGCAAAATCGTGAAAAAAATTATAATGATTATAAGGTAGAATTGCAAGGAAATTTTGATATTTCTCTAGTGTTTAATGTTTTAGACTTATATTATTTTCATGGGGATGGTGAATAAGGAAGTTTTATTAAATAATTAATATATTGGAGGAAGTATTTTCCAATGGAAAATAAAGAAGAAGTGGATCATATTTTAGACAAGAAAACAAAGTGAACACATGACATAGACAATAAAATAAATATTTGATACATTATAAATGATTGGAACAAGAGGAAAATAGATGGGTCATAGATTGAGAGATTAAAAAGATGGATAAAGGTAAATGGTAGAAATTTGAAGAAGATAACTTGTAGGAGGTGCATTTTTTCAAGCATGGGAGAATGATGCGATGTCTGAGCAAAAACTTAAAATAGTCATCTCTTTTGATCCAGGTGTCTTTTTGAGTCCTTTTTTAAACAAACTTGTTTTGACAAGAGAAACACACATGTAAACCTACCCTATCGGTTGGATCCATTTTTGGAATATTTTTAGGTCCCAAATTCACCATCTGAGGCCGAAAATTAGGATTTAAGTTGTTATTAAGTTTTTTCCTATTTTAGGGTGTTAGTTAATTTTAGTATCTTCAATTCATAATAAGTTAAAAATTGAAAATTCCAATAATTTAGGCATGTAGAAGATGCATGGAATATTTTTGAGCCCTTGAAATAACAATGTATCTTAGGTGCAGAGGGTTGTGGCACACAGTTGGGAGCGAAGGAACGTGCAGAGGTATCTTTTAGGAATACGTGAAGGCTCACATCTAAGAGGATCGTGTTTAGGACTTAGTCACTTTTTGGACTCTAGATAAATTCACATTAAAGGAACACATGGAAAGGTGACCATATTCAGTTATGGATAAGGTTAAGCTATGAATACTCACAACTCAAGGAAATTTTATTCCTGGGTATCATTATGGTTATCATGAGAGGATTAGGAGCTATAAAAGTGGAGTTAGTTACGTCTACCTAACATGTGCATGCTGAGGATACTTGAATAGGGAAAGAAATGATAGAATTTGACATGTTCTTGGGAAATGATGGAATGGTTGGAGTGGATTCCTTCGAGTCCCTTCTTATGGATTGATTTGCACGGAATCAAGAAAAAATGGGGAAGAAAATGGATCGAGTGGAAATTAGGGAATGTAAGTGGGAATTCCCTACATTAACTTGTGTGATAAAAATGATTGTTGGAAGTACTCAAACTCTTTGAATATATCTAGCCCATGTATAGATCTCTTGATGTATCTTGGCTACTATAAACACTTGTGAAGCAATAGATAATGGAGTATTTTGAATATCTATGTCTAAGGGTTTAAACTCTTGTATGCTTTACACTGATAATGATTTAGATCCAATTATCTTATGCTATTGTGATGTTTACTTTCATGTTATGGTGCATTGGTGTATGGTTCTAGCTCTGTTACTTTTGTTCTTGTGATGGATGCATATATTACTATTCCTAAAACATTCCTCCATTAATGATAAGTATTATTAAAAATATTACATTAAAAGGGGCTCAAGGTGCTTGCATGTGCCACAGTGAGCACGCAATCTAGGATGGGTGATAGGCCAACATGCTTGGGGTTCGAAGAGGAGTTAGAGGTAAACAATGACTATACTTTGGTTTTAGTGCGTAACCTATTTTGAAGATGTTTTAGAATGGTGTGTCAAGATAGAATGATTGACGTTGGATAACATCGAGAATTTGGTTTAAGACCACGGAGGACAAGTTTTCTCAGCAATTTATTATTGTCCTTGATTTTTATTCACACAAATGGGTAGAGGAGCACCTATATCATGAGCTCTATGAGACATTATTTTGTTGTTTTCTAGTAGAGTTGTATGAATGGATATCAACATATGCATCAAGGAAGATTTGGTATTATAGACCTTGTGTTTTGACCCAAGAAGAGTATCAGAGGCTACATGTTTCTAATTTTACTTGGAGTTGTTTTGTTGATCACTAGTGGAAAGGTGTGTTGACTAACTATACCTTGGAATACATGGTTTCTACGTATTCTTGTAGGGATATTTTTGAGTTTGAGTTCTTGTGGGAGCCAAGAGGATTGTTTTTTCATTTTATGTCGTTAGCTATTCGCACCCTTATCATCACTCCCAATATGGAATAATTTCCTATGGCTAGCTAACTTCCCACTAGGTGTGGGACATGGAAGTTGGTGTGGTGAGAGATGGTAGATACTATGGCAAAAAAAGAAAGAGAAGAGAGGCAGCTCAAGTATAATGAAGTGCAAGAAATGGATTTGGTGATACAATGAGAAGATACTCAAGTGATGGATTTAAGGAGGTAGATGATGTGAGAAGGATTTGAGGTTTGCACGGTGGGCATGGGACATGAGGAGTCCGCCATACCCCATGTTCAAAAGCACGAGATATAAACCCCTCAAACTTCTAGTGATATCTTATCATATGGAGAAATGAGAATCAATGGTGCACATATTATCCTAAATAGTGACCAAACCCTAGTGCTTAGTTTTCCAATACTTGAGATAAGTGTTGTTAACCCAGCTTGGTGTGTGTATTGGTATTCAAGCGATTACGATAGATATAAATTTTAGTTTAGTTCTTCTATGGCAACACATAAATTTACTGTGTTTGGAGGCATCCTATCTGGTACATCATTTTGGAAAGGTGTGGGTACAAAAATTTTAGGTTTCACTTATGGAAGTGGTTCTACATCACAAACTTTTATCGCATAGTTTAGTACGACAATTGATATGTAGAGCAAATCTGCATCAGGACCATTACTTGCAACGAGAAGAGTATTTGGTGGATGCAGAGGAATAGGAGCTAGTGCATCTAGTGGATCTTGTGGTTGAGGAAATACATGAGGGAATTAAGGTCCTGGATCTCGCGAACAAGGAGCAAAACACCATCAACAAGTGTTTTACAAGATTTCTCTTCCCTTTCTTGATTACAAGGGCGTTTAAGAAGCCACAGAGCATGTACAAAAGTTCCAATTACTATGGCACACTAACAAAATCACCGACCCGCATCAGAAATCAAGTTCATTTGTAGAGTACGTTGCAGGGCGTCGCATAGTTGGTAATGCGAAAGTATGACCTACATCAGATCATGGTGGGTTATATTTTGTTACATGATGAATTCTTGGTGGAATTCCATATTCAAAAGTTTAATTAAAAGAGCATCAACACGTTGAAGGAGATTCAACAATGGATGATAGAGAGTGTACGAGATTATGATGCACACTTTAAAACTCATCTGTCAAAGTTGTCTTATGCTATCCATCCCTCACAACATCCTCAATGGCTCATTGGGTGATTGATCAAGCCTTTTAGATGAGTTTTTTCCCACAAGACTTTTATGGATCCACGCAAGGACTTGGAGGCTTCTTTACACGTTAAGCCCATTAGAAGCATGGACACTAGAGTGATCCCATTTTTATAAGCACATATCACCGCCATGGTGAAGCAGCTTCATAAATTGTTTACGAACGTAGCTCATGATAATCACAATTGACTATGGTACGCATATTTTGGGGTAGAAGGACACACAAAAGATGGTGTATGATGTGTCATTAGATTGTGAGTTTTTTCACAAAGATCATGATCTAAGAAGATTCTCATTGTTACAGACGTTCTTCGCAAGAATGTGTCCTCTTATTGTAAAATTTTCTCATCTCAGACTCATGATACAAAGGAATGCTAATTGATATGCCAAATTGATGATTCCATTGATATTAGTGTGTGTGATACTAGTATTGGGAATAATTATAAGAACGAAGGTCATCCGTTTGAAGTGTGTGTGTAGATGGAAGTCAGCGAGGAAGAGGGTTTTACGGAGGATTCGAGAGGTCATGGTAGTCAAGGAGGTAGAAGTAAATTTCCCTATGGAACCTATTACAATTGTGGATCTATTCAACATTACAAGGGCAACTGCTGTCTAGATTTGGTACAATGCTCATGGTTCTAGAAGAAGGATAAGTATGAGGAGTTCACTAAGTTGTATGAGCACATGAGACATAAATAGAAGAAGGAAAGGGGTGTGGGAATGCTTAGTGTAAAGTGAGATGATCTGTTATGGATGCCTAGGGTAGCGCGTGACTCTAAGTTGGAACCTATCTTAGTAACGAAGTGGGAAGAAAGCTGTGTGGGCTAGGGAAGAACCAAAACAAAGGCCTCTCATTACAAGAGAAGAGGTGTTACATGGGAAGTATCCAGATCCAACTCATTGTAAGGATGTTTACCAAGAGATTATGAAACTGATTAGAAACCTACAAGGAGATTCAAGTGTTTAAAGTTACAATCCAGGAAGTTGGATCGGATGAAAAGTGCATAAATCCCTTAGAAGCACATGGATTAGGTTAGAAAATTCTGTTAGATAATGCACAAGGAGAATATTATCCCTCTCTTAGAAGAGTGGTTGAGAGAAAAAGTACCATGTGTTGGAGGTGAGCACGAGAGGTAGGTGTTATCCCAAATTTTCCCCATAGATAAAATGTTAGCCATGACCCCACACATAAGAAACCAAAGAAATCGCATTCAAATCCTAAAATATGGAAATAGAGGGACTCTATAATGGAGTGGCAGGGCTTGCAAAAGATCAAATGACCCCGTGTAAGAAGAAATTCAAGAAACGACTTTGTCGAATGAACCCATGCTTCAAATCTAGCAAATAGATTGTAGGTGGGCTCTAAAATGGAATAGTAAGGTTGGGGAAGGATAAGATAGTTTCAAAGAAACTCAAGGATGAAAGGAGAAGGGATGACGAAGGCTCAAAGTCTGCAGGATCTGTAAATGGTTGAACGAGCCCCAAAATGACTAAGTATGGAAGAAACAACGAGATTGCTAAGTGTTCAAACAATGCACCTCCAAAGATTGAATCCAAAATGGAAAAATCAAACAAGTGCAAGACCCCCATGTGTCCTGTGCCCAAAGAGGGGTAGAGTCAATAGCTAAAAGTCAAAAGGCAGATATAGATGTGCCTAAGAAAGGACCAAGTATAAAGGTGCTACCGTAAGTAACCATGTCTAAGCCCGGTGCATCTTCAAAGGTAGATCCAAAATTAGAGACCCAAATGAGCACGGTCTCAATGCGTAGTTCAAGTTAAAAATGAGATAGAGTGGGCCCAAAATTGACTAAGTATAAAGAACCATTGGGCGACACCACTTGCTACATCAACGTAATTTCAAGGTGCAATCCAAAAGGTGATTCCCAAATAAGCACCAGACTCCTCATGTATTCAAAGACCCGAAAAAGTAAGAGTCACCATTGAAAATTCCAAGAGTCTATGGAGGATTTCACGTGTCAACCCAATGCTCCTTCAAAGGTAAAATCCCTAGCGGCTTTTCAAATAAGCATGGACCTTCCACGTGTCCCAAGTCTGGAAAAAACGACATGGTTAGGGTTGTATAGTCAAAGCAGAGATAGGCCAGTGGAGGGTGCTAAGTGTTATCACAGTGCTAATTCAAGAGTAAAATTTGGGAGAGGTTCCCAAACAAGCACCAAGCCTCCACGTGTACCTGGTCAGATGTATGGCCCTGCATAGTAAAAGGACTTAGCCAAAACATGAGGAATCTGAGCAAGCCGTAGAAGATTCCACGCATTTCAGCCTCGACATAACTCCAAAAGTATAATCCAAAAGTAGTTCCCAGACATGCACCAACCATCCACATGCTGAATTTCTAAAGACCTATTTTGACAACCAAGGTTGCCACCATTTCTGTATGGACCCGATTCAAATTTCAAATGGGAATATCTTTTGACTTAGTGCTCGAAACCCGAAAAATCTGGGACCATTGGAAATATCTCGGCCTCGTCTAGGCCATGGAGATCAGAAAATTTAATTTTGGAGAGGTTAGGTGGGGAAAAAATTAAGAAATTTCTACATGCCACTAATACAGGATCTATTTACCCCAACATCCAAATCAGATTTTATCGATCCACTGCTCATCCTACTTCGAGGCGTCGAACAATTAATTGATGGAGACATGTTAGATTTGTGGTGGATTTGTAGGAGGCATTGATGGCCAGTGGTTGAGATTTGAACTATTTTTCCCACCTCTCTCTCTCTCCTTCTTCCTTCTATGCCAAATCTATAAAGGAAGGGTCAGGACTCATTGTAAAAGGTTGGATGTTTCTGTTTTGTGCCCTCCTTCTTTTTTTTTCATGGAAGGATTTGTGGAGCCTTTTCTAACCTCTCCTTTTGGTTGTAATGCATCTATTTATTTGTCTCCACTGCAATATACTGTATCAACTCCTGAGAAATAATATATATATCTTTGGATATTTCTCGACCCTCTCATGTATTCATTGTTGTCTCCTCGATCTCTTATTGCAATTTTGGTCATCTTTTTATAGTGTTTGTATTACATGTCATGGTATATGTTACATTGTAAAACGAGTGTGTAACATTCATTTGGTGCATTACCTCATTAGCTTAGCTTATTTTCTTACATCTCCTTGACCCTATCTCCTTTGTAAAATAGATTAGATTTATAATAGATCCTTTGAAATGTATTTGTATGCACTCGAACAAAGGACTAGAAATTGGCCTTAATCTAGAGAGATCTCTAAACTCATAAGGACCCACACTTTGAGAGATGCTCCATGTTGTGCAATTAAACCGAGAGTCTTAACCCATCCGGTTGCGAGGTTCAGGGTGATGTGATTCGCACTAACAGCTTCGGCACGCCTAGTGGGACAAGAAGTCTTCATGTTTTATCGTAGCATGATTGATGTGCACTTGTTACAAGTTCTAGCTTTTAAGAAGCTTGGAAACTACACATCCGATGACTCCAAAAGGGATAGAATCCAATGGTTTGATAACCCAATCTTTCCAAGTTCATGAGAATAATACAAACAAGTTCAAGAACCAAAGAAGAGGGACTGCTTTGTCTATCTATGCACTCGTCCCCATAGAAGGGGAGAAGAACCCAGAGATCTCCATCTTCACCAAATAGATCCTTTTCAACACCTCCCCCTAGTAGGCTATTATTTCAATCAAGGGTTCTTAGGCCAATCGGATGGCACAACGAAATCCTTATGTCAATTTCATTGGCAGCAGCCCACCCACCCTTAATGCACAAAATCTAGTCCCAGTGGCAGCTTTAAAGAGCATCCCATATTTCACTGGAGAGAACAAGACTTATCCTAGTGACCACGTTCAAGACATTACAAATATTTGTGTAATCCATGAGATCAGTGAGATGGACATTACAGTAAAGTTTTTATCCTCTTCACTCAAGGGTAAAGCTTCACAATGGTTCAGGAGTCTAACAACAGGCTCTATTCAAACTTGGTACCATCTGTGCAGAGCTCTTCATGACCAGTTTGGAGAAAAAGGAGATAACATGTCCTTGTTGGAGCAACTGACAACAATCAAGAGAGATCCTAATGAGCAGTTGATAGATTTCAACCTTAGATTTCAAAGGACATGGGACAGGATTCTAGTGATTGTAAAACCCATAGATGAAGGTTCCTTCTTATACTTTCCTAGAGCTCTAAATTCTGATATTGCTTTAATGATTCAATCAATGGGAGGCACAACCTTACTGCAGCCTATGACATTTCCATAAAAGCTGAAAATAGTCTAGTTCAGGTTGGCAAGCTTGCTCCTAGGCCTCCCATGCCTCTATATCCATAATTAGGAAACCCAAGCACCATCTAGACACCCACATTAGCTCTTAGGCCTACTCCTAGGAATCAAAGTTTAGCTGAAGCCTCCACCTCATCCTCTAGTGCCTTAAAAGAGCTTCAAGAAGTTGTGAAACAACTGTAGAACCTAGGGAATGAGTTAGTAACTATCAAGAGGAAACAAGCTAGCATTTCTAGGCCATATCGGCCTTAAGCACAGATGTCGAGTGCTAGACCCACATATAAGAAAAATAGGAAACCAACTCAAGTAAAAAATCAAAACCAAGGCCAAGAAAAACTCAAGCTTCTAGGCCTTTCTCGGTCATATGATCCAAGCACATCTTAAACATCAAGGGGCTTGGTCCTAACACAAAATAATATGGCCCAAGAATATGATTGGTGTTTCCCATGCAATCAGCCACATAACCAATCAATGTGTTACAATGGTGCACTAAACAAGGCCTTGATAGTATAAACCATTGGTGTGTCACAAGATTCTATCCAAGATGAAAATCAGCAACAAGGATCTCAACAAAAGGCATCTCTAAGTGAAACTATGCTTGCCAATTGGTAAGTCAAGAATTTTGTGGAATGAATTAGATCCCTTCCCAAAGTGTAGCTACCAATACACGGTCTAAGAAAAGAAATATTAGAGAGGGATGATTATCAAACTTAAGTAATCCTCAACCCTCTATTACTCCACAAGGTATTGGCACTCAAAATGTAACTCCCAATATGTAGATTCAGTCCAAGCCACCTACCAAATCCACTCAGAATCAGTTGTGACAACCCATGTTCAAGAGAAAAATGTACCAGGGAAGGGGCAGTGAAGGATAGCTCATTTAATATCATTGAACAAATGAAGAATACAAATGTGAATGTTTCAATGTGGAATTCATTAGCCATTCTAGGACGTATAGATTTGTTGGAGAATATTATTGCCAATTAGTCAAGCTCAAATAGCCCCTAGCCGAAGAGAAAGTGCCTACCAATGTAGCCCATCCCGAGGGAAATCATGGAGAACAACAAGCTAAGAACCTTAGGCCTCCTCCATTATATGTTTCATTGATCATTGGGGACAAATTGGTACATAATTGCATGATTTATTTGGGGACAAGTAGTTTTGTAATGCCGAAACAAATAGTTGATCAACTCGGTCTCCAATACACAGTCATATCTAGAGGGATAGTGAAACTGGATGGGACAATAGTGAAAAATGTTGGAGTCATCAAAGATTTGAGCCTCACACTACATGCCTACCCTAATGTGATCTGTATTGCATAACATATCGAGTCATAGACTTTCCACCCCATTTTGCATTGTATTTGTCAAGAGACTTCACTACTAAGATTGGAGGATATTGGTCTCATTGATTGGTCGCACATGATTTTTAGAACAAGGTATGGGGCTAAGGCAACAATGATATTTGAGCCCATTACAGATTACCATATTGAGTCTTATGTGCCCAAATTAATCAATGTAAAATTTTCAACCTTTGATTTGGAGGACCTCCCACGCACTTGTGATCTGAGATACCAAGGTTGGGTGTATCCTAGACGTGACTCTCGATGAATGGGTGAACAAGAGACATGCTTATGAACCCTATAAAGAGATGGAGGATTCTGAGTTAGGAGTCTACTACTTTCATGAGGAAAATCAGCCTCTCCTCGACATCATTAAGATAAACCACAAAGATGACAATGAGGTATGACAGATTAGTCATTGATGGCTCAAGAAGTAGGCAAGGAGGCTGGAGGAGGAGCTATGATTGTCTCACCTAAAGGTATTAAATACTATTCATTCTTCCATTTCCAATTTACTTTTTCAAACAACATTGCAGAGTATGACGCTTTGGTCCATGGACCGCATTAGGCAAGGAAATGTGGAATCAATAACTCTGCAGTGTTTGGTGACATTGGACTAGTTGCTAATCAAGTCCGAGGACAAAATGCTGCCAAGAATGACTTGTTAAAAAGTTATAAGAAGCTGGGTATGGGACCTCATTGAATATTCGAGGCATTAAGTATTAACTCCATCCCAAGGAAGAAGAATGAAGTACAAGAAAAATTAGCAAAGAATTGGGGCGTGTTTGATGTTGTGGAGAATATCAAGAGTGATAAGCATCAACCCCATATCAAGTTAGTTGTAAGGCCAGCTATCCCGATTTATAACATAAGTTGGCAAGTATTTGAAAGTGATCAACAAATTATCAACTTTCTACAACAGAAGTTGAGTTCTCCTCCAAGAGTCAAGACATATTGGAGTAGTAGTATGGTGATCAAGTGGTGCAGCTGAAAACCAACAAACTACCAAAGGGTCTTGTCACTTTGGAATCAATCTTAAACCCAAATGACTAATTCCATAAAGAGAAGGAAAATATTTAGGTAAAGGGTAAAGATTCAGAACTTATTTTTATAGAAGAAGGAAAAACATTGCAGATTGGTAGGGTAAGCACTCAACAAAAAAAATTTGAATTTTCTTAACTTTGTCAAGATTTCCTAGATGTTTTTGCTGGGACTTATAAAGATTTAAGAGGTTTCAACCCAAAGCTGATACAACACACCATAGAGTTAGATCTAGGAGCTAATCCTTTTAGATAGAAGCAAAGGCCAATAAATCCCCACATTGAGCCTCTCATGAGAAAAGAATTGAACAAGCTAATTAAGGCCAATATCATCTTCCCCATTAAGCATTCGAGTTGGGTTGCTAACTTGGTACCTGTGAGAAACAAAAATGGAGAAATCAGGATATGTGTGGACTTTCATGATCTAAATAGATCATCACTTAAGGATCACTACACACTTCCATCAATGGAACATGTCTTACAATTTGTAGCTAGTTCCGAGAGGTTCTCATTGTTAGATGGGTATTCGTGCTAGAACCAAATAATGGTGAAATAAGAAGATAAATTAAAGAAAACCTTCACAACCAAATGGGGTACATATTCTTATAATAAAATGGCATTTGGACTATCAAATTCCGAGTAACATTCCGAGTGAACTATGGACATGGCATTCAAAGGCTTAATTAAGAACATAGTCCTAGTGTACCTAGATGATATCTCTGTCTTTTCAAAGAATGTTGCATACCATCTCTTTCACCATATATAGGTATTTAAGAGATGTACAAGGTTTGGAGTGTCATTAAACCCAAAAATTGTGTGTTCCTAGCTCATGAAGGGAAATTTTTGGGGCACATTGTCTCAAGAGAGGATCGACGATAAATGCTTTGAAAGGGTTAAAGCCATCCGACACTCTTGTTGCCACAACATAAAAAGTATCTCCAAAGCTTCTTGGGAGAATAAGCTTTGTTTGTAGGTTTATACCTAAATTTTATACTCTTGTGAAGCCTTTAACAATGATGTTAAATAAGAGTCTCACATTTAAATGGACAATAGAAGGGAAAGAGAGTTTTGAGGCCATCAAGCTTGGAATATCACGGCTCCAACTCTTGTTAAACCAAACTTCTCAAAAGACTTCATGATATATGTTTATTTAGGGTCGAGACACCATCTCAACCATCTTGGTCTAGCCCAACAATGAAAGTTCGTGAGAAAACCATAGCTTTCTTCAGTCAAAGATTGAAGGACTTCGAGGTAAAATACTATTTCATTGAAAAACAGGTCCTTGTTGTTATTAGGAACTTAAAGAAGTTCAAACACTTGGTCTCAAATAACAAGATTCAACTACTAGTATCTCATGTTGGTGTCAAGGACTTCCTTTTAAATAAATATTTGAATGAGAAGAGGGCAAGTTGGATCACTCGGGTAATGGAATATGACATTGAGATCAAGGTGACCAAACTGGTTAGAGGTAAGGGAATGTGTGAATAACTCACCTCCAAGTAACAAGATGAGTTAGTGGGAGAAAAAGGAGGCTGTCTTATTTCTACAGAATGATCAAGAACAACTAGCTATTAATGCACCTGCTCCATGTTAGACCCAAGCCTTGGTGTATTACATTCAAACAAGTTTGTGCCCTCTAGAATGGAACAAAGCAAAGAGAAGATACTTCAAACTACAAGCCATCCCATATGTGCTTGTTGGCGGTGTCTTGTTTAAGAAGGATATCAATAATGTTCTATTAAGGTATGTTGGGACATGCTAGATTGAGAGAGTGTTGCATGAATTCCATGATGGAGAAGTATGAGGTCACTTTTCCCCTCGAGTAACAACTCTCAAGATCATGAAAGCTGGTGATTATTGGCCTACATTATTTAGGGACTACTACTCATAGGTCAAGAAGTGTAAAAAATGTGCATTCTTCATAGGAAAAGAGAAGACAACATTCCTTCCCCTTTATCCCATTTTAGTGAATCGAAATTCATGCAATGGGGACTAGACTTCAATGGGGTGATTAACCCAAATTCAAGCCAAGGCCATAAGTGGATACTTACTACAACTATTTCAACAAGTGGATTGAAGTAATGGCACTAAAAGAAGGAAATGAATCTGACATTTTGGGTTTTTATGAAGGAATAGCCACCAAGTTTGGAGTCCCCGCCACAATTATATCGAGAGAATACAATGGCATTCATTGGTACAAGGATCATTGAATGGGCGATTAAGAATGGTGTGTATCTCAACACCTCATCAAATTATTACCCTCAAGGTAATGGCCAAGAAGATTCCACAAATAAGAAAGTATTAAGGATTATTAGAAGGACGCTTGATGAAAATCGAGAGGACTTGGGATACAAATCTCAAATAATCTCTATGGGATGATAGGATCACATCCAAAAGATCCACACGAGCTCCCCATATAAGCTTGTATATGGAAAGGAGGTAATATTGCCCATCTCATTGGAGTTTCCCAGGTTTGGAACTCATGAAATAGTTAGATCTCATTGTGTTTGAGCCTATGGCAATCATGTATGTAGAGCTAATGGAGGTAGGGGAGGCAAGAGAGCATGCAATATAAGTAATGGAAAATGATCAAGCATTGATAAAAAAGAGTTTTGACAAAAAGGAAAGAACAAGGACCTTTCAAGAAGGGGACTTAGTTCTAAAGTGGGATGCAAATTGACTAAAGCCAGGAAAACACTCCAAATTTGATGCCATATAGAGTGGCCCTTACATGATAACAGAGTGCAAGAGTAGTAATTCCTTCCAGTTGGCTAAATTGGATGGCAAAGAATTACAAATTTCAATGAACATGATCCATCTCAAACATTGCCACCGATTCAGAAGTTTCCACCCCAAGAAATATTAGCATAGGATTTTAATTTTCTTAATTACGTATGCACGTTGTTTTGTTGTACTATAGTTTGGTTTCCCTAAGTGTTGTGGCATAGGTTACTTTTTGCTCCAGGTTCTATCATTACACAATTAAACATGTCTCCAAGTGAATGTGGTATCCTTTTCATTATTCATGGTAGGAGACCCATAGTTTCCTGTAACAATTTCAAATTTCAAAATAAAACAAATACAACGTAATAAAATCCCTCTTTGAAACAGTCCATTCGGGGATAGTTGAAAGTCCCTGGTCAAAACAATTTTCTACTCTCGAAGACTTGTTTCAAGATTTCTTATGAAAATTGAGAGTGCAAGCATTGGGCTCATGGATCGAGGTAGAATCGGTGTCGAGCCATCATTATTGATTCCATGCTCAATGGATGCTTCAAGCCTACTAGTCCCTTCATGTATCATGAAAATTCCCTTACGAGTCGCCAAATTGTTATCCCAAATTTACCCCTGGATAAAATTGGTCAGCCACGACACCGCATGTAACAAACCATAGAAATCACATTCAAATCCTACAATCGGTAATAGAGGAAATTTACAATACAAAGGCGGGGCTGTGAAAGATCAAACGACCCGTGTAAGAAGAAATTCAGAAACACTCCATCAAATGAACCCATGCTTCAAATCCTACAAACATATTACAGGTGGGCTCTAAAATGGAATAGTGGGGAAGGAGAAGACAGTGTCAAAGAAACTTGAGGTTTAAAGGAGAAGCGATAAAGAAGGTTCAAAGTCTTCGAACTTTACAAAGGGTTCTTAATGAGCCCCAAAAATGACTAAGTATGGAGGAAATAGCAAACGTTGTAAAGTGTCCAAATAGCGCACCTCCAAAGATTGAATCCAAAAGGGAAGACTCAAACAAGCACTAGACCCCCACATGTCCCAGACCAAAGAGGGGTAGAGTTAATAGCTAAAATTCAAAAGGCGGACAGGGTGGGCCTAAAAAAATACTAAGTATAAAGGTGCTAGAGGAAGCAACCATGTGTTAGCCCGACGCATCTGCAAAAGCAGATCCAAAAGATTAGACCCAAATGAGCATAGGCTTGCCACGTAGTTCAAGTTAACAAATGGGACAGAGCGGGCCCAAAATTGGCTAAGTATTGAGAACCAGCAGATGGTCCACGTGTTACATTATCGTAATTTTAAGGAGTGGTCTAAAAGGAAATTCCCAAACGAGCGCTAGCTCGCCATGTATTTAGGACCCAAAAAAGTAAGAACATCAATTAAAAAGTCCAAGATTTTGCATAGGCTTCCACATGTCAACCTGAAGCTCCTTTAAAGGTAAAATCCCGAACAGGTTTTCAAATAAGTGTGGACCTTCCAGTGTCCTGTGTTCGAAAAAAGGGACAGGGTTGGGGATGGATAGTCAAAACAAATAAATGCTAGGAAAGGGTGCCAAGTGTTAGCACGCTGCTAATTACAAAATAAAATTTGGGAAAGGTTCCCAAATAAGCACCAATTCTCCATGTGTCCTTGGTCATTGTATGGCCCCTCGCTAATTAAAAGGACTTAACCAAAGCACGAGGAAATTGAGCAAGCCGCGAAGATGCCACATGTCATCGCGGTGTAACTCCAAAAGTATAATCTAAAAATAGTCCCCAAATATGCACCAGCCCTCCACGTGCCCAATTTCTACAAACCCGTTTTGACAACTTGTTGGCACCATTTCTATACGGACCTGATTCAAATTTTAAATGGGTATATCTTTTGAGTCAATGCTCGAAATCTGAAAAAATTGGCACCCTTGGAAAGATCTCAGCCTCGTCTATGCCATGGAGATCTAAAACTTTAATTTTGGAGAGGTTAGGTGGTGAAAATGACGAAACGTCTTCATTCCATTAATACAGATCTATTTGCCCCAATAACTAGATTGGATTTGATTCGATCCACCGTTCCTCCTCCTTTGAGGAACTGAACAAGTAATTGATGTAGACATGATAGATTTGGGGGTAGATTTTCAGAGGCATTGATGGTCGAGTGGTTGATCTTTGAACTAGTATTGCCACCTCTCTCTCTCCTTCTTCCCTCTATTCTCGAATCTATAAAGGAAGGGTCGGGGCTCAATGTAAAAGGTTGGGCATTTCTGTTTTGTACCCTCCCATCTTATTTTGTTCACGAAGGATTTGTGGAGTCATTTCTAACCTCTCCTTCGCGTTGTAATGCAATTTTTGCTTACTGCCATTGCAATATACTATATCGACTAAATAATGTATTTGTTCAGGATTTTTCTCAACCCTCTCATGTATTCGTTGTTGTCTCCCCGATCTCTTATTGCATTTTTGGTCATCTGTGCATAGTATTTTAATACATTTCATGCTTTGTGTTAAATTGCAAAATGAGTGTCTAATATTCCTTTGGTGCATCACCTCGTTAGATTATTTTATTTTCTTGCACCTCCTCGACCTTGTCTCCTTGGTAAAATTGAGTAGATTTAATATAGATCCTCTACAATCTATTTGTATGCACTCAACAGAGGAATGGGAACCAACCTTAATCCAGAGATCTCTCTCAACTCACAATGTCCTACGGTTTGAGAGATGATCCATGTTGTGTAATCACACCGAGAGTCTCAACCCATCAGGTTGCGAGGCATTCAGGGGTGTTATGATTATGCACTAACATTAGGTCTTCCATGTAAATCTTCCCCATCGTAGTATTGATTATGATAAGGAAATCAAATTGAATGCAATTCTAAATGGTTGGCTCTTGAGAAACATTCTAATTGAAATGGGCACTTTGAGGTCAATGTTCTCACTTTAGATGCATGGAATCGGATGGGAAGACCCCCATTATAGCTATCTTCAAAGTGTTATATATGGAAAATATGACAAATGCTATGCCCATAAGAGTATTTAAGGATGCATCCATAACCATCAAAGGGGAAAATTTTACTCGAGACTTTGAAGTCTTACCACTTGTTGAGGTAGATAACCTGCAACCCTACTTGGATTCCTTGATGCTATAAGAATAATGTTGACTTGTGCTTTAACAAAGAATAGATAAGTTTTGAGAACAATGAGGAGCATGTCGTTATTCGACAAACAGATGGGAATTTTACACCCTATATAGAGCCTTTGGGAGAAGAGGACTGGATAGAATCTCTGTGCACACCATTATAGACCCCGGGTTATTCATCAATCAAGAGAAGGAGTCCTTCAATGGAAGATGCTTAGTCTATGAGTGATACAAATAATGTTTCATATGACAATTGGGCACATGGGACCTACGAGTTGATTGGAAGATAGCTTAAGGGATCATTACTCGAGCTATGAGAGCACACACCGTTAGGTGCTTGAGAGGATGACAGCTTAAAAATTTATATTGGGGAAGGGAACCCCGACGTCTTGCTACATGCGATGGAGGTACAATTAACTTGTTAGATAGAAAGGAGGAATATGATGATGTATGCCTTGCAGACAGACAATATCATGTTGTTGGGAAACCCATCGAGACAACCTTCTAGAGTGACACGAGGTGAGAATATGTAGTGCCCAAATTTTACACACACATTTACAACAGTAAAATATGAGAATAATTTTTTTTTACTTACATTACTCACTACACACGACACAAAGATGGGCTCTAAGTATAGAAACTCGACTCACATAGACATAAGATAACAACATAGGCATGTCGATGCCACACTTTTCCCAATGAACGAATACTAGCAATGCCCCAACCACAAAAAGAAGACTCAAGGATGGGCAAACCCACAACACATCTTTTCTTTAATTGTATTTTAGTTTACGATTAACATTCCAAGAACATTATTGTGCAAGGATAAATTTCTCATTTGTCCACCTATAGATTCTAAGTTCATACCATGGTTAAATTATCACTCACCCCTTTTAAGTTGGTTTCTTATTCTTTACAAAAGTTTCCATAACTTGCATTCTTATTTGTCATAATTCAAAAGCATATAAAGTACTTAATTATCTTGTCCTTATGTTAAGAATCTTCTTCTCAAACATATATTCAATGTCTACTTTTTTACTCTTACAACTCATGTGAATGTGACATGGTGTCCATATAGTGATATTAGGATTTAACAGAGATTTAAACACAAGATAGCTTTTTACCACAAAACATTCCTCAATCACGAGTAAGGTTATTTCCCTACTATAGTTATTCCAATTCAAAGACTTGAGGAATACCAATTTGATTTATATATGTATTTTGTTTTCTCGAAAGTTGATCACACCAAGGTAATTCATATTATTTGAAGCAAATGCACATATTTTATTGAGTTATCATGGTCTTCAAAAGTGGCATTATTCCAAACCTCCACTCTCGTATTTACTTTTATATGCTTTATTTTCTACGTCACATTATGGTCTTATTTTTGGCATTGCCTTGTACAAGGAGTTACGAAGTGTTTGTCTAACCTCTTGAAGACATGAATGATTAGAAGACTTGAAGCTACACACAAAACCTAAGTTAACATCCAAATCAACGGAGGTTTAGATCAATTCCAACTTCATCTAAGGGTCTACCCCTCAACTATATAAGATATTTAAGTGAGGGGACAAATTTATGCTAAACCACCATCCAAAAAGGACCATGGTGTTATGTTGAGAGAAACCAAGGTAACACATTTAGCTGAGTGGAGCTAAGGGGTTCATTAACAAGAGTTTAAGGCCTAGAACAACTAAGTCACAACCTCCATCCATGTCATCTGGATCCAACAGGGTTTTCACTCGATGAAGAACTTTGATTTTAAATCTATCTTTGGATGATAGGGTAGTCCTCTAGGCTACGAAGGAGGAGTTAGCTCTACATACTCCAATTGAAGTTTGAGTGTCTCTCTCCTATCTACCAGGTTCATGACAATGTCACTAACTATACTGACTAAGACGATAGACCCATTCTTGGGCTCTTGTTTAATCAAACTAGAAGCTTTCATCAAGTGCAGAGTTTAATTTCATTCTACGGTTTTCAATGTATTCTAGGGTAAAAGTAACACACATGAAAACAAGTTATACTCCTATATTATATAAGGATAGAGTGTTTTCGATTAAATCTCTTTATTACATTTGCAAAGTATGAATGCACAAGATGACTCATTAATCACTTATTGAACACAAATATGCACTACAAGATATTACTTCAAATTTGTTTACCTTATATCAATATCAATCCTTTTTTTTTACCATGTGTACTATGAATCAAATTGAACCTATGATTAAATGCACATTTCCTAGATGTCCTTGAAACTAGCATCTCATACATATCAACAAATTATCAAATATAACCTTTTGTAACATGAGACTACATTATACATTTATTCATTTAACAATGAACTATATAAATTACAATGATAATTAATGCATTACACAACACCGTTACGTCATCATTCTTTCATCCTGTAAAAACCACGTGAGCAAGATATCAGAGATAAATCGTTGGCATGGCATCCACCCTAATCTAACATAATTATCATTTTTCAATTTCCCATTTATATATGATAGTAATTACAATTTGTAATTGAAATAAAAGGTTTAGAGACATGTATTCATTACATTTCATTTTAATTATTTTTGTAACCTAGGAGAGAGAAAGAGTAGGGAAGAGAGAGGAAGCACCATTTGTCAAAAATTCTATTTTACACAACAAGCTACACTATAGAGTTTTAAACAGTTATTTACATGTGTCAAAAGTATCTATGGGGTTGGGAAACCCACCAACAAATCCCATGACTTCCTATTTTTACAATTTCGAATAGCTACAAAAACATTCAAAATGGGCTTGGAGGCTAAGAAACCACTTCCAAAAGTTTTGTTTCAATGAGAACAAATGCCATGATTCAATTTATACGTGTCCCCGGATATACCAAGAGTTCATAAAGCAACTAACATAATTGGGATAAGATGAATGGCTCATGTTTGGCGGCTAGTTTTCCGGGGCCATTGGTCATAGTTGACCTAGTGTAAAACGAACAAAAGTTAGTTCAAGGGCTTGGAAAACCACGTCCAAAACTGATGTTCGATGGATGATCATGCAATGAGACACTTTTTACAAGTTCCCCTATATAAGAAGAATTCATCAGAGTCGACGGACTGAGAACTAGAAAAAAATTTTCAAACGGCGACAAGTTTTCTGGAGTGACAAGTTGAAATTGGTCCAGTCAAACCTCATCAAACTGTGATCGGAGGCCTATAAAATGGCTTTGCCAAACTATCTAGAAAAGTGTTTTTCCCTAAACTGAATGTTCCATGTAATTTTCTAGTATAAACACTAGAGGTTTGCGAAGATGGGAAATAATTTCTCTATCCAGGTTTCAAATGGCGGTTCAAAACGAAAGCCAACTTTCTAGATTTAACAACTTTCTGCTGCTATAAACCAAAGGTAACAGGCTCTATAAGAGCATCAAAAGGATAACATATGTTCATTCGAGGTCAATCTTAGGTTCAAGGTGAATCCTCGCATACCAAGGTACATGAATGAAACTTAACATCTCATTTTCAGGGTTACGAAGAGTACTTAATGAGTCTTCAAAAATGCAAAAATTAACTATTTAAACAAGGAGATGGTCCACATTATTACTGGAAAGTCAATTTCATCTGGTCAATAAAACAATGTTATAGCAATCTAGTTGGGTAGGAAGTTCTCTACATCACCTCGGAATGAGGGTGGAAGTTCCTAGTTTAAGGTAAATGAGTTATTTTGACTTCATGAGTTACAACATGATATTTCATTATTTTTACAAGAAGTTGAAATAAACATTAAACTGTATTAAAATCCTAATATTTTAAAATTATATTAAGTTGCAAAAGAGAACTAAAACATGAGAATTATGAGAGGTAAGGGGAGATGAACCATGCCTGGGAGGAATGGAGTCTTTCAAACCTGCAGCTTTGGTTCAACATCTTGCTCCTCTGAGGCATCCTCATAGACATATCCCCAAGGTGAGAGAAGTTTTCCTGAACGCACAGGACCTGATCTTATAGAATTTCCATGGTCATAGAAAGTGTGCATTCGGCCCTTGAGCATCAAGTTCCTAACACCACCTCCTATAGTAGCAGCAACTGCCGATCCATTAACCCTATTACTCACGCCTCTGTAAGAAGCAGAACCATCTTCACCAGATTCTGAAGCCTTACTCTCCATAAAATTGAGATTTGGTGTAGATCCTATAAAAATACCCCTTCTTTCTGCAGCATGCTCATTCCCATTTTCTTTCCTTCCTATGATAGGAAGAGACATACCAAAAGTGCTTATCTTGCTTACAGTGCCATATTGAACATTGTCAGTATCACTTGAGAATGCATGGTTGTGGCATATCACTGCAGTTGGGAAGTCGGAAGTAATCCTAGATTTATTTTTGTCAAGTTCAAAATCATTATCGTTAATCAACACTGAAACTTCTCTTATTCCTCTTCAGGGGTAGGAATGCCTTGGGGAACTATTGTCAAAGGAGTGCTAACTTTCTCCTTTACTTCGTACTTGCTTTCTTTCTCCTCGCCATCGTTCTTCTCCTTCTCTTCAGTTACTGTCTTGTAAGTTGTAACTTTTCTTCCCCGGGATCTAGATTGGACATTGTCAGATGAAGGTAAAGCAGATGTTGTCACCACAGTGGCTCTCTTGTTTCTACCTTTTCTTGCAGTCTGTGGAGCAGTGTTCACTACAAGCAGAACCATCTACAGCAACATCATGGTGTGCTTTCATTACGAAAAGGTCTAACTCCAGTTTCATAAGCCTCCCACGATATGCAGCAATCTCAGACTCTACCCTGCCAATGCACCCCAGAGTTACACATTTTCCATTGATTATGCTTCCCTTCCAGTGCTCTCCGACCTCTTCCCTACTCTAAAGCTTCCATTTTGGAACATGCTGACGTATGCTGGCAAAGAAAACTTAGCAAGTTGGAGACCTATTTGTTGCACACATGAAACAGTGTGACTGTCTCTTGAGGAAACCCACACCTTCGTATGTTGTAATAATCACATTCCATGAGAATATATTTCATTCTTTCATCTGGTCAAATGCAAGAAAGGATTCCTCACTAATAGTAATGGGAGAATACTGTTGCATTTTGTCCATTATTGTTTTTGGAAGAGAGATTGGGATCTGCTAAGCACTTGATGTGTTAAAAATTGAACACAGAGGGGTTTGTACATTTTCCATATGCTCTTGTATTTTTGATGCAGGAAGGATGTGAACAGAGGCACTAAGTGTTCTTGAGTACTCTATAAATGCTTGGTAAAATTGTTAGCTCCTTGTAGATGCCACACTACTCATCAATGCTCAATGCCACAATCAAACTGGCATAAAATATATGAAGTGACTACTGTGACTCAAGATGCTTTTCATTGTCCAATGTAGGTACCATTTCATGGCGAAGGAAAAATGTGATTTGCAGGAACAAAGTGTAAGCCAGGTTAGCCACAAAATGACCAGAATTACTCTTACCCCAATGCATGGGTTAAAACCTAGGCGTGAATAAAATATTGAAGGCAGCAGGTCAGACTTAATTAGAAGACAACTAGAATGGAAGAACAAGGACAAAAAGGCGGCTAAAAGTGAGAGCTACATTTGACGTAGTACTAAATACTTTATTATTTTATTTTAAAATTTGTGTGGGGCACTACGAGAATTAGGGTCTTTGCTAGGTTTTCTAGGAGCAAAATAACCTCTGCAATACACAAATATCATGGGAAGGAGTCTTCCTCATTCCACATCAAAGAGTGTGAGGGAACCTAGATGATGGGTTTGGAATCTTTTCCAAATTATATATGGCTGCATAAGTTCTATTCCACCTTCCAGGTTTTTTGTGCACATGGTATATTCATTCGAGTTGCGTCATAAGATGGAAAACTGACATAAACCGACATTGGATATTATTCCTACTTTTGGCTATCAAATTTTGAAGCCATCGGTGAATGAGGCATTACAGGTAGTCAAGCGCCTTACTCGGGAAGATAGTTGCATGAATGAGGACCAAATTCGGATTTAGTAGGAGAACTTGAATTGGGGGCGTGCTTCATAGAAGAACTAGAAGAAGATATGAAGGAGGTGCAAATTAAGCATGCCTTCCTGGAGAAATAAAAATGAAAGTTAGTCTATTTGACTCATGACAAGGAGGTGAAAAACTTGGATGTTAACCATACAAAAAGTATGTGCGAAGTATTAGATAAAGAAGATGAGAAAATGTGCGCATACCATGAGCCCTTGAAAATAAATAAAGTTAACATCGGTATAGAGACAAAGCCGAAGGAAGCTATCATTGGAGATTACTGGATAAAACAAGAAGTGTCAAAAATCATTGATCTACTGCATGAATTCCAAGATTTTTTCCTGCATGGGTACCACAAATTAAAAGGAGTACATCCCTCATTGGGAGAAATGAGGATTAAGTTAAAAGAGGGTGCGCGCCCAATTTAGAAGAGACCTTATAGGATGACTCTTAATCTACACATCAAGGTTTAAAAGGAGATATATAAGATGATAGAATCCAGTATAATTGAGGAAATTGAAGAATCTAAGTGGGTGAGCCTGATGGTAATTAGTATTAAAAAGGATGGAAGGATAAGGATTTGTGTTGACTATAGGGACTTGAATGTTGTGTGTGTCATAGATCCTTTTCTAACCCCATTTACTAAGGAAATCTTGGAAGGAGTAGCAGGGTGAGAGATCTATTCTTTTATAGATGGATTTTTAGGTTATCACCAGGTAAGAATTGTGAAGGAAGACCAGGAGAAGACTAATTTCACCACTAAATGGGGAATTTTTTCTTATACGGTCATGCCTTTTAGATTGAAGAACATGCATACTATTTTCTCACACATTATCATATAGGCCTTTCAAGACTTCATACATAAGTTTCTACAAATTTACCTAGATGATTAGATGCTATATGGGTTAATAAGAGACCATTGTGACAACATGAGGTTGATGATTGATAGATGCGAGCATTTTAGTATCTTTTTTAACATTAAGAAGTGTGTCTTTGCTACCCCAATTGGCATTTTACTTTATCACATCATATATAAGGAAGGCTTATTAGTAGACTTTGTAAAAGTAGATTTTATCTTAGCTTTATAGAGCCTACTAGTTAAAGCATTGTGTGCGATTCTTCGGGAAACATGAGATATTACAAAACAATTATTAAATCCTATGCCATGATTTCTATGCCATTAGATTATTTGTTGAAACATAAAGTGAAATTCCATTGGGGTGAGGTGCAACAGATGGATTTTGACACACTAAAGGATAGACTTTCAACTGCGCCCATCCTGTGGTTTCCCTCTTGTGATAATCCCTTTTATATGCACATAGATGCGTCAGATATGGTGATTAGAGTGGTGTTAGCACATCCTAGAGAGGGGATTGTTTACCATCCCTTGTTTTTTCCTAGGAGGAAGTTAACTCATACAAAATAGAATTATACGACCACGGAGTGCGAGGCATTGTTAATGATCTACGTGCTACATAAATTTAGGAAGTATTTTCTAGCAATGCCTTTCATTTTCTACATGGAAAACATGGCATTAGATTACTAGGTGAACAATCATGTTTTGCAAGGGCACATATGTCGATGGGTCTTATTGTTTCAGGAGTTTAATTTTACGGTTGTGGTGAAACATGGGAAGAACAATTTAGGACTGACCATTTATCACATAGTGACTTAGAGAGGACACGTAAAGCATTGAGGACACAATGCCAAATGCATTTTTGTTTAGATTATTGTGCACATGCTCTTACTTGGAGGATATTGTTGTTTTCTTACAAATCGGTGTGGTGTTGGAAGGAATGAAGGCATTAGAGAAGAAGCAGTTGGCTATATGCATCATGCCCTATATTTTGATTGGAAAAGACATGTACAAGATAGGCCAAGATGAGGTTTTGAGCCGGTTTGTGTTGTAACATGAGCATACTATCATGGAAGAAGCTCATGGTAACATTGCAGGAGGTCACTATGTAGAAAAATCTACCACATGCAAGATCCTATTGGCTTACATTTGGTGGGAAACAATTTACAAGGATTGTATTGAATATTGCAAGGCATGTGATTGTTGTCATCACCTTGGTAAAATACAATGAAGAGATGAAATGTCACTAATACCTATTGCTAGTGTAAGCCATTTAAAAGTGTGAAATTGACTTTGTGGGCCATATTTCCCCAGCCATGCGTAGGATAGGATTGCACTATATTATCACTTGTAAAGATTATCTTACAAGGTGAGCAGAAATGGTTCCTATAAAGGATTGTATGATGGAAAAAGAAGCTAGGTTCTTATGGGAGAACATAATCAGCAGGTATGGATGTTCATTGAGCTTAACGAGTGATAGGGGTACACATTTCTTAAATGATATTGTTTGAATCTTGTTGGTAGAGTTTATGGTGGCGCATCACAAAACTATGCCCTATCACCCTTAAGCTAATGGAACTGTTGAGGCATTTAACAAGATATTAAGCCACATGTTAACAAATATTTGTGATGTCGAAAGAAGATACTAGGATGATAAAGTCTCTGTAGTGCTATGGGCATATAGAACAACTTATAAGTGATTGAACAAGGCCACACCCTTTCAATTGGTGTTTGGCATTGAGGCAGTTGTACCTATGGAATTCATGTTACAATATCTTTGTATTACACACACACAGGAGGATTGGGTGAAGAACAAGAATTAGAAAAACACATTGATAAACTTATAGAGTTAGATGAGAAGTGTGCCATTTCTAGATGGATTTAGAAGATGGAGAAAGATGACAAAAGGCATGGCATGATTGTCATATTAAAAACAAGAAGTTTGAGGTTGGGTAGATGGTTCTATTTTATGATTCTAAGTTTCTACGCCACCCAGAGAAGCTTAAGGTACATTGGTTGGGACAATATATTATCACCTATATACTTTATTTATGCACTTTCCAGTTACAAGTATTGGATGGCACAAGGTTTCCCAGTTTCTTATACGATAGTAGGTTGAAGACATATTAAAGATAAGTCTTTGGTGTTTTTGTAAATAAGGCAAAGATTACAAGTTAGCATAGAATTTACCTTAATTAATTTTCCTATTTATGTGTTTCCTTTCTTCACCTCTTTACTTTTCCTTTATGTTCTATGTTTTTCTATCATTGGCACGACGGTAACCAAATACATTTTAAGTGATTTCATGTGTAGAGAGAACGCACATACTTCTAGAGTGGGGTAGATTTGCGTTTAAATTTGAAAAACAATTGCATATTTTTAATGAAGATAGAGTGTTGGAGAACTCATTCTAGGATGAATAGAAAAAGGAAGAAGACTAATTTGTGTAGAGGAGGTGTTCAAATGTGTGCCTGTGTAGTGAAAAAGGTGTTCGAATTTGTGTCATAATAAAGGTGTCTTGGAAAAAAATGAGTTGAGTATAGACCACTTAAAGAAGCAACAATCAGAAGTATAACATGAGGTAGGAAATGGTATAACTACTTGGTGGACAACACAAAGGTTATGTACTTCAACATGGTGAGGCATGCAAAGCAAGTTTGTGGAAGTAAATTAGTGTCACCATGCCGAAGGTTACAATCAGTAGCGCACGAAGGAGAGTCATGAAAGTTGACTTAAGTGATAAAATTACTTTATTAAAAAGTGAATTTAAAAACACATGGGTCAAGGACATCGAGGTTATGAAAAATTATAAATAGAGGGTAAAGGTAGTCATTTCAACTACTTTTCCTTAGAATTTTATTTTTCTCCTGAACTTGAAGTGCAACGAGGGTTTTGAGAAGAAAACAAGGTACTTGTCACAAACCAATGGAGTTGTGTCTTGATATTACAGTGTAACAAGAGGAGGATAAGATAATAGAGTAGAAAGGGGTTGTGTGAAGGAGAAGCGATTGAAGTCATCAAGTTTGGGTAGATAGGGAAAATTCAGAAGCACCTAGGGCACGGGAAGAAAAATAGAGATGACACCAAATAAGAGTAAGAATAAGAGACCAGTAGTGGAAAAGGAAGAACCTGTGGAAGTTTATTTAGAAATGTAGTACCCTCTAGGGGTTATTAAGGTAGAGAAGTGGAGCTCAAAGTTATATAGGTGTAAAATCAGCAATTTCAAGAAAAGAACCACCGAACGTGAAAATCTAATGTGAAAGGATTTGTATAAGGAGATCCCAAGGTTGGATGAACAAAGAAACTTTAACATACATGATTTCGTGATGAAGGAGTTGCAAAAGAATGGGGTTTTACAACTTTGGGAGCTGTCATTTTCCCCTAAACCCACACCACTTTTTAGATGGTTGATGTCACGAGTGCATAAAGACTTCTTCTAATTTTTAGGGAGGAAGATGAGACTCATAGGAAATTTAATCCATAGGGTAACGGGCCTACGAAATGCTTTGGTGAGGACATGGTCCTCAATTTGGGTGCCATTGCAAAAGTGGAAGAGTTAGAAAAATAGTTAAATTTTTAGAAGGGGGAAGGGCTTAAGTTCTTGTGGATCTTCTAAACTCAACATTGAGATTCTCCTTATGACTCATTCGTTTCAAATAAAGAGCATTAGAGAGATGGAAAGACATAAACAAGTGGTTATTGTACATGTCCTATAGATTTTCCAAGCGGGCACAATACAAATTTGCACAATTTATTACGGATAGTATTATTTAGGAGGTACAAGGTAGAATAATTTAGGAGTGAAAAACTTGGGAGTCCATACTTGTTATTAGTTATTTAATGAGAAATCAATGTCCCGATGGACTAGAATGAAACATGTGGGTTTACCCACTTGCGGACATGTCTCCCACCGTAGAATTTAAGCAATTCACTTTTGAGGGGTCCATCTCAAACACCTATAAGGAACAAATAAACAAGTTGTATGAGAGGCTACGTGAGAGATTTTTAAAATGAATGATGCATCACACACGAGCTACCACAGATTATTGGGGACTAGGAGTAGTTCGTAGTTACACAACACTTGTTTGGCACATTTTGTGATGGAAAAAGGAGAATTAGGGGCACGGTACAAAATTACATTTGCATTCAATTCTACAAACCTAAAGTACCCTATCAACTCGGTGGAAGGACACGTAGTTTTTAACATTCGATGTGAATAAGGTGGATGTTGATGTGCACACCCTTCGCACAACATACAAATATAACTCGAGGCCAACATATGTGGAGGCCTTGGATCCTAACTTTCTAGATCTGTACCCGATATCAATGTTGCCATCAAGGGGTACATGAATCAGTATTTGTAGATATTTCACCTAAGAAGCAACAAGGAGTTTAGGTGGAGGGTAGAGAAACTACCTTCCCAAGGAAATTTTAAGCGTTGATCCCACCAATAAAGTGGTTTAGGAAGAAGAAGAGGGTGAAGGGAAGTTGGACACTTCCTGGAAGAGAAGATACTATACGTACTAAGGTAGTAGTGGGGGCACAAGTATATCACAGATAAACAACACTAAGGACTTGTAAGTAGAGCACAAAGAAGGTGAGTTACCTAGAGGAGAGAAGTTGGAATAGAAGAAACAAAAGGTACGATAGCTTTCAAGTTATATAATAGAAACAGTTCTGTAAGAAGATACCACATTTTCCAGAGAGGAAATCGAGGCTAAGCTCGAGGAAGAAGAGAAGAGAAGGGCTGAAGAAACCAAGGTGTTGGTTGATGCACGTGCTAAGGAGAAGGCTCATTCTATTGAGGAAACTTAGAGTCTAGTGTAATCGTCTCCTCCTACATAGCCCATGAAACAGAGGGAAGAAAATAAAGGACACACCTTTTTCATAAAGGAGGATAAAGGATTCACTCCAGGATCAAAGAAGCAATGAACAAAGCACAAGGCTATAAGGAATAAGTGGATGCCTATGTCCCCACATATGGACTTCATGGATGATCCCGCGAAGGTGTTGTATGCAAGATTTCAAGGTAGCCTCCATGTAGAGAAGATACATTTGTGGTCTATTTTGGATTAGACTAGGGGTGAGACAATAATAAGGAAAATGATTAGCTAGAACATGCATTTCCATACAGAGGATCCTGAGTTCAAGGTCAATGATCATGTGATCGAGACCATTCATTTGAAGAAGAAGGAAGGAGAGACATACAAGGTGGTGGATCCAAGCCACCTCACCAATGAGAAGGAATGCAACATGCTTTAAAATATGTCTTCAAAGGTGGTAAAACATAACTTAGACATAGGGGCAACCATTCAAACCTTGGTTGTGGAAAATAAAGGGAAGGAGAAGGAAATAGAGAGATTACACCAAGGGTTAAAGGGGGAGTAGGTGTAAACCAAGGAGGCATATGATCAAGTGGGTGCCTTTGCTAATAGTATTTTTGGGAAATGTCTAGCAAGACTGGTAAGCCAAGTCATGAAAAACTATGGTGATGAAATGGAGTAACTAGAGGACTCATGGGAATGTTTCTAGAAACATCAAGGATGGTGCATGGCCTACTTCTGAAAATAACAAGATCACTATAGAATCCCACATAACTTTGCTCAAGGACTTGCTCACCCAACTCAAGGAAGAAAATATACTAGTAGATAGGA
This sequence comes from Taxus wallichiana var. yunnanensis, assembly GCA_018340775.1. Classification (NCBI taxonomy): domain Eukaryota; kingdom Viridiplantae; phylum Streptophyta; class Pinopsida; order Cupressales; family Taxaceae; genus Taxus; species Taxus wallichiana. Next base: position 737,916,155 of record CM031244.1, read on the forward strand.
ATTTCACACAATGCCGAAGTGCAAGCCCATCATTGATGCACAAATAATATATGAGGAGGCCACCCTCAAAGCCTTGCAAGAGAATCCCCACATAACAAGTCCAATCACACACGTTGATTGTTGATAGCACAACACAAAAGGATAAAATAAAGATAAAGTGCAAGAAGTTATAGTTCTATATTGGAAAAATCTTGGACTCCATTACTAAATGTATGGATGATTTTGATCATATTTGTGCAGAGTCGATGGTGGTGATTAAGGAGTTTAAGGAGAAGGTTGAAGAAATCACATCAAATAGTGTACCCATCATCATAGGGGAAGTGTCGGGAAAGCTCGATAGAGTTGGAGGCATGGAGAAAATTTAAATGGGAAATAGATGAGGAACTCCCCAAATTAATCCACTTGCTCATCTAGGTGGTGGTGGAAGATAAGTTTCTTTTTTCTTAGATGGCTTTTGGTCGATAATTTTTTTCTGGGAATGCAAAGGATTACCATGGGTGGAAATCAAGCTAGTATGGGGTAATTTTGAGCCCTTTAAATAAACAAGTACTTGATGTACGAGAGGGTTGTTATGTAGAGAAGCAGGGCATGAAGGAACACAAAAAGGTAAATTTAGGGAATGTGCCAAAGCTCGGGCCCAAAGCGGATGGGTTAAGGACTTAGTCACTTTTTGGACTATGGATAAAGTTGTGTTAAAGGAACACATGGAAAGGTGACCAGATTCAGTTATGGATAAAGTTAAGCTATGAATACTTGCAACTCAAGGAAAGCATATTCCTAGGTATCATTACGGTTATCATGAAAGGATTAGGAGCTATAAAAGTGGAGTTAGTTACGGCTAGTTAACATCTACATGTTGAGGATACTTGAGTAGGGAAAGACATGATGACATTTGGCATGTTCTTGGGAAATGATGGAGCAGTTAGAGGAGATTCCTTTGAGTCCCTTCTTATGGATTAATTTGCATGACATCAAGAGAAAAAGGGGAAGCAGATGGATAGAGTGGTAATTAGGGAAAGTATGTGGGAAGTCTCTACTTTAACTTGTGTGATAAAAATCATTATAGGAAGCATTGAAACTTTGTCGTTATATCCGGCCCATGTATCAATCTCTTGATGTATATTGGCTACTACAAAAACTTGGGAAATAATAGATAATTTAGTATTCTAAATATCTATGTCTAAGGGTTTAAAATCTTGTATGCTTTACACTAATACTTGTTTAGATCCAATTATGTAATGCTATTTTGATGTTTTCTTTCATGTTATGGTGCATCGATGTATGGTTCAAGCACTGTTACTTTATTTGTTTTGATGGATGCATATATTACTATTCCTAGAACATTCCTCCATTAATGATAAGTATTCTTACAAATCTCACATAAAAGAGGGGCTCGAAACCTATTTTCTCCTCAGTGAGTACTCTGTCTAGGATGCGTGATATGATAACGCACTTGGGGTTTGAAATAGAGTTAGAGGTAAGTAATGAATACACAATTTTTGTGATCGTATTTAATAAGCATGCAAACTTACTAAGTATATCGGGTTCTAGTAAATTTCACTATCTATAGTAGATTTAGTCATAGTTACTTAGAGTTTTCTTGGCAAATCAAAATGGTAGTTATTTTCTTATTTATGAAGCATTGTAATTCATCATTCAATGAAAAAGAAGATATTTATTTTATTTGAGTTCAAGATATTTTCATTTTATTGTGTGTGTGTTATAGTTTTGCTACATTACTCAAATTTGTATCCCAACATTTAAAGGTTGGTGGAAAGGGAAACTTATCATAATGAGTTAATTATAAAATTTCAATACAAAAGAACATTATAAGCACTTTATATTAATTAATTAATGGTAAATTCAAATTAAAAATAGAAAAGAAAAATATAAAGAGATAAAGTTAAATAAGAAAAAAAAAGCACTTAATGTTATTACTCTCCCATAGGAGAAAATGCGACCTCTTTGGAGGATGAAAACTATGGGGAAAATCATTAAATATGAGGGTTGAAATTTGATTGGAAGTTGGGAGGATATTAGTCCCATTAAATTTATAAAATACAATTTACTTGCATGTAAAAGAAATGATTTTCTATTTTATACAAATCTGAATTTTGTTTGAGCCTATGATCTTAAAAATATATTTCTAATTACAAAACCTTTACAAATATCTCTTGAGGATGAAAAACCTCTAAAGAGATCTAGTATAAGGATGAAAATTCTTCTCCTAGTTGAGATAATTATCTACACATTCCATTCCAGATCAAGGAGTAAGTTGATTTTCTAGTGGTTTTTCAATTTTTTATTGAAGGTTGTAAGGTTGCAAATTTTCACAAGGGTTTGAAGAGAAAAGTTGTTGTTTTTTCTTTTTATTTTCAACCATTTTCTAGAAGGAGAGACCTAATTTGAGAGCTAGTTTCTAGAGTTTCAAAGCTATTTAGGTTTAGATTTTGATCTTTGTTCATATGTCTTATATCCGGGGAACAAATCATCCCACTTTGATAATTTTTGGTTCATAGATTTAGCACTTTTCTACTCGTGTTTGAGGGAAGATGTCTATAGAAATGTAATGAATTATTTCATCATTTTTATGCCCAAATATGGTATTTCTTTGATGATTTCATTTTTAGAAAAAAAAATTGTTGTGTTTTCATTAAAAATTCTATGTTTTTATTGCATATTTGGTGGGTTTCCATCTCCATTCCAAGTCACCATTTCTAGATAAAAATCAGATATGCATTATATGTTTCTCTTATATTTTCTATAATCTATATGTGGTCTTTGGTATTTCCCTAAAATCTATTTGGGAGGTAAAAATAGTGAATTTATGGACATTACAATGGTATTAGAGTATTGAATCCTCCCATCCCGTGAGGAAATCAGATCTAAATGTAATCAATGAAAATCCACATAGTCTACCAAAGAAGGAATACACTAAATGAGCTAAAAATGGAAGATCAAGATCCAAGAGGGAGCTACATGGATAAAGTCATCACAAGAATTCAAAGAAAATTGTTGCAATTAATGAGAGAGAATAACGAATAAATGTGGCATGCATTCAATAGTTGCACTAGAGAATTTCCAATGATCCTCTAAGGGAACAATGTGTCTACCAACTAAGGAGAAAACAAAAATGGAAAAGGAAGCTCTACGGGACCAACTATGACCTCTTCCAAGCCTACAAATCAGAATTTCAGAGCTAAGTTTCTCCAAAGAGAGAAACCAGATTAAAGAAAAAGACCAAAATGATGTTGATGATATAGAAGTATGAGGTGATGAGTTTACGAATATTAGTTACAGAGTGAGGAAGATTTTATGCTTCACATACTACTACTAGGTGAAGAATAACAAATGTTTAAGGAGAAATCAAATATTTCAATAAGAGAAACAAAGGAGAGACATTCATTAAAGGTTGGGTAAGGTAAATATTTCTTCATATTATGGTTCGAATATGTGTCCTGTAAGAGTCAAGTTATAGAAAATAGATGCATATACTTCTTTGAATTTTGATTTAATAAAAATTTATTTCAAAGAAATTTATATAACTAATGATATTTAAATCTTGATATACATCAATATGAAAATCCTAAGTACTCAAACAATGTAGAACTCCAAGAAAATAAGAGGGATATACAACTTAGTTGATTTTCATTGTGATCTGGATATATTCAGACCATGTAGCTATTGGATATAACTTAAAATGATGCTATTATGGATAATAGGAAGTTCTGGGACTCGCACCCATGTTACAAAAAGAGAGCCTATGGGAGGAGAGGTGTACTTGGTCACTAGTATAAGATTTGGGTGTTGGCTTCTACGCAAATATTCTAGATCTGCATTTTTATAGGTCTCGGGATCTTCACTCCAATATTTTATTTGTCACTAGGAATTTTTGTTATGGTTTTTATGTCACATGTTACCTATAAAAAAGTCGTAGCTATCTTAACATGCCAACAAAAACATTAGATCTGAAATAAAAATGCAATATGTGAAGTCGATTGACCCCGAGAGTCACTCGAATAGCAGACTTACAATCGAGAGTTACACTACATTATTGACTTCATGTAGTTCTATGTGCTGTTGTATGTAATAGTGTCCTTAGGTTTCCCTCATGCCAATGATGCCAAGATAGTGGGTTATAGCTAGCTTAGATGCAAATGTGTGATATAGAATTCAACACTTCCCCTTCCTATGTAGTGTATGCAACCCAAAAATGTAGTCCCTTGTGATGGTAGTTGTAATACATATATGAGATAGTATCTTATAATTTCCATCTAGAATAATAGTGTGCATGTTGTGTATATATGAATATATTCTTTGAATTTCAACACTAGTGACACAAAATGAAGACTATGAACACGAGATAAGGATAAGAACAATGAAAAGGCCAACCATAAATGTCAAAATGTGAAAAAGAAATAAAAAGGACAAGAGCACATAGGATGAACACAAACACCTAGTTTCTAGTGTCATGAGTGGCCTCTAGTGTCCTAGGATAAATGATGACAAATGTGAAAAAACCGATAGACAAATAATGATCCTTGTGACTTGACCATAAGTGGATATAGAAATGAAAAATGTGGAAGAGAATCACAATAGAAAATAATCAAAGAACATGGATAGAAAAGAGATAGTGTCACCAGTGAATACTTTTCTTACTTAAGATTCATGCATATAACAACATACTGACAACATAGAAAAATAGTAATATGTGCATGATTTTGTGTCTACATTTTCCCCTTAATGCTCCTTGAATGAAATTGAAGTATTCTAAAGGAATTAAGGAATATACCTATATAGAGTTTAGAGAATCCATATTACAAACCGTGCATAGAATATAGATACTTCTAGCATGGAATGAATCAACATTTTTATCCATGTGTCGTAAGATGAGATATCAACCGTCGTAAGGAGAAACTTGGAGAAATAGTTGTAATGTCATTGGAGATGTATTTTTGTAAAAAAGGGGATAGAGGGGGTAAGGAGTGATCAATTCCCAATCCAATCTATACGTATTCAAGTATTCAGTCATCCTCCCACCAGAGGAAGAGTGTTAGGGAGAGATCTATTTTTATCTCTTTCATGACCGCATCCCAAAAAGGTCCTACCACTACAAACAGATAAAGACAAAATTTAGTTCCGTTTTTGTTACGATTAGTTTCATTTAGTTTTGATTGGAGAACCCACATAGAGTAATGTAGGAAAAGAAATGCCATATCATTTCTAAAACTCCTATGGTAATGGGTAACCTTATTTGGATAGTGTTATATGTCTTCCAAATTAGGTCATCTTGAAGTGATGGTAAAGCAATGTGACTCCCGTGTTAGGTCATCTAGGCATGATAATAACTCATATTATTGTATTGTTTGATTGATTCAAGAGATAGTAATTGATTTCATAAGATGTATTTAGAAAATTACTCATAAAGAGGTTTTGATTTTCCCCCAGATTAGGTCATTTGGTGAGTATAGATTCGAAGTAAGTATTGGTTGTTTGTATACGGTAATTATAAGTGTGTTCAAATGAGACCAAAGAAAATTGTGATAGTTAAGTATTTGGAATGCCAATTGATCATGTTGTATACTTAGAGGGATTATAGAATGATCCTGATTGTATGCCCCCCTTTCTGAAAAAGGGTGAAGGGTGGAGAAATGAACATTGATCCAAAAGCAAGGTTGTAAAAAGTTGTAATAGTAAATGAGAGACAACATACGATATATACTAGTATATAAAAATATTACATATATACTGACTAAAACATGTCCTAGATGTGAATATGGAATGTTAAGAAGTGTATACTACGGTGGTAGAGGAAACCATGAACCATGTGGGGAAAATGGGGAGAAAAATAGAGTAACGGGGCTCAACATATGAGTAAAACCGTGTGTCATGTATTAGTTGTAAGAAAATTGGTAAGTAATAAGTATAATTTATCAGAAATGGTAATTACTATAAAAATTAATCTGAAAAGTGAATAGTAAATTGATTTATATTAAGAGTGTGTGAGATTGGAGTTTTGATATGTGAATATGTCAGATGTTAGAATGGCTAGTTTGACAAGATTCGAGAGAATAACAATTGTCATGGCTTCATAGATGACAAGAGGGCTAGTATGTATGATTGTTTTCAAAAAAAATTGTCAACATTGTTTGATTTGACGTTTTTTTTTTCAAAAATTGATATTATAAATTTGTGTTGTTTTTGACCAAGATTGGAGTGGACAGGATGTTTCTGTCCTTCGGGACACTAGAACCCAATTGCTAGAGTGGAGCGGCTAGTGTCCAGATCCTGGGTGTTAGTGTTCGGGGAAGGTTTTTTAGCACTATAACATGAAATGATCTGTATTGTGATTAATTTGAAGCTATTATGATTAATTTTTAATAATGTATAGCATGTTAATAGTGTAATTTTATTTATTCTTAGTGTTGTGGAGAGAGGCATACACTCAAGAGAGTTTTGAACAAACCATTATCTAATTACACTACTTGGATTAGGATTTTTAGATGGAAAGTGAGAGATACCCTATAATATGACTTTATTGAATTCATTGTGTGAGAGATGGTGCACATATACTTATACATTCGGTTCCCAATAGGTGAGATTATAGTGACTTTAGAGGATGTATATAGGATAATGCATTGCCTATTGTTGGGGAATATTACATATCATGCCCATATTGATGCCCGGTGTCGATGAGGATGACACACAAAATATTCACATGGTGTCGAGTACATGACAACACCCATATTATATTAGATGTCATTGTGAGATAAAGGGTTTGACAATTACATAAATTTATTGCATTAGTATTGTCTTCTTAAGTCGCTATACGAGGCGAGTAGTTGGGATTTTGTATAGGATGTATTATATTTATCACAAGTATATAGGAGCATGGTACCAAACTTTCTAGAGCGGGTAGATGTAATTGTTGACGAGCATGCTTATTTGATTGAGCCATGGCGATAGCGACATCCACATGTACATTTTTGTTTAGCAAGTGTGATGAGGATCATGCAAAGGAAGAATGAGCAATGAATTTTGTAGAACGAGGATGCTTAGTGAAGGATATATTCTCACGATATGTGGAGTTACAGGAAAATATGTAGAGTGACGACAAAATATTCCTTGTTACAGAGCCAGCTGGAGAGATATAGAGGTCAAGATTAGTGGTGCATAGTTACTTGTTAAACTTCGAGTTCTAGAGCTCCCACAATTGCAATTAGTTATATTCAAGATTATAGTTTATTTATTGTATATGATGCATTTATGCATGGGGGCTTCCCTCAAACGATTTTAGATTGTAACTATGATTTTCATAAGATATATATAGATACATGTTGTTGATATTATATATGGTTGTTGATTTGGATTGTATATGATGTGATAATTTAGATTTGTAATTGGGAGTGAGTGTCTTGTGTGTAAGATTCTATGTGGATTGTTGGAATGTGATTTAATAGATAATCATTGATCGTGATGATTTATGATGATGTGGAAAGAATTTCTATGTAATGTACTAAATAGGATCGGTAGGTGAATAATAATGAATAGTATGGCATATGGTAAATAGAAATGTATGTATGTGATGTAATGTGGTAGATAAAATAGAAATGGTAATGTGAGGTAGATGAGTTAAGGGAATAAACAAATGATGCATTGATAGATGTGTAATGAGAAGATGTGACATTATTTTTGTAATTGTTTGTGATAAAGATGAATGGGCTGGGAAATTTTTTTATTTCCTCCAAGATAAGAATGAGGTTAATTTATAAATTCCCCTTTTTTTCAATAATGAACCATAGAATGATATTTTTCATCGAGAAATGGGCCTGACATTTGTAAGGAGTAGCTAGAAAATATATTTCATGAAACCCAAAGCTAGAAGTGTGGAATGGGAGGTTTAATGTTGTATTATTCCCTCAAAATTCAAGTGTCAAACATAGTATGAGAGTGCATCATCATGTAATGAATTGCAAATGTAGACCATCTACTAAATGTTGAGAGTCCTGTTATGCACATTAGGATCATGTGGAATAGTATCGGTGTTAGTATAAGTGTTGAATTAGTAGTAAGAGGAATCTTTTCTAATAACGACCACTTAGGAAGCCAAGAAGATACAATAATTATGTGTGGAGGATGAGCTAATGTGGATATAGGCGGGCCAACTAGAGGAGGTGGATGGATGATGACCTTAGGAGGTGGATTGATAATTACCCTAGGAAGAGGTGAATGAGAAAAGTTAACTATGGAAGAGGCTCTCCGTGTGGAATAGGAGAGCAAGAGTGCTTACGAGAGTGAGAGCAGAAAGCAATGGAACTTTTATATTCTAAATATTGTAATGTATCATGGAGAGCATGGAATCCATTTTCTTAGTGGCCATTGATGTAGTGGAAATTTCAAAAGTGGCAATCGGAATAGTCATGCAACTGATGGGGGTGATATTTGGTGGAAGGTAAAAAAAATAAACCATTTATCAAGTAATGTACGTAATACATAATGTGGTTTAACATTATGTGAAAAGTGTAATGGTTTATAAGTGGGATATTGAGAAGTATTAGGTTAATTTCGACACGAGGTGGGGAAGCAAGATGTTTGTGTGGAGGTGGAGATTGGCATCGTATAAGAGGGTCAATAGATGGAGGAGTATAAGACTTAGTAGGAAAGGAAGAAATTATAGTATAAGGTGGTGTTATACCATATCCCTCAATTAAGTCCTTCTCTAAATCAGCAACTTTATAGAAAAATAGAGTAAATGATTCACATGTTTTGTATAATAGATTTTGTTTTAAGGGAGGAATTAAGCTACAACAAAAGATAAATTACGTTCTAGATTAATATGCCGAAATAGTAACTTATACATGCAAGAATTAAAGTGTAAAATGTAATATAAAATTGGTTCATTATTTCCTTTATGACCATTGTTAGAAATAAGGAGTCTAAGAAAAACATCCTCGAGATCATAATATTTAATAATGGATCCCTAGATAAACTTAGTATACCATTGGAGAGCATGATCATTAAGGATATGACAAATTTATTTCAAGAATAATCAATCATTGGACTAAGAATCCATGGCTAAACAAGATTATATTTTAGATGTATATAAGGAATTTTTGTGCCATCGAAACATAAGAAAGTAGGCACGATGAATTCCTTGGGGAAATCAGAATTTTGAATCTTTTTAGGAATGGGATTTCCATGAATGGAATTATTGTCAATGGAGGAATAAATAGCTCTGCTTTCAAGGGTAACTCTATGAACTTGGGTTTGTAAAGAACTAACAACATGCATGAGAGAGAGGATATATTGTGAGGGGATGGTTGGGGAAGTGAGAGGCACATTGAGGGGTTGAATCTTTCCATTGTGAGTGATCATAGGAACCTAAGAAGGGGAATGGATGTCGAAGGAGGGGATGGACATGAAATAGGTAGAGATTAATGTGGAGGCTCTATAGAGATGTTAGGTGTAGAATCATGAGACATAATGAGAAATGTATGAGGAGTATGACATGTGTTAACATGGCAATGATTAGAAGGATGTTAAGAAGTAGGAGGAGGAAGCATAGATTAACATTCAACAATTTGAACTAAAGAAACATCATTATGAAAATGTGTAGTATCATTATCATAATCAAATTCACTATCAACCATACTTTATCAAGAAAGGATTTCATCAAGATTATCATTAATGTACAAACAAGTGGTAGGAAAAATAGAATCACATACAACTTGACTAATAGCAGGAACATCATTATCTATATTTACATTTGCAATATCACAAATAGAGTCATTAACATCCATGTTTGTACAACCTAGAACTTCATCATGCATATCATATATATTAATGCTATCATGTGCAATAGTACAAGGAGTGGTTGATGGAGGGTTATGCATGGTTATGGGAAATGATGGGTAACATTGGGTAAACTTTTTCTCATGGTAAACTATAGAAATATCAAAGGTTTGGAAACCACCAGAGAGGGAGTTTTTGTGGTCAAGGAGTATTTGGAGGTTTTTTGTGTCATATTGGGGATGGTATACGACATTACAAAATTCATCCTTTTAGCAGCATTGACAAATAATTGTTTCATACATATATAGGTCATATCGTGCTTTGGAGATGGCTACCTATTTTGATCCACAAGGTTTTGGGATCCAAGAAAAAAGGGTTCGAATAAGAGTGGGTTTCACTAACTGATTTACTAAAAATAGATTTAAATTATATTTTAGAGTAAATTAAATAAATAATTATATAAAAATGATGATATAAATCAATATTAAAATGTTAGGTACTCAAACAATGTAGAACTACAAGCAAATGAGAGAGATAGATGACTTAGCTGATTTCGTTTGTGATCTTGAGATAGCCGAGACCATGTATCTCGCTACATCCGAATGAAAATGATGCTACATTGGATTAAATTAAGTTATTAGACTATGAAATGTGTTGGACAAGAGCATCCATAGGAGGATAGGAGTTCCCGAGCACTAGTATTTGATATAGGTGATGATTTCTATGCAAATTTTTAAGATCTTCCTTTTTTAGGTCTAAGGTTATTTTCTCTAATATCCGATTTGTCACTCGACTTCATTGTTAGGGTTTTTATGTCACTAGTAACCTATAAAAACCCTAGCTATATGTACAAGCTCACAAATGCATTAGATATGAACTAAAAATATAATATGTGAAGTTGGATGACCCAAAGTCACCCAAAAAGTGAACTTATGATCGAGCACCGCACTACATTCTAGAATCCATGTAGTTATATGTGAATTAGTTTCCTTAGGCTCCCTCGGTCTAATGATGCCAATATAATGGGCTATAGCTATCTTAGATGCAAATGTGTGTTATAGAATTCAAAACTTCCCTTCCTATGAAGTGTATGCTACCCAAATATGTAGTCCCTTATGATGGTAATGGTAGTATGTAGATAATATCATCCTTTAGAATATTCAACCAAAATAATAATGTGCATGTTGTGTATATATATGAATATCTTGTTTGAATTTTGGCACTAGTGACACAAAAGACCCACCGTAAAAACAAGATAAGGATAATGACAATGAAAAAGCTGACCAAAAATGTAAAAATTTGATAAATAAATAAACAGGATAGGAGTTTCGGATGGACACAAGTTCATGTATGCTATTGTCCAAAGTGTGGGTGCTAGTGTCCCGAGATAAATGACGAAAAATATGAGAAGGCAGAAAGACAATGATCCCTATGACCTGACCAGAAGTGGATGCAAAACTAAAAATGTGGAAGAGAATAAAAATAGAAAAAAAAATAATTTTGATAAATACAATATAGTGTCACCATTGAATATGTTTTGTACTTAAGATTCATGCATATAACAACATACTAATAACATATAAAATAGTAATATGTGTTCAATTTTGTGTCTACAAGTCCTATGTATGAAGAAAAGGAACTCAAGTTTGTAACCTTGCATTTGTAGGGATTTGCACTTGAGTGGTGGTACCATGAAATCATTATCCAAGGTCATGTCTCTATCACCATCCTTGAGGAATTCAGTTTATGTTTGGAAGAAATATTTTACATGATGGACTCGGATATGTATTTCAGGGAGCTAGCCTAACTCAAGCAAGAAGGAACTCTCAGGTAAGTATATTTCTAATTTTAAAAGAATGACAATAATGGTTCCTGATATTATTGAAATAATACTTGTATCATTTTTTTAAGGGTTAGTAGATCCATTAAAATGTCTATTCGATCCTTTAATCCGCCATCTCTTCAAGGTGTCATTAAGGAGAGAAATTTGCAGCTTTGGATAGTAGTGAACAATGTCTTTGGGGAAGAAAAATAATCTATTTGAGGAGCAAATAAAAAGTCAAATTGATAATCAAGGGGAATAAATTAGTGGGATGCATGCAAAGGAAAAAGAAAAGAATAGAAACATCAAAGAAATAAAAGCAATGAGCTAAGGATAAATAAGTTATGTTTCCACCGTAAGGACCCATGGACACCGAATCATCATTATAACGGTAATGGGTCAATCCAATACATTGAGGTAGTTTTAGATAGTGATGAGGATTGAGATAATTCTGATCCAAAGAAGAATGAAGACCAAAGAAAAGATCGGTAGGTGGTTAATAAAGGTGCTACACATGTTACACTAGCTCTACCACCTAGTTTCTACACCTTTCGAGTTAAAGGATACCTTCATGAGTAAAATATCAACTTATTGATTGATAGTGGAGTAACCCAAAACTCCATTTATGAAGATTTAGTTTTCAATATGGGATTAAAAGAATGATATTTCCAAGGATTTAATGTGATAATGGTAGATGGACATTCAATCACATATGAAAAGAATGTTCCAAACTCCAATTCACCATAGGAGATCATGAGGTAAGAGATGATTTATATGTTGTTAGCATTGATGGATTTGATTTAGTAATTGGTGTACAATGGATGAATTATTTGGGTGAGTTCATCATAAATAATCTAACTATGGATTTGAAGTTCAAAGTGAAAGAAAAGGAAATTATTTTGTAAGGCATTCAAGCAATGGAATTCCTCAAGTTGTGACAACAAAGAGCATGTATGAATCTTTCAAAGTAGGGAAGATTACATAGGATGAGGATGGTGAAGAAAGAAGCATGTCATTACAGTATTTATATCATGAAGGAATTTAGCCCATTGTAGATCGTGATAACATCACAAGGTATGGAATAAGTGAGATAATGTCATATTTATTGCTACACATTCAGATTTATTTTCCTCTTGAGAAGAATCATGTGTTAGAAGATGAAATATGTAATATATTGTATGTGATACCCTTAATGAAAATTTGTGTATATGATCATCTTGAGAGAGGTATATGGTGGCAAGATCTATCTCAAATGACTAGTACACAAGAAAGGATTATGGATCACTTGAGCATGTTTTGTCTCTTTTGCATGGTACTTGGATAAACTAGTTTGGAATTGCTTGAGGGAAAGCAATTTCGAGAAGGGAGGTTTGAAATTTCCCACTTCCTAAGATATTTCAATCAAAAACCTTTATCACAATTATGTTTCCTAAAAACTAAAGGTGGTGGAAAGAAAAACTCATCATAATGAATTAATTATAAAAGTGCAATATAAAATAACATTATAAGAATTTTCTATTAATTTAGTAATGATAAATTCAAATTAAAAATAGAAAAAAATATGGAGTGTTAAAGTAAAATAACAAAAAAGAAATATCACATTCTTTTATTACTCTCCCTAGGAGAAAATTTGACCTCTTTCGAGGATGAAAAATGTGGGAAAACGCATTCAATGTGAGGGAGAAATCTGATTAGAAGTTGGGGAGGATATTTGGCCCATTACATATATAAAATCAAGTTTTCGTGCTTGTATAAGGCATGACTTTGTATTTTATACAAATCTGAATTTTATTTAAGCCTTTGAGCTTAATAAAATTATTTCTAAGGATGAAAACCTTTAGAAATAATATCTTCACGACAAAAACTCTCTAAAGAGATCTATTATAAGGATGAAAACCCTTCTCCTAGTTGTGAGGATTATCGACACAAGAGTTTCCATTACATATCAAGGAGTTATATTATTTTCCAGTGGTTTTCCAATTGTATTGAAGGTTTTAGGGTTGCATATTTTCACAAGGGTTTGAAGAATAAAGTTTTTGCTATTTTTGTCTTTGTTTCCAGCCCTTTTCTAGAAGGATCAATAAATTTGGAGAGGTTGTTTGTGGGGTTTCAGATTTATTTAGGATCATATTTTGATCAATGTTCATATGTATAATTTATGGAGATCAAATCAGCCCACTTTTATATGTTTTGGTTCGTGGACTCAAGACTTTCCAAATGTCTTAGGGCTGTTGTCTAAAAAAATTTAATAAATTATTTCATCCTATTTTGAATCCCGAATATGGTATTTAATTCATGATTTCACCATTAAAAAAATTCTAATTTGTTTCCTTCAAATATTACTTTTTTAATGCATATTTTTGGGTTTTCATCTCCATACCAAGTCATCATTTCTAGATAAAAATCAGATCTGCATTATATTTTTTTTTCTATAATCAGTATACGGGGTTTGTGATTTTCCTAAAATCTGTTTGGAGGGTAAAACTAGTCCATTTGGGACATTAAATTTTTAGAGCACAATAGTGTTTACTAGGTTGTTCATCTACGCTCTTAAATTCTCTAGTTCAGAACTCGTTCGCTCATAGTTAAACGAACCTTTAGAAACTTCCACTATTAAATTGTTGTGCTGAGATAACTCCTCCATCTTATTCTTAATAACACTATGAGTTCTATGTACACATCCTCTTTAATGAGCTTCTTGAAGTCTTCATTGATTTAATCCACTGATTTTTGTTGAGATGAAATATCTTTGAAGAGATCATAATGGGGGATCATATATATACAAATATTTATGAATTTAGAGATTCCCTTATCCAAAAAAAACCCCCGGTACTAATTCGAGTGGGGCACCTTCCAAGAGTCATAAATTTTACATTGTAGCTCCAATTTACTCATTCAAAATGCATTAGAAATCGTGGAACATGTATAATATGGTGAAATGGTGCTAAACTATTGTTAGAAAATTATGACCCCAAAATATTCTTCTAAATTCCTGAAAATGTAATTTTTGTAGTGTTGTCTAAAAATAATAATTTCTAAACAAAGTTATTTTGTGAAAATTTCACGTATGTAATTTACTAAAAATGAACCAGCTTCATCTCTTTTGGTATTGGTGAATTTCTAAATTCTTGTAGATGTATTTTCATATTTATAAAAGTAAAATATAAGTATCTATAACCAACAACGGAAGGACACACATATACTTGCAGAGATACCTATTTTAATCACAAGATATCGAAATATACATATCTTTTCAGAGATAGTTTTACTGTTTACATCTGGCATAATTTTTATTCTTTCCTTTAATTCAAAAATCCAAAAGTTTTGGATCATTGGTATTAGAATGAAGTTTTCTTGAGAGTTTATGATTCCCAGTATGAGGTCAAGATATAAGAGCATTGGGTGGTCCACACAAGATCCTTCAAAATAGTTTATTTCTTGTTATAAGAGACCTCAAATGGATGACAACACCAGAAAAATGATCCTCTCAATAAAATGGTGAATGAAGCTCTCATGGATTAAAACAGAATATGTTACGACAATTATCCCATATTCTTCAATAGATAAAAATTGGAAATCCTTCCTCCTCCTCTACAAGCTAGCCCTTCACTGCCCCAAAACCCTTCAAGGTTCAAGTAATTTTTTATATTCCCATTTTTCAGTGTAAAATAAATTTTGATATAGTAGAAAACTAGTTAGATGAATTATCCTCCTATTTCTCTGTCTATAAATTCATTGATAAAGAGAATATAAAACTTTATCTCTTTAAATCATCAATTTCCGTTAAAAATAGTTGGGTGTGTACATGAACGAACTCAATAAGAAAGAAGTAGGCATTGTAGAGGAACCCACATGGGATGATTTCATGGATCCCATAAAGGAAGAATACTACATTTTTGGATCCTATGATGATATGTACATACAATGGCAACAACTCCACCGAGGTAAGAACAAGTAAATTAAAGATTATACTAATGTGGCATTCAAGACACACTAGAGAAATATCCTCAAATATTGTAAAGGCCTACAATGATACACACGAGAGTACATGGACCTATTTCACTTTCGTAACCTCGCCGAGGCATGCATGTTCTCGATCAAGATTGAAAAATTCATAGAAAGATAAATACAAATGTAGAGCCCCTAAAATATAGTTGTTAATGACTCGAATGAACTGATGCAATTCACGTGAAGGCATGTGGTCCCCTTGGAAAATGCATGAGTAACCTTCCTAGCTTCTTCGACCTGTAATTTTCCTTACACAACAATCCAAGAACTTTATTTGGGATCCAAGGCGTGGATCACGGCGAAACCCAAGTTAACGTTGAAAATTTTAGCAGTAATTGGATAGTGGTAGTGAGGATGAAAATGTGGCATGGAAGTAGAAACTGTTCTAAATGGTGCCCTCTCTAATAGTTGTCTAAAAATCAGTAACATGATAGGTTAAATCAGTCCTACACATAGAAATAAACCTAACCTAATCTCTCCTTAGTCTAATACATGAAAAATTATTTCTCCATATCTCGTATCTTCATCAAGTGGGTTAATTTGTCTCCTAGGGGAAACTACCTATTTATGTTTTGTATTTAGTATGCGAATACAACAAGAAGATTGAGGATTCGTGAGGCCATAATTTCTATCTCTCGTTGATTTTTCTTCTCCTATTCATAATCACCTATGCGACATGCATTGTAACATTGCAAGCCATTTTATTTCTTTCCTTATATCTTTACTTGTCTAGTGAGTGGAGTAGTTGTTGTGTTGATTAAGAGATTAAAAGTGCTCTTTTCTACTATTTTGCTTATGTTTCTACAAGATTTGTCTCTTGCACTCTTCCCTACGTTCCCATTCTCCCGCGATTTACTCCTCCCTATGCCAAAAGGTGAGTTCTAGAAAAGATTATGGACATCACTCAAAATATAACGAAAATTCAATTTTCCTTTGTCATCTTCCTCCCAAATTATGCAAAAATGGGGATGTGTTTCTTCCCAACACAACATAGTCCCAGCCTCATTCTAGTCTAAGCAACATTTTTGAAATCAACTCACCAAACTCTACCAAAAATTCCTTCAAAATATATTTCAATTCGATAGATTTGAGCCTAACAAGATTCAATTATCTTGGTGATCAAAGTAAGCAATTAATAGATCTATGAGGATTTGGGGTTTTAATACAGGTATTTGTTTAGTCCATATTATGTTTTTGACGTTATTTTTCTCTCAAGGAGAATCCTATAACTTCAATAAGCACTTTGATATCTTGTGGGGGAATGATCGTATTAAACTAGAAAATAATGGAGAGATAGGACATCTCGCCTTATATCAAGCTTCTGTTTTTGGATTTTCCTCCAGACATCAATACTTGTTTTGGATCTTCAACATGAAAATAAAATCTTCAAAAGATAGGCAAGAATTTCTAAATCTTAGGATGGATGTGGATGACATGTTTCATATGCTCATTCTACAAATAAATGTCTCTACTTTAAGAGTTGTAGACAAGAACCTTGTACCTATTTGCCTACCTATTCCCACCCTTAACGAAGATTTTGTTGCAATAGAGAAAAGAGGGATGACATCAGTAAACAACTTGATTGGAAAAAATGAAATATTTCAAGTAAATGTGAAATGGGAATTGTGAGTGCACGTGATTTGTTTGATGAAATGCTTGGTAGAGGGATGAAGCCTAGTGGAGTGCGAGTGAAACCGCATGGATTACCTCATACATTGTGGATGCAAATATCTCCCAGGCATGGTTCATCTCTCATAATTTATGTTCTTTAGTTTTTCTTTTGACAACGGAATAAAATTTTAAACTGAAGGATTTTCATATATTTGATTGTATTAAATAAACTTATTTTAAAACAATAAAATGTTATAACATAACTTACAGGATCCAATATTCCTTGGTAGATAATGGACTTAAACCCTCACTTTGTAATGATCTAGCAGATGTCTCAACCAAACCAGATCACTCCAATACCCATTTTTATTGACAGTTGAAGTCGTTCCTATAAATGGGTCGACCGCTCCCTTGTTAAAATAGATAAATTATGTTTTTCGGAGACTCGCAAAATAACCTTCGTAAATCTTGGGAAAGGAGAGATTAAGTTTCCTATGTGTACCTTTTAACAAGAGGAGTCAATTCAGTCCTTCAATCAACCTCAAGTGTTCATATGTGATATTATTGATGCCCTTATAGGAGCCCTAATACACCATTTTCAGCTCTAGGAAGCTTCTTAAATTTAAAATTTGGGTTTCTTATCGGCTCGGCATTTAAATCCTCAAAGATGAAATGCTTATCCGCCTTCACAAACCTCTATTATTTTTACTAGATAATTTCTGAACCTTTAGTTTAGGGAAAAACACTCTTCTTGATAGTTTGGAAAAGTCTTTTTGTAGGCCTCTGGTCATAGTTTGACTGGGTCAAATTAGACCAATTACAACCGATGGCCTTGGAAAACTAGCCACCAATCGTAAACCGTTCACTAGTTCTAAATTCCATCAGTTCCTATGAACTCTTGGTATATAGGTGGACACGTATAAATTTAATTGTGGTTTGTTTTCTCATCGGAAGACAACACTTGAAAGTGGTTTCTTAGCCTCTGAGCCTAAATTGAACATTTTGCGGCTAGTAGGAAAATGTAAAAAAAAAGTTGTATAACCCCACAAAGTTACCAAACCACTATGGAAACTTGTTGACTCTTGTAAATAATTGTTTGGAACTCTATCTTGTGGCTTGTTGTGTGAAATTGGAATTTTGAGAAAATAGTTTTTCTCTCTCTTTCCTATCTCTTTCTATCTCCTTGGTTACGAAATGAAGTGAAATAAAATGAACTAGATACATGTCTCTAACCCTTTTCCTTTCGAATTCAAATTACATAATATTATTATGTAAATGGAAACAAATGTTAATTATGCTAGATTAAGGTGGATGCCATGTCAGCAATTTATTGTTGATTTCATGCTCACATGGTTTTGCAGAATGAAAGTAAGATGATGAAAAGGCATGGTGAAATTCATTATTTATTATTGTAATTTTATATATTTTATTGGAAAATGTATATATGTTTAATGTAATTACAAAGTAACAGAAAATTTTATATTTGAAATTTTGTAGTATGTATGAGATGCTAGTTTTAGGAATGCCTTGGGAAATGTGCATTTAATCATAGGTGCCATTTTGATTTAGATTTACGTACGTTATTAAAAAAAAAAAAAAAAAAAGAAAAGGGGTTGGATATGAATGTTAAATGAAATTGAATTTATTATTTTATTGTGCATTCTCGTTGTGAAATTCATGATGGAATCTCTAGAGTGTTGTGTTACTTAACTAGAAAATGTAGAAAAGAAACTTAAATATAACAATCAACCTTAGTTCAAAACTAGTGCTTATCTATCCCTTCTTGCATGGCATTTCTTAAGACAAAGAAACTCAGAATCGAGATTGAACATTAATCTTGTACTCATTGGCACCTCCTAGTTTAGGTAAATAAGATCCCTAGTTTGAGTTTATCATCATAGTCGGTAAGTTTAGTGACATCATCGTAAACCCGACGGTTAGGAATGACATGGTCAAACTATTTTTTTGGTGTAAATAGAGTTAACACTTCCTTAGGATCCTAGTGGACTGCCAATTCTTATGAAGTTAGATCTAGAAAACACCTTCATGATCGAATGAATTCCCTATGGGATCCGATTTGACACACATGGAGCTAGTGAAATAGTTGTGCTATGAAGTAAACTCTTGTTAATGATACCTTTAGTTCTTCTTAGAAAAATGTGTCACCTTGATACTAACATCATAACACCTTTGTCTTTCATGAAGGTTTTTTAGCATAAATATGTACTCTCACCTTAAACTCATTTATAGTTGGGATGTTGATCCTTAGGTGCAAATGGACTTAAACCTTACCTTGGATAATAAAATAGTTAGCTTCGGGTAGAAAATGGTAAGTTACTCCTTACAAATTAAATTGATTAAAAATATGTTGACTTTAAAGAACCCACAAAACTAAAAAAATTGTCCTGTAATCCCTCATATGCCCTTTTATGGCATTAAGAATTAAATAAACTTCATATACATAATCGTGAAATGTAAAACTTAGGATTTTACCTTGAACACAAATCAGTTGTGGTTCATGTGTAGTTTATAATGATTTTAATCATGCACTTCTTCAAGATGTTAAACATGTACTTTCATACCTCTTTTGTTATAAAGTGATGCTAATAATGAGACCTTAAAGTGATGTAAGAGTAAAGTATACAAGAGTGAAACAAGATTCTAGGTTAGGAATAATGTCAC
The DNA here is from genome assembly GCA_018340775.1 of Taxus wallichiana var. yunnanensis. Taxonomy (NCBI): domain Eukaryota; kingdom Viridiplantae; phylum Streptophyta; class Pinopsida; order Cupressales; family Taxaceae; genus Taxus; species Taxus wallichiana. The sequence continues at coordinate 737,936,070 of CM031244.1, forward strand.
TCTTGGAGTCCTTATAACTCAATTAAAAAATTCATGTGTTACAAAGAATATGAATTTCCCTTGGTGAGATCAAACTTTGAGAAAATAAAAGATATATGTAAATCTAAATACAATTTATTGATGTGGAAATGTTGACTGGATTCAACAAGTTTTTGAACTATATTAACTATGGTATGGAAGTAAAGAAAACATGATCAAAGAATTTTTATGGGAAAAAGGTATCTTGAATCCAAACACCCCTTAAATCGTATATTTCTTTCTTGACATCACGCGATTCACTTGTGTAGCAACGGTAAATTTAAACATTGAATAACCATTTGACAAGCATGTTATTAACATGAGAACGAGAGAATTAGGTACTTTTTATGAAATTTGAAATATGCAAGTTAATTATGTAATTTATGTAGATTTTCGTGAAGAGATAAAGAACCAACTTAAACGGTTGAACTATAAGTTGAATGTGAAATGAATTTAAGAACCTAAAAGTGTAAAATGATAAAATTATCCTTACATAATAATGTTCTTGGAATGTTAATCGTAAATTAAGATGTAATCATGGGAATGATGTGTTGTGGGTTTGCTAATCCTTGAGTCAGTTTATTTTGGTTGTGTCATTGCTAGCATTTGTTCATTGGGAATGTGTGGCATTGACATGCATATGGTGTTTTTATGTGTCTATGTGAGCTGATGAATTATCTAAGTGTCTTATGTGTTGCTAATTTTCTCTACTCGAGCCCTTGTGGTGTTGTGTAGTGAGTAATGAAAGTCGAAAACAAATTATTTCGGTACTTTTTCACTTGTATTTGTGTGTGTAAATTTTGGGCATTATAACAAAGAACCAACCTTTGAGGGGTGAAAATTATAAATAAGGTCAAACCCAAGGTCAAGGTTGGAAACAGAAAGATTCTTAAGAAATAAAACATAGAAGGGGGATACATGGAAGTGGTTCGACTTCCACAAGACTAATCATCAAACCAAGGAAGAATGTGAAGCCATCAAGTCTTACTAAATGAGTCATAATATTCACTACCCACTGCTTCACTGGTGACACACCCCAATGTCAGAGAAAAATAAGATGAAATTACATATGTTGAATGGGATGTGATCATTTTCACCTAACAAGTCAAGAAGGTGGATGACAAGGAAAGGTTATTTCAATTTGAACTTTTGGTAAAGGGTAAGCGTATACATTTTATTCTTGATAGTGGAAGTAAAAAAAAATTGAACCTAGACCTATAAAACCACATCTTGATCCATATACTAGTAGGTGGGTGAACCCAAGAAGGGATCTCCATGTCACACAAAAAATTATCCTCTAAGAAGCAATAAAACCATTCCATGATGTATTATTGAGTTATGTTGTTCCATTGGATGGTTATGATGTGCTCTTGGATGAACAAATCATGTGGGAGAGATAGGACATCTATGAATCAAAACCTTAAAGGGTCACCATTTGCATTGGGAGTCGAACTATCGATACCCAAGGTCATCCCCTCTAACTTGGTTTCCTTTTTCAGTGACAAATAATGTAACAAGCTTGTGGAGAAAACAAAGAAAAATTCATGTTTTATGATCAAGCCAAAACCACAAAGAAAGTTTTTGTGGCCACCTTGACCACACATTAATTGTGAAAAAAGTAGCAGATGGACCAAATCATAGTGGAGTATGATGATCTATTCAAGTCACCTAGAGGAATGCCACTTCAGTGAGAGCTAAAACATGTTATGTATTTGGTCATGGGATCTCCATTACCTAAAACCTTGTGTAGCATACGTCAATCCTTCAAAATTATTAGATCAAGAGGGAACTCTAAGGGTTGATTTAAAGGGACACATTAGGCTGAGCTCTTTACCCTATAAAATCCAATTTGTCTTGGAACCAAAGAAAGATGGAACATGGAGACTTTCCATTTACTATCAGGCCTTGTAAAAAATGCTATGAAGAATCACAACCCCTTTTAAAGGATCGATGATTTGCTGGACCAACTTTGTGGTGTGAAATTATTCACAAAAATTTATCTCAAGGTAGGATATCTCCATATTTCCATTGAGGCCACAAATGTCCGAGAGACTATATTTAAGTCTTTGGAAGGTCTATTTGAATGGTTGGTCATGCCTTACAGCTTAACTATTGCTCTTATGACATTCATGAGAATGATGGATGACATTCTACAGCCCTACACCAATTCCTTCATGGTTGTCTACTTAGATGATATACTCATCTATAGTCAGACATGGGAACAACATCTACAACATATTCAATAAGTACTTCAAACCCTTTGAAAGAACAGATGTTTGCAAATCTAGAAAAATGCACATTTGGGATGAGGAAGGTTTAGTACCTAGGATATGTTATGGATGAAGGAGTCCATGTTGACCTAGATAATATCTAGTTTATTCAAAATGTCCTACTCCAAATAATCTTATAGACCTTTATATCTTTGTGGGTCTTTCCAATTTTGATCATCGGTTTGCGATGGGATTTTTACATATCTCATTGACCATTGAAAAAAATTAATAAAGGAGAAAACAATGTTACATTTTGATGAGGAGTTATAATATAGAGAATTTAAATTTTTTAAAGGAAGATTATGCTTGACCCCTATTCTCTCCTTAGATGACCTTCAGAGCCTTTCAAATTGATGAAAGATGCATTTGATTATGTCATGGGAGTTTTTATCGTGTAGCATGGAATCCTTGTTGTATATCATAGTGAAACATTCAAAGACATAGTCATGAAGCACCCAACATATGATGAATATCTCTATGCCATTGTGCAAACCTACAAGTAATGTAAACACTACATTCTATTGAATAAGATAGTCATCCACATAGAACACAGGACAAAAACCTACAATACATCCACAAGATAATAAAAATTTGGAGGGAAGTTCCAATCCAATAGTAGATTGCCTAATCCACCCTCCAATTATAGTGCTCATAGCTATCCTTGAACTCTTTGGACATGAGACTTCTAGTTAGTGCACTTTATATGAGGCGTATTCTTACTTCTCAAATACATATCAGATCTCTGGGGAAATCATGTCTAAAATTTCTTTTTATAAGATAACCTCCTTTGCCACATGGGACACATTTTTGTTCCAATTGTTAAACAATATAAGATGAGATGGGAGGAATAGTTTAGTAGGAATTTTATCCACACTTTGGCATGGATAAAACATTAGCAATACTCGACATAAATTTTACTAGCCCAATCTATAGAATGATATGGTTAAGTAAATCAAGTCTTACACCCATTGTGCAATTTCCGAACTAGCTAATAAGAAATAAGGATTATATACACCATTTCCATAACCGGTCAAACCTTGGGTATCCATCTCAATGGACTTCCTCTCGTGTTTAATGACTTTGAAACATGTAAATGATTGTGTTTTTGTTGTAGTTGATCGATTTTATAAACTCGGCTATAATGATTACTCATAAAAATATATTTATTATGAAGAAACTGCTAAACTCTATTTTAGTCATGTCTTCATCTCCTTTGGGATTCCTAATTCTATTGTATCCGATAGCTACAACAAGTTATTGAGACTATTATATTCCACCATATGGGTAATGATGAACACTAAGTTGTTGAAGTCCATGACCGATGGAGAGACAAAAGTGGTGAACCGTTTGATTGTCCACATGATTCATATATATCACTTCAAACACCCATGTACATGAGATAATGACCTGCCATAAATACAACATGGATATAATTGGGTGCTACAAAACTCCACCAATTACAATCCATTTCAATTTATTTATGGATTCCAACCTATGTCACCCATTAATCTATGCATTCCAATGCATACAATGGATTAAACACCTCATGGAAAACCGACGAAAAAAACAAAATAAGGTTTTTTGAATGGAGTCATTATAATCGACACTAGGTACATGATATTTTTCACAAAATGAATGAAAAGTATAAAAAATGTCATGATCAACATAGGGTTCCACACCATTTCAATGTTGGTTATAAGGTCTAGTCAGCTTCATAAGGTAAGACTTGTAGGTCCAAACAAGAAAATTTTACCTCTATGGTATGGTCCTTACACTCTCACAAAAAAAGTAGGTGAAAATACTTTCATTTTTAATCTTCCACCATACCATGTTATGCATTCTATATTCAATGTTAACTTCCTCAAAACATATCACCCAAATCTTTTCGATACCTTAGTTATAGGAGAATAGTTGGACATATCTGAGATCAACCAAACAATATTTTCTCTAGTGGAAGAAGATCACATTATGGAAACTTGGACAAAGACCACAAGAGGGAATCATATTCAGATCTATCAAGTGATAAAGAAAGGAAATCTCAGTCATTAAGGTGAGTGGCTCACCACATACTAGTTAAATAAACAATTTCCACACTTGATGGGATCCCTTGGCACAATGGTAACCATTTTTTTTGAAGGAGGGAGGAATGATCCAAACAACAACCCAGAAACAATTATAGTGGGGAAAATTTTAAGATTCATAAATTTTGTAATGTATATCTGATTGAATCCTTTTAAAATGCATTAGAAATAGTAAAATGTGTATATTGTGGTGAAAGGGTGAAAATTTTGATTAATCAAATTTTTATTCCTTAAATCCACTTCTAAAGGTCTCAAATGTAATTTTTGTAGTTTTGTCTATAAATAGTAATTTCACAAAAATATTGCATATGTAATTAACAAAGAGGAACCACCTCGCCTTCCTTGAGATTGGTGACCTTACACATTGTCATAGATCTATCTTCATATTTCTAAAAGTATTATATGAGTATATCTAACCCCTTAGGGATGGACGCACATCTCCTTAGACAAATAAATATTGTAATCACAATGTTTCATGCAATATACATCTCTTTTTAGAAATAGTTCTATGTTTTACATCCGGAACAATTATTATTCATTCCTTTAATTCCAAAACCCTTAAGTTTGAGATCATTCCCAAGTTGGGTAAAATTTTGAAGTTGGGTAGAAGATTCTTTGAGGACTTTCATCATCCATTCTACACTAAAGGGCCATGTACGAGATAAATTATTCATAGAATCATAAAAATTATTCTAAGAGATGAGAATTTTATCATCTTTGAGGGTCGTGATGTGGAGATCCTAAATCACATCTATCCATATTTTTACCTCTTTATCAATTCTATTAACCCAAGATTTAATATTCTTATGAGCCGAGATGATATTATCATCGCTTTGTAAGCTTTGTCATTAAACTCCAATATTGTGATAATAATATTCACCACCAATGCTTCTATTGCATTATCATGGGTTGCATGATTATTTATTTCAGAAATTGATTTCAAATAAAAATCAATTGTTGCAGCAAATGGTAGGGAGAGGACAAGGGAGTTGGATCAAATAGAGTGTTATTAAATAAGAGGAAGGATTTTATGAAGTTGGATAGAACTTGTACTACTTATTTCACCTAATCCTAGGTTTTTTTAACTTTTCAACCATTTCAATAACTTCAGAAAAAAATCTATGAGGTTATGTATTTCCCCTTCAGGGTTTGATTCTCCCATTCATATTCTTGTAAGCTCAAATCTTCCGAAGATACCTGCGTTTAATGTTATGTCCTTTAGGATTAGAAATTTCAAGTAATTGTTTTTGTTAGGTGTTTGAAACAATATGGGAGGTTGTCTTGTCCTTGTTGATAGGAGGATAAGTTCTAAGGAGTTTAGACATAGCATCAAAATTGGGAACTTGAATCCTAGATTGAGCTTTCCATTTCTTGTTATCAATTATGGGTTGTACCTAAGAGAAAGAGTCTCATGAGGATGTACCTAGAGGAGGAAATGTGAGTGCATGTGGTGGAGGAAGTTAATGAGAAAAATAAAATTCCATAGTAGCTTTTCAAGAGGAGGAATAAATTCATTTTATATCTAAGTTTAAGCCTTAAGGTGTTTGTATTCCCTAATTCAAGATTTATTACTTCAACGACATCATCTTCCTCGCCATCATCTTCTTCACTTGATTCTACATATCCTTCTTCTTTTTCATGTTTCTCTTCTTATCTCTCACCTACCTCATGTTCTTCATCCTCTTCTTGTTTATGTTCTTCCTTCTCTTTGTTTTTAGTATAATTTTTCCCTCCCATTTATTTTGTTTCATCTTTATTCTCACATTCTTTGCTTGGTATTTAAGTCTTATTCTCTTTTTATTTGGTTTTATTCTTCTTTTCATAGACTTTAGTTGTGCAGCTTTGCTAACAAGAAGAAGGATAATCCCAGTGAGAATGATTGTCATGTTGGGAAGAAGTCGCTTGTTGAGGTAAATTTTCTTGTTTGGAAGAGTTAAAATCCACCACTTACTTATAGAACCATTTCTTAGTTCTTGATATAACATGAGAATTGAGATCATATAGATATTCCTTATCCTTCTTAGACCATTCAATGGATGGAAGAGGAGTGAATTGAAGAGAATAAGTGAATTCAGGAGCAAGAAAATCATCATCAACTATACTCTTTGGTATCTCGTGCAAATTGAAGTCCCGAATTTTCTTAAGAGAGAACATGACATATACTGTCTTTCTAACCTCAAAATAATCATCACAATATTACCAATAGTTCATAATTGTAAACACATTTAGATAAGAGAGATGGAGATTTTTGGCAATGAAGTTATTACAGTCAAAATATTATCTTCTTGAAAAGGATGAATGCAAAGAGAGGAGACAATTCTTCCTATATTTTGAGAATCTAAAGAAGACATAAAAGTATAGTTTCCTAAGGTTATCGGAATTGAATTCCAAATATGTTCTAATCCCTACAAGTCTTGTGGAGAAGGTCAAGTTGTCTACATAATCCAATCAAAATAATTTTATCACTACAATATATGGGAGACTTATAGGAGCTCCTTCAAAACCCATTATTCTAATGTTGGTAAAATTTTAAAATTGAATGAAAAATATTCCATAAATAACTATCAGTTGTTTATGCTCTTGTGAAAGTATTTTGGTGATATTACCCTCAACCAATCTAACTATGAACATTTTTAAAGCAATGTTAACCATTCTCAGTAATGAATTTTACTATTTTCATAAGTTAGCTAAGTTTAAAATTTGAAAATAGGAGGATTATAGCTATTGTCCTAACTTGATAAGCCAATATAGAGATTTTACCCACCTATGTTATAGATTAGATATGAATTCATTTAGAAGGTATTGGTCTAATAAACTTGAGTATGTTTTTCATTTAAACTTCACAAATAAAATTGATGAAGATACACATTAGTTCTTAAAATTCTTTGGTAGAGGAAAGGACCATTACCCTCTAAAGTAGTCTTAGATATCAGATAATCCTCAGTAAAATCAACTTGGAATGGATTCTTGGACAACTTGGATGGTCCTCTCTTCTTCCCCTTCAAGTAGGACTTGATAATCATGAACCGATATTTTTTAGGGTCAAGTATAATTCTTTTTATGCATCATCCATATTTAGGTATTTGGAAATATCTAAGGTAGGAATACCTAGGGACATGGTTATTTGGTGTGCATCATCTTGAGAAATTAACTACCATTGAGGATCTTTCAATTCTTTGGTTTATTGTTAAAATCTTAAAGCACAAGCCAAGATGGTATCAAAACATTGTATAGAGTTAGGATAGCCTACAACATGAGCTAGACCACGGCTTAGGATTCTTTGGGTCGATGGTTTTGGGTTGGTTTCTCTCCTTCTAACCCAAAACTCAATCAGGTCCATGTATTTGATGTCACTATCTCAAATTTAAGGAATTGAAGTTTCTAGTGAAGAATTACGTTCATACCCAACATATTGAAACCCTATTTTCATAAGATAGAATGCTTACAAGGATAAGCTCTCACAAGAATAAAATTGATAAAATAGAGAGAGAGAGCTCCAAAACAAGAAAATGCTTTTGCAAAGGTATAAAAGGTGATGAAATAAAATACCAGGAAAATGCAAAGGAAGGCATCCAGATAACGATAAAAACACAACTTGAATTTTTAAAGTGGCCAAGAAACAAGGGAGAAATGGCAAGAGAACTACTTTCAAGGAATGAGGAAAACTGACATGGCAAGAAGAGATCTCGATTTGCAAATGTGGTGTAAACGGATTGAGTCGACTATTAATATCCAATAGACAATGACATCAAATTAAATTATTTTTCCCCAAAAACACATTTAAGGCGCTTAATCGGATCACAAGAGACCCAAAAGAACATTGCCAAACATCGCTTAAAAACTTGATTTATTTGACTCAGTGTTTAATGTGGTTGAATTGGCTTTGAGGGAAAGAGGGTACATGGGAACAAGCTCCCATGGTTCCCCTCAGTGCCCGAATTATCACATTTTCCAATATGAGGTGACTAGGTTGGAGTGATTGGTGTTGGAAATATGCATGCCCATACATAGTGAATTCCAACCGTAGATATTTTAGGAATATTAAAAATAGATTTAGTTTTGCTTTAGTTAACTTAGCTTTATCCTATTTTTAGGATTAGATTTAATTCAAATAAATTTGTTTTAATTCATGCATAACATGTAACTATTTTAAAACATGAGTTTAAATTTAGAATGCTCAGTTGAAGAGTCATTAGTGGGTGAGTTATTATATTTAAATAATAGCAATTGTAATTGCTTTATATGCACACACAAAGGTGTGAAATTTGCAGAAGCAAGGAAGGATGTGCATTGAAAGCACACAGATGCATGCATGCACAACTTGATTGTAAAGAGCTGAAGCTCTGAGTATGATGAAGCTTTTATTAATGGAGATTACACACAACAGTGCTAGTTTGAATATTCATCTGTTTATGCAAGTTATTTAAGTGTTTTGTTTATTTCTTTTATGTTGTTTGTTGTATAAGACCGTAGATTTTCTAAAAATTGGTATCGAGCAAGGTTATTCTAAGCAGCTTATTAAATTGGTAGCAACCTATGGCTTCTACATCCGGCATGCGCAGACACAACAATTTAATGGAAATAATTACGAATACCGATCGTTGACCATGAAGGCATTATTCAAATCTCAAGATGTGTGGGAGATCATTGAAGATGGGTACACAGAGCCGATAAATGCAGCAGCGTATACTCCACTTTCTCAAGTAGAGAAAGATACTTTGAAGGAGTTATGAAAGAAGGATGGCAAAGCTCATTTCTATATTCATCAGCAATACATGAAAGCATTCTTCCAAGAGTTTCAGCAGCCATTCAAGCAAAGACTACATGGGATACTTTACAAGTTGCATATCAAGTTAAGGAGAAAGTAAAATCCGCTAAGCTACGCTTACTTCGTAGAGATTTTGAGAATTTAGAAATGAAAGATTCGATTCTCAGTAGAATCAATTTTTACTTATGTAGTTGGCTTAGTCAATCAAATCAAATTTTATGGTGAGACTCTTGAAGATAGGAGGATTATTGAAAAATTGCTTAAGAGTTTTCCTAGGAAATTTGATCCTCTAGTTGTTACTATTGAAGAAATTAAGGATCTGAGTCAGTTTTCTATTGATGAGTTACATGCATCACTAATCAATTATGAACAGAGGATGAATAGATCACGTGCAAGTGTAGATCAGGCTTTTACATCTCGGACATAATGTATTCGTGGTAAAAGAAGAGGAAGTTTCAGCCCAAGAGGTAGAGGAAGAATTCCATATAGAGGATGCGGCAGCGGTTCATCAAACTCAGGTGGAAGAGGATAGATTCAAGAACAAATTTATGGTCAGAGACAAGATAAGTCTCATGTTTAGTGCCATGATTGTAAGAAGTATGGGCACTATGCTTAGGATTGCAAGAAAAAGCAATATGATCTGGAGAGGTAAAATAAAAATCTGGTTGGAAGTTCTATTTCTAAACTATGTTTATTACATGCACAAGGATTACCAAAACAATACCTTCTTTATCCCCTATTGAATGTAATTTGTCAAAAGAGAGTCCATGTGATGTATGGTATTTGGATTCAGGTTGCAGTAATCACATGACAGGTAATCTAGATTTGTTTTCTAATTTGGATGATGCGATTAAGAGTGATGTAACTCTTGGAAATAACAATATTGTGTTTGTGAAATGAAAAGGCACGGTTAGTATTCTAACAAGATAGGGGAGAAAACAAGTATGCAAGATGTTTACTATGTTACAGTTTGAAACATAACCTTATGAGTATTAGACAACTGGTACATAAAGGATACTGAGTCTATATGGAAGACAATGAGTGTGTGATTGTGACAAAGCTCCTAGCACTCAGCTTGATTGCAAAAGTGAAGATGAGCAAGAATAGGATGTTGGCATTGATTTTGAAACCTGAGAAAAAAGAAGAAATTAGATCTGTTTGCAGCAAAATTAGCAACTCAGTTTGTAGCAAAGTCTTGCGCTAAGCCAAATCAGTCTTTTGTTGAGTTTTGTGCCAATGAAAATCAAGTTTGCGCTACATGACAAGAAGCGATTCCTGCGCTGATTCCTATGTAAATATTGTTGAGTCCTACGCTGAAGGAACATAATCAACTTTTCATTCAGTTATGAAGGATGAATCATGGCTTTGGCATCTAAGGTATGGACATTTGAATTTTGGAGGTTTGAATTTATTACATAGAAAGAATATGGTTAAAGGTTTTCCATTGATTTAGAAACTGGAAAGGGTATGTGAAGGTTGTATTTTGGGAAGCAACATAGAGATTCATTCCCAGTTGGCAAAATAGCAAGAGCAAGTGCACCACTTGAGATTGTACATTCAAATTTATGTGGATCTATGCAGACAACTTCTATTGGAGTTTGTATTTATTTTATGATATTCATTGATGATTACACAAGAAAGACATGGGTTTATTTTCGAGAAATAAATCGATGCCTTTGATACATTTCAGCGATTCAAGGCATTAGTGGAGAAACAAAGTGGATAATACATCAAAGTTCTCGTAATGTGACAGAGGAGGTGAGTATGTTTCTAATGAGTTTATGAATTTTTGTAGATATCATGGTATACACAAACAATTTACTACTGTACATACACCACAATAGAATTGTGTGGCGAGAGGAAAAATAGAAGCATGATGAGATGGCGAGAAGCATGTTGAAGAAAAAACATCTTCCAAATGATTATTGGGTAGAAGCAAGTAGTAACTTCGGTTTATATTTTGAACAGGTGTTTAATGAAACTTGTTAGGAACATGGTTCCTCAATAAACATGGACTAATAGGAAGCACAGTGTTTCACATTTCAGAGTTTTTGGTTGTGTAGCGTATGCACATGTACCTGATGAGCTAAGGAAGAAATTAGACAATGAAGGAGAAAAGTGTATTTTTGTTGGGTATTTAGAGAATACAAAAGCATACAAGGTGTACAATCTAGTCACTGGAAAGGTTGTGATCAGTAGGGATGTACAATTTATTGAGAATGAAGCATGGGATGGAAGTATAGAGAAAATAGTGAGTATAACAACATCTATTCCGCATGATGATATGACAGATGAAATTTTAGAGCAACAAGGTATTGTATCTACAAATCTTAGACATGCACCACAAGTTGTAGCACAAGCTACACCTCCATCTACAATCAGGAGGTCACCAAGATTTCAGCCATCTTCAGCCATGTAAGAGATACCACAGGGAACACCAAAAGCTACTCCATCACCACAAAGCAGTCCTGCATCGAATACTCCTGTGTAGTAGAAAACAAGAAGTCTAAGTGAGATTTATAATGTTGATACAACTAATTCATTTTTAGTTTTTGCATTATTTTCTCAAGCTGGAGATCCAAAGATATTACGAAGAGGCTATAAAGAATAAAGATTGGGCAAAAGCCATGGATGATGAGATCAATGCTATAAAGCAAAATTAGACATGGGAGCTGATGGATCTTCCAAAAGGAAAGGATGTGATAGGAGTCAAGTGGGTCTACAAGACAAAATACAATGCTGATGGAAATGTACGAAAGGAAAAAGCAAGGCTGGTTGCAAGAGGTTTTATGCAGTAATATAGAGTTGAATACAATGAAACATTTGCACCAGTAGCACGTTTAGACACGGTAATAGTGGTTTTAGCAATTGCAGCTCAAAATAAATGGCCTATTTATCAAATGGATGTTAAATTAGCATTCTTAAATGGATTCCGTGAAGAGGAAGTTTATGTAAATCAGCCAGAAGGTTATGAGATTGAAGGTCATGAAGGAAAAGTATACAGATTGAAGAAAGTGCTCTATGGTCTCAAGCAAGCACCTAGAGCTTGGTACAGTAGAATAGATTCTTATTTGATTAAGAATGGTTTTAGTAGGAGCAGAAATGAGCCTACCTTATACACCAAGATAAATGAGCAAGGTAAAATTTTAATTGTTTGTTTATATGTAGATGATTTGATCATTACTGCAAATCTATCTACAGAGTCATTCAAATCGCCATGAAGGAGTTTGAGATGATAAATCTTGGTCTTATGCATTATTTTGTGGTCATTTGAGTTCAACAATCAGAAGGTGAAGTTTTTATCTCACAAGAAAAGTATGCAAATGATGTTTTTAAAAGGTTTAACATGATGAATTATAAGTCAGCGCCAACACCAATTGCAGTAGGTTTGAAGTTGAGCAAAGAGGATGAAGGATTGTTTGAGGATCTAACATTGTTTAAAAAAAAAATTGGAAGTCTTATGTATTTGACGGACACAAGGCCTAATATTATGTACGTTGTGAGCCTCATATCAAGGTTCATGGAATCTCCAAAATATTCACATTGGCAAGTCTGGAAAAAGAATTTTTGGTATGTACGTGGAACAAGAAATCATGGAATTCTTTATTCAAGTTTAGATGAGTTCAAACTCATTGGTTATATAGATAGTGACAATGCTAGAAGTATAGATGATCGAAAAGCACATCCGGCTATACTTTTCACTTTGGAACAGGAGTGGTTTCATGGGCATCAAAGAAGCATCCCATTGTCACGTTATCTTTAGCAGAAATAGAGTATGTAGCAGTAATAGGAGCAGCATGTCAAGCTGTTTGGATGAGAAGAGTGTTGATAGATTTACAACAAAAACAAGAGGAAGCTACGCAGATTTTTTGTGACAACAACTCAGCCATAACGTTGTCCAAATATCATGTTTTTCATAACAGAAGCAAGCATATTGATACGAGGTATCATTTCATTAGGGAGTTAGTAAACAACAAGGAAATTCATCTAGAATTTTGCAAATCCGAAGATTAGTTTGCAGACATTTATACAAAGGCTTTGGCAAAAGAAGTTTTTAAATATTTGAGAGATTGTTTGGGAGTTTGTGATCCCATGCATGACAAATCTAAAAAGCAAAATGAAGCTCTAAAAGAGTGAAAGCTACAGTTTGAAATTTAGGGGGAGTGTTGGAAATATGCATGCCCATGCATAGTGAATTCCAACTGTAGCTTTTTTAGGAATATTAAAAATAGATTTAGTTTTGCTTTAGTTTGCTTTAGTTAACTCAGCTTTATCCTATTTTTAGGATTAGATTTAATTCAAATAAATCTATTTTAATTCATGCATAACATGCAACTATTTTAAAGCATGGGTTTAGATTTAGAATGCTCAGTTGAAGCGCTGTTAGTGGGTAAGTTATTCTATTTAAATAACAACAATTGTAATTGCTTTATATGCACACACAAAGGTGTGAAATCTGCACAAGCAAGGAAGGATATGCATTGAAAGCACACAACTGCAAGCACATCTTGATTGTAAAGCCTTGAAGCTCAGAGTATGATGAAGCTTTTATTAATGGAGATTACGCACAACAGTGCTAGTTTGAATATTCATCTGTTTATGCAACTTCTTTAAGTGTTCTATTTTTTTTGTTTATGTTGTTTGTTGTATAAGACTGCAGATTTTCTACAATTGGTGATGAGAGAACAAATGGCCTAGCGTAAGGGTGCCAAATGGGGCTTCAACGCCTGACATAACCAATTTGAAAAGGGGGTAGGCAAGTCAAGAGAGTATAGCATGTGAGGAACACGAGAATAGGGACATCGATACAAGAGAATAGGAACAGAGATTAGACGATGAAGTGGAGATTGACAGATATTTGGGGAAAAGGAGGAATAATGGAAGCATTCCTCCTAGTCTTCCTCCAAGACCTGACATAGCTGACTAATTCCCAATTAACAAGAATTTTGACTAACTTTTTCTCCATTGCATCAAGACATTGACTCAATAAAGGGCAGAGATGATCAAGAATGTAAAGAATTTATGCATGACTCAAAATTTTCAAAATTTACAATATTTCATCTAGTCCATGACAACACACAACTTCCGGAACTCGAAGAATAAGTTTTTGTGTGTTTCAGCTACCATTTTCAGGTGTTCTACTCCTTCCTCCCCCTCTTTGATTACTACCTTTGCCTCTAAAATTTGAGCTTCCTCTCCTTTTAGATACTGAAATTGAGATTTGAATGTGACAATATATTGACCCCAATAACTACCCATCTTATTATTGTGTGAGCGCTTTTGAGGTTGTATGGCCACTACGATGGTATCACACATCTTGGGTAAGTTACTTATGAGGGTTATAACTGTTATAATTTAAAAATTTCTCAGCATGAGAGCTGATTTGATTGACAACAGCCATGACCTCGGTAAAAAACATGTTAATTGACTTAGATTCCTTCATATATAAATTTTTGAAATTAATTGAAATTTGGAGTTTTGCTATTATAATTTTTGGATAGCCTTGATAGAACGCAAACTATCCCAAGCGTATTTTTAACTGGTTGCAGAAGCAACAACAAGAATAATGCATTCATCCATAACCCGTTGGACAAATATTAGAGCGTTTGCATAATGTTTAAGATTAGCTTTTAATAGATCTTTTTCCTTGTGTGTTAAGACGTGAAGGGCTCTAGGATTATGGGGTCTCACTTACACAATTTTAACCATAGTTACGGAATACAGTGAAATCTTAAAGATTTTCTTCTTTTTTTCCGTATTTTTCATTCAACTGTATTGAACTCTGTATTTTTCAGTGGTAAGATATTAAAATGCAGGATCTTAAAATTATATTTTAAAAATTATTTTATACTATAAATATTAAAATTATGAACACATACATGATTTTATAGCCAACAGTTAAAAGGATTTTCATTTTTCAGTATTGTTTAGAAGGTTTTTAGCAGTCTCTCGAAGATTAGTGAGACCATATTTTTTTAGTATTTATCATATTTTGTATTTTTTCCATATTTGAAGAAGATCATTTAATACTCTTTAAAGTTCCTACCTTGATTTTAACCTAAATCCCAAAAATAAGGCAAATAGAAAAAGTTTTCAGCTTAATGCACCTGAAGTCATATTTTTATCCTGTGAAATGAAGAATTTGGGGCTGGAAGAGACTGTCGCTACTCGCTGCCATTATTGTTAACCGTTAATATTTTTGAAACAACCGATTTTCACCTTCGTATGCCTGAAATCGAGTATTTCACCTTTGTTGGGCGGACTAAGAAAATGACAGTAAAAACCACTTAAAAAAACTGAAAGTGGCAATCTTTTTTTTTTGGTCAAAAACAGAAGTTTCTAAGACGAAAAACAGGACATCAACCTGCTCTGATATCAATCTGAAGGTCAAGGAGGCGGAAAAATAACTTGAATAGAGCAGCTTACAAGATAAAAATACATTGAACACTTTTGGAGAAATTTTGGCAGCACTTCAGTGCTTTTCTATTCCATTGACAAATACTTACAAAAGACTCCTTTGTATAGAGCTCACAAGAAGACTCGTGAATTTTCAGCTTGTTTTACAAGCTTCATAGAGGTAGTTGAGAACAATAAATTCCCAGATTTATATTGGAATTTACCAGATTTACCTATATTCTCCATTGGACAAAATCTGTCAGTACTAATGCAAATATCATTCCAACAAGAAATTCGAATTTCCAAATGACTGCACAATTCATGGGGTTAAGTGTTGTAAATTAGCCGCTTTTTTCAACGAAGCATAATGGTACATTGAAAGGTTTTACTAAATATTTCCTTTGTCTGTTAGTCTTTACCTGATTGCCTTCCATATCAATATTACAATTTTTCGTGGAGGGACATATCTTATTTTCATTAGGTATTGAAGTTTGAATTTTCTTTTCCACTGTTTTCAACTACTGATTTTTCTGTTTGTGTTTAACAGATTTCAGATCTGTGACAGAGAAATAATTTTCAGCTGAGTCTACGATCTCTTAGGAGAAAGAAACAATGTTTCTCTGTTCTTCAATCAGAATCTGTTTGTTCATTTTAGTTTATGTTTTAATGACCACTCGTTGCTTGAGCAATTAGTTATAAGTTTAATTCATTTCGTTTCTTTTGTAAGCTGTGCGCTCATAACATCGGGGAAACAAACATTACATATATCTCAATTGTTATTCCAACGCTATTTCATATCTATGCCACAACGTAAGAATATGTGATAGTGGTTAATGACTTTTGTTTTAATGATAAAACAATTTTATTTTTCATAAATTTAAGAGGTCGTGAATCCTAACTATGCAAGAGTACTGACAGTCACCATATTTTGAGGTAGGTCAATATCTTTGGTAATGTCATGTATTTGAAAATCTTCATATTCTGCAATGTTATGTACTACGAAATTTATATTGTTACCTGAATCATCTTTTGAATTTGATTCATAAATACAAATAAGTGATGATACAACCTGAGTGTTTGCCTGCCACCCACCTAAGTTTCTAATCCCTAAAATCCATAAATTATTAACTCCTTTAATATTTAATACAAAATTCACAATTAAAAATTCTTAAATATTATTTCTATACTAAATTAATGTTATATAGTTTATTTATTTGCTATATGCTTCTTTCATTCCCCATTACGATTTCAATTTCCTTGTATTGTCCTCTTATTTCATTGGCAACAATCGAATATTGAAATAATGTATTAATTAATGTGTCATTTGATCATATAAAATCGACAATTTACAATTCATTCCCTATTATAATTTCAATTTTATTTTATTGTCCTCTTATTTCATTGGTGATCAAATATTGAAATAATGTATTAATTAATGTGTCATCTTGTTTATATAAAATTAACAATTTACAAAATTTTAATTTCTTACTATTAACTTAAAATTACATTTCAAAAAAGTAATTGCTAATTCACATCATAATATTGCAATTTACCATGATTTAAGTCTGTATATGTTTAGATTAATCGATTTAATAAGTTTATAGTTAACTTTTATTCAAATGTTTTGAATGAAAGTGTTTTTGGTTAGAATAGGTGAGTTCTAAATAAGGTAAGGGAAATATTTTTATTATGTTTTATTGAATTATATAAAATATATTGAATACAAATTAATAGAACACACAAAACTAAAATCTTTTAAATGGTAGGTAATAATTTAAGTTGATGTATAGAAAGAAATTATTTAAAAGCAAAAACAATAATATTATAACATTATATTATTGAACTTGTTAAACATTGAAATGAGGAAAAGAAATAGATAAATAGTCTACAATGGTATGAAAGGAAGATATTTAGTTTCAATCAGCATGATAAAATAATAATTTATATACTAATATATTACTTTAAAAATATATATATATATATATATATATATATATATATATATATATAGAGAGAGAGAGAGAGAGAGAGAGAGAGAGAGAGTTGCATACAAGACCCAAATTAAATCTTCATAATAAATACAATATATAAAATTAATTTACTTTGTATAAATATTACACAAACAGAAATAGAAAACAAAACAAGAAAACAAAATCAAAACAACCATAATGTTGTAACATGAACTATTCACTAAGGTCAATCAGGCCTCTTCACTATGCTAGTTATATATTGACTCGTCATGAGTATGTATTGAACTGAAAATTTATCACGAAATTGGTTAATATTTCTAACAAAGAAAGAAGAAACTAAATGTAGTGACTGAAGGATGCATGATCAGCTCTGCCAACTCTACAGCTTATCCTCAGTTCCACCACAAAATTTATTTTAATTAGTTTTTATTTTAGTTAATAATCTGCATCAAATTTAGTCATACTTTCTTTGCTTGATTGATGCATGTTTTTTAGGATCTAGTTTGAGTTCTTCTTCAGCCATCTGCTCCATGTCCTTCCTAATAAACTATAGCAGATAGTTATAAATAAATTATTTATTTTCATAATTGTACATATAGCGTAAGGATAAAGGATAGTTGAGGATACAAAACATTATTTTTTCAACTTGGTTTTTTGCTCACTTTGTGAGAAGATTTATTGTTATTTTATTAATGTTTTGTTTTTATTTGTTCAATTTGATAATCAGTATAGTATAAGAGCTTAATTTTGAAATCTTCAATTGGTATCAAAGAAGGTTGCAGATTTTTTTATTTTATTTTTGCAAATGTTGCGAGTTAACGGTTCTCTCTAAGAATTATCGAATGACAAATGGTGGTAATTTTCCATTCAAAATTTTGTTTTTTACCTGAGACAACTATGATTACTAGAATATAAAGATGAAGACCCTACTATTATCCCAAGATATATGAGAATTAATAGGAGGAGGATACAAGGAACCTATATATCGAAATGTTATAAATTTCTTTACAACAAATCAACAAACTCAATTGAAAGAAAAAAAAAGGAAAATCGAGCTCTTTTTTCTATCGAATATGCATTGGATATATTAAATTTTCCCCATATAGTTGTTATGAAAAAGTCAAAGGATGCATGGGAGGTCCTACAAATTGCATACCAAGGATTTCACAAAATAAAATTGGCAAGACTTTAAACCCTTCAAATATATTTTGAAATTTTATGTGACGCCCAAAATTACGCCACATCATCCCACACCAAGCCACAACACTAACTTGAAAGTTTACAACTACAAGTTTTTATTTGAATGATCAAAAGACATTTAACCAACCTAAAACACATTAATTGTATTTAATAAAATGTTTACTCATTTATCTAATACATCTCCTTTTGAATTAATTTTATTTATTTAATCCGGAATTATTATTTTATTCTTTGGAAGCATTTCAAATTAACTATTTCCTAATTTAATTAATTAATTAATCCCTAAATAAATTCCATTTAATTTTCCTTTCTTAGGTTAATAATAATTTTAATCCAATTTTATTTATAATATTTACTAATTTGATTCCATCTAATTTTACCCACTAAGGTTCATATTTAATTTAATAATACCATCTCCTAAGTTAGTCTTTAATTTAATTTCCTAAACAATTGTAATAAAACCCATGCTACCCCTTTTAAATAATTAAGTGCACACTTACCCATTAATCTTCTAATTTCCATTGTATAAAATATAACATCCCCATGCACAACTATTAAATAAAAATCTATAATTAAAAAATCCCTAATAAGATTTAATTTCTCCATACCCATGAATAAATCTCTACGGATCTATTAATTTATTTTACAAAAATTTTGTTAAATTTTACTCACCCAACATTTTACGGAGGATGATATAATCAAAGTTGTAGGATTATTTTAATCCTCACCCTTGATCTTAGGTTTCCCCTTTTTGTGCCCTAATTTTTCCTTATGATCTCTTTTATTCCCAATCTAACCCTAATGTGCCTCCATTTGCACAAGTAGAGTTGAAGGGAAGGCAATAATAGAGGCAAGAGAGCTTGTGAAGAAACTATGGTGGATATGGTAGCTCTAAGAATGCCTCTCTCACATCTTATGTTTTTATTGAATCCTAGGGTTTGATAATTTAGAGTTTGTTGATTTGTTTATTTACTAGGATCTCCTAGTTATGGGTATTGTTTACCCTTATTGCATTTATTTTTACAGAGATGAATACACATTTCTTTGAGATCATCTACAAGTCCATTTCTGAATACAATTTATATCTACATAAGTTTTCTTTTGTTTATTCCATTCCATTGCTACATCTACTCACAGCATATATATTCATATATATACAAACAGATATGTGTGTGTGTGTGTGTTCCGTGGTTACTAAATTTTTGCACAAGCTAACCGGTGATGGTTACAAGGCCAATGTCAATTCCATATTGTAACACCCGCAAAAATGACGTTCTAGAAACATCTTTGAAACACTAAACTCTTATCCCGAAAGTTTCAACTATTTTTTTTTATTTACATAAAAAGGTTACAAGGGTGTCAACCCCTAGGGTACATTAAATATACTTACACCAATGTTCTCAACCTTACAATTGGGGAACCAGTCTAGTTCAAAGACTAAATATTTCTAATTTATCGCCAAATTCAATTAATTAATATATGATCCAGAGGATCCTCACCTAGAAACACCAATCGAGATATTCTCGAATAATTTTTAGTCATTTTGAAGCATGGAGAAATATTATATGATTCAATTGATATCTTGTTTCTGAAAAATGAGCTCGTTTGCAAGAGTTATAGCAAATTGAAATTTTCGGGCAAATAGCAAAATTTGGGATTTTTCTCGCAGTTAGACGTGTGCACACTTGCCAAGTGTTTCAATCATATTGTGACATGTGGAAATTTTTGTGATGGACTAAAAGTTGTGTTTGGAATGCCACTTGGACACTCATTCATTGTTAATGGACCCCACTATTTCTTTGTTTGGGGCCCTCACCCCGAGTTCGACACGCTCATTATGGAGGGGTGTCTTGTATTATGACCATAAAAGCTTGTGTATATATATGCCTCTAATTGCATTTTTACTATGGATGTGGGACTAATTGGAAAGTGCACATTAATTCCAAATGCCACGTATCCCAAGTGATATGCCTTATGCCAAGTCAAATTTTTAAACAAACATTACTAAATAAGGTGCAAATCCCATTAAAAAAGGTCACAGGTATACCATGCGCCATACAAGGCAAGTCAAATAGCCACGCATAGCACAAATTGGCTCAACAGCCAATGCTAAACCCTTCACCTTTACATTATTAAAGGCCTTCCTCCATTTTCACACCCACAATGTGGGATAAAGCTCTACAAAGCCACCTAAGGAGAAGGAGAGGGAAGTGGAGGTAGGGGGATTTGAACCGCTAACCTCCCATGCAAAATAATAGGTGCCTAACTATTGAGCCAGCCACTTGGAAACATTATAAAAGGAGCTTTATTGTATTTGAAGTAGCATTTGGGACTGTGTAAATTATTGAAATGCTCATAACTTGAGCTAGGAGTGGAATTTTGAGGAGAAGTAAAAAGCAACCCTTATTGTTTTCGAACAGATTTAAGACTATGAGAAGGTCATAATTTTTTAGAAATCTTTGTAAAGAATTATTTTCAAGATTTTAATATATTGGTCCCATTCAACCGGACCTAGAGATGTAGGCATCAAGTGTCGAACTTCGTTATCACATCTTATGTCAAATTGCTGGTGAATTCTCTTCATTTCTCTATATTTTTGCATAGTACTTACAGGTTTTAATCTTTTATTTAAAAAATAAAAAGGTCTTAATCGCTTAATTTTAAATCAAGAATCAATACAAAGCAAATTTTGTTGTGTAAACAATTGCTAGTTAAATTTGATTTTCAGATCATTGGTATCAGAGCTGGTTTTGAATGATTTTTGGTTCAGATTAACTATTTTTTGATTTCAAGTTGTGTGTTGGATGTTGACAAGGTCTCGATCTAAGAAGGGTGAAGGAGAGTTAGTTTAAGGAGATCCCAAAATCGGTACTAGACGATCTTGAAAGTCCTACGATGGCGAGATCGAGAGGAAGAAAACTTTCGTCAATCATTCCTACAAATGAATGAAATGGTGGAAGAAATGTACCAAGATAGGAAAAGGAAAAGGGAACTAAATAAGGAAAGAAAGAAGAAATCTCTAGTTCGATAATCCTAAAAGAGACTCTTTGAAATTTGAGTTTCCTTCATTAAAGTTAGATATAAAGTTTGAATTGCCTATGTATATTGGAGAGCTAAATGCAGAGAAGTTGGATAACTGGGTCAAGCGAGATAAAAGTATATTGCAGGTTCAAATAATTGTTGATGATGAAGCAATGATTCATCTGAAAACTCTTTAGATGGGTGGCACAACACTCATTTGGTGGGAGAGTAAGCTTCAGGAAGTGGAAGAAACCAAAGGTATAGAAATCACTTCTTGGTCTGAATTTGTTTCAAATCTTAGGCAACAATTTTATCCTCTTGGTTATAAGCAACAAGCTATGATGGATTTGAAAACATTAAGACAAACTAAGGGACAAAGTGTTCAAGAATACACACAGGAATTTAGGAAATGGACTCTAATTCTGGGAATTTATCTAAACACGTAAGAAACACTACTTAAATATATTGGTGGATTTCATAGTTATCTAAGGCATATGACACTTTTTTAGGTCCTACTAATCTTGATGCAGTATGTGTTCAAGCAACCCATTTGGAAGCATGAGGAAAAATTACAAAGGAGTCCTTTTTCTCTTCTTTTAAAAAAAAGAACAAGAAATCGAGGAAAAGGTTCGAAAGAACAAGGAAAAGGAAAGGGTAAGCATAAGACAAACTTTACTATTAAGAAGGAAGATGAAAAACCATTTTTTAATCATTATAAAAAGAACCATGATGAGTCTAAATGTTGGAAATTACATCCTAAATTGAAACCTAAATGGATGGTTAAGAAAGGAAAGGAAAAGAAAACAAACACTAAAGTTCATGATCTTGGGTAAGATTCAGGTGATGAAACCAAGATCGCAACTATGAGTTTTCAAGGTATATCAAAACTGTCAATTTCTAACAATATTACTACAAATGTTGCATCTTCTTCTAGTAAAAAAACTATACATGATGATAAGAAAAGGAATGAGATTTTCCACATTAGAGTGATTTCAAAACATATGAAAATTGATATTCTTTTTTATAGTGGATGTCAAGCTAATTTGATTTCCAGGAGTTGTAACTAAATTAGGACTCAAAAATAATCCACGTCCTAAGCCTTATCCTTTGGGCTGGGTTTGTGATTATGCAAAACTATAGGTAGCTAAAACTTGTATTTTCATATTTTCCATTACGAGACATGTTTATAGATGAGGTTGAATTGGATGTAGTTCCTTTGGATATTTGTGGGGTGGTTTTGTGAAGTTCTTATTTGTATGATCATAAAGCAATATTCTATAGGGAAGAAAATAAATATTTTCTTGTAAAGGATGGAATTGAGTTATTGTTAGAGCTCACCGTGAAAAAATAATCTATCCTTGGTAATTGCAGGTTAAATGAAAAGGATGGTAAATTCAAGAAAAAAATTTGTGCTCATGGTGGTCAAAGCCAAAGAGAAAGAACATGAGATGGATTTTGAGACTTGTGATATGAAACATAAGGATGAATTGGTAAAAATTGTTTTTGATTTTGATGATTTTTTTCAGGATCCACAAGGTCTACATCCCAAAAGAGGGGTTCAACATGAGATACAGTTGCTTCATGATGCACCTCTTCCCAATATCAGAATGTACATGTTGTCAATAATAGAGAATGAGGAAATCAAGAGACAGGTAATGGAACTTTTGGCTCAAGGTATAATTCATCCAAGTACATACCCATGTGGTTTGCCAATTAGTTTGGTTCCAAAGAAGATGGCACTTGGAGAATGTGTGCTGATTTATGTGCTTTAAACAAGATTACTATAAAGAATCATTACCCTCTTCCTAGAATAGATGATTTATTCGATCAACTAAAGAGTGTAATTTATTTCACTAAGTTAGACTTAAGAAGTGGTTATCACCAAGTAAGAATTGCAGAAGGTGATGTTTTGAAAACTTCTTTTAAAATGAAACAGGGATTGTTTGAATGATTAGTGATGCCTTTTGGTTTGTGCAATGCACCGAAACATTTATAAACTTAAGAATGATATCTTTAGACCATTCATTGATAATTTCTTTATTGTCTACTTAGATTATATTCTTATTTTCAGTAAGTCATGGGATGAACATGTTAAACACATCCAAAAAGTCTTAGATGCACTAAGGAAAGAGAAATTATATTTGAAGATGTCAAAATGTGAATTTGGAAAAACATCTTTAATTTACTTGGGTTATATTGTAGGAAATGGTGAATTGAGAATTGATCCTACAAAAATAGAGGTTATTGTGAAATGGCCTAGACCCACTAATGTGATGGAAGTTAGGAGTTTTCTAGGTGCAGTTTAGTACTTGGAGAAAATTTATTGCTAACTTCTCATATATTGCATCTCCTTTGCATGCTTTGACAAGTATTAAATAGGTCTTTCAGTGGGGAGGAAAGCAACATAAATCCTTTGATACACTGAAAGAGAAGATAAGTACCACTCCGATCTTGGCACTTCCATTTATAGCATTCATTTGAGATTGAGATAGATGCTAGTGACTATGCAATGGGGGTAGTTTTGATGCAGAACAAATGACCAATGTGTTACCATTCAGAAACCTTTACAAGTGCGATAAGAAAATATCCAACTTATGATTAAGAGTTGTATGCTTTGGTTCAAAGTGTAAAAAAGTGGAAGAATTATTTAATGGGAAAAGAAACAATTATACATACTGACCATCAACCACTTTAGTACTTACAAACACAAACCAAATTGGAGCAGTCTAGAAATTTCAGGTGGATGGGTTTTTTGCAACAATTTCATCTTATAATAAGGTATGAAAAAGGTATTCAAAACAAGGTTGTCGACATGTTATCTAGACCACCAGTGGTAGTAGCATCTATTCTTTTACAACATAGTTCTTTGGCTCATGTTAGTTACAAGGAACAATATGTAAATCATGTTGATTTTAGAGAAGTGTATGAGGATCTAGTAAGTGGGAAAAAGTAGTAGAAAAAGATTATCATTTGGATGAAGGAATGTTATATCATTCTAGTAGACTTTGGATCGCAGAAAAATGAATGTGTGCATATGATTAGGGAAGCAAATACTTCTATTATTTCAGGGCATTTTAGTGTTAGTAATACGATTGCACATTTACGAAATATTTTTATTGGCCTAGAATGCATGAACATGTAAACATGTATAATAAGGATGTGTTCTTTGTGCCATAAGAAAGCCGTAATAGGAAATTAGGACTTTACACTCCTCTTCCTATTCCGACAAGGCCTTGGGAAAGTTTTTCCATGGACTTTGTAGGAGGATTTCCCATGACACGGAAGAAACATGATTACTTATATGTGGTAGTGGACAAATTTAGCAAAATGTGTGTGTTGGTTCCATGTACTAAACAAATAACTGGTGAAGGAACTACACATTTATTTTTTAGTTTGTTTGGGTTCATTTTGGATTACCTACTTCAATTATATCTAATTGGGATTCTAGATTTCTTGGGGAATTTTGGTCAACATTGTGGGGGTTAATGGACACAAAATTGAAAAAGAGCACTACTTTTCATCCACAGACTGATGGTCAAACAGAGGTTGTAAACCACACAGTAGTACATTTGCTTAGGGGCTATTGTGGAAAACATCCTAAGTTATGGGATGAACATCTATATTATGTGCAACATGCTTATAATCATGCCTTACATTCTTCTACTTTGAAGTCTCCATTTGAGACTTGTTATGGATATCTGCCTAATTCTCCTTTAGATGTATATTATGGACATGAAACTATTGTTAATGGTTCAAGTGATTCTGACAGGGCTAAAATATTTGTTTAGAGAATTCAACAGGTTCATCAGTATGTCCATGAACAATTGGAGAAAAGTCAGGCTAAGTACAAAGCTAGGCATGATAAACATAGAACTGATCACACATTCAAAGTTGGTGATTCAGTTTGTCTTCACATCAACAGGAAAGACCGACGGTGAAGGTAAAAATTAAAACCTATAAGGTATGGTCCGTTCCAAA
This sequence comes from Taxus wallichiana var. yunnanensis, assembly GCA_018340775.1. Taxonomy (NCBI): domain Eukaryota; kingdom Viridiplantae; phylum Streptophyta; class Pinopsida; order Cupressales; family Taxaceae; genus Taxus; species Taxus wallichiana. The sequence goes on from CM031244.1 coordinate 737,961,772, forward strand.
TATTGGAAAAAATTGGCAACAACGTTTTCCGGTTAGATTTGCCTCCATATATACAAATCTACTTAGTTGTTAGTGTTGATAATTTAAGATTATATGAACCACCTATGATTTTTATCATGATGATGCTAACATAATGCCTTCCACTGATGATTTTTCTCCAGTATCCATATATGATATTTCTCCCATTGTTGATCTTGATAAGGTATTTCTCCATCACCTTTCCGGTCCATTTGAGACTTGTTATGATATTTCTCCCTCACCTTTCCATTTTCCATCCATTTAGCCTTATTTGGATGTATTCCTTTAAACCCAACAAAAAGATACTCAATATCACCCCTTGAAGTTCCACCTTCTGTCCAAAATAAGTATCTTAGATAGGAAGGTTAGAACTTCACGAAGGGTGATATTGAGTATCTTTGTGTTGGGTTTAAAGGAATACATCTAAACAAGGATAAATGGATGAAAACAGAAAGGTGAGGGAGAAATACCCTCACCTATTCAAGAATTAAGTTGAATTTTGGGGTCCAAAAGTTTCTTAGTGGGGAGGAATCATCTAGAGGATCCTCACTGAGAAACATTGATCTAAGATATTATCAGAATAAGTTTCAGTCTTTTCTGAAGTGTGGAGAAAAATTATATGATTCCGTCATTATATCATTTACGAGAAAATAGAGCTCATTTACAAAAGTTATAGCCCACTGAAATTTTCGGACAACTAGCAAAATTTTGGATTTTTGTGTAGGTTGGACGTGTGCATGCTCTCCAAGTGTTTCAATCATATTACGACACATGGATAATTTGTGTGATGGACTAAAAGTGGGTTTTGGAACGCCAATATTGAACACTAATTCATTGATAATGGACCCCACTATTTGCTGGTTGGGGGCCCTCAGCCAGGTTCAACACACTCGATTATGGAGGGGTGTCTTGGCCTCCTTCTCATATTATGACTATACAAGCTTGTGTATATATATGCCTCTAATTGCATTTTTACTATGCATGTGGGACTAATTGGTAAGTGCACATTAAATCCAAATGCCATGCAATACATAACTTTTTCCATATTCCATGCATTTATTTGCTAAACCTCCTTCATATATTAAATCCCAAGTGATACGCCTTATGCCTAGTCAAAGTTTTAAACAAATTACTAAATAAGGCGCAAATCCCATTAATCAAGGTCAAAGGTATACCATGCGCCATACAAGGCAAGTCAAACAACCATGCATAGCACAAAGCAGCTCAACAACCAATGCTAAACCCGCCACCTTTACATTATTAAAGGCCTTCCTCCATTTTTGCACCCACAATGTGGGATAAAGCTCTACAAATCTACCTAAGGAGAAGGAGAGGGAAGTGGAGGTAGGGGGATTTGAACCACTAACCTCCCATGTAAAATAATAGGTGCCTAACCATTGAGCCAGCCACTTGGAAACATTATAAAAGGAGCTTTATTGTATTTGAAGTAGCATTCGGGACTGTGTAAATTATTGAAATGCTCATAACTTGAGCTAGGAGTGGAATTTTGATGAGAAGTAAAAAGAAACCACTATTGTTTTTAATAGAAGAAGACTGTGAGAAGGTCATAATTTTTTAGAATTATTTATAAAGAATTATTTTAAATATTTTAATAGATTGGTTTGATTCAACAGACCCGGAGACGTAGGCCTCAAGTGTCGAACTCCGTTATCACGTCTTGTTTCAATTTCTTGTGAATTTTCTTTGTTTCTCTATATTTTTGCATAGTACTTGCAAGTTTTAATCTTTTATTAAAAATATAAAAAGGTCGTAAACGCTTAATTTTAAATCAAGAATCAATACATAGCAAACTTTTTGTGTAAACAATTGCTAGTTAAAATTGATTTTCAGATTTGTGTGTGTGTGTGTGTGTGTATTCCCAGTGGTTACTAAATTTTTGCTCAAGATGATCGGGGTCGGTTACAAGGCTAATGCCGATTCCATATTTTAACGCCCGTAAAAATGACGTTAAACACACTTTGAAACACTAAACTCTTATCCCAAAAGTTGCGACTAATTTATTTTTTTGTTTACGTAAAAAGGTTACAAGGGTGTCAACCCCTGGGTACATTAAATATAATTACACCAATGTTCTCAACCTTATGATTGGGGAACCAGGTCTAGTTCAAAGATTAAATATTTTTAATTTATCTCTAAATTCAATTAATTAACATTCATCTAGGAAGGTACCATAATTTACTTTTCTTGGTTAAATTCTTTCTTCTCTTTAATCAATGATCAATCCCAACATGGTCAACCTTATACTTAGTTATTTTGTTTCATTATCCCATTAGCTTTAATATCCCACATTTCATTAATTTACTAAAACATACTAGGAACTAGGAAAAGACTTGCACACTAAGGTAATTAAATGGCCCCATTCATTCATCCACACATACCCTTAAATTTTAAATAAAAACATTTATAAAAATATATATTCCTACCAAACAAAGTAGGGTTGATCCTCAACCCTTAGATTAAACCAATCTTGGCCATTAGATCCTAGGGTTCCAAACTAACCCTAAAAATCCTTATGAATTCTTATTAAAACCTTTCCTTTATTCTAAACTCCTCATTTGGTCTATTTTCTTTTGTTAAAATTACAGGTTGGAGAGAAGGAAGCCATGGGAGCAAGAGAGGAAGAACTATGGAGGATTTTCTTCAAGATCAAGCTTAGATTTGTTTAGATTGTAGATTTATCATTGTAGTTCTTTCATTCAAGGATTGAAGGAGGTTTTCCTTTCCAAACTGGTTTTATTTCAAGCCATTTGTATTTGGGGTTCTCCATTTGTATAAGATTTAGCACTTTTAGTTTTCCATTTTGAAGATTATATTTCTTAAAACCATGAGATTTTCCATTTTTTTGTTGGAAGTGTCCTTAGTAAATTTACATGCTTAAAATTTTAGTTATTACAAGTTATAAATTACATAGACGCAGAACTAGAAATTTCAGTCGTAATTGATAGAACCGCCGCCAAAGCGAGTTGGTGGTCCAGGACCACCATCCCACCCGGTGACAAACCATGAAACACTGCCTTACAAAGTGACGGTTCCGAGATTGCCACCTTTCCTAAGCGGAGGTTACGAGACCGCCACTCTGCACAGGGTGGAGGTCCTAGTCCTTAGGAACAAAACCATCAAACTCAAGATTTTTCAAAAAATAAAAGTTTCTAAATTCATTTCTAAAATTCAAAACTTCCTTTGTAATATTTAACTTCATTTATTAAAAGCATATAACCTCGTGTCCCATTTATGTTTTGTACCCAAAACTTCCTAACAACCAAAACATGAACAAACACATATAAAATGTTGTAATTATTTAACTTCATTTATTGATTTTTAAATTTTTATAGATTAATTATTTATTACTTATTTGAAAGTGGGACATTTATGCTTGTTTAATTAAAATTACTTATTTTGAAAGCATTTCTTGTTTACAATAATGAATCATTTTGTTCAACTAATTTTCTTTCAATTCCTAGAGTATAAAGGATCTGAATCTACTTCAAATGTTATTATTTTCTTTACATTCAAGTCTACTAAACATACAATTTCAACTTCTTACAACTTCTATATTTCCTTCTTTCTCATTTACAATAAAACAACTTCATAATGAAAGTATTTTTATTTTTTTAATATAGCTCATATCTTTTAACACAAAGAACTACTTTTCTCACAATACAACCAAGATTTCAAGTAAAGAGAATTACTTTCTTTTCTATTTCTCAAAACTAACTCTACAACACAAATATTTCTTCTTTCTTTTTATTTGTTTCTTTCCACATACAATACAACTTTAATAACAAATGTTTGAATGCAAATTTCCTTCACAAGATCAATACAATGTCCTCCACTTGAAGTGGGAAATCATACAATATTACAAGCTAAAATGGAATACAATATTACAAGTTCTTCCACTCTAAGTGGGAATAACACAAAGAAATTTTGATTATAAGAAGTATCTTCTTAGGGACTCCACCAAAAGCTTCAAGCTTCACAACACCAACGTGATAGCTCCTTCATGATATTCTTGATAAACAACAAAAAAAGGTGGGCAAGAGGGGGGGTGGGGGAAACAATCTCCACTCCAACCAATAATTTCAATGATGGGAAGAAGCCATCCTACTCATTGGCCCCTTAGCCCCAACCACATTGAAATGAAAAATGGATTCAACTCATGGAAACAAACAAGCTTCCACATCACAATCCAAGATTTAAAATCATACCAAAACACAAAAAACTAAACACTTCAATCACAAGAAGAACTAAAAATATATACAAGTCTTCAAGAATTAAAAGCCAAAGGAGCAAGAACCTATTGGGAGGTCACTTATACCTCCCAATGGGAAATGAGTCCCCACCTTAAAACCTCGAATAAACATCTCAAAACCCCTACACACTCTTATTCCTCCCTCAATAATATATTATGCCCCCCTAATTCTCATATACCTCCCTACAATATCTTATAGCTCCCTCAACAAAATAATCAAGTAAGAAATGCAAGCAATTTATTGTCCAAGGTGGGGCACTCAACGCAAACTCCCTTCAAAACATGAAATAAACTCTTATACCTCCCACATGAAATATAAAATCTTATGTATCCTCACATTAAATCTCCCCATAGTCCTCTCCTACACCACACTTATGCAATCTACCCAAGCACCCAACAAGCATAGAAAAACACTCAAAAAACTAACATATGCATACAAAATAAAATAAATATTTTAACAAGAGTTTAGCTCCTAAATTTCCATGGTAGATATTAATCCAAGAGCATACCCTAAGATTCTTCAAGCCCAAAAAACACCAAAAACTCCAAAAAATCCAAAAATACTTCCCAAAATGCATGAGCACATAATAATGAAGTAATCCCCAATCAAGCAAAAGAACTTTATTAAATACAAAAGGGAGAGAGGAAGGTGAGGTGGCTCCATGTAGGATGCCACATCACTCATCCTCAACTCCACCTCCCAAGTCAAAATTCAAACTCCAAACCACAATTAATAAATGGGTGAATAAATTACATATTACTTCCACACACATCCAAGCCCACACCTCCTAAGGAAAAAAATATTTACAAGAAAGAAAGTGCACCAAAAAGTTTACCTTTTTGTCTTCCCAAAACACCTAATGGGGTCTAATTTTGACCTCCCAACTATGGACATGATTATGGACTTTATTATATTATGGACATGATGATGCTAATTATATTAGATGTTATATCATGGGTTATTGTTGACTTGATTCAGTTATGATGCATGATGATTATTAGAGACATTTTGAATATTGATGTTGATATACTTGTTTGACATGGTTATACTATGGATGTTGTTCGGACATGTGATATTTGGATATTATGAGTAGACCTAGAAATGAAAATTATTTGATGATGATATAGTTGTTGAGTAAAATTACAAATGATCTTGTTGGTTGCTTGATGTTGTTGTGATCCATATATCTAGATGATTTTGGAATTTTATTTATATTATTTTGGATGTTCTGATATGGCCACGAGGCTAAAGGAGGTATTCATGTTTTGCAGGTTAAAATATCACAACAAACATCAGGGGATTGGAGACCAACCACATTGGAATTCTAGATGAATTCAACAAGGTCACCATGATAACTTGTATTTTTTTGTGTGTTTTTTTTGTTAGGGATTCCCATGGGGGGGGTCACCTTTAAATGTGACCAAGGGGTTATGTGTATTTATTTATTGGTTATTTTTTTTTATGTTTGCATGTGTTTATTTTGTGGTGCATTGACCCTTTCATTATTTATTAAATGATGTGTAATATTGTGAGTAATCATGTTGTTAAGTTAATTAATTAAAATATTTCATAAGAAAGTAATTAATAGAATTGTTGGCCTTGAATTAAAGTGTTTTAAGAGATGTGTAAGTGATGAGTAAGGTAACTTTTGAGTGTGAAACACTCCACCTTCTTGAAATTCGAATTTTCCTTGGAGGCTGATTTTGGAGACTTGTGGGACAAGTTAAACTTGTCCCATACCTCTTAAATTTATTTACCAACCATACCTATAGTTGGAGAGTTGAATTTGAATTTTATAATGCTTTTGAGAAGACAAATTGTAAGTTTTAATTGCACTTTTCTTACATGGTTTAATTTCAGTCCTTTGGGGTGTGGGTTGGATTTGAGTATATAAGTAAACTGTCATATTATTCACCCACCTATTTATTATGCATTGGAGAATGAAGTTGAATTTTGGGTTGGGGTTGAGGATGTGTGATGTGGCATCCTACATGGATCCACCTCATCCTCTTCTCTTCCCTCTTCTATTAAATTTGAATTTCTTTCCTTGTTTTGGGTTTCTTCACTTTTGGAAACTCCTTTTGGGGTGAATTCTTTGTTGTTTTGGAGCTCTTGCTTTGGAGAAGTTTTTGAAGATTGTTTCATGCTTGTGTTTGGCTGATTGGGATTGCTTGCATTGGGATAAAGCTTGCTGTTTTGGAACTTGGAACAACTCCATCATGGAGAGGTAGGAGCTTGGCTCTTGTAATGCTTCTCTTACTATTTATGAAATTGTTATTGTTGTGAATGTTTTGGTATGTTTGTGGGATGTTTTGTAGATGGCCTAGGTATGGTGTAGGAGAAGACTATGGGGTTCATTTTGTGGGAGGAACAAGTGTTTTGGGGAGGTATAAGTGTGGAGGGAGTTGGGATTTGGGTTCCACCTTACAAAGAAATAGACTTGCATTTCTTTACTCATTATGGGGTGCCATAAGAGGTTGGGGAGGCATAAGGAAATGTGAGGAATAAAGGGTACTTGGGGAGGCATAAGGGCATGTCAGGGGCTTTGATATACTATATTTTGGTGGTTTGAAATCAGGTGGTGATACCCATTTCCCCTTTGGGAGGCATAAGTAACATCCCCATAGTTTCTTTCTCCTTTGGCTTGCTGGATGAAGCCTTAGTGTTGTTTGTCATGCTTTAATGTAGTTGCAAACTACATTCTATTTGGACTGTGTTTTAAATGTGAAATTTTCATGTGTGTTATGGAAGCCTATTGTTGCCATGAGTTGAATCACATCTTCTATTGCTTTCTGTTGGGGCTCGGGCCAATGAAGAAGGATGGATTCTCCTTTTCATTGGATGTCTTGGTTGGGTGGAGAGCGTTTCCTTTCCCCTACTCTTGATGTGATCAGAATTGGAAGAATGATAGATCTACATGTTATTGTTTTGGAGTAAAGGAAAATGAAATAAAATAGTTGACAGACCCTTGTTGAGATAAATATTATTGTAACCTTCCCACTTGAATTGGATGAACTCGTATATGTATTGTAAAGGAAATATGTTGTATTGAATATGAAAGTTGTAAATTGAAATGTGAAAGAGATATACTCTATTTTTTTTTTGAAAGAAAGAATTGTATTCTTGTATGATGAATTTGAGGAATGAAAGAAAGAAGTTGTAAGTTGTCTTTTGGAATAAATAAATGAATGTATTAACTTTCTCAAATTGCATTGTTGTATTGAATCTGATCATTTCAATGTATTTGAAATCTCACTTTGAAAGGAAGAAATGAGTGTAAGAAAAATACAAAATTTTGTCTTTTGAAATGTGTAAAATTTGAAATCAGAATTGCATTTTGGTTTTGAATAGTTTGATTTGAATCAACTAAATGTATTAGATTGGAATTGGAATGTATTCTAATACTTGGAAGAAGAAAATGGCAAATAGACCCTTTAAAATTTGATCTTTGTTTTGTATTTTCAAACTAGACAATTATTTAATCCAAAATACATAGACCAAACCTATAACAAATAAATAACAAATGAAACATTAAATTGGACATAATAAGATCTAAACGAATTCATCTAGACATTAACACTTAAGGAATTTCTTAGAAAACTTAGCAAACTTAGGCTCAAATCGTTTCACTATCGTTTTGTTGTCATCAAAGTTGTAAATTTTCAAATTAGAGCTCAATCAAACAAACTTACCTTCCAGATCCATCCTAAATCCATCTAAGAACAATTCTCCATGTTTAATGGACAAGTTGAGGAGGAAGAAGATCAATTGATTTAAAAATTCATAAGTTAAAATTTACCGGTTTGCCTTTTAAAATCCTGCAGATCATTTTCATGAAATTTACCCCTTAAAATTTATCAAAATAAAATGTTAATAATTTCTGTGTAAAGAGGACATCGATAGGTTTCAAAAAACTCCTTGTTTTCTCAAAACCAAGTTCCCAATCAAAATTATGGCCTTGTGAAGTTTCCATTCATTTGGCTTCAAAAATATTTCTAACTGTCAAAAAAAAAATTGAGAAAATTTTAAAACTTTTCTCCGTGGCCCCGCTGTCCCACAACCAATCATGTGCTGCCACATGGTGTCATGGGGCTTCGGTGGAGGATCAAATCCCTTAAAAAACTTAGCGCTTCAAAAAAATTTGGGAAAATTTTCTAAGTTTTCTCTGTGGCCCCGCAGGCCCCTAACCAATCAGGTGCTACCACGTGGCATCATGGGGCATCGGCAGAGGAGCGGATCTCTTAAAAAAACATAGCGCTTCAAAAAAAATTCTTTGGGAAAAATGTTGTAAGTTCTCCCGCAAACCCATAACCAATGGATGGATGATACATGGAACCTTGGGCATTGGGAGGGGCACAAATTTTTTTGATACCTTAGCACTTTTCGAAAAAAAAATTAGAAAATCCTAAAAATTCTCTCGGTGCATGGACCGTGTTTCCTCCAGAGTTGGGAAATGATGACACGTGTCCTTTCGCGGGCTCACGGTGCGCGAGAGGCAAATCACGCTTTTTTCCCAAAAAATGAAAAAAAGCTATAAAGTTCTTCCCCGCTCCACCGGCCTGCGCATGGGAAAATTTTCTTCCCCACCCCACCGGTCCACATTCCTCCTCCGGGTAAAAATTCTCTCCAAAGTCCGCAGGCCCACGCATGGGAAAATTTTCCCCCCAGGCCTGGGAAAATTTTCCTCCCAAGGTCCGCTGCCCATAACTTGAGAAATATGAGGAGTTAGGAGGACTTCTTTATATCACAAAAAGGTGAGGAAATTTCCTATCTAATGGGAATATTTTTGGGAAGTTTTGAGTGCATTAATTTTGAGAAAAATTAGGTTGAATATTTTAAGCCTGTTAGAGAGTGGTATAGTGAGAAATTACCCTCTTAACCTAATTGATTAATCTAACCCTAAGTTTGGACCTTGTGATCTTTTATAATTGTCGTATTAATAAAACTATAAGCTATTAATAGTATTTGGCTTTAAAACGTGTTTATGAAAACTATTGTCTTGTAACCTGGTTGTTGACTCTTTTAAAAAATAAAAAAAAAATTATTCCATAATTTTCCTAACTAATCCTAGGTTGTTCTTGGGTCTCAAGTGGGTTGTTTTAGTGGGCATTACACTTGGTATCAAAGTAGTGGTTCAAAATATTGGGCCATTGGGAACACTAGAAAACTTGAGACATGAACTTTAAACCTAGCACACTTTTAAATCTAGAAAACAACTTAGTTTAGAAATTACATATTTTAGTAAACATGAAACTAAGTAAAACCTAGAATAAGGAGCTAACTCTTGTTTTTCTCTATACAGGAGGCACAGTAAGATGAGGAGCCTTTTCACATAGAACTAGGCATACCACCTCTAGATCATGTTGTAGCAACCATCCTACGACATATTTTGTAGACTCTTCAGGATGTTAATGCCACTCTACGCGGAGGGACCGTAGGGGCACATTTAGTCAAACATGATAGGGTGATATCCATTGAGGCTCGTGCATCTCCTCGGCATAGACAGAGGAGCATAGAGGAGAGAACTCCCATGTGGAGTCAACTAGAGAAGAGTCACCATGCAGAGGGGACAAGGAGATCGGGTTTTAGGGCATAGAGAGAGGTCTCAGAGCCCTAGGATTATGGATGAGCATGTGGTAGGAGGCCGGGTTTGAGACCATAGCTACAGATCACATCAGGGAGATCCTGAAGCTTTGGCCATCACATTATTCTAGTGACACAGGTGGATTTTAGGTAGAGGCCTAGTTGGTGAGCTTAAGTGGATGCTTCAAGCTCTTTCCTTGTTCTAGCAACACGAAATCTTATGTTGCGATCCATCTATTGAGGGATGGAGCTGGTGTTTGGTGGTGGATAGAGGAGTAGAAGCTCCATGTTGATTCTGAGATAGTTACCTAGGAGCTCTTTGAGGAGTGATTTAGGAGTATATATTTTTCATGGAGGTTCTTACAATAATGGATAGATGAGTTTCATGATTTCTCCGCAGAATCTCTTACAAGAAGAGCAGAGTATAAGACTAGATTTTCTACTCCAATATGAGCATGTGCAGATCCACAGGTTCATCTGGGGCCTGAATCTAGACATTAGAGGTGCAGTACGGATTCAATATCCACAAAAATTAGTAGATGCCATTGAGAATACCTATATAGCAAAGGAGACTCGGAGAAAGACCCAGAAGGGTGGTAGAGACCGAGTCTAGAGCCGCATACAACATATGTAGGACAATAGATCGAGGGGGTCAGTACCTCTTCCTCGTGGTGGATAGGGTTCAACACATTCATCTTTTAGACCACAACAACAACAGTGTGCAGCAACCAACCCCCCACCTTATAGACCTCTACAGAGGTTTGATGCACAGAGAGGTCAGAGTATGGGGCCTCCTCCTAGGGGTCCCATTAGGACACAAGGTGCCCAGAGAGCTCACTCAAAGATGAGCTCACTAGTTGAGACCTCAAAGAGACCATAGTTGGGTCATCAAGATCCACACCACAGACCTCTAGAATACTAACTAGAGATGCTACACATAGGAAAGGATCAGGTGGTTGTTTGGGTGTGGTGTTACTGGACATTTTTGGAGAGACTACCCATAGAAACCTAATAACAAGGGTAAGACACAAATCTTAGAGCCTACTTTTGGTGATATGGGGTAGTCATAGGATGTATGCAGCAAAGAGAGAACCTCCGTGAAGAGCATCAAATAAAGTTATTGAGACTGAAGGTAACATTGGTGGTATTCCTACCTCCATTTTGTTTGATTCTGGTTCTTCTGATTCTTTTATTACACCATCTTTAGTAGAGAAATGCAAGCTAGTGGCAGTTAGGAAGGGTCATAGTTGGGATGTTGAGATGGCTTCTGGAGCTAAGATATCTATAGATTCCTTAGTTAAGGAGTGTGTGGTGGATTTGGGACCTTTCACCACTACCTCGGATCTTTGTATCCTTTTGTTGGGATCTTATGGAGTCATCTTGGGCATGGACTGCTATCTGCACACAAAGCCAGAGTGGATTGTTACCACAAGATCATATCTTACACATATGATCTAGGAGTGGAGGTAAGTGATAGTGGGGGTCAAGAGACCCATTTCTATTCACACCATCTCTGCTATGTAGCTTAAGCGGTGTGTGCGATGGGGTTGTCAGATGTTTGTTGTCACAGTTAGTGATCAATCAGAAGATGGGTCTAGTGGACCATCGCTAGATGACCATCCCATTTTGAGAGAGTTTGCAGATGTCTTTCTAGGGAGCTATCGGGGTTACCACCCCACATGAGATTGATTTTCATATAGATCTTGTTCCGGGAGTGGAGCCTATCTCATGAGCACCTTATAGAGATGACTACCCCTGAACTCTATGAGCTCAAGTTACAACTTGAGGGCCTTCTAGAGAAGGGCCTAATTCATCCTAGTGTGTCCCCTTGGGGTGCACCAGTGATCTTTGTAAAGAAGAAGGATGGATCCTTGTGGTTGTGTATTGATTACCACTATCTGAATAAGGTAAAGATTAGAATCGTTATCCCCTTTCGTTGATTAATGATTTGTTTGATTAGATGAAGGGAGCCACAATTTTCTCTAAGATAGACCTTAAGTCAGGCTACCATCAACTGAGGATTTCGAGAGGCAAACATTCATAAGACCGCCTTCCATACGAGATATGGCCACTATGAGTTCACAGGGTACCTTTTGGTTTGACTAATTCCCCCACAATATTTATGAGTTTGATGAATGGGGTATTCAGAATTTCTTAGATCACTTCATGCTCATCTTCCTTGATGACATTTTGATTTACTCACGTACACGTGAGGAGCATGAGGGGCACCTTCGCCAGGTTCTTTAGTGTCTTCGGGAGCAACAACTTTACGGGAACTTGGAGAAGTGTGCATTCTTTCAGATGGAGGTGTAGTATTTGGGACATATCATTTCTGGGGAAGGTATCACCATCGATCCTTCCAAGGTTAGAGCTATTATGGATTGGCCAACACCCACTATTGTGATAGAGGTACGTAGCTTCATGGGACTAGCAGGTTACTACAGGAGATTTTTTTAGGACTTCTCTCGGATTGCATACCCCATCACTTCCCTTCAACAAAAGGGAAGAATTTGTTTTTCAAAAAGGTGTGAGTAGGCCTTCAGACAATGGAGGAATGTCTCACTACAACACCTATTCTTGCAGCAGTTGTCGATCCACAGGTAAGTTTATCATTTGCATAGATGCTTCTTTGGCAGGGACTTGGAGGTGTGTTGATGCAAGAGGGTAGATTAGTAGCTTTTGAGTCTCAAACTCAAGGATTATGAGATTACTTATCCGACTCATGATCTTGATCTTGCGGAGTTGTGCACACTTTGGTTTGATGGAGGCACTTCATGCTTGGTCAAGATTCACACTCGGATGAGATCACTTGAGTCTTCACCACCTCTTCACGCAGCCCAATCTCAATGCTCACACTTTGGGAGTTTTTTGAGTATGATATGGAGATAAGGAAAGGATAATGTGGTGGTAGATGCTCTCAGCAAATGGAGACATGTGATTATGGACACTTCAGTCGGCACATATTTGTGGAGAAGGATTCTTCAACATCTTCCTCTTGACATCTTCTACATTACAGTTCGAGAAGAGATCAAGTCCCAGAGACCCCTTGAGGGGAAGTTTGATGGTTTCTCACTAGAGGCAAATGGCCTTCTCAAGCACAAAGGTCAGATTTATGTTCCTAGAGATGGAGGCTTGAGATAGGACATATTGACAGAGGCACATCGTGCACCCTATTTAGCCCATCTTGGGGTGAAGAATATGCATGCTACTTTGAGATAGTTGTATAACTAGAGAGGATTTTAGAGAGATGTGGCTCAGTTTGGGTCATACTATTTAGAGTGCTAGAAAGTGAAGGATGAGCATAAGCATTCAACCGGCCTTCTCTTTCCTCATGTTATACCGTAGTGGAAATGGGACACCATTTCCATGGATTTTATTATTGGGCTACCTATGTTGAGATATCACCATGACACCATCATGGTCATGGTTGATAAATTGACAAAAGTGGCTCACTTTTCTCTAGTGAAGACCACTTATACAACTAGTGCAGTGGCATGGGTATATCTTGATGAGATTGTCAGTTTCATAGGATTCCGTAGAAGATCATTAGTGACCACGATTCTTTGTACACTTCCCATTTTTGACTACCATGCAAAGATGCCCTCGGAACAAAGATCAATTTTAGTACAACATATCACCCAGAGACAGATGGACAGACCAGTGGAGAATGAAATTTTAGAGGATATGCTTAGGATGTATGTGATGGATCAGCAGTCTAGATGGGAGGAGTACCTGTATTTTTGGTGGAGTTTTCATACAATAATAGTTTTCGAGTTCTATAGGCATGACTCCTTTTCTATATTTTTATGGAAAAGAGTGTAGGACACCTCTTAGTTGGGATATGTTAGAGGACAGGGTTTCTCTTGGACCAGCTTTGTTACAAGACGTGGAGCAAAGAGGGTGGTTTTGATCATACAGAGATTGCAGGAGGCACAAGACAGGTAGAAGAAGTACGTAGATCAACATAGGACTGATCATAGTTTTGATGTGGGCATGAAGGTGTTCCTTCATGTCAGGCCACACAAGATCCCTATCCATTATGGAAAAGGTTCTAAGTTGGCCCTAGATTTTTGGTCCTTTTGAGATCTTGGAGTGTATCGGCCCATGGCCTACCACCTAGCATTGCCACCCAACTTGTCTCATGTACATGATGTGTTTCATGTTTAATTTCTTAGGAGATATGTTATTGATCCTTCTCATGTGTTAGATTTGACATCATTGTAGGTGCAGGATCAAAGGCGTGGAGATGGTGGAGCCATTTCACATCCTAGATCATAGGACCCTGGGATTTCGGGGTAGAGAGGTTGATCAGTCCCTAGGTGTAGCGGGACAGATATGATGAGACTACAGCTATATGGTAGGATGCTACTTTTCTACAATTTCAGTTTCCACATTTGTTGTAGTGACTTCCAAGATGAATGTCGAGTCTAAGGGAGGGGGATGTAGTGCCCACTTCCTTTTGACACCTTTTTTATACTGATCATGATATTGTTGATTATATTATGGACATGATTATGGACTTTATTATAGTATGATGTTAGATTTTATATCACGGATTATTGTTGACTTGATTCAGTTATGATGCATAATGATTATTAGAGATATTTTGGATATTTATGTTGATATACTCTTTGACATGGTTATACTATTGATGTTGTTCGGACATGTGATATTTGAGATATGTGAGTAGACCTAGAAATGGAAATTATTTGATGATGATATACTTGTTGAGTAAAATTGTAAATGATCTTATTGGTTGCTTGGATGTTGTTTTGATCCATATATATAGATGATTTTGAAATTTTATTTATATTATTTTGGATGTTCTAATATGGCCACGAGGTTGAAGGAGGTATTCATGTTTTGCAAGTTAAAATATCACAACAAACATTGGGGATTGGAGACCAACCATATTGAAATTCTAGATGAATTCAACAAGGTCATCATGGCAACTTGTATTTGTTTATGTGTGTTTGTGTTTGTTAGGGATTCCCATGGGGGATCACCTTTAAATGTGACCAAGGGGTTATGTGTATTTATTTATTGGTTCCTTTGTTTATGTTTGCATGTTTTTATTTTGTGGTGCATTGACCCTTTCATTATTCATTAAATGATGTGTAATATTATGAGTAATCATGTTGTTAAGTTAATTAATTAAAATATGTCATAAGAAAGTAATTAATAGAGTTTTGGTCTTGAATTAAAGTGTTGTAAGAGATGTGTAAGTGATGTGTAAGTTAACTTTTGAGTGTGAAACACTCCACCTTCTTGGAAATTCGAATTTGTCCTTGGAGGCTGATTTTGGAGGCTTGTGGGACAAGTTAAACTTGTCCCATACCTCTTAAATTTATTTACCAACCATACCTATGGTTGGAGAGTTGAATTTAGAATTTTATAATGCTTTTGAGAAGACAAATTGTAAGTTTTAATTACACTTTTCTTACATGGTTTAATTTCAGTCCTTTGGGGTGTGGGTTGGATTTGAGTATGTAAGTAAATTGTCATATTATTCACCCACCTATTTATTATGCATTGGAGAATGAAGTTGACTTTTGGGTTGGGGTTGAGGATGTGTGATGTGGCATCCTACATGGATCCACCTCATCCTCTTCTCTTCCCTCTTCTATTAAATTCAAATTTCTTGCCTTGTTTTGGTTTCTTCACTTTTGGAAACTCCTTTTGAGGGTGAATTCTTTGTTGTTTTGAGCTCTTTCTTGGAGAAGTTTTTGAAATATTGTTGCATGCTTGTGCTTGGCTGATTGGGATTGCTTGCATTGGGATAAAGCTTGTTGTTTTGGAACTTGGAACAACTCCATCATGGAGAGGTAGGAGCTTGGCTCTTGTAATGCTTCTCTTTCTATTTATGAAATTGTTATTATTGTGAATGTTTTGGTATGTTTGTGGGATGTTGGGTAGATGGCCTAGGTATGGTGTAGGAGAAGACTATGGGGTTCATTTTGTGGGAGGCACAAGTGTTTTGGGGAGGTATAAGTGTGGAGGGAGTTGGGATTTGGGTTCCACCTTACAAAGAAATAGCTTGCATTTCTTTACTCATTATGGGGTGCCATAAGAGGTTGGGAGGCATAAGGAAACATGAGGAATAAGGGGTACTTGGGGAGCAATAAGGGCATGTCAATCCTTCTGCAGATGATATTTTGGCGTCTCGCACTTGGTCCTTATTGTTATATCAGGATGTTGATCCTTTTTTTTGAGCTTTATTTTCCTATTCTCGCTTTCCGAGCCTTTTCAGTGTACAAGTGGTATAGTCCTTCAAAAACTATTTGCCAATAATAAAAAAATAAGGGCATGTCAAGGCTTTGATATACTATGTTTTGGCTATTTGAAATCGGTGGTGATACACATTTCCCCTTTGGGAGGCACAAGTAGCATCTCCCATAAGTTCTTACTCCTTTGGGTTGCTAAATGAAGCCTTAATGTTGTTTTTCAATGCGTTAATGTAGTTGTAAAACTACATTCTATTTGGACTACGTTTTAAATGTGAAATTTACTTGTGTGTTGTGGAAGCCTGTTGTTGTCCATGAGTTGAATCACATCTTCTATTGCTTGTGGTTGGGGCTCGGGGCCAATGAAGAAGGATGGCTTCTCCTTGTCATTGGATGTCTTGGTTGGGTGGAGAGCGTTGCCTTTCCCCTACTCTTGTTGTGATCAGAATTGGAAGAATGATAGATCTACATGTTGTTGTTTTGGAGCAAAGGAAAATGAAATAAAATAGTTGACAGACCCTTGTTGAGATAAATATTATTGTAACCTTCCCACTTGAAGTGGATGAACTCATATATGTTTTGTAATGGAAATATGTTGTATTGAATATGAAAGTTGTAAATTGAAATGTGAAAGAGATATACTCTGTTTCTGTTTTTGAAAGAAAGAATTGTATTCTATATGATGAATTTGAGGAATGAAAGAAAGAAGTTGTAAGTTGTCTTTTGGAATCAATAAATGAATGTATTACCTTTCTCAAATTGCATTGTTGTATTGAATCTGATCATTTCAATGTATTTGAAATCTCTGTTTGAAAGGAAGAAATGAGTGTGAGAAAAATACAAAATTTTGTCTTTTGAAATGTGTAAAATTTGAAATTAGAATTGAATTTTGGTTTTGAATAGTTTGATTTGAATCAAATAAATTTATTATATTGGAATTGGAACGTATTCTAATACTTGGAAGAAGAAAATGGCAAATAGACCCTTTAAAATTTGATCTTTGTTTTGTATTTTCAAACTGGAAATTATTTAATCCAAAATGCATAGACCAAACCTGCAACAAATAAATAACAAATATAACATTAATTGGACATTATAAGATCTAAAAAATTCATCTAGACATTAACACTTAAGGAATTTCTTATAAAACACAACAAACTCGGGCTCAAATCGTTTCACTATCATTTTACCATCAAAGTTGTAAATTTTCAAATTGGAGCTCAATCAAACAAACTTACCTTCCAAATCCATCCTAAATACATCTAAGAACAATTCTCCATGTTTAATGGACAAGTTGATGGAGGAAGAAGATCAATTGATTAAAAATTCATAAGTTAAAATTTACTAGTTTTCCTTTTAAAAGGCTACAGATCATTTTCATGAAATTGACCCCTAAAAATTTAACAAAATAAAACATAAGTGATTCTTGTGAAAGAGGATGTTTAGAACTTTCCAAAAAGTCCTTGTTTTCTCAAAACCGAGTTCCCAATCCCAAGCTATGGATTTTGAAGTTTTCCTTCATTTGGCTTCAAAAATAATTTGAACTGTGAAAAAAAAATGGGGTAAATTTTCTAAGTTTTCTCCATGGCCCTGCCAACCTGTAACCAATCAAGTTCTACCATGTGGCATCATGGGGCATCGGCGGAGTAGCAGATACCTTAAAAAACTTAGCGCTTCAGAAAATAATTTGGAAAATTTTCTAAGTTTTCTCCGTGTTCTCGCCGGCCTGCAACCAATCAGGTGCTTGCACGTGGCATCATGGGGCATCGGCGGAGGAGTGGATCCCTTAAAAAAACTTAGTGCTTCAAAAAAATTTCTTTGGGAAAAATGTTCTAAGTTCTCCCATCCCGCCCTGCAACTAATGGATGGCTCACAATTGGCACCTTGGGCGTCGGTGGGGTCGCGGATCATTTTGTTCCCTTAGAGCTTTTCGGAAAAAAGGAGAAAAGTCTAAAAATTTTCTGGTGGCCCGAATTTCAACTAGAGTTGGTAAATTCTGACACATGTCCTTTTGGGCTCGTGGGCATGCGGAGGCAAATCGCTCTTTTGTCCCAAAAGGAAAAACGCTAAAGTTCTTCCCTGCTCCACCAGCCCACGCATGGGAAAAAATTGCTTCCCCCCACGTAGGTGTTCCACATTCCTCCTCTAGACAAAAATTCTCTCCAAAGTCTCCAGGCCCGCACATGGGAAAATTTTCTCCCCTAGGCCCGTAGATCCGCTCTTGGGAAAATTTTCCTTCCAAAGGTTCGTTGGCCCATATCTTGAGAAATATGAGAAATTATGAGGACTTCTTTATATCACCTAAAAGGTGAGAAAATTTCCTATCTAATGGGAATGTTGTTGGGAAGTTTTGAGTGCTTTAATTTTGAGAAAAATCAGGTTGAATATTTTAAGCTTTGTTAAAGAGTGGTATAGTGAGAAATTTCCCTCTTAACCTAATTGATTAATCTAACCTTAAGTTTGGACCTTGTGATCTATTATAATTTTCATATTAATTAAAATATAAGATTTTAATAATATTTGGCTCGAAAATGTGCTTGCGATAACTATTGTCTTGTAACCTGGTTATTGACTATTTTAAACCAAAAAAATTATTCCATAATTTTCCTAACTAATCTTAGGTTGTTATTGGGTCTCAAGTGGGTTGTTTTAGTGGGCGGTAAAATAGGTAGGGTTGGAATAGTAATTTAATAGGTGTGGGAGAAGTTTGACTTGTCCTGTGCTTCCAAAATAGGCCTCTAAGGCCAAATTTGAATTTCCATGAAGGGGTAGAGTGTACAACACTCAAGATCCCCAAGTACTCAACTATCAACACAAAATCCAAGAGAAATATAGTCTAATAAATGAATTCCTTTGGTCACATCTATAATTAGTTTAGGACAAGATTAAATTAGCTTTAATTAAGACACTATAACCCATTAATAATAAAGGTTAAAATACATACCCCAAATTCCAAATAATTAATACAATGAATTACATCACTAAAATCACATACTAATATCAATTAAAGGAAAAAATAAAGAAAAGACAAAACATAACCCCTTGTTCACAATTTTCCACCCCTAACAAATAATATCAACACACACAAAAAGACATGTTTCCATGGTGACCCTCGTTGAATTCACCTATAATTCCAATGTCGTTGGTCTCGAATCCCCCATATTTGTCGTGATATGTTTTCCTAAAAATGCAATACCCTTTGGCCTCATGGCCATATTAACGATGTCGAAGTAATAAAACACTTACATCTAACTATCAATTTCAAACATCAAAATCATAACTACTATTGCTAAGACCAAGTAATTTAACAATTATTCCCATTTTCAACATTTCGATTCTACTCATACATTAGTTTGCAACTAAGATCAAAGACCAACTGGATCATTAGATTAAAGCAATACTTTCACTCGTTCACAATTTTGCCAATCTCCAATATTAATTAAATCACAAAAATAAATTTGAACATCATAATAAAAACCAATTACGAAAATGATTTGAAATATCAACATATATTTATCTTGACAACACATCATTTTCTTCCATACTGAATGTCTATCAAAAGTTAATTAGTTCGGTTACAATAACATCTATCCTTCAATTTCCCTAACACAATGTGTTAATGTCATTTTTCTATTAACATCTGTCGGTAATAAAGCACAATAGTGTTTATGTGTCCAATCACAGAGATAAACCAAATACAACAAAACAATATCGAAGAGTAATGCTATCACAAACAAATTACGACAATGCAAATATTGTAGCTAATTGTTTTATCCTTAAAATCCCTTTAGGATCCAAAGTATGACATTGAGGTGGCCTACAGAGAACACTATTGGAGGCTTCATTTTGGTTCCCTATGCTCCCCGTGCTTTCGGGCTACCTCATCCAAGCGTAGTTGCTTAAGAGCCCTGAATGACCTGGATTGGATTAAGAATGAATTTGATAGGGATATGTCTAAGAACACACGTGAGTTATTAATCACCTAGTAAATATTTCTTGTTTAGTTTTGGATGGGATTCACTTGCCTTTATGGCTTAGTGACCTCCCATTCATTAATAATATATGCTAAGATAAACCCATGGATGCTTTCAAAAGCACCTTAAAAAGGATAGGGGTAGTCATCAAGCCTAGTGAAGGGTGTGATGTGATTTCCTAATAACTTGAAATGCCTACATATTTAAAGGTAATAACACCAATTGGACAAGATTAGACAATCAAGAATCATTGAGTGTCTGAATCAAAATGTCATTGCATCTAGAGACATTCTCAAGCATTGGAGTAATGTATATGGAGAGAGATTATCAACATATCAATAAATGATAGGCATCAAATTTTGACAAATCTCGGGTGTTTTAACAGGGAGAAGACTACAAAGCATATAATAACGTAGTAAGTGCATGATAAGATAAGAACCAATACAAAGAGACCATGAGCAAGAAGAAGAACAAATAAGGTAAATACACATATACAAATTGATAAATTGAATGAATAATTACTCGATTAGGTAACACTTTACATACATACATTATATAAATATTGATGTCAAAATTTTGATGCATATTACACATTGAAAATTCTAGTACATGTACATCACCAATAAATGAAAAAGTAATCCATAATGTCATAAATCTTGTCAAGTGCACATCATAGTAGTTTCATACAAAAATAATCTCATAAATGTAAGGTGTCATACAAAATTATCAAGTTCCAAATAGTATTTTAATGTGCATAATAAATATAAAAATGCCCAAATAGGTCATATACCATCAAGTTTAAATGCCATATAGGAGTACATACAATGCCATGCACATAGGCATACAAAAACAATGTCATGTAGGACATATTTATTTCCTACTCATAAAAATCTATTCCTCTCTTGGCCTTTCTCGAAGAAGGCCCTCCCTTAGAAAAAGATGGAGATCCATGATATGACTTTGGATCGTTCAAGCCCATGCTTTGAGTCCTCTTCCGCTGAAGACTCACATGTAGATGAGCCTGTAAATGCAAACAGTGTTTTTTTGTTGAAATTTAATTTATATATGTTTTCAATATGTATTTAAGACCATGCTTTGGAATGAAAGTATTTACATAAATACAAAAATTACCGCATGTTGTTGATCACACCGAATTTGCGTCTCACATTCAAATGAGTCATCTAGAGGTCTGCTGATACATTTAATGGGGGTATGAAGATGACGAGATGGAGGAGTCCCTACCCTTGAATTCAAAATGGAGGGGGTTAAAGTTTCCTACATATACATAAGATCAGAAAATTGAACATTAGAATTAGAAAAAATAGAACTAAGTACATGTATGTACATAATGACAATATTTTAACTAATTTTATCAATATAGAACTATTGTTTTTACCCCACCACGCCTGTGAATCAAATGAACAGGGTTGCTACCTGTCACAGGTAACTCCTGCATATACACAATGAAGGACATTATTAACATAATTTAATAATTCTACAATGAAAGACATTACTAACATGTAATTTAACATAATATGAATTACACAAGAAATTTAACAAAATTTACGTGTTGTTTGAATACCTCAAGAGTTCTACGTAAATGAAATCATAGTGGCAACACATTTATCTACCTATTGCAAAGATATTGGGGTGTCTAGTGAAGTCAACATATTTATCAAACATGTATATCACGTGAGTTAGATGGACATACAAGAACATACATATATTTGACTTCAAAACTAATATATATATATACATGCAAATATATATATACATATGTATGTGAAAATTTTACATAATTAACATTCTAAATTACCTTTGTGAATGTATGTGTATGGATGGTGCTCACCGCTTGTGGTCAAGATTAAGATGTGCCTCCCGCGCATTGTAATATCAATGCATATACATGTACAAATACAATTATTTCAAAAATTTAACATATATAAGTAAATCAAGTACTCCAAACTTTTTGTAACACACATAACGAAACATAACAAATATACCTGCAAAGGTGATGTTGATGAATGTTATCCAAATTTCTCACTCAAAAGGACATCTGACATAGTGACATTATCTTGTTCACCCCTAGCACCAGGTGCACCAAAATCAGTATGCATGAAAGTATCATCCTCCTTAGGCCCAAAACATATGCTACCACATGATGAGAAAAGATGTGGCCTCATGCTAGTACTCCCTGAGGGAATACTCTGTGTACCTCCATGAGCATTTGGCTCAGAAATCTCCCTCATATGTCAAACAAAAGTCACAAATATCCCCTGAAGCGCATGGAGTGTATCAATCTCTATTGTCTCCTTCACTGCTTGAGGGACAATCTCAGGGTGAGGGGGATTATGTGAGGGAATCTACCCTATTGAATAGGTGCACGTTGTGCACCTAGTTGATCCTATGTAGATCCTTTTCCTCGGCCCTGGAAATATTTAAAATCAAAATAATATGGGATCTCGTTGAGGATAAACTCGCAATAGATTTTCTTCATAAAGTATAATGGCACCTTGTTGTTATTACAAGGTGGAAAATCAAACACCATCCACCATCAGTCCCAAAAATTATTTTTAATCAAATTATTATTGCACCAATGGATGGGAAATCATTTACATGATAATGGAATAGGAAAATTAGTGTGAGGGTCCGTGAATAAGGTGCATATGAGTTATTTTGAAATTTATTTCTTCCTCACATCCACATATGAATTTTTTTTGGAATAATAAACCCTACAACCCTCTTTGTAATTTTTCCAATGATCAATTTGTCCCGTTGTTGCATCAATTTGAACAAGTAATGCCTCCAATGTGTTTTCAAGAGAGGTGCGGTGGGGGAGGGGGTGGGGGGGTTTGTAGATTGTGAATCCCTAATTATTTTGATTAAATCCTCAATTATCAATTTTGTTTTCAACTATGTGGGTTGTTAAATATTCTTGACTAATCGAGGTATGTTGAGCAATTATGGGAGTGTTGGGAGGGTTGACAAGAATAACAGGGTTTGGTTGTGGTTGATTCCCTTGACCACTAACTCTAACAATAAAAAATATGTATTCAATTAAAATTTTAATCTATAATTATCATATTTCAATGCAATTTTCAGAAAATAATTGTGCTTACCTCTTCTCCATGGTGCCATCGTCAATTCAGATATTATTGGTGATCCAAAAATGATCCTTTGAGCTTGAAATCTAGCTGATTGAAATAATGTGAGTGCATTGTTAAGCTCTGAAACTCATGTTTGAGGGAGATAAAATGCTAGAGGCTCGGGCCTCTTTTTTTGTTTATTGTAGGCATAACACGTATGCATTATGTAACGCGTACATGTACACATTATTAACCACACACCAGTTTGCACTGAGAAAATATTATTCATGGAATAATAATTCACCTTCAATATTGATGTTCGATTCATTTACATATATATAGGAAATATAATTCCTATATTTTAGGAGGTAGCCTCAACTACTTCTCCCACAAATATCTCCTATTTAGTTGTGATTGTTACTCACGTAACAATACACAACTCAAATCATATGAGTTGTTAAAAGAACTCCAACCAACATATTATTGTTAATATAACAATAATATAATTACTAACATTTGTATGTAATGAATACATAAATAATGTAAACATTAATATTTAATTTCTAACTTTTCCCCCTTAATGTTTACATGGTAACATTAGAACTTTCACACTTCCTTTGCAGCCTTTCGCTCATCGTGCGCTCATGATCTTGGCACACACTCGAACTGAAGGTAGAAGAAGGAACACATCAACTTCTTATCGACCAAGCACTGTCGGGAACACATCTGACCGACGAGGATGGGAACATGCTCAAGAATCATCTGCTTATCAACCAGTCACTCTAGGGAACACATCTGACCTAGCAGTGTGGGAATTCAAGTAGGAACACATTTGAATAGCCTTCAATGGTTTTTAGGAGGCTAACCACAAACCTAAGTACGAACAGGAACACATCTGACTGTTCTACCTCATCAAGCCTCATGATGCTGCATTTCACTGTGTTATTTGTTCTGTACTATGTTTTTGCATTTGGGGAAATAGGAATAGCCACATACTCAACTGAAAAACTGAAAATGGAACATTGGATCATGTTGATCATGTTCCCCCCTCAATGTGAACATTTCACTTATTCAATCCAAAACAGAAACTCTGAAATCATACTCGCACACAAAAACTACATTTCTAAAATGAAAGAAAACTCACACACACCTGTCACCACAACTTCATGCATCCCCGTCGTTGGTGGTGACTGACGAGAGGTCGCTGAATGACCTCCATCCTCCTATGCCTCCGTCCTCCAGTAGTCTACTGCTAACTCAGCCGAATATGTCTTTGAAGCTCATCAAGTTTCACATTTTACTTTATTTTGTCTCTCCTCCCGCAATGTGAAACAGTTTATTTCCGAACGTTGGGTAACACCGAAAATGCGTTCAAGAGGAATTTTTTTCTTTGTACAATGACACGACTCTTGATGATAATGACAACAAACAAATATCCTAAAATCACCTATGTAATTTTTATGACATTTAACTTCGACATGACAACATACTTTGACTTAATTTTTAAACACAATGAACATTACTCTTAAACTCAAAAATACACTTTGTAATGACAAGGACTTTCATGACACGTGAGTAAATTACAAAGACAATTTTAAAATGGAGACTAAAGCAACAACTTGGCACGTAGGATGGAAGGACAAATAAAATTAATGTATATGACCACCGACTTAAAGTAAATAACAAGTACCTAACTTTTGGATTTCATCCGCAAATAATGTTTCTGTTGGCACAATTTACACGCCCGAATATTTCATGTTGTTTTATGACTCTATCAACCAATTTGCATCACTATGTAGATCCATCGTAGTTTGCAGCAGTGTACTCATGTTTTGATCGGTTGGAATCTAGATTTAAAATGGTGATGACCGAGCTCGATGCAGATGAGAGAATAGATCTTCACTATCAAAGGCAGATCCTATAACAACTTTCGAATGAAGAGGTCATTGGAATGATGCTCGGGAAAGCCAATAATGTGTTTGCATATGAACACGAGCTGAAACCAAAAAAAAAAAAGCGTGGCTTTCATGTAACTAAATACTCATGGGTAGAATCTTCAAGGTGGCTGGTATGTACACATATGTGAGTCGTCGATCAAGCAATGATCAAGGCTGGATTGTGACCCATCACTAAAACTTGATTTTTTTATCACTGATACAACAGGCCTCAATCTGACACTAGAAATCCAATTCAGCTGAGTTCATCACATAACACAGCCCGAAAACAGTTACTCACTTGAATCCCACTTCCTGCGCGATTTAGCATCCAAAAACACAATTCTGGCTTGATCCAACCGTGGCCATCTATAACAAAACCACACTAAAACAGTCCATTTTATGCGCACCAGCTACTTGACAAATAATCAACGATGACTGATTACGCAGTTTGTTACAAAAACCCGTTCAATGCAATTGACCCGGATGGCAGAAATCTTCATGAATCAATGCACAATTCTCAACATCTTGTGAACAAAAAATAGTGCACAGGAGTTGTTGCAGCGTATAGGCATTTGACTTCAAATAACAACCAGCTTGTAGAACGCAGTTCGAGTAGTGCTGGAGATGTAAATTTATATGAGACGTTAGAAAATATGCAGTTAACCAGAGATAATATCCTCGCTTCTGCAATGTATTTATTGAAATTGATGCGTAGAGACTACATCAGCCAGGGCAGAGAGAAATGGATGCCCCTACAAGCAAAACTAATTCTCCATGGAGCAATCAGTAGAGGAACCAGTCGCTCTGATACCAAATATTAACCACACACCAGGTTTGCACAGAAAATATTATTCACGGAATAATAATTCACCTTCAATATTGATGTTCAGATTCATTTACATATATATAGGACATATAATTCCTATATTTTAGGAGGTAGCCTTAACTACTTCTCCCACAAATATCTCCTATTTAGTTGTGATTGTTACTCACATAACAATACACAACTCAAATCATATGAGTTGTTAAAACAACTCCAACCAACATATTATTGTTAATATAACAATAATATAATTACTAACATTTGTATTTAATGAATACATAAATAATGTAAACATTAATATTTAATTTCCTAACACGCATTATGTAACACGAACGTGTTATGCTTTGGTAAATCCCAAACCGACAATTGAAAATGCGATCGCGTTATAATAGAATGCGTAGACGTTTTGCTTTTTTCTCTCGGATTCTTGTGGAGTTTTTGGACCCCCAACTTCGTGCACTTACCCCAAATAGCTTCTTCAATTTCTCCCTAAACTTCACATCTCTTTGGTGGGATTTTATTCTCTCCTCATCCAATTCCACAATTTTATTTATACAAACGTAATAGGAATTGACCTCCCGGTCCTCTAATTGTTGGAAGTAGGGCTTGAGTTCCATATACCAATTAAAATAGGATTTTTCCAGCAGCCTTTTAATGTTGATTTTATCATCCCAAACTAAAATTTTCAATTGATCACCCCACTTTCATTTTTTTAACTCCAATGTTTTCCCGATTATCTTTAATGATTCTTATTACTTGATTCTCGCTTGTCCATTGCCTTGGGATTATAATTGAAGCATATGCTAAATTGATCCCATATTCTTGACACATACCACCAAAGGTTTAGCTTGAAAGATCATGGAATTATCGAAACTATTTTGGTAGGTACTCCAAATCTACAAAATCAAATCAATGACAATTTGGTGGGTTACCTTCTTGGTTGGCATTGCCTCCACCCATTTGGTGAAGTAATCTGTGGCCACTAATATCCACTTATGGCTTGCACTTGAAGGATCAAAAATCTCCCCAATGAATTCAATCCCCCACTACTTAAAAGGGGCTTCAATTGATATAGGCTACAATGGAAGGGACCCTGAAGATTTTAATCTCCTTGAAAAGCATTGACATCCCTCACACTTCCTAACCAACAAATTTGTATCTTTGAAAAGAGTTAGCCACCAGTAACCAGCCCTTAAGATCTTATGGGTTGTTACTCTCCCTACAAAATGCCCCCACAAACTCCTCCATGGAAATCATCAATTATTTTTGGGCTTCATCTTCAATGATACATCTCAAAATAACTCTCTTAAGGTTTTTCCAAGCCAACCCATAATCAGTGATGATGTATTTTTGGGAGGCTAACTTAAGTTATCTTTTTTATTCTTACTTAAATACTGATGGCACTTTGTAGATGTTTGAGATAAAAAATAATATCCTTGTACCATTTAGAATTTATCAAATTTTCAAGGATATTCAACCTTTCTTCTTCAACTTCATTTACCTCAACTGTTTGTAGGTTTCTCTCTACCATAAGCTTTGCTAGGCCCAAACCTCTAACCAATTTTGTGGTTTGGATATCCATGTCATATTCTTACAACTTATTCACCCATCGACATCTCTTGCTTGAAATTTCCATCTCTGATAAGATATCCTTAACCATGGTATGGGGAACATAAGCAATGACTTTAGAACTTAAAATATAGGGCTTGAAGATTTTTATGTCTATAACCAAAGAAAAATCTTATTTCTCCATGATAGTATACTTTAGTTCTACCCCTTGTAGTGCTTTACTAAAGAAAGAAATTGTCCTTTCAGCTCCTTCATCATCCTTTTGTAATAGGACAGATGCAATGGTATTCTCTGAAGAAAAGGAAAACATTTGGAAAGCCTTCTTATAATCAGGAGCTGCTAAAACAGGGGCATTCTTCAATGATTCCTTAATCCTAGTAAAGGCTTGAATAGTTTCTTCTTCCCATTTGATACTCTGATCCTTCTTCAACATATTAGTGATTGGGATAGTCAATTCAGAAAAGTTGAAATAAACCTCCTAATAAAATTTATCTACCCAAAAAGGATTGAATTCCTTTTTTGGTTCTTAGAATAGGAATTTTTCTAATGGATTCCACTCTCTCAAGATCAATCATGACTCCTTCTTTTGACACAATGTGTCCAAGAAGCTTTTCCTTTTGAACCCCAAAATGGCATTTCTTAGGGTTCAATGATATACCATACTCCCTACATCTTATCAACATTTTTTCTAAATGTTATAGGTGATCACTTCTTTTCCTGGAGAAAATTGTCACATCATCCTAATACACAACAATGAATTCATTTATATAGCCTGAGAATGCTACATTCATCGAAGCAATTGACATCCTTACTTACACATAAGTACCCCAAGGGGTAGTGAAAGTAGTTTTGATTCTTTCTTATTGTTTCACAACTACCTGGTTATACCCAAAAAACCATCCAAAGTAGATAACAATTCTAAACCTTTAACTAACTAGCAACATGTTATCCATATTTGGCAAGGGATAGTTATCCTTTATTGATGCCTTATTTAAGTTTCTAAATTCCACACACAACCTTATGTCCCCATTCTTCTTTCTAATAGGTACCAGGTTTGCTACCCATGAGGAGTACCTTGTAGGCTATATAATTCCTCCATCCCTTAACTTTTTCAATTCTTCTTGCATTTTTGAGGAAAGGAGGGGATTAATTGTCTCAGATATTTTCCTAAATGGCTTGACACTATCTTCCAGGGGTATTTCATGTTGAAAAGGTCTTCCCTGTATGCTTTTAGTTCTGAATATGACCAAGCCAAGTAGTCCTGGTACTTTTTTAGGAATTGGACATATGACTTCTTTTATTATTTGTTCAAGTTACTACCTAGCCATAATCATTAGGTTTATCCTTTGTGCCCAAGTCATATTCTTCAACATCTCTTGATCGTGACATGTGTCTATTGACAATGCAATCAACATTATCAAAATTTGATTCTAATGCAACCAACCCTTTGGAAATAGTATTATTCTTTAACTAAATAATGTCCTTACCAAATAAAAATTCCTTTCCTTTAGCTTCAAAATCATTGGTTCCCATTCTACACTTTGATTTGCAAATTCTCCTTTATTTTGCAAAACCTTAAGACATTAGCATCATCCTCAAATACCTGTTAGTGCTTGATATTGTTAAGGATAGATGGCCTGGTCAATATTTCCACATCATATTCACAATAGGGAGACATTGGATAATTTTAAAACTTTGATCCCAATACTACCAATTTGTATGCTATAGTATTATAGCTCCTATCATGATGTATTATATTAAAAGAGTCAAACATTTTGATGAAGTCCCAAACTGCATGCCTATACTTGTCTCATTCTTTGGTTCTTTGTAGCATACAATTTTATAACTTGTTTGACTATCAACTCTGAATCTCCTTTAACAATAATGTCTCTAATACCATATTTCCATGCAATCCTTAGACCCAAGAGAAGTTCTTCATACTCGAAATGTTGTTTGTGCACTCAAAATTGAGTTTAAAAGAAAAATTAAACTCCTCTTGGCTTAGAGATATCAAGACAATACCAGCACCATTACCAGATCTAGAATAAGCCCCATCAAACATCAGGGTCCAAGGAGAACCAACCTGCTCAGGAGACTTGTACTCATCAATTTTATGCTCCTTACAATCATCATAGCCCACGAAAGTTACCGACATCGAAATCTATATATAATACTTCATAAGAATCATTTTTAGGGTCCTCAATGCGATGTAACATTTTTGTTCTCACCATATAACTTAAAAATACTACCCTCAATAGGTATAGTGGCATAAGACATGTCCATTTGCACACTTCCACCCGCACTAGCTGCCCTTTCTAGATAATAACATTCCCCACTTAGCGGACAATACACAATTACTACACTCAAGGATAAGTACTTACCCGGGATATTACGCCAATTGCACTACTAAACCCTTGACACATCCAACTACGAGAACTTATCTTGAATCCATGGCATTACATTTCCCATAAGTTGTTGCTTCTTTGATATTCAACTCATTCATGACTTCAAGAGTCATTACATTGCATGAGGCTCCTAAGTCAAACTAAGAGTAGTAAAAATTGATCCACATTCAACTAAGACTCAACTAAAGAAGTTCCCAAATAAACCTCAAGTGGTTCACCTAATTCCTCCAATGCTTGTGGCTTTTCTACTTGAAGAATGATAGGAGGAACCTCTACATTGTTTATAGTTCTACCTAGGTGATCTTTTCTTCCTTAAGCCCCAAATACTCAAACACCCTCTTCTTATGCTCAGGGATTCTAAGCAATTCAAAAATAGGAACATTAATCTTGATCTAACTCAAGATTTGGGCTATGTCACAAGGAACATACTTGGGTAAGGAAATATTAGGAGGAAGGTTTACAACTTCATCTGATGGCACGGATATTTCATAGTTTGAGCATGGGGAGGAACACAAGTTTTATTTGGGGTGACAAAGCCTTTTCCAGATGCATCCTTTTTAGGGGTTTCCTTAGGGATGTTGGTAAGCACTGGAATCTTTGGTTTGGCTGAGGCCCTACCCCTTTGGAAACCTTACTCCTAGTATTGTATTCCTTTTCTTGGGCAACTGCTTGCATTCATTAACAATTGTCTGTCCTCTTCTAAAGGAATTCCTCCATCATACTTTTTAATCATTAATGCCCTTAAGTACTCAAAATCATTATTATGCAACTCAAAAGCTTACACCATATCAATTTCAAAGGTATGAGTGAGAGGAAGAGGTAATCCCGGTGAATGAAATTCTAGAAATCAACAACAATTCTAGCACTTATTAGCTCAGTTGAGTTTACTCCCTGTTGTGAACTTGTAGAAATCCATCATGCATGCATCATCATTTGTCTCATCATAATTAGCTTCCTCAACTTCTTTGTCTTCATCACACGGGGAATGGGAAAAGAACAATCTATTACACCACTCCATATCATGGACCTCTTCCATAGTATAAACTCTTGTAGCTAAAGGATTAGGCACTAATCTATTTTCCAGGGTTAGAGTTGTCTATTTTCTGATCCCACATGCCCTTTACCCTGGTCATATGATCTTGGGAACCTTGTGGCTTGTGCTAACCTTAGGGAACCTTGTCAACTACCCTTCTCTTTTCTTGCCGGTTTATAGGAATTTCCTTAATGACTCCGAATGATGTTTTATAACCTCTTCTATGTCCACAGACTTACTTGACTGAGGCTTCTCTGGATTGATCGCTTGATATCTTCCCTCTTATGAGGCTTACCAAATAATTTGATATTGTTTTCAATCTACAAATCCATGGTGAAGGCCTACGTCATAGTTCCTTGGTTTTTGTCCCTTAAATAATAGGTAGCCTTTTTTTTCAAAAGCATCAAAATATTTTATCGACAGAAATATCACTCGGCCTCGTGGATTACATGTAGCCTATTCGGGTCTTATTAAACCTTGTATTGAAGTCATGAATAAAATCATTAAGACTCTTCTTAATATTTTCAAATTCGATACAAAAGAAAATTGGGATCTGTCTTATCCCCATATTGCAATCTAAAATAATTTTTCATTTATGTCCATGAATCTATTGAGTTATCTAGTAAAGACTTATACTAGTCATGTGCATCCTCCTCAAGAGTATGAATAAAAGTTTTATATACACATCCTCAAATTCAATATCAAAGTATTCCATCATATTGACAAAAAAATTTAAATGTTGATCACCAGTGATAACATTATTCCCTTGAAATTTAGGCAGTCTATTTCTAACATCTTGTGGCACTACATTTAGATATCTAGCCATACCTCTAAAATCTATAGGACCAAAAGTATTGACAACAAATGGAGGTCTGAGGTGGGGTTGGGCCATATTGTTTTGAGGGGGTGATATTATAGGAGAACCATAATTTGATGAGGGACAAGGGGTCTTTGGATCAAAGGAGTATAATTTTCAAAATGGATGTTCTCTAAAGAATCTTTTTGTGGAAAACCCTATAAACTTTGGAAAACACAAGGACAAACCGAGAAGCATGCTGATCGGACACAAATGAAGGCCCTTCTCTAGTTGGAGAATCACTTAAAGAAGAATGGTAATCCTCAACCACATGTTAATAACTTTTCAAAACTGATATCTATTTTCTTGATTCCTAATCTCCAACAACTTTCCAGACTCTTTTTACTTCTGAATTTGTCTTTCCCATTTCTAGAAAGAACTTTTTGGTAGGGTCTTTAATGAAGAAAGATCTTCTTCCTTCCAACTTTGTAAATATTAGTGATAGATTTCACTTCATACAGGTTAAGGCACTGGTATTTATAAAATTTAAATCAACACGAAGTCACCACTAATGATTTTCACCTTAGTTGTGAAAATACACTATAAATGACTTGTCAAATATCTATCAACACATAATTTTTGCAAATCTTATTAAATATGACCTTCCTTTACCAAATTTATCATTGATGATATAAATTTAGTGCAATAACCACTAGAAATTGGAAATATTGCTAAATGAATATGTAAGAAACATTGTCATGGCCAAATAAAAGAATGCCTTTAAAGATCCCAAGAAACGGTGCAATCTGGTGTTGGTATCCAAATTGATTCTCCCTTGGAAACCGAGAAACATCACAGATTTAGCAAGACACTTAGAGATAGACAAATCATATTATGAGTCATTTTATAGCCAGGAGGAGATTCAGCTGGCTCTTTATCACTCGGGCATTGGAGAAATGGATAGCACCTTCATTAAGGATTTGATCTATCCTCACTACTTTAGGTCGTGCCTTTCAACCAAGGTGAGAGGACCCATTTTGTAACCTCTATTGGTGAAGGACATGAAGAGATCCTTCTTTGCACAATTTTCAGGGGAACCTTGAGAAAATATGATCAATACACCACAATTTAACTCTCACGAGTTGTCACTTCTAAAGAATGGAGATATTTTCTAAACAAGGTTCAGGTTACTAAAGACACTTAAAAATTTCTTGCTTCTATATATTTTTAGTAGTAGAATTTTTTCATTTGTGGATACAAAACACAAACAGGGTACTTCAGGTAGGATTCATGGTTATTTGAAATTTTTGGTGGGGAATTAAGCAAGATGAAGTTGATTTCACCAGATCTTTGAGAACCTTTACAAAAATTGGAAAAATAACAGACAAAATGCTTTAGAATAGCAAAAATATTCCTTCAACCAGAAGGTGTGCATCAATGGAGGCCCAGATCTACATGGTTTCACACAATATTTAATAATTCAACATGAAGGCTCGAGGATAAAGACTCAATTAAACATTAACAACCCCTGTTTCATCATGCCTAAGATACACTCATAGGCTTACAAACAATCTTTATCAACATAGTGGAAGTAAAATGATTTTAAATTGTTTATTTCATTACCAGATGAAAGCTTTTCTCATAATGAAATTGTAAATGCCAAAATACTAACACATGGATGAGATATTTTATGATATAGAGATATTTTAATATAAGATTGCAACAAGAACAAGAAAAACTATTTGAAAGACATTCTGAAATAAAAGCAAACACAATTTTGCCCAAGATCAACACAAATTAATTCAAGATTTATCAGATTCATCAGTAGGGGAAAGTTTCTTGAACAATCTTAGAGATTTTCAATGGTTGTACACTTGCAACCATCTTGACATGATTGAAATCTAAAACACAAGAAATTAACAGGTTTCTTAGATGGTCTCTCAGGAAGATGGGATTTCTCAAATTTTCTCGTAAAAATTAACACCCGACCTTTTACAAGAGTATTCTCATTACATTTATACAATTCACTCACTCACTCATCCCAAATTTTTCCCCCTAAAAGAAGAATATTTGAGGAATCCTTTTCTTGTTAACAATTTGTCTCAGAAAGTGATGTTTTGAAATTTTACACCATTTGCCAGTGGGACGAATCATGAATGGATCATGTTTCTCGACCTTTAACCATGATTGAGATGCCATGACATAACCTTTTGATAGTTCTTCTAATCATTCTTTTATTTTTTCATGCGAGAAATCCTCGTTTTAATCATTTTCAAGTGGCTCACAAGCAATCATATTTTCCCTCGAGGAAACACCTTGAGAAATGAGTGCCCTCACATGGATGCTTGCATTCGTGCCTCTCATAAATGAATATCTGTGCACGGATTATTCCACATATTTGTGTTTCCAGTCCATGTTGGCTGAGTGTAAAGAGGAATCAGCGGAAGCCTCTATGTGTTTCCTTGGTACAACTGAAAAGGTAAAGTATAGAGGCAAGTTCCCAAACAAGTGCGGGCCTTCCACGGGCCCCAGGCCTAAGAAAATTTCCTGAAATGTTTAAGTATAAAGAGTATTCAAATGAAACCTCCACGTGTCCCTTCTTGCTTCTTCAAAAGTAAACTACAGGGTAGGGCCCAAACAGGTGCGACACCTCCACATGTCCTAGGCCTTAGAAAATTGATTGAAAATTTTAAGTATAGAAAGGAGCCAACGGATATGTCTCCTTAGTGTAATTGCTATGGTAGGACCCAGAGGTGGATCCTTAAATGAGTGCCGAGTCCTCCACGTGTACAATCTTTGAGTTGAAGCGGACCTTAGAGTTTCAAAAGGCCACTGAGACCCTCTTTTATGATTTTAAATTTTTATGTGGGCCCCAAAGAAAGTCGGGTAATTTAATAACTTTGCTCCCTTGTACAAATAGGTAAAAACTTCAAAATGTTACTCGAACCCGCTTCCCTGCTTGTAACTTGAAAAACTACCATGTTTCCTCCTTCAGGGTCAAAGTAAGACTTTTAACCTGCCATTTCATGTTTGTTGATTAACCAATTAGATTCTATTGGGGTTACAGGGCCAATTTAGTATTTTTTACAAATATAAAAAAAGTGGCAAGTTTCACCAAAAAGACCCGCCGAGCCCCATCCAATCAGAAAGGAGCACATTTCCACAAATATTGGGACAAAAATTGATAGGAAAACTCCGACATGTGGAAAATAGAATGAAGGGGAAAACTGAATTCATAACCAAATTATAACTTCTTCCTCATGGACGAGAAACAGAAAAGAATATCTGGAATTAATGTGATCCTCGACCAAAAGAAAGGACTAATCATGGCAACCAAACGAATGAAGAATCTTTCATGCATAAATAGAGGAGACAGATAAAACTTTAAATCATGTGAACTAAGACGTTTTTGAACAAACAAGGAAAGATTAATATTTGTACCAACACACCCCTAAAACTAGCATCTCATACATATTACCAAATTTTAGTAACAAGTCTTTACTATGACTTAACAATGCATGTATATAAATATATATTTCATTAACATACATAAATTACAATAATACACAATGAGTTATAACCACATCGTTTCGTCATCTTACTTACATTATGCAAAACCATGTGAGCATGAAATCAGTGATAAATCGCTTGCATGGAATCCACCTAGATCTACAAAAATTAACGTATTTTGTTTCTCATATAAATAATAATTATAATTTGCATTCGAAAGGAGAGGGTTAGAGTCACAAATTTATTTCATTTCATTTCACTTCATTTCCTAACTAAGGAGAGAGAAAGAGATGGCGAGATAGAACCACTATTTTTTTGAAGTTTAATTTCACACATCAAGTCACATGATAGAGTTTCAAATAGTTAGTAAAAAGTGTCACAATTTTCCACAGGGATTTGATAAACCGACGAGGGTCGTATAACTTTCTTTCTTTACGTTTTCGTCTAGTGGAAAAAACATTCAATTTAGGCTTGAAGGCTACGAAACAACTTTCAAACAATGTCTTTTGGTGAGAAAAAACACCAAGGGTAAGTTTCTATGTGTCCTCTTATACACCAAGAATTCACAAGGATTGACAAAATTCATAATCGGTGAGCGATTTACGATTAGCGGTCTATTTTCCGAGGCCATCTGTCATAATTGACCTAGTTGTAAATGATCAAAAGTAAGCTCCAAGGCTTAGAAAACCATGTCCAAAACAAAATTTTGATGGAAAAACATGCAACAAGAAATTTCCTACAAGTTCCTCATATGTGGAGAATTCACAAGAGTCACTGGACTGAAAATTGGGAAATAGTTTTCAAATGGTGATGAGTTTTTTGGAGCCACTAGTCGTAATTAGTCCAATGTGTCCTAGTAAAATTATGACCAGAGGCATACAAAATGCCTTATCCAAACTAACCAAGAATGTGAAACCGAAAGTTCCGAGGTAATTGTTTAGTAAAAATACAAGAGGTTTGTGAAGGTGGACAAGCATTTTGTTATCCAGGGTTCAAACAGTGAGCCGATACGAAACCCAAATTTTCAATTTTAACAACTTCCTAAAAGCATAAGCAAGGTAACATGGCTCCTAGAGGAGCGACAAAGAGAGTATAAATGGTCAATTGGGGTCAAACTTAAAGCTTGAGGAAACTCTCCTCATAACAAGGAACACGAATGAGACTTTACATCCCCTTTTCGGGTTTCAGAAGGTTGCTTTGTAGGTCTATGAATATCATGATTTACTAGCTTTTACAATGGAACAATTGGTGGGTTTATGAGGGAACAAACTCATCTTGTCAATAAAAGGGTGTCACAACTATCTAATATGGTTACGAAGTTTTCCAAATCATGTCTGAAGGAGGGTTTAAGTTTGTGCTTGACTACCAAGTGTTATTCGGGTTACATAAGTGCTAGATGACATTTTACTATTTTCCAAAACAAAATTTATAAAATAGTTGAATGTATGATAATCCAAGGGTTTTAAATTTATTACGCTGTAAATGGAAAACTAAAGTACAAGAATTATGAAGGACAAGGTGAGATAAACCATGCATGGGAACGATGAGTGAAGCGGGTATGAGGGCTTCAGGGCGGTTTACACTCGTGATCGTTTGAGACCACCAATTTTTCCACATGATGTCGAATAGTCATGTCAAAATTCAAGCCATTCATTATGCACCCATGACTCATCAAAACGTTTTTTTTTTTTTTTCAAGTAGTCATCCCGATCCAT
The DNA here is from genome assembly GCA_018340775.1 of Taxus wallichiana var. yunnanensis. Taxonomy (NCBI): domain Eukaryota; kingdom Viridiplantae; phylum Streptophyta; class Pinopsida; order Cupressales; family Taxaceae; genus Taxus; species Taxus wallichiana. Next base: position 737,998,716 of record CM031244.1, read on the forward strand.
GAAAACACATTTTCATTATGCAATAATTCAAATAGTTGATGAGCCATCTGAATGCTTCCACATTTTGCATACATGTCTATTAGGGAACTTACAACTACAACATATGACCAATAAACCAGATTCTATTGTTCATACCCTGTTCCAAAACTCTTATTTTTCCATGGGTTGAGATTATGCTGGAAAAGGTGTTTCTTTATCATCATCTCTACAACTGGCTTTAGAAAGCAACGAAGGGCAACAACAGTATAAGAAGCAACCCAACCCAAACTCGTCTCCAGCATAAATGGGTGTGGGGTATATACCAGACGACACACTATAGGGGATAAATACAATGGGATCACAAATGTCATTACATGGTTGAAACCAGTAGATTCAAGCTCTGAATTTCGTGGATCAGAAAATAAAAACAACTCCAATGAACAAAACAACAACATGGAAGTAATTTCATTTTGCTTCCATACATTTTCTTCTTCTTGCAACATATAAAGCCTTTTCAACGAACCCATTTTGTACATATCCTGCTATCATCGCCATCCATGAGGTCACATTTCATGCATTAGTCAAACAGCCCACATGCCAAGCGCATGCTTCCACATTCTCATACCTACCTACTAGAGCACTTGTAACTACAACACTTGGCAAAAATTCCTCTATCTTATGATTTTTGACGTGAATAGCCTATTCTAGAGGTCCCATTTTGATGTAGGTCGGGAAGAAGTTGGTAAAAAAACCTATTTCCATTATGCTTTGATGAATGTCTACGAATAATCCGAGCTCAATTTTTGGCTCAATTTGGGAGTATGCAAGAAAGTGCAATTGATCGGGTTGGATATCTATGTGTTGCATAGGTGAAGCGTTGTGATTGCCTCATGATAAACCCATGAATTTTGTAGAATCCTTCGCTGCAACTATCCAAACACTACAAAATTTACAATGTTAACTTCGTTTCACCATATTGAGCCTTTGGATCTCAAAAAATAGTTTTTTTGTATTATAATCCAAGGAAAATGACAAGTCGAATGGATGGCAGGATGTCCATGTGCCCTGTTAGTACACCTGACACACTCCACTACCCTCCATTAATCCCCTCTACCCTTGCAACCACTCTCAATAAATTTCTCCCCCAATGCTTTCTCCCCTATTTTTTATAATGACATTTTATTAAAATTTTTGGTGGCAATACATCCCTAGAGCTTCTTTTATGTCATGGAAAGTAGAAATGAAGACAGAGTATTTGGGGAAAATATTAAAAAAATTGACAAGATCAACTGGGCATATTTATTATCAAGTCTACATGTTTTTAATAGTAATCTAGTGTGGAAATTTTTTTGAGATTAGGGCCTATAGGTTATCAAAGTTACTAATAGCTAATCCTAGTAGTTTTTTTTAAAACTCGTGAGATATCATATCATCTTGTTTTCAAAACATACCATATAGAGGTTTTCATACTTCATCAAGAGTTTCAAAAGACTAAATGTCAAAGATCAAGTCGAAAGAGACGACCATACAAAAAAAGACCTAAGGCTTTTTCACATTAGTTAAACCGCATATTATTTTTGGATTCATAAGTTTGTTCATTCTATACTCCTATAGTAATGCGGATCAACCTTTAACCCCTTACTTTGATAATCATCTTCAATCTCCATTTGAATAATTAAAAAGATGTGGAAAAATGAAATGCACGACAACCATTGCAATGACAGAGAAGGAAATAATAAATAAATCAAGGAAACGCACACCCCAAATCAATATTTTCACCCTTGTTTGCGGCACTTTATAGTTTAGTGCATTAATTATAATGTGATGCAATTGTGTGTCATGAAACAGATTGTTTGTTATCCTTGCAATTGGTGTAAAAATGCACAAGTGTGGAGACCACAATAAGTTTCGAGCAATTACAACAGTTCGACATCATAACAAGAACAAAACAATGTAAAAAAAATAATGAAGCGAAAAACTAAGGTTTTGTGTGAGAAATAGCATCTCAAATTTCGAGGAACTCGCTTCACTGTAAGGCTATTGTGGACACACTCACAATACTACAAGAGATAATAAAAGTTTGATTACAAGGAAAAATGAATCCAAAAAGAGCTAAGGGACCTCCTAAAATGTAAAAGGGCCTTTAGAAAATGAAAAAACACCCATTCACAAGCACAATGTTAGAAACGTCTAATAAATATAATTTGTAAATATTTTTCCTAATTAATTTACTTACCAAAAATTGATTAAATATTAAAGGAGTCTTAATTTAAAACAATTAGCTAGCCTCAAATAATGAAAATGACCTTATTTAATAAATATTAATCATTTTCCTTCATTTAGATTAAAAATACCACGACCATTTATTACAAAAATCTAAAATATTATAAGCTAAGGTCAAAACTTAACAAAAAATCTTGGCCTTTTATTTCCATATAAAGAACGCAATGAGGTCAATTACCTTTTTGAACTTCTATTTTTATCTCATGAATATTCTTCATAAGACATTTGAGAAAATTACACCGATTTTTTTCATAAAATCCCAAATAATAAAGACATGCAATTCCTTCTTTTTCATCAAACTTATTGTAACCACTACCTACATTGCACAAAATTGTACACCACAAATAAGAGCTAATGAACAGACCCGCAATACCATAAAAACACATTACAATTCCTTGTGGAACAAAGAGTATTTGCTGAGATGACAATAAGGGTATAAGGTCCCCGAAAAACTCCAATAAAATCGATACCTGATGGACAAGATCCGAAGATGTAGACGGATAAGGAGGTCGATGTAGATAAGACGGGCGCACACGAGCAATTCACACAATAGATCCGAGTAACCTGCAAGACACCGATGCTTGACAGAAAAAGACGACGTTAAAAGATATTTAGGTGGACTGCCCGAGAAGCGGGTCCGGGAAGCGATAAGCTTCCTCGGCGGATGTCAGTCCACGTTTTCAATTAAGCGGAGAAGCATACATGATAAAAGATGTACGTAAGGACTAGATTTTCTGATTACAGTAATAAAAACTAAATTTAAACAGCAGACAGAAAGCAACAGAAAACAGGAAACTATGAAATAAAGCTGGATTTGTGTTACCTGTGTCCTTTTACCTGTCTGCAGGATGATCGGCGTCGATTATGTAGAATCGGCGTCGGCCCGTGTGATCGCGTCGGTTATGAAAAATCGGCGTCGACTGAATAAGATCGGCGCGTCGGGCCAGGGGGACGAGTGCGAGAAGATTCGGAAATTGGAAAGTGAAGGACGGATCGTCAACGTCTGCTGGATGTGCCGAAGTTGGTGAGATACTGGAACAGAGTCACCAGAAGATCGATGGATACGTGCGATGTTGATGTGATAGGAGCAGAGTAACGGTGCTCCTCTCAGGGATTGATTCGGACAGGATCCGCTCTCATTTGATACACTTGATGCTAAAAGATCTCTCTTTCTTACAACCTGTGTCTCTTTCGCGATCTGTCTCTTTCTCTCTCTCTCTGTTCGTGCGTGTGTTCTTCCTCCTTTTTTTTTTTTCGTCCCTAGAACTGAGTTCTGGGCTTCTATTTATAATCGGCGCCGCTCCTAAAAAATCGGCGCCGACCGCATGTACCCGGTCGGCGCCGATCGCGGAACAGACTCCCGAGATGGCCAAAATGAACGATTTCTAGAAAGATAAGAGTTACCCCAAATACGGGAAATATCCCGCTTGGGGAAGAGGAAAAATAGGGGTGATACATAGATAGAATAACTTTGGGGTAGATAAGTGGTTAAGATACATGTGAAGAGGCGTAATTAAATAGTTAATATTTAATTACTCACGGGTAAGATACAATGGGGTGAATTAAACTTAGAATAGGTGTTTAAATCACAAATCGGATAATATCCCAAGGGGATAGTGGTGGCGCAAAACGTGCCCCGGGTTACTGGAGAGAGAGCAAATGCGCCTGAGGACACCGAGTTGGATAATCAATTTTAGGTGTCTACATTTTGCCCCTTTTTGTCAAGTAACTTGCGATAAGCAAGGTTATGAGACAAAAACAAGGAGATGGAAGAAGGGAAAAAAAAGTGATGATGTGATCCCCCTCAAACTAGGGATGGGATGGGTGATAGAACAGACGATCCCAAGTTTGAAAGAGGTAGATGAAAACGCAGGATGCCCCAGTCGGATGTCTGGAGTAGATCTGATCATTAACGATGTACAAAAATAAATAAAAAGGCAGCAACCTAAGGAACTCACATTGGTAGGGCAAACTAGACGGTCTCCTCATGAGACGACGTTAGTACCTACAGACCCATGAGTGTAAGGAGGGCTGCAAAATAGTACGAGTGTCCCACGCAAAGGGAACAAACCCGAAATAGACGGTGATATCGAAAAGATGCGCCGAAAGGCAATATTCAGCACATAATAATGATCAGATAGATAAGTAAGCCAAGCATCAACACTATGGCAAACAGATACGTAAAATCGGCGCGATCAGAGTAATCGGCGACGACCAAGATAAATGGCGTCGATCAACAAAATCGGCGCCGACCAATCGTAGCGCATATAAATATGCGAACGGAAAACGTAAACGATTTATTTTCATCGTGACGATTGATTCAGAGAGAGTCAGAATTTGGATTTGAGCACCATGGAAGCCTCTGGGAGCGGTCAGAAGCGCAGGAGGACACGACCTGGGGTAAGTGGTTCTTCTTGAACCCGTTGTATTTCATTTTTTTGTGTTTTTTTTTTTTTTTTGTTTGTGGGAGGCCAGGGTCCGATTTATGTCCGGACAGTCAATCGGCGTCGATTGGTATAATCGGCGTCGATTGTTGTTTGAGCGGCGTCGATTGGTATTAATCGGCGTCGACTAGAAATAAACGACGCCGATTTTATTAAATCGACGCCGATTGGAATAGATAAAATTTTTGTTTTTGTTTTGGATGTTGTGATTTGGGTAAATACGAGACTAATATTGCTCTTGCTGTCGTGGGTGCAGGCACGAGAGGCTCTACACATGAGGGATGCTATTCCCGAGTTACTGGAGACTATTCTCCCTGATGTGACTGATGCAGATTGGCGGCATTTAGAGTTAGCCGGGCTCGGGGGCTTTAGATACTACAGACGAGTGCCGCGAGATGTGGAGCTGATGCGGGCACTAGTGCGACGGTGGGATAGCCATACGTGCACTTTTTGGTTCAGGACGGGTGAGATGACCATCACCCACGAGGACATATATAGGATTTTGAGACTGCCGATCACTGGGGACCCGATCGAGATTACACCGCGAGAGCAGCAGCAGAGGGCCCTAGTTCGATTATATAGAGATAGGGTAGATGATTCAGAGATAGTGTCTGGGGCAGTGCGGATAGCCTCACAGTATAGACAGGATAGCCCCGGAGCAGACGGATAGTTCTGATTCAGATGGCGATATCCTATTTTGCTCTGCCAGATTCAGGAGGTGGGAGATTCCCACTATTATTATTAGACTGCGTTTGCGACATTACTGCGATTCGGGCGGTATTTTCTTTCTTGATGCCTTGATAGCTCAGATATATTACGAGCTATGGATGTACACCACCGGCCGGAGGACAGGTATTGATGTCAGTTTTGTGCTCCATTGCTGGGCATATGAGCATATAGCGGTGATCAGGCCATCCGGGCTTCCTTGGATGCCAGCAGCAGTGGGAGGTATTGATTATGGATTCAGGCGATGGCGGGCTGACATGGCCGCTGGGGATACAGGGAGATCGGCCGATTGGTACACTGAGCGTTTCAGGACGCTGACACCGGATCAGGTCATCTGGAGGCCATATCGGGTATTTCCGACATGGGCTGGTCAGGATGCTCACTTGGTGGCATTGAGACGGAGCAGGGTGGTTAGGGGCCGCAGGCCTGATATGTGGGAGCGAGTCCCGTTTGTGCGAGTATTGAGACAGTTCGGCCTAGTGCAGACAGTGCCGACCACTTACACGCCTTATAGGCGAGATAGCAGGGAGACTGATCTGCCGATTTTGATCCCGGCAGATCCATTGAGAGAGGCCCCACCCTCCACAGACAGCGATGATGACGCAGGGGTAGATGAGGGTTATGCAGCATGGTATGATACAGAGCTACCACGACATCTCCCGGCATCTATAGATGCCGGCGAGAGGACATAGCTACGATCTTGGATAGACTTGGAGGAGAGCATGCCACCTTGACACGGACACATCGGTAGCTCTTGAGGAGATCGGGGCTCGAGCGAGAGGAGAGGATGCCCTAATTTTGGAGAGAGACACCTCGCTCGCGGGAGCGAGATACAGCGATCCAGCAGAGGGATCGCTATTATCGACATAGGGAGGCCCTCAGGGCCAAATATGGGGAGACAGGTACCATGTCGGAGTCTGGTACGCAGGGTACGACCCTAGGAGGAGCACCACCGCAGCGCCGCGGCCCAGGCACCGGCACACCATTACGAGCACGGGTACCGTGAGCTTGAGCACATATCCATCTCTCCTCGGCTGAGGTGAGATCTATGAGATGCCTTAGCGCAGCATGCCCCGATGTGTGCCTCGGTGCAGGGCGAGAGGAGATCAGCGGCGGCCACGGCGAGCGGGGCCTCGAGGTGGAGGAGCACCGGGAGAGGCCGAGGTGGCGAGACCTCCGGCGGCGGTGCGTCTAGCTCGATAGGCGGCGGCCAGGAGAGACAGCCTGGTCCAGAGGAGGGTGGAGGAGATAGTGTCCTCCATGCATCGGATTTTACTATATAGGGATTGATAGATTTTGTATCCGTGTAGTGATGTAGCCTCGATTGGAAGGCATTGTATAGATGGCTTGATTGAAAGCCACCCATCTTTGTTGTACAGACACACATGTATATATATAGATTCATCATTTCATTTGTCATATAATTGTTCTCATGCGTTTGATTTTGATATACATGGATAGATGTAGCGTAATTGTGATGGATATAGATATAGACTGATAGATGATGAATAGATGTGATTGGATAGATATAGGTGATAGAGGATAGAGATAGATGTGATTGATGTGATTGATATGTGGATATAATTTTGATGAAAAATAGAGATAGATAGATGTAATGTAAATTGATGAAAAATGAGATACATATTTTAACTTGGATGTACGATATTTTTGATGGATAGATAGATAGATGTGATTGATGTATGGATTTTATTTTGATGAAAAATGGATATAGATAGATGTAGTGTAACTTGGATGCACCAGTTTTTAGATATTTTGATGGATAGATGGATAGATGTGATTGATGTACTCGGCATGTTTGAGATGTTAATTTAATTTTGATGAAAATAGATAGCCAGATCCACATGTGTTGACAATACATGCTTTGATAGATAAGATGAAATTGGATAGAAGATAAATTTTGATTAAATTAACATGTGAAATGTCAATTTGACTGGATGAAAAACAAAGAATAATGGGGAATACTCTTTGCGAGAGCCCAGGATGTAATGAAAATGACCTTGACTAAAAATGAAGAAAATAAATCCGGATAAGAAAGAAAATGATAAGTTGGACTTCCAACCGACCATAGATAGAATCCGGATAGGAAATCCCAATATCATGCATGTAAGGCCCTATATGAGGTTAAAATAAACTTTGACACTAACTAGCATGAAAAGCAGATTTAGGAGGAAATGAAAGGAGCGGTAAGTAAAGTATCTTGTCGGAATTTACAAGGGACGAGAATACATGTCCATCTTGGGAAAATAGGATTCTCCATATGATCGACAAAAGGTCTTAAATCTCAGCTTCATGATTTTGGCGAGAAAAGCAAAGCTGATCAATGCGGGAAGTTTGCTTGATATGGAAAAAGCCCGATCAATACGGGAAGTCTTTCGGTGATGCTAAAAAGTGTATAAAAGCGGCTTGAAAAGGCTGATCAATTGCAAGAAGCCTTGAATATTTCTTTGAGAAACAGCCGTCCTTGAGGAGCGGTGCATATTTTGAATTTTAATGATAGCCATCCTTCGAGGATATGGTCTATATTTTTCTTTTGATTCATTTGATAATGTATGGATAGCTTGTCCTTGAGGATCGAGTCTATCTTTTTGGATAACATCTTTTTTTTTTTTTTTTTTTTTTTTTTTTTTGAAAATCTTTTTGGAAGAAGCTGAGTTTAGACCTAGATAGATCAGATGGAGGGGAAGAGAACATAAAAGAACATGCACTCATGCCCCGAGTAGATCCGATTAAGATAAGCACTTGGGACGGATGAAGTGGTGATTAAGGTATTCCTACCATGAGGAGGAACATATCCAAAAGAAAAATGCCATGAGTAGAGCCGCGATACTCATATTTAAGGTAAAAGAGGCAATAGGCGGAGAACCACATAGTTTCGAATCACCATGAAAGTAGATGACTGGTTGTTTAGACGGATGAAAGATCTGTGTTGCGACTAGATTTGTGTAAGATAGATTTTAACAGTAGAAGGGCCGTAGATGCAAGGCATTAAGAGGTTCCGCTTCAGGTATACCATCCATGGAAGATAAACGATAAGCCCCAGACCCATATTTATGAGTGATAATGTATGGGCCCATCCAGTTGGGAGCAAACTTACCACGTTGACTTCTTTCGAGTGTAGTGACATTTTGGTTTTCTTTAAGAACAAGATCACCAATTTTGAAGTCACGGTCTTTGCAAGTGCTTGTTATAAGCACGTTTGACACGCTCAAGATAGACTTGATGATGTTCAAGAGCGTTGAGACGCCGCTCATCTAATAATTCAAGTTGTGCTAGACGATTTTGACGATAGTCCTCATCGGAGACAAATTCTCTAAGAGAAACACGGAGAGATGGGATTTGGACTTCCAAGGAAGAAACACCTCGAGACCCATAGACGAGAGAGAGGGAGTAGCACCGGTAGGAGTACGAATGCTAGTCGATAGGCCCAGAGAGCAAAAGGGATATGTAAATGCCAATCCCTACCAGCTCGACTAGTTACCTTTGCGAGGATATTACGCAAAGTTTTATTGGAAGCTTCGGCCTGACCATTAGCTTGAGGATAGTATGGAGAAGAAAAACTGAGTTTGATATTGAAAGCGTTGCAGAGGTTCTGCAAATCAACGTTCTTGAATGACTTACCATTATCTGTGATTAGCTTGTGTGGAACGCCAAAGCGACAAATGATGTGTTGATAGACGAAATCAACTATGGGTTTAGCCTTTGTTGAAGAAAGAGGGATAGCCTCCACCCACTTAGTAAAGTACTCGGTGGCAGTAATGATAGAATGATGACGTTGTGAAGAACGGGGATTGATGAGACCAATAAGATCAATACCCCATTGCGAAAAAGGCCACAAATCCGCTGTAGGTTGTAAAGCTTGACTAGGGATGTGTGTGAGATTGGAATGTTGTTGACACTTGACGCATTTCTTAGTGTATTCACAACAATCTCGATTAAGAGAAGGCCAATAATATCCCAAACGTAAGATGCGTTTAGCTATAGCTAAGCCACTAAAATGTCCACCACAGATACCGTCATGGACCTCCTGGATAGCTTTAGATGATTCATGGGTTTTGAGGCACCGAAGCAAAATACCATCAAAGCCGCGTTTGTAAAGAATCCCACCTAGAATAGTATAGCGATTAGCGCGTTGGATAAAAGATCTTCTACCATTGGAAGTCAGATCTGGAGGAAGCACCGAATGAGATAGATAATCAACAATCTGTTGATACCACTCATCCTGAGTATGGGTTGTGACAGCATGGATTGAAGTTAGTTGCCTAAGATGAGATGGTTGATCTAATCGTTGTACAGCCACATAAAGTCGCGAGTCCTCGGTAAAAGGTGGGATAAGTGAGGCTAACGAAGCCATTGTATCTGCGAATCGATTTGCAGTGCGAGGAATAGCTTGGATAGTGAATTTATCGAAAGATTGGAGTTGAGCAAGAACGATATCACGATATTTTGAAGGATATCATTCTTGCATTGATAGACACCCGTGACTTGATTAACGATGAGTTCAGAATCACCAAAGATGTCAATATGACGAGCGCTAAGATTAATGGCATTTTGAAGACCCAAGACAAGAGCTTCATATTCAGCCATATTATTGGTGCACTCAAAGTTCAATTTGTGTGCGACTCAGGGATAGGCGTACCCCAAGGAGGAATCATTACGAAACCCGCACCTCCCCTTGCTGGCATTTGGATCCATCAAAGAAGAGCTTTACTTTAAATGGAGATAGACCAAAATCAATTTGTTGGATATATTCATCGGGGAATTGAGCAAGGGGTTTTGAGTGTCGGAAGAGGAGCATCGGCTAATTGATCTGCAATAACTTTGACCCTTGATAGACTTTTGCGGGATAAACTCGAGGTCAAATTACATGTCATAAGCATGAGCCAATGAGTGATCGATCATTGTGATAAGGCTTTGCATGAATTGTCTTGAGTGGATTGACACTTGTGACAATGTAAGTTTTGTGATTAAGGAGGTAATGACGAAGCTTAGAAGTTGCGAAGAAGAGAGCACAACACAACTTTTCAGCTTCAGAATAACGTGTTTCATACTCATGGAGGTGCGGCGATGTAATAGATAGCTTGTTCTTTACCACAAGTGTCCGTCGAATCATGGCTCCCAGAGCATGGTCGATCACGAGAGATATAAAGATAGAAAGGCTCCCCCTCGCGTGGAGGTGTAAGCACAGGTGGAGAAAGAAGATAAGCTTTGAGATCATCAAAGGCCTTTTGGCAATGTTCATCCCATTCAAAATGAACATCCTTACGGAGGAGATGGTGAAAAGGTTGACAACGGTCCGACAATTGTGAGATAAAGCAGCGTGCTTGATTGAAGAGCGTCCTTGGAGACTACGGAGTTGCTTTAAGTTAGAAGGGGAGGCATCTCAAGGATAGCTTTTATTTTTGCGGGGTCCACTTGAATACCCCTAATGGAAATGATAAAACCTAAAAGTTTACGGTGAAGCATGAACACGCACTTAGATGGATTTAGACGAAAGACAAAAGCGGATAAGCCTCTCGAAAGAGAGGTGCGAGGATGAAAAGATGATCGGCGACGTTTGGATTTACCGAGGAGATCGTCAGCGTAATCTTCCACGGTTTTGTGTAAGAGATCATGGAAGATGTAGGTCATTGCTCGCGATAGGTTGCTCTGCGTTCTTAAGACCGAAAGGCATGACGCGATAACAAAAGGTCCCCGAGGAGTTATGAAAGAAGTCTTATGTTGGTCTTACAGTGCGATGAGAATTTGATTATATCCGAGAAACCATCCATAAGAAAAAGCATCTCATGACCATTGATTAAATCCACGAGTTGGTCGATATTAGGTAAAGGAAAATCATCTTTTGGACAAGCAAGATTAAGATCCGGAAGTCGGTACAAATTCAAATTTTCCCGGTAGCTTTAATTCTTGGTACTACATTGAAACCCATTGTGGATAATCGATGGGTTGGATGAAGTTAGCCAGAGAAAAGCAAGCGCTTGCAATTCTTCTTTAACAAGAAGGGCTACTCTAGGGTGCATTTTACGTAATTTTTGTTTAACTGGTTTGATGTTGGGAAGAGTAACGATATTGTGGACCACAATATCGGGATCGAGTCCTGGCATATCCTCATATGACCAAGCAAAGGCTTGATGATGGTTGGAAAGAAAAGTGGTAAAATCTCCTAACTCCTGTGGATTAAGGGATTGGCCGACCTTAATGATGCGAGGGTCTTCAGAAGTCCCTATATTAAGGTCGACAGTGGCTTCGTTGAGAAGCGTAGACGTGTCAGAAGGAATAGTCTTGGGAAGATATGAATCCTCTGCCCCCAGATAGGTGAGGACAGAATCATCATCCGCACAGTGGATAGTGTTGATAGTAGGAGAGTCGTCTCCAACTATTTCAGGGAAGATTAACGGTATGGAAGTGGACCTGTTGTTAGTCTTATAGGCTAGCGGCCCTAAGGAAATGGTATTGATCAAAAAAAAAAATTAGGCGGGATGGAAATGTCATCGTCCACATCGAGTGATGCTTCTGACTTAGCGGGAGAAGATGGTTCCTCAATAGGAAGAGGCTCATCGAGAATAGTGACGGTGGCTTTTGAAAGAGGTTTAAATCCTAAACCAAATTTTTGATGTGGCATGAGAGTAGGAATGGATGTGAGGTCATGCACACCTTGTTCATATTTTCCCAGGCCAAAACCCTTCCACGCGCATCGATATAAATAAGTTTTTGCAAACGTGGGATTCTGTAGATAATCGAACCCTGTTAAGTAAGGTTTGGTCCTAGGAGGAGAATCCGGGCGATAGTGAGGCGTATCAAGACCACCGTAGATGAAATTAGTCTGTTGATTGGGCAGACCAATGGTGACAATGCGACCGAGACCTGGTTGATATTCAGGTTGTTTATGCAGTCTACCATACTCACTAGGTTTGAGATGGGCGTCGAAAGAAAGAGAGGAAGCTCTCCCGGTGAGAAACGCTGCATGTCTCTTCTAGATTTTGTAAATCCGGTAGTTTGGTTGCGGTATGGAAGAAGATGAGGCCCCGTCAGGAGAGCAAGCATTTTCCTTTAGAGGGGTAGACCTTGTGGTCATGTCGCATTGTGCGGAAGGAAAAGGATCTCCTGGATGAGTATATATTTTGCCCTCATATTGATATTTTAAGCATCGATGGAGGGTGGATGGGACCTGATGCATTGCGCGAATCCGGGAGCGTCAGAGATCATATTATAGTGGAATTTTCCTTGACAATGTAGAAGAGTTCGTGAAGACTTCTTACCTACTCGAATGGGTAAGACCACAGTTCCTAAAGTAACTGCTAGCTGATCGTTAAATGATCGAAGGGCGAAAGGCGGGGTGACACTACGTTCTTTGGTAACTTAAGTTGCTCGAATGTGTGCGAGGAGATGACGTTGAGTGCAGCTCCTTTTGTCGATCATAACGCGTTTTAATGTAGTGTTGTCGATTTGGTGTGATAAAGAGGGAGCCTCGAATCCTCGAAGAAAGAGGAGGAATTTCGAATCTTCAAAAGAAATGGCGGTTGATGGTCTATTCAATCCAACAACCAACTCGAAGGGTGAGGGCTCATCTGAATTCACTGCGATGCGGCGCATGATTATCAATCGAGCTTGGCGATGTTGTGGAAGGATTGGATGAGGTCAAAAGACATTTTGACCGGGCACAGGTGAGTTGTTTCATAACACTCTCCTCAGCCCGACACGGGAATTTGAGCCCGAGTGCGGCACGAATAGAGACCCGAGGTCGTGGGGCTAATGAGGAAGGAGGAACTCCTTCGGGGCTGCAGAAATGACAACCCGTGGTCGAGATGTTGTAGATGAAGATGGATTATCATACTGTTGGGTTCTAGTGGCGATATGAATTGTGTCGATTTGAGAAGGTGGAAGGTCGTTTGGAGTGGAATCACTAGAGGTCTGAGTGGATCGTTGGGGCTCAGATGGAGCTAAGATGACAGGAGATACTTGTTTCTCCTCCTCCAGCAAAAGATCACTTTCTTCCAAAAGGTTGTTGACACAGATTGAAGAGCTTTACATCCCTCAGTATCATGACCGAGAGTGCGATGGTAAGCACAAATCAGATCAGAGTTAAACCAGGTAGGTTTAACTCCTTTAGGGTTATAGGGTTTAATCGGAGGAAGAGATATGGATGAAGATTGGATAAGTTGGCGGAGGATTTCGGTGTAGAACCCGGTAGAGCGAAGATGAGGACGAGAGATGATGAAGGCGCCTCTTTTACTTTAACAGATTGCCGAGGTAAAAGAACACTGCATGTTAGGTTTGGCGATCTTTTTAGGGATCATCTTATTTTTTTGGACATATGGAGGAGCAGTCTTGGGCACTTGAGATGGAAGTAAGTGAGACATGATTGATTTTGGTGGAGGGGGAGCCCCTAAAATAGATTTTGAAGATGATGGAGATGTGACAAGTGTTGTGGTCTTTAAAGATAAGGGAGGCTGCTTGGTCGAAACTAATAATGATTTAGATGATGTCGATTTAGATGAGGGAGAAGCTTCCAAAGTAGGTGTAATCGGAGGAACATAGGGCGCCTTGGTTTTTGGTAATGAAGATGATGATCCTGATAAAAGAGGTGACGTCCTTTTAGTAGGTAAGTCCACTTTTCGGGGTGTTGGTGAAGAATGTGTTGTAGAAGAAGATGATGGTTTCGATAAGTGTGTAGAAGAAGATGCCTTCTCAGCGGACAAATCCAATCTTTTATGGGGCGTAGAGAGAGATTTTTGTGGGAAAGCACCAAGGGTCTTGATGGTTCGAAATATGGGCTTTCCTTTTTCAGGGATGGTGACAACTTCAACGGCATAAGGTGATTGTAACCTTTTCGGGGGAAGCAAATGGGGAGGTACTGATGGCGCAACGTTAGATTTTGGTTGTCTCGGTTTAAGTTCGGGAACCGAGTGTATAGGTGTCGGTGCTACTTCTTTTGATTTTCCTTTAATGGGCGAAGCAGCATTGGTGATGGAAGAAGTGAGTGATGAAGAAGCAGTTCCTTGCGAAGGGACTACTTACAGTGCGATAATTATGGGTGGAACTCTGTAGGAAAAGAGAGCGGGAAGAGTCAAAATCGAAGACGCTTCCATCGGAGTCGGCACAATTATAGAAATGTACGTTCACGGGGCATAGTTGCGGCGAGAATGGGAGCAGCAGTAGATGTATCTGCGGTGGAAACTCGAAGGGATGTAATTGCCTCGAGCATTGAAAGAATGTTTGATGATGAGGCAGATGAGGATGACAATCTCGGGTATGGATGGAAGGTCAGACAAAGGAGCGGAGAGAGATGAACCCGTATCTAGCAATGTAGGAATATTCAAAGATGGGCTATCGAAGATGGTGGAATTCCGGTGATTGGCGAAGTGGAAGGAGGTTACGATTCGGTCGATGTGTTCGCGAGATGGCTTGGTTTGAAGAAGAAGATTCTTGATAGAGATGAAGTTGATAGTATGAGTGTTTGGTTTTGAGACTACGAAGCATTATGGTTCGGGAATGATTAGGAAAAGGTTGTTTAAAAACATCCGATTACCTGATTTGGGGAGCATTTGGGTTATCGAGAATGAGCTCGCCTTTATCGATGAATTCTGGACAAGATTTTTGAAAGTCGACATCGTTCGATGTCATGACCTTTGGTTCTATGATAATGGCAAAATCATTTTCCCTATACCAGAATGGGCGTTCTTGGCTTTCATCAATATTCCTAATGGGGGGAAGTTCGATCATGCGAACTTCCAACATTTTCTCTAAGATAGAGGCATATGATTCCCCCAATGAAGCGAAGGATCGAGATGATGAAGTCCCTTTTCGAGAAGATGAGGAGTCTCTCCGTGGTGTTTGATTAGAAGTATTATCGGCTCGTGATGTTTTTAATACGATAGCGTTGGTGGATCCCTGATTCTTGTCTTTAGAAGGGGAAGAATTTGGTTTGGTAAACCGAGAAAAATCTGGTTTAGATTTAGAGCGAAGTTTTAGCTTCCCTTGTTGATAGCGCGAGATTCAAGTTTGCGTGCCATCGTAAAGGCTTCTTCAAAGGTATGAAAAGTCTGGATCCTTAAAGTGGAAGAAATGTGATTAGCACAAGATCGAGTAAACAACTCGATTTGTTGGGATTGAGGAAGAGAGAAAGACAATTGGTTGATTATCCCTCTCCAACGAGCGACAAAGTCTGCATAGACTCATCATCGAATTGTGAATGTTATAAAGATCATAATCGAGATCTTATGCGCGATATTTATTGAAAAGTTTTCAACAAACATCTGGGCCAATTGAGAGAAAGAAAACAAGGAATGTTGAGGAATGTTATTGTACCAGTCTAAAGCAGGACCTGCTAGAGACATAGGAAAAGTACGGAGCATAAGCTCCCGATCTGGACTATGATGGTAGCAAGCATGTTTGAATGCTCGCAAATGTTGTTGAGGTCCTCTCGTATGAAATTTTGAAAATTTAGGAAGTTCCCATTGGGAGGATAAGGCTTAAAAGCCAGCGAGGGATGAATGGGTTCATTACACACTTCTTGAAAAGGAGTATGAAGGATGCGAGCCCCTTTTGTGGAGGCTTCCAGTCTGTGATTTTCTTGAAAAGAATTTGAACCACGTCGGATTGAGGAGGAGGCACACCTTGGCATGTCCTACATAAAGAAGCAAATGGTGGATGTTGTTGAGGTGTCAGCGGGGATTCATCTGTTGATTGATAGGATGATAAGAGGAGTAACCGGGGGTTACGGGTGACACTTTGGTGGGGTATTTGTTTGTGAAGTAGCTTGTGTATAGGCGAGGTTGTGAGATAATAAGTGGTTGAGAAAATGAAGGTTGGATGACGGATGGAGCACATGATTGGTGGACTCCTATGCTTGTTGATTGAATCGGGATAGATTGAGGAACATGAGTGCTGGTTTGATTGGACATATTGGGGAACAAGACACGAAAGAGGCTTTCTCTTTGCCGGATTAGGCATTAAGGGTGCCGATCTTTAGAGGATGGGCGAAGGTCACTTTATTCTTTGGAACATTGGAAGAAAGACCCCTTTGGAGGACGAAGCGGGAACCAGCCCGGCTATTCGGAGGGTTGGCTCATAAAGAAGTGCTTGACCTTGGGACACGATGGAGGGCATAGATGAATTAACAATGATATGCGGGTGCGCGACGCACTCATTATAGCCAGGCCAGAGGACCTCTCAGAAGTAGGTTGTGGAATATTCGAGGTAGCTGCGGTGTTAGGAATAGGTAAGACTATTTGAGAACTAGTCGATATGGTCGGTGGAAGAGAAAAAGGAGGCATAGGGGCCCCGCCCTTCTCCAGTGACTCGAGGCGAGAGAGATGATGCAAATTGTTCTCTGAAAGGCACGGGATGGTTCACGAGAATAATCATACACTTGCTGGATTGGTGGTCCTTGATCAGATATTTGAATAGACTTGTGTACTAGGTAGTCCATGAGGGCTACCGGATTGCGATCTAGGAACGCCTGAAATTCAGGATCCCCACGCGGAACATACTCTGAGTCAGAAGTAGATGATATTTCTGAAGGACTAGGGGAAGCTGGACGTGATGGGGTTGCTTTGGCTTGATAGAAAGGATTATATGACCGGGATGGGGAACCAACTAACGGCGGTCCCGAGAAGATTTGGGGGTGCGAAACATCCACACTAGTGGTAATCTCGGAAGAAGAAGGGGCAGTTGAGCCATTCTTCTAGATTGTAACAGTGATGACCATCGCCAAACACGCGAAAAAAAAAGATTGACCTAACTAATGCCTGAGACAATTCAAGCGTAGCGCGGTGATTATCTCCTTTAAGTTTTGATGCTTTTAAGAAAGAAAATATTAGGGAAGGCTTTTAGAACAGGAACTACTCGGATAGCCAAACTAAGGATGGTTTGGGAATGTTTGGTGAGGAGTCCCGAAGGCACTTGATAAAAAGACCGTCGTGGCTTGATATAGGGCCTACCCCGCACTTCACACACCGCTGCGATAAGGGAGTCGGGTGCTTTGCCATATATACCAGAACTTCCGTGAATTTATAAGCGGGCCCGAGTACCGCGTAGGCTCTTCCTCTTGGATGTCACTTCCAGTAGGTGAGGCCAGGGAAGGAATTTTTGTTTAAATGCTTTATACCTAGTGATTTTGGCTTTGTGTGCAAGGGTGAAAAATAAAAATCAAATAGTGTCACTACCGATTTTGATCAATTTTCCAGCCTAATTAAAACTAGATGAGAAACATGCAGCAACAATGACAAAGAAAAGGTTCTTTTTAAGCACTTAAAAATGAAGTGTTTGATTTCGATGAAGACAAGTCAAACAGATTCTTTCCCAAATGCGATTAAATTCTTTTTAAGCACCAAAAATTGAAATGTTCGAATGTGATAGACAACAAACAAAGAATTTTTTTTTTTTTTTTTTTAGTTCCTAAAAAGGAGAAAACACCGTAAAAGAGAAATACCTGTAGATTTAGCTCTCCAAGGTGTGTGGACTTCAAAAAGCGCGTTGTTGAGCTCTTCCCCTCGAAACAATCCCACGAACAAGCAACGTGCTCCGCAAGAAAAGGTTAAGCAAACACCAAACAAAACCCAGAAAGATATATCCGGATAATGGTGAAGCGGAAATTTCTATTTCAAGGAAGTAGGAAAATTTCAAGGAAATAAAAATTTCACAAAAAGAGCAAGATTAAAGCGATGAAAGGAAATGCTCAAGCGAAGCCCATAGAAATCGGTGAAGAAAAAGAACAAAGCTCAAAACTAGAAAAGAAATGAACTTGCCAATAAGGGACTTTGGTTAGGTCCCACCGGGCGTGCCAGAATGTAGATCAAGGATTTCGCGCTTGTTACCTGTCGAGTTAATGCACCAAACTAAACACAAAAACCACTGAAAAACTCGAATAAAATCGATACGATGGACAAGATCCGAAGATGTAGACGGATAAGGAGGTCGATGTAGATAAGGCAGGCGCACATGAGCAATTCGCACAATAGATCCGAGTAACTGCGAAGACACCGTGCTTGTGAGAAAAAGACCACGTTAAAAGATATTTAGGTGGACTGCCCGAGAAGCGGGTCGGGAAGCGATAAGCTTCCTCGGCGGATGTCGATCCACGTTTTTAATTAAGCGAAGAAGCATACATGATAAAAGATATGTACGTAAGGACTAGATTTTACGATTCTGATAATAAAAACGAATTAAACAGTGAGAAAACAACGAAAACGAGAAACTATGAAATAAAGCTGGATTTGTGTTACTGTGTCCTTTTACTGTCTGCGAGGATGATCGGCGTCGATTATGTAGAATCGGCGTCGGCCCGATGTGATCGGCGTCGGTTATGAAAAATCGGCGTCGGCCCGAATAAGATCGGCGTCGGCCCGAAAGGGATCGGTCGATCGGGGCGATGTGAAGATTTGGAAATCGGAAAGTGAAGGCGGATCGTCATATCTGCTTGGATGTGCGAAGTTGGTGAGATCTTTGAGCAGAGTCACCAAAAGATCGATGGATACGTGCGATGTTGATGTGATAGGAGCAGAGTAACGGTGCTCCTCTCAGGGATTGATTCGGACAGGATCCGCTCTCATTTGATACACTTGATGCTAAAAGATCTCTCTTTCTTACAACCTGTGTCTCTTTCGCGATCTGTCTCTTTCTCTCTCTCTCTCTCTCTGTTCGTGCGTGTGTTCTTCCTCCTTTTTTTTTTTTCGTCCCTAGAACTGAGTTCTGGGCTTCTATTTATAATCGGCGCCGCTCCTAAAAAATCGGCGCCGCCCGTACCGGTCGGCGCCGATCGCGGAATAGACTCCCGAGATGGCCAAAATGAACGATTTCTAGAAAGATAAGAGTTACCCCAAATACGGGAAATATCCCGCTTGGGGAAGAGGAAAAATAGGGGTGATACATAGATAGAATAAATTTGGGGTAGATAAGTGGTTAAGATACATGTGAAGAGGCGTAATTAAATAGTTAATATTTAATTACTCACGGGTAAGATACAATGGGGTGAATTAAACTTAGAATAGGTGTTTAAATCACAAATCGGATAATATCCCAAGGGGATAGTGGTGACGCAAACGTGCCCCGGGTTACCGAGAGAGAGAAGCAAGCGCGCACTGAGGACACCAGATTGGATAATCAATTTTACCTAACAGGTATAAGGAGCTCGAGAGGTGAGCCCAGCTCTCCGAGTTGATCTAAGACTTCGATCAGGAATGTTGAGAAGATCGTGTAGGAGCTCGAGGTGAAGAGCTCATGACAGATCTTGTTTGGGAGCTCATCAAACTAAGAGAGATCTCGTGGATTTGAAACAGGGTTGAGGGCACAAGCAAAAACAAGAAATTTCAAGACTATACATTAAAGGGCTATTGTGGGAGATCTTGGTATTTATGGTGTAATGCATCACACGAGGAGAAAAAGAATGACATGTATCGAAAAACAATTCTCTTAATTTTAAGTTGCTTTTAAGGTTTTTTCTAAAACATAACAATCAGTGTTCATTAATATCATGATAGTTTAAAGCTGCTATAAATTTTAATCTAAAAGGTGCCGAGTGAAAACAAATCAACTGCGTGGTAGTCTTTTCTCAATGCTAGATCGAAGCGGATTGCAATGCCATTCGCTGTCGGGGAGGATGCAAGGGATCCAACAGCGAGACGATGTTAACACGTAAAGCAAGTTACAGGGTAATTCAAGGAAATGATTTGTGCAACATGGTTTCTAGAGCTGTCATGAATCCAAAAGCAAAACTTTCATATTTAATTGATGTCGACTGTTGAAAGGCAAAACCTACGCAGTTCGCGGCACCTGCTGAGTCAGCTCTTTGACCTTCAATTAGTCTCTCTGCTGGGTGAAACTATTGTTTCCTATTTGTCGTTCCAGGAATATATTCTTTGGGCTTGGCGGTTAATTAGATTTAAAATTCAAAAATCCCGCCTCGGATATTCCCTCCTGTCCTATATCTTCAACATTCCCCCAATATATGTTCCGTTTCCATCTTCGATATCTATTTTCAATGTTCAGAGATTTCATCCCACGATTTCTCATCAATATTTCATTCATCATTCTCTTTATTGGAATCGGGGATTTATCGACATGATTAGGTGTGCATACCTACAACTAATTTACGTATTTCGCTTTACAATTTTTTTAATCCATTTTTTTAACCTTTAATGTTGATGGGTTTAGTGGATGTCAAAATATAGACCATTGGAACTTGCCTAGACTCGTTCCCCGATAAACCGTTTTTGCTGTGCAACGTCTTACAATTTTTACATCCAAAGTATTGAGACGGAGGCAGTCCGGCCAAATTATTCGATAGTGATAATTGAAGATCTGAAACCATTGAAGCAAATGTACAGGATTACCTCAATCTGAAAGTAACCCAAGAACGGTGTAAGTTGGAGGAGCGAAGAAACAAAATAACCATTAAATATGCGGGCGAACATCTTGCTCTGAAAAGGTTGAGAAAAAGTTTTGTATCCAGGAATCAACAATAGTTTGAAACGAAGTTTTGTATAGAGGGAAGGATAATGGGTGTGAAAAGGCAATAAGACTCGCTTTCTGTCTTCCGTCTGCGTTCTCCAACACAACCCAATTGTCAACAATGCAGTTGTGTATGGAAATATATTTTGCTTCTATTTCATATACTTTCGAAACTGAATTTGTATTGGATTTCTACTCTGTGTTTGAGATTATTTTTCTTTATTTTTTATTCTGTGAGATGTTTGAACACAAAGTGTTTAGGTTACTAACTTACTAGTTGTTGATGCATAATCACACCACCCCGAATGCTCGCAAGTGAATGTTTGAAGCACTCGGTGTGATTTGTCAATAGTTTTGGCACGCCATGTGGGACAAATAAGTCTTTCCATGAGCTTTGAAGGCATTTTCAGACTTAGGAATTGCAAGTTCTTCAATTTCAGACTTTTCACCTCTCAGGCTGAACTCTGAAATCAATTTTCAAGGGCTTAACTTGCTTAAAACAAGTCCAAATTTCACCAGCTAATAGATTGGAAGCTAATCTTCAAAAGGGTGTTTTTAATTTTTTGAAATTTTGATTTTTGAAATTTTGTAGTTTTTTGAAATTTGGGTTTCGAGATTTCAAACATCTCAAGATTTTGGAATTTCGTGTTCTAGAATTTGAGGTTCTCCAAACTTCGAATTTCAAGGTTTTAGACATTCGGAAGTCTTGCATTTTAGGTTTTCGGGACTCTCATTTCAAAACAATTTTCAACCTCCAGAATATCAAATATACAGGGCCTTCAAAGTTTCTTTCTAATTTTGTCAAGTTTTGTGTGTGACTTGGCGAAACCCTAGCCTTTTGAGGCTAGTTCCCCAACACATTTGACGACTCCAAAGGGATAGAATTCAGTGGTGTAGCAGCACAGGTTGCTTGAGTAATGTGAAGAGTTCGAACTAGGTCTGATAGTAGAGAAGAGGGACTATTTGTCTACATGTAATTATAACGAGGTAGAAGAAGGAGAGGAAAAAGACCAAAAAGATCACCATCTCCACCTAACAGGATTTTGTCTACACCTCCACCTGGTAGACCTTTTCTCCAATCAACCAGGGTTCTTAGGCCAATCATAATGAGACATCTATAACAACAACCACATGGACCACCCAATCCCTTTGTCAATTTCATAGGAAGTAGTCCACTTTCCCTAAATGCTCAAAATCCAATTCTAGTTGCAACACTAAAGAACATTCCCTATTTCACAGGAGAAAATCATACTACTCCTATTGACCACATCCAAGACATTGCAAATGTCTGTGCGATTCACGAAATTAATGAAATGGATGTTCGGTCAAATTGTTGGCTTCATCTTTCAAAGGTAAGGCCTTACAATGGTTTAGGAGCCTAATAATAGGGTTTATTCAGAATTAGAATCAATTTTTTTAGCTCTTTGCAACTAGTTTGGAGAGAGGGAAGATAATTTGTCTTTATTAGAACAATTGACAACAATCAAAAGGGCTCCAAATGAGCAAATGACAGATTTTAATTTCAATTTTCAGTGAACATGGGACATAATGCCTTTAGTCATCGCTGTCATACCAACTTTTGAAGAAGCATTCCTTTACTTCTTGAAGGGTATGAATTCTGATATTGCTATGATGATCCAATCAATGGGAGGAACAACATTGCCAGGGGCCTACGACATAGCAATCGAGTAGAAAAATGTTTGATTCAAGATGGTAAGCTAGCACCAAGGCCACCAATGCCTCTCTATCCAGACATGGGAACTCCTACAACTAGTCAAACACCTGAGATGAATCCCATTCCAGCCCCTAGAATTCAAAGCAACAGTGAGGCTTCTACCTCTTCTAATACTTCCAAGGAACTACAGGAGGTTATGAAACAACTACAGAACCTAGGAAATGAGCTAGTGACTATCAAGAGATAGCAAGCTTAGAGTTCTAGACCATATCAACCTCAAAATCAGTATCAAGCCAGGCCCCCATATCAGAAAAATAAACCACCAACTCAAGTTGTGAATTAAAATCCCAACCAAGGACAACCGTAGACTACCAAGCTATTCCGACCATATGATCCTTGGTTCCGAATCAAGATAACATGGCACAGGAGTACGAGTGGTGTTACCCCTGCAATATACTTCACAATCAATCAACCTGTTTCAATGGTGCATTCAATCAAGGTCTAATGGTGCAGACTGTCGGTGTGTCCAAAGAACCACGTCAATAAGGAAATTAGCAACAACATACCCAATAAGAGGAACCTCCAATAGAAACCACATTGGTCAATTGGAAAACATAAGACTTATGTGGAGTTAATCAACCTCTTTTCCAGGTATGGCTACCAATCCACGGTCACAAAAAGGAACGTTGAGGAAGGACAAACATCTCTAACCTGTTGTTTCTCACTCACTCCTACAAAACAAGGACTTAGTAGACAAAATGCAGCTCCAAATGTATCAACTCAACCCAAGGCACCTACCACACAAGCCCATGTTTAAGAGAAAGTTGTGCCAAGTAAGGGCGACAAAAATATAATCCATCCCCTTTCAACATCATCGATTAGATGAAGAAAACACATGTGAGCATTTCCATGTGGGAGTCACTTGAAATCCTAAGACAATGAGATTTGTTACAAGCTGCAATGGCCAATTGGTTTGCCTCAAATGGATCAAACCAAAGACAAGAGAAAGTTCTCACTAATGCAGTGCCACAAGATGGGGGTCAACCAAGCAAGAATTTGAATCCTTCATCGTTCTATGTGTCATTGATTGTCGGGAACAACTTAGTACACAACTATATGATTGATTTGGGGGTAAGTAGCTCAGTCATGCCTAAGCAGATAGATGATCAGTTGGGAATCAAGTATGAACAAGTCCCGAGAGGAGTTGTGTAGCTAGATGGGACATTATTTGGAATGGTTGGGGTCATCAAAGGGTTAAGCCTAACACTACATCCATGCTCCAATGTCACCGTCTTGCAAGATGTGTCTGTGATTGAACTTCCGCCACTCTTTACACTATGTTTATCGAGGTATTTCACGGTCAAAATTGGTGGATATCTATCTACAAATTGATCATACATGCCTTTTAGGAAGAGGTATGGAGAAAAGAAAATTTCAAGTCCTTATGTGCCAAGCCCAATCAATACAAATTGCTCAAATTTTCGATCATGAAGAGTTTTAAATGGTCTAGAAACAGTACTAAGGTTGATGGCATTCCATAGTTAACACTTGATGATTGGGCTAATGAAAGACATGCATTTGATCCATACAAAGAGGTGGAGGAAGCTGAATTAGGAGTGTATTGCATACATGAAGAGAATTCACCCATTCCCAGCCTCACCAAGCCAGAAGATAAAGATGAAAATGAGGTATGGATTTATTTTTTATTGTACATTAAAAGTAGGCAAGGAGTAGTTTTGGCTGCCGTGTTGGTTTCCCCACATAATGTCAAGTACTATTCAACTTTCAGATTTCAATTTGCATGTTCAAACAACATAATAGAATATGAGGCTCTAGTCCATGGACTTCATTGGGCTAGGAAAAGAGGCATAAATAATTTTAAAGTATTTGGGGATAGGGAACTGATTGTTAAGAAAGTCAAATGACAACATGCCAAAAAAAATGACCTCTTGAAGAGCTACAAAATAGGGTATGGGATATCATAGAGGACTTTGAAGCTTTCAACATCGAGTCCATACCTAGAAAGAATAATGAAGTTGTAGATAGGATCACAAAGAAGAGTTGGAGAAACAATTGATGTGGTGGATAGTTTTATTGGAAATAAAATACAACCTCATATCCATGTGATTGTAAAGCCAACAATTCGAGATAACAACACAAGGTGACAGTGTTAAAATGATCAAGAAATCATTAATATCTTATAGGAAGAGTCGACTTATCACTAGAACCAAAAGAGATAGGAGCAAAGAGTATGGGGAACAAGTAGTGCAGTTTTGAAACCAACAATATTACCAAGGGCTTGGTTACATTGGAGTCGATATTCAACTGAATGAAGAATTTCGTGAGGAAAAGGCCAACATATACAGATCAAAGGAGACGATTGAACCAATTTCAGCTTGATTAAAGAAAAACATTACAAATTGGAAAAGTAAGCACTCAATAGGAGAAATCATATTTCATACATGAATTTTGCCAATAGTTTCCAGGATGTTTTCTCCTGGAGCTATGAGGACCCGAGAGGATAAAATTTGAAGTTAGCACAACATACAAAGAGAACTTGATCCGGATGCTAAACCGAAAAGGAGAAAGCAAACACCACTCAATCCTCACATTGAGCCTCTAATGAAGAAAGAGTCGAATAATTTTATAGAAGTGAGCATTATATTTCCTATCAAACACTCAAGTTGGGTTGTAAATTTGGTGTCTTTGATTAGGAAAAAAACAAATAAATCAGGTTGTGCATGGATTTTCGAGACTTATACAGGGCATATCTTAAGGACCACCACCCACTCCCTTCAATGGAGCAAATCTTGCAAGTGGTAGCTGGCTCAGAAAGATTCTCTCTCCTAGATGGCTACTCAGGGTATAATCAGATAATGGTGATAGAAGACAATTAGTTCAAAATGGATTTCACCACTAATCCAGGGTATCTATGCCTTGCCTAGAAGATGCCATTTCGACTATCAAATGTTGGAGCCACTTTCCAAAGGGAAATGGATATGGAATTCAAGGGGTTGATCGAAAAATTAGTGCTAGTGATCTTGATGATATGACTATGATCTCTAACATTGCAGAGATCACCTCTTTCATCTAAGACAGTATTTCAAAGGTGCCGGAGATTCAAAGTTTCTTTAAATCTTAAAAATGCATATTCTGCCTCACGAAGGCAAGATCCTCGGCCATATTGTGTCAAAGGAAGGATTGACCATTGACCCAAAAATATTTGACCCAATTCAAGCATTACCTTGCCAAACCATAAGAAGGCTCTTTAAAGCTTTCTAGGAAGAATCAACTTTGTTTGCGGTTTTGTCTTGAATTTTTCTGCTCTTTTCAAACCAATAACGTTGATCTTGAAGAAGAGGATGGCATTCAATTTGATTGCACAAGGTAAAGAAAGTTTTGAGGCTATCAAAGAGGCTATATCTCAAGCCCCAAAGCTCATTAACCCATACTTTTCTAAGGATTACATGCTCTATGCCTTGAGTGGTTCAGATACAATTTCCTCAATTTTAGTGCTTTATTAAAATAAAGAAGGACCTAAACAATCTGGTTTCCGTCTTTAGTCAAATTTTTGAGGAATATGAAACTAGGTACTCTTTCATCGAGAAACATGTTCTCACGGTAATCAGGAGCTTAAAGAAATTCAAGCATCTAGCCTAAAATAACAGGATACAGTTAATGGTATCACATGCATGAATTAAGGAATTCATTCTAAGCAAGGATTTAATTGAGAAACATTCAGGATGGATCACTTGTGCCATGGAATATCACATTGAAATTAAAGTCACTAATTTGTTCGATGGAAAAGGATTATCTCGAACAACTAGCCCTAAGTCAACACGATGAAGTAAGTGATGAAAAAGAATTTATATGCATGCTACATGATAGTCAAGAGAAAGTAAATGATAATGTGCCTATTACTTGTTAGACTCAGAACATGATACACTTCCTAAAAATAGGCATATGCCCTCCAAAAATGAGAAAAGCATAGAGAAGATACTTCGGATTATAGGACATTCCATATGTGCATGTTGATCGTGTTTTGTTCAAGAAACACATAAATGGCATTCTATTTAGGTGTATTGGAATGAATCCAATTAAGAAGGTGTTACAAGAGTTTTACGATGGAGAGGATGGAGGTCATTTTGCTCAGGTACAATCTCTCAAAATAATGCAAGTGAGGTACTATTATCCCACAGTATTCAATGACTGTTATACTTGGATCAAGACGTGTAAAAAAGGTGTGTTCTTCACCGGAAAGGAAATATTAGCAGTACTTTCATTACACCCAATTTAGGTTATCCAACCATTTGTGCAATGGGGATTAGACTTCATTGGGGCCATCAATCCAAATCCGATCCTAGGTCGCAAGTGGATTTTGACAGCAACAGACTATTTCACCAATTGGGTCGAGGCGGTAGCACTCAAGGAAGAAAACAAGTCTAGAATATTAGACTTCCACGAAGGAATAGGGACAAGGTTCCATGCGCCAGCCACTATAATATCAAACAATGCATTGAAATTCCTGTGTTCAAAGATCATGAAATGGCACATTAGGAACGGAATGTATCGGAAGACCTCTTCTAACTATTACCACAAGGGTAATGAAAAAGGAGAGTCCACAAAAAAACTTGTTGAAGATCATCAAATGGACTCTAGATGAAAATAAAAGAACATGGCATACCAAGCTCAAATTATCCTTGTGGGATGACATGATAACACGAAATAGGTCAACATGTTGCTCTCCCTACAAGTTGGTCTATAACAAGGAAGCAATGCTACCTATATCATTGGAGCTACCCACATTGGAGTTCATGAGGTAGTTGGAGTTGTTGGAATTTGAACCAATAGAGGCTAGGTATACATATTGATGGAATTAGAATAAATTATAGAACATGCATTGTAGACATTGGAGAAATATAAGTCCTTATTCAAAACATGATTTGATAAGAAAGCAAAAGCAAGAACCTTCTAAGAGGGGGACATACTTTTCAAATGAGATGCAAATCGGGAAAACCTGGGTAGGCATTCTAAGTTTGATGCCATTTGGAGTGGCCCCTACATAACCACTGGAAGTAAAATACACAATGCTTTCCAATTGTCTACTTTAGATGGAGAGGAACTTGGTTCCAATGAATGAGATCTATCTTAAAAATTTCATTGAAAAGGAAAGTTTTCACCCTTGTAAATATCAGTCTAGGATTTTTAATTATTCTAAGTGCATATCCACATTTTCTTGTTGTATTTTAGGTTTCAATTTCCCTAAGTGTCTTGCACGAGGTTTTTGCTCTTAGGTTGTATCATTTTACGATTCGGTGTTCCTCCTGGGTGATTGATGTAGCAAGTGAAAATTCTAGGTCAAGACAATTTTCTACTCTCAAAAATCTCATATTCAAGATTTTCTTATGAAAATTGAGAGTGTGGGCGATGTGGGAAGGTTTAGGATTAGCATGTTACAAGAAGTCAAGAGAAAGTTTCAGATAAAGATCAATATCAGGTTATCATCTATGACTCCATGCCCAATGGATACTACAAGACAAGCGATCTTTTACCTAGCAGGAAGGTAATCCTACGAGTCGCTCGGTTCTTATATGATTTTTCCCTTCAGAAAAATCTAACAAAAAAGACCTAACAAAGAGAAAATGGAAGGATCAATTTGGCCATGGGAGCTCATATTAGCAAGCCAAATTTTGGATCAAGGAGAATGACATGAAATGATCACAAGGATTCAAGATTGAGTCAATAATAACTTGTTGAGCCAAAGGGAAGAGAATTTGGTAGTGTAGAAATGGCCAAGCAATTCATAGAGCAGTAAAGGCCCGAAGTCCAAAATATTCAGACTTTGGGGATTGAGTGATTTAGATTTTTCACCATGAAAAATGTAAAAATGATCCCAAAAGGCCCAAAATTGTGAAAGCCTGAAGTCTGAAAGGGCTTGGGAGGTTTTCTCAAGGTTAGCAGTGATGCAGAAACTTGAGCTCGT
This sequence comes from Taxus wallichiana var. yunnanensis, assembly GCA_018340775.1. NCBI lineage: Eukaryota > Viridiplantae > Streptophyta > Pinopsida > Cupressales > Taxaceae > Taxus > Taxus wallichiana. The sequence continues at coordinate 738,027,274 of CM031244.1, forward strand.
CATTGGATAAGTCTAATTCAGCGAGCTCAAAATGCTCAAAATCCTAAAATCCCAAAGTTGGAAAGGGTGTGAGGTTTTCGGATGTCAACTCCTTTTAAGAGTCAACCATTTCGGGGTAGTCTTAGAAGGTTAATTTTGGGGACCATGCACAACTGTGAAGTCCAAAAATAGGAAAGGTCAAATTCTGAAATCTCAACTCCAAATTTTAGAGTTCGAGATTTTAGAGGTTAAAAGGTTTCGGTGAGCGTAGGAAGGTGAAAAGTTAAACAACCCCCGAAAACATAAAGTTTCAAAACCTGAAATCTAAATTTTGGATTTCGGGGTTTTAGAGTTTCAAAACATTTTGGTGGAGGGGTTAATAGTGCCACACAACATGATTTCAGATTCCGAACCCCAAAGTTCAAATTTTTGACATCGAAAGTTTGGTATTTCGGAACTCTTTAACCAACCCACCAAGTGAACAGTAACTACAACCTCCAAATTCAAAATAATTGAAGCTCTAAATCCTAAAAGTTTGAAATTTCATATTTCCAAGTTTGTAATGCATTTTAGAATCCGAAAAATAGAATCGACCACTTGCAATTATTGTAGTATGTCACATTGAACTTTAGATGGCCATAAATTTTGACTAAGAGCTCAGATTTCCAAAAATTGGACTTTTGGGAAAGTTCTCAGTATCCGCCATGGGGAAATACGGTATTCTAATTTAGAGTAATGTTTCTAGATTTCTCACCTACCAAATGATGAAGGTATGGGCTTACTTTCTTCTCCGGAAGGAAAAGCACATGGAGGTATGGGTTTTACAGTGGCACCCATCATTGTTGTAGGTGATTTTAATGAATTTTTGGGTGGTTGAAGAAAGATTTTGAATTCCTTCTCTCTCTCTTTCTCTAATTCTTCCTGTTTGTATCAAAATTTGTTCTCCATTTCAAGCCGAGCAACACCACAGTTTGGCATGGAGCTTAGACATAGATAGATTATTATGTATGTCATTTTGTATCTAGGGATGAGATCTAACTAGCCTTTTGTCACTTAGATTTGTGGAGAGATGGATATCACCTTGAAGAGGATTTGACCTATCCTCACTTGCTTTAGGTCGTACCTTTTGACTAGGGTGAGAGACGACCCATAGTGTAACCTCCGTTTGATGAAGGAGATGGAGATATCCTTCTTTTACACAATTTTATGAATAAAACCTTGGTAAAGTATGATCAATACTCCATAATTTAACTCTCAATATTTTTCACTTCTAAAAGATGGAGATACTTTCAAAACAAGGCTAAGGTTACTAAAGACACTATGAGATCCTGATTGTTCTGCATATTTTAGTGAAAGGATTTTGTTCCTTTGTTGATATACAGGGAAAATAGGGGTAATTCAGGATGGATTCATGGTTTTTGAATAATTTTTGTGGGAGATTAAGCAGGATAAAGTTGATTATACCAGATCTCTGAGAAATTTCACAACAATGGACAACTCAACAATAGAAAAATTTAGAATAGTTAAGATGTTCCTTCAACCAGAGGGTGTGCTTTAATGGAGGCCCAACAACATGTTTTCACACAATCTTTGAGAATCCAAAGCACAAAATCTCGAGTTAAAATACTCAATTAAACACAAAAATCTCATCGATCAATCATGCCTAAGGTACACCCAAATATTTACTGAGACAATCTTTATCAAAAATGAAAGTGGAATGATTTTAAATTTTGTTATCTCATCACAGGATGAAGGCTCTTCCTGAAATGAAATTGCAAATTCCACTAAATTTTCCATAGGGATGAGATCTGTGTGATTTCACAAATATTTCTATGTAAGATTGCAATAGGAACAAGAATAACTACTTGCAGACATTCTGAAACAAAGTAGACACTAATTGCTCCAAGATTGACACAAATTAATTTCAAAATTGCTTAAATTCATCAAAGAGGGAAAGCTAGAGAAATCTTAGCTCTCAATCAATGGCTATACATCGTAAACCAAGTTGACATGATAGAAGATGTAACACAAAGGAAATTAACTACGTATCTCAGATGGGTTTCTCAGAATACAACTTTTCTCAAATTTTTCTTATGAATTTTAATCCCCCACCATTTGCAAGAGTATTCTCATTGCATTTATACATTTTACTCACTCAATTTTCCCCGCAAAAGAGAAGAATATTTGAGGGACCTTTGCTTGTTACTAATTTTCCTCAGAAAGTGACATTTAACAAATTCACATCCGAAAGCTGTCAAGTGTACCAATTGTGAACTAATCACATTTCTTGGGCCCTCAACTAAAGACTAGGATGCCATGCCACAACTTATTGAAAATCCTTCTAATCATTCTGATTAAATCACATGCGAGAAATCCCATTTTTAATAATTTTCCAGAGTCTCTACACAGCTGGATATGACAGGTAATCCTTTTTGCTCTCGAGGTAACACCTTTTTTATCTTTTGCACCTGCAACTTTCATCACTTCATCCTTTTCCCTTTCTTTCCTCTGCTGACTCATGTCCCGCATCCAAACTTCTATGGTAATTCCCATTTTTGCAAGTTCTGAGCAATTCCAACTTCAAAATATCAATATTAAAATCCTTCGACTCACAAATTAAATTTTGAATCCATTCAAGGAACTTTATGAGATGAGAGACGACAAGGAATTTTATCAAAAATGATGAAAAATAGTGCGTATTAACATCTCCAGAGTCTTGGAGTAAAAATGGTGGAAAAATGACGCAATACATAGTAATCTGTTGATTCTCGACCCTTTTATACTTTATATCACAACCATCCATGTGTTTCCTTGGTGCAACCGCATAGGAGAAGCATAGGAGAAAGTTTCCAAACAAGCACAGGGCCTTCCACGTGCCCGGGCTCAAGAAAAGTCTTTTGGCCTTTGAAAAGTCTCAGTGTAAAAAGGATCCAGTAGAAGCCTCCATGTGTCTTAATGGCACATTTTGAGATAGTCCCAAAAACATAGACCCCAAACAAGCACAGGCTCAACACGTGTCTCGACCGCAGAGTTGATAAAAGTTGAAGGATCGAGTAGAAGGCACCATGTGTCTAGGGTCCGAGACATTTTCCTTAGCTTGAAAAGTCTAAGTAATGGCGAGTGAGCGAAGCCTCTAAGTGTCCTCTCGGTGTTTCATCAAAATAAAAATTAAGGGTCGGTCCACAAACAGACGCGCGGTCCATCCATGTGTCCTAGGATTTTAAAATTACTTGAGAATTTTATAAGTATAGAGTGGAGCCAGTGGAAGCCTCCACATGTTTCCCTGTTACAATTTTTAAGGTGAGACCCTGAGGCGGATCCTCAAATGAGCACCTACCCTCCACGTGTCCATGGTCCACTAAAACTATAGCAGCTGTATGAAAAATTTGTTTAAGTCTTGGCAAGGCAGTGGAAACCTCCACGTGTCTCACCAATGCAACTCTAAGGCCAAACTAAATGATGAATCTTCAGATGAGCGCCGACCCTCCACATGGACAAGTTTTGGGTTGAAGAGAGACTTAGAGGTTTTAAATTTCCCTACCAAGCCACATCCAAATAGAATACGCCACATTCTAAATGATTCCGAGATATGAATTTGACTGGGAAAATACACCCATCAAACCGTAAAATGCAGGAAAATCACCATTTGTGCCCGGAAATGAATCCTTCTTCAAGGACAGAGAGTTTGGAAATGATATAAGGCCCAAATGTGATCCTTTAAGCTGCATCCAATCATGTTTTCACATATATTTGGGACAAAAATGACAGGGACAACAAAACGTGACTGTGGAAAATGGAAGGAAGGAAAAACCTAAGTTTATGCCCAAGTTATAGAGTCTTTCACACGTATAGAGGAACGAAAAACAAATTTTGGACTTTTAAGTGATCCTTGACCAAGGAAGGGACTGATCATGGAAACCAAATGGAGGAAAAAATTTTTATGCATCAATACGGGAGATAGAGAAGACGAAAAATCCTAAAATATAAAGAACTTTAAGGACAAACGAGGTGAGACGAAATTGAGCACCAACATCAGCTCCGACTCGAGAATTGGCACTCCCTGTGAGTGCCACAAGAACAAATAGTAGACCAAGTGCCAAAAACAAATCATTGGGCAACGAAGTCAAAGAATAAGCTTGCAGAGTAGATAAACCATAACCATCCTCTAAAAAATGAACCGACAAATCAACAAAAACCAAGTCACCAAGAACTAAAATGATCAAAACACAAAAGTAGAATGAAAACAAAGAACTATACACTATACAATGGAGTATACCTTGATTTTGAGAAATCAATCAAGGAAATGTTTCAAATGCCTACCATTAATAGGCAATTCAAGCAGCTCCCCATCTAAGTCTTTTAGGAAGAAGGTATTTTCACCAATTCAAATATCAATTGAATAAGGGCCCATCCACAATGCATCAAATTTACCATGCTTTCCCTTATCTTCATGCATGTTATCCCATAATAGCACAAGATCCCCAATGCTGAAAGCTTTTGGAGTCACCTTCTTGTAAAATAACTTCTTCAACTTTTCTCTAAACTTCACATGCCTCTAATGGGATGCCCTTCTTTCTTCATCTAACTCAATAACCTAATTGATTCCAAGCATCATACGGGCTAACTTCTGATCTTCAATTTGTTGAAAAAACTGAAATGAAGATAATTGTAAATTAAGGGAAGAAAATATTGAGTTCCCTATACCAACTCAAATGGGCTTTACCGGTAGCTCTTTTGATGCGGTGATTCTATCATCCCAAACAACAAACTTCAGTTTCTCACCCCACTCCTTTTGTTCATCTCCAAGGTTCTTCTAATGATCTTCAAAAAAATTATTGTTGGACTCAGCTTGTCCATTTCCTTGGATATTGTAGTTAGAAGCATATGTCAAATTGATTGCATACTCTTTGCACATTGTCACTAAATGTTTGGCTATGAAACTCATGGAATTATCGGTGACAATTTTAGTGGCACTCTAATCTACATATGATTTAATTCATCATGAATTCCATGATATATTGGTGTGTTGCTTGCTTGGTGGGGATTGCTTCCACCCACTTAGTGAAATAATTAGTGGCTACAAGAACCCATTTATGACCAACACTTGAAGGATCTAAAATTTCCCCAATGAAATCCATTCCCCATTGCTTAAATGGGGCTTGAACCGACATAGACTGCAAAGGAAGGGAGCCCGAAGCTTTCATTCTTTAATAAAAATGCTGACAACTTTCACATTTCCTAACCAATAGAGTTATATCTTTAAAGAGAGTTCTCCACCATTAACTAGCCCTCAAGATTTTATTTATTATTGTAACTCTTCCAAGAAATGTCCCTCACAAACTCCTCCATAGATATCAACAATTACCTTTGGGGCTTCATCCTCGAAATGTATCTTAAGAGCACTCCTCTGGGTTCTTCCAAGATAACCCAAAATTAGTAATGAAATATTTTTGAGAGGCTAACTTAAGATTTCTTTTCTGATTTTTACTTAAATGTTCAGGGAAGCATAGATGTCTGAGATAAAATATTCTATCCTTGTACCATTCATAGCTTACCAACTTTTCAAGGACATCCACCCTTTCTCCTTCTACTTCATTCACCTCAATAGTTTACAAGTTGCTTTCAGCCATAAGCTTAGCTAGGCCCAAGTCTCTTATCAATTTCATGGTTTGGATATCCATGTCATATTCCTGCAACTTGTTCACCCATCTGCATCTTTTTCTCTAGACCTCCATCTCTGATAAGATGTCTTTTACCATGGTGTGGGAAACATAAGAAACAACTTTAGAGCTCAAGATTAGCGATTTGAAAACCTTTATTTCTTTCACCAAGGAAAATGCTTGCTTCTCTATGATGGTAAACTTCAACTCAGCTCCTTGCAATGCCTCACTGTAAAAGGAAATTGGTCTCTCATCCCCTTCATCATCCTTTTGCAAAAAAACATAGGAAATGGTGTTTTCTGAAGCAAAAGAGAACACTTGAAAAAGCTTCTTGTAATTTGGAGCTGCAAAAATAGGGGCATGTTTTAGTGCTTCCATGATCCCATTGAAAGCTTGAATGGAAGCTTCTTCCCATTTGATAACTTGGTCCTTTTTCAGCATGCTAGTAACAGGGATGGTCAGCTCAACAAAGTTAGACACAAATCTTCTGATAAAGTTTATTTTTCCAAAGAATGATTGAATTCCCTTCTTACTTATTAGAATTGGAACCTTGTTGATGGCTTCCACTCTCTCAAGATCAATCATGACCCCTTCCTTTGATACAATGTGACCAAGTAGTTTTTCCGTTTGCACTTCAAAGTGGCACTTCTTCGGATTCAATGATATGCCATACTCTCTACACCTTATCAAAGCATTGTCTCCAAGTTTTGCAAGTGATCATTTATATTTCTAGGAAACACAAGTTACATCATCTTGATAAAAAACAATGAAATCATTGATATAACCAACAAATGCTACATTCATTGCTCTTTGGAAATTTTCTTCAACATTCATTAAGCCAAAAGACATTCTGACATAGACATAAGTTCCCCAAGGAGTGGTAAAGGTAGTCTTTATTATATCTGACTCATTCACAACTTGATTATAGCCAGAGAAACCATCAAGTGTGGATAACAAATCAGAACCAGTTAGCGATTAGAGAATATTCTCCATGTTTTGCAGAGGGTAATTATCTTTCAATGATGCTTTATTCAGTTCCTAAATTCTACACATAACCTTATATCACCATTTTTTCTAACAGTACTAAATTTGCAACCCAAGAAGAGTACCTTTTGGTCTAAATGATCCCTCCATCCCTTAACTTCTTCATTTCTTCTTACATCTTGAAAGAAAGGAGTGGATTGATGGGCATCTATTTTTACTTGAAATTCCGGCATTAGATTCAAGAGGAATTTCATGTTGGAACAAGTCTTCCATGTATGCCTTCAAATCGAGTAATACCAAGCTAGGCGAGTCTTGATATTCTTTCAAAAATTGAACATAGGAATGCTTCTCTTCCTTGCTTGAGATTGCTTCCTAAGAATATTTTACATGGTTTTTCCTTTGTACCCAGGTCATGCTCTTCCACATCTCTTGAAATTGACATACTTCTGTTAATAATGCAATCAACATTATCAAAGTTTGACTCAAGTGCCACCAAACCTCTAGAAATCATGTTTGTCTTTAGCTGGATGATTTATTTACCAACTAAAGTTTCCTTTCCTTCAACAGTACACACCATTGGTTCCCAATCTCTATTTTGGTCAACAAACTCACCTTGGTTTTGTAGAAACCATTTCACTTGGGCATCATCATCAAAAACTTGAAAAAATTTAACGTTATCAGGAATAGATGGCCTTGTTAGTATTTCAACATCATACTCACAAAATGGAGATATTGTACAATTCCCAAATATGGATCCTAGCACTTATAACTTTTCTTCAATTTAACATTAAACATTCTATCATGGTGCACAATATTTAAAGAGTCAAACATTTCAATCAAATCCTAGACTGCATGCTTGTATTATTTCATTCTCAAATTTTTAGTAGCATACATTTTTCTAATTTGCTTGACTATCAGTTCTAAATCTCCTTTGACATTGATATCCTTTATACCATATTTCCATGTAATTATCAAGCCTAATAATAGTCCTTCATATTCATCAATGTTCTTAGTGCATTCAAAGTTGAGTTTGAAAGAAAAAACAAACTCTTCTTGGCACGGAAAAATCGGAACAATGCCAAGCACCATTTCCAACCTTGGAACAAGCTCCATCAAATAAGAAGGTCCAATGTAAACCTACTTGTTTAATACATTTACATTGATCTTGATCATATGCTATTTTCCATCAAAAAACCCAACAAAGTTATTATCATCTACATCAACATACAACACTTCATAAGAAACATTATTGGGATCTTCATTAAGGTGCAACATCTTCTTCTCTCTATATAGCTTCACAAGGCTGCCTTCAATTGGAATGGTGGCAAAATACATCCATCTAAAAAATTACACCAACACTTGCATCCCACTTTTTTGATAAAAACATGCCCCATTTGGTAGGGAAATCAATAATAACAACATCAAGTTTCAAGTTCTTACCTGGATAAGCTGCAAGTTCTACCATCAAAACTTTTACACATCCTACAACATGTACCTCTCTAGAATACTATTGTAGTACACTTGCCATAAGCTATTGTCACTATAATGTTCAATTCGTTCATGACTTCTAGAGGCATAACATTTCAAGATGCTCTGGAATCAAACATACAATTATGCAACAGTCTGTCCTTAATAATCAATGTTGTAAAAAATGGATCAACATTTAATTGAGACTCAACCAAAGATGTTCCCAAGTACACTTCACGTGGTTCACCTATATCATCCAATGTTGGTGGTTTTTCTAGGTCTACAATGGTTGAAGGAGGAGTGTTTACATTATTTATATTTGTACCTAGGGCACTCCTATCTTCCTTTAATCCCAAATAATCAAAATCCCTCTTCTTATGCTCAGGAATCCTAAGCAGTTCAAAAATTGGGACAGAAATATTGATCGACTCAAGACTTGGGTGATGTCATAAGGAATGTATTTGGGAAAAGTAGCATTTGGAAAATGATTAATAAACTCATCGGTTGCACAAGTTTTTCACATTTTGGGCATGGGCGGGAACACGAGTTCTACTTGAGACAATAATTCCTTTGCGAGATGCATATTTATTTGGAGTTTCTTTTGGGACATTGGTGAGAAATGGGGTGTACCATATCTATCTCTAAAGTATGAGAGGAAGAAAGAAGAGGTACCCAGTGAATGCATTCCCAAAAACTTGTAGTAGTTCTTGCACTTATTACTTCAATTGAAGTTTCTCCCTACTATGAGCTTGTAGAGAAGTCCACCATGCATGCATCATCATCGAGTGTTATCATCATAATCAGCTTCTTCAACTTGTTGATCTACTTCACATGGAGGGTAGGGAAAGAAACACTTTTCACACCAATCAATTTTATTTCTATCTTCAATAACAACAACTCGACATTTAGAGGATCGGTACTACTCTATTTTCCCTAGCTCTCGGGGTTATCTATCTCCCATGGGTCCTTTACCTCTGTCATCGAGAGATTTGATCATTTCTAGGATGATTTTCAATTCTTTCTTGTCCTTGTTGCCTATGTTGTCTCGAGAAACTTTTCCAATTCCTTTCTCTACCCCAGGCTAGCTTGTAAGTGATTTCTTAATCTTTAAAACTTCCTAAAGATCCACAACCTTACTTGATTGAGGCCTTTCTAGTTTGATCAATTTAACACCCTCCCTCTTAGGTGGGTTTCCAACTACTTTAATGTTCTTCCCAATTTGTAGATCCATGGTAAAGGTATGCCTTAAAGTTCTTGGGTTCTTATCCCTCAAATAGTAAGAAAATTTCTTATCAAATGCATCTGAATACTTTATCAGACATGATTCATCACATGGCCTCAAATTAATAGGAATTATTCTCAATATTTTGTTAAATCTTGTATTGAAATAATTCACTGATTTATTCAGATTCTTTTTAATATTTTCAAATTATGATAAATGAAACCTAGGGTTTGTTTTATCACCATAGTGCAATCTAAAGGAATTCTTCATCTCTATCCAAGAATCAACGAAATTATTAGTAAAAGATTTACACTAGTCCCTTGCATCTTCTTCAAGAGTATGGATAATCAATTTAATGTACACATTCTCAAATTTTATTTCAATGTCATCCATCATATTGTGCAAAGAGCTTCATTTCGATCACCGGTGATTGCATTATTTCCTTAGAACTTAGGTAATATATTTCTTACATCTTGTGGCACAACATTTGGATAGCAATCCATACCTCTAAAATTGATGGGACCAAAAGTATTAACAACAAATGGAGATCTGGGTAGAGGCTGACCCATATTATTTTGAGGAGGTGTCCCCTGGAGGAGATTCAAACCGATGAGGAGTGAGAGGTGTGTGTGGTACAGGGATGTAATTTTTAGAATGAATTCCCTCTAAAGGCTCTATTTCTTGGAAAAATCTATTAGATTTGGAAAATACCAGTTAAATTGAGAAAAAATGTTTCACATACGAGAATAAGGACCCTCATAGATGGAGAATTCAATTCAACAAAGAGATTACTGATTGGAAGCACTTAAGGCGAAGATTGCAATCTTCAATCACAGGGTGATTAGTTTAACTAATGGAGATCTCTTTTCTTGATGCTTGATCTCCAACAACCTTCCAAACTCTTCTTCCTTCTGAATTAGACTTTCCCAACTCTTGAAACAACCTTCTACTAGGGTCCCCAGTGAAGACAGATCTTCTTCCTTCTAACTTTGTAGAGATTAATAACAAATCTTACTTGATATATGTTAAGACACTGGTGTTTATTAAGAATTTAAATAACACGGATTCACCACTAAGTATTTTCAACTTAGTTTATCAAAATTCACTATGAAAGATCTATCAAATTTACTGTCAATACCAAATTCATGCAAAGCTTACAAGATCTGCTATTTTTATACCCAAATTTATCAATGATGATACAAACTTTAGTGCAATAACCGTGTATAAGCTAGAAATATTGCACTCGGAACTTACAAATTTAAACAATTCTTACAGATTTGAATGGATAATGATGTTTCATCAATGTATTTGAACTTTAAAATTTGTAAGAAGCAATACTGAGTGCGTATGTATACACCTTTGTTCAAATACTTCAAAGAGTCACCGAAAATGCCGCCATGCGAGTGTTGGTATCCAAATTTGTTCTCCTTGGAAGCTAAGAAGCATCCATGATTTGGCATGGAGCTTAGAGACAAATAGATCATGATGTATGTCATTTTGTAGCCAGGGTTGAGATCTAACTGGCCTTTTGTCACTCAAATTTGTGGAGAGATGGATAATACCTTCAAGAGGATTTGACCTATCCTCACTGCTTTAGGCCATGCCTTTTGACCAGGGTGAGATGACCCGTAGTGTAACCTCTGTTTGATGAAGGAGATGGATATATCCTTCTTTTGCACAAAGTTTATGAATAAAACCTTGGTAAAGTATGATAAATACTCCATAATTTAACTCTCAAGAGTTTTCACTTCTAAAAGATGGAGATACTTTCAAAACAAGGCTAAGGTTACTAAAGACACTATGAGATCCTGATTTTTCTACATATTTTAGTGAATGGATTTTGTTCCTTTGTTGATATACAAAGAAACAATGGGTAATTTAGGATGGATCCATGTTTTTTGAATAATTTTGGTGGGAGACTAAGCGGGATAAAGTTTATTATACCGGATCTCGGAGAAACTACACAACAATGGACAACTCAACAATAGAAAACTTCAGAATAGTTAAGATGTTCCTTCAACCAGAGGGTGTGCTTTAATGGAGGCCCAGACCAGCATGTTTTCACACAATATTTGAGAATCTAGCACAAAATCTTGACTTAAAAGACTCAATTAAACACAAAAATCTCTGATCAATCATGCCTAAGGTACACCTAAAGAATTACAAAGAATCTTTATCAACAAATGACAATGGAATGATTTTAAATTTGTTTATCTCATCACAGGATGAAGGATCTTCTTGAAATTAAATCACAAATGCCACTAAAATTTCATAGGGATGAGATCCTGTGTGATTTCAAAAAGATTTCAATGTATGATTGCAATAGGAAAAGGAAAAACTACTTACAGACATTCTGAAACAAATCGACTCTAATTGCTCCAAGATTGAAACAAATTAATTTCAAAATTGCTTAAATTCATCAATGAGGGAAAGCTTCTAGAAATCTCAATTCTCATCAATGGCTATACATCTGTAACTAACTTGACATGATATAAAATCTAACACAAAGGAAATTAACCAGTATCTCGGACGGGTTTCTCGAATACGAATTTTCTCAAATTTTTCTTATGAATTTTAATCTCCCACCATTTGAAAGAGTATTTGATTTCATTTATACATTTTACTCACTCAATTTTCCTACAAAAGAGAGGAATATTCAAGGGACCTTTTCTTGTTACCAATTTGGCTCAGAAAATGACATTTGAAAAATTCACATCCGAAAGTTTTGCCATGTGTACCAATTGTGAATCGATCACATTTCTTGGGCCTTCAACTAAGGACTATGATGTCATGCCACAAATTTTTGGCAATCCTTCTAATCTTTCGATTACATCATGCAAGAAATCCTCTTTTTAATCATTTTATTGAGGCTATGCACAACTTGATATGACAAGTAATCCTTTTCACTCTTGAGGCAACACCATTTTCATCTTTTGCGCCTGTAACTTTCATCATTTCATACTTTTCCCTTTCTTTCCTCTGCAAGTCAATCCCATAGTAATTTTCATTTTTACAAGTGTCCGAGAAATTCCAACTTCAAAATATTGATCTTAACAATCCTTAGACTCACAAATTAAGTTCTGAATCCATTTAATGGCACTTTATAGATAGAGACGATAAGGAATTTCATCAAAAATGATGAAAAATAGTGCGTATTTGTATCTCTAGGAGTCTTGGAGAAAAAATGGTAGAAAAACAGATGCAATACATAACAACCATTGATTTTTCCCCTTTTCTACTTTATATCATAGTCGTCCACGTGTTTCCTTGGTGCAACTGCAAAGGAGAAGTACAGGGGAAAGTTTCCAAACAAGCGTGGGCCTTCCACGTGCCTGGGCCCAAGAAAAACATCTTTTGGCCTTTGAAAAGTCTTAGTGTAAAAAGGAGCCAGTGGAAGCCTCCACGTGTCTTAATGGCACATTTTGAGATAGTCCACAAAAGTAGAGACCCCAAACAAGCGCAGGCTCACCACGTGTCTCAGTCGGCAGAGTTGATAAAAATTTTGAAGGATCAGTGGAAGTCGCCATATGTATAGGGTCTAAAACATATTTCCTTGACCATTGAAAAGTCCAAGTAGAGGGTAGAGTGAGAGGAAGCCTCCAAGTGTCCTCCTACCGCTTCTTCAAAATTAAATTTTGGGGCCGGTCCCTAAACAAGGACGGTCACTCCACATGTCCCAAGCATTTTAAAATTTATTTGGAAATTTTTAAGTATAGAGCAGAGTTGACGGAAGCCTCCACACATGTCTCTATGTCACAATTGTTAAGGTGGGACCCTGAGGTAGATTCATCGATGAGCGCCGGCCCTCCATGTGGACAAGTTTTGGGTTGAAGAAAGCCTTAGATTTTTTAAAGTTCCTCTCCAAACCACATCCCACCAGAAAATTCCACGTTCCCACCGATGGTAAGATATGAATTTCACCAGGAAAATACACCGTTAAACTGAATATGTAGGAAAATCACCATTTGTGCCCAAAAATGAATCTTTTTTAAGGATAGAGAGTTTGGAAATTATATAAGGCCCAAATGTGATACTTCAAGCTACATCCAATCATGTTTTCACAAATATTTGGGATAAAAATGATAGGGACAACAAATCATGATGTGGAAAATGGAAGGAAAGGGAAAACCCGAGTTTTACGTTCATGTTACTGATTCTTCTCATGGACAGAGGAAGGAAAAAAATTCTAGACTTTTAAGTGATTGTCAACCAAGGAAGGGACTGATCATGGCAACTAAATGGACGACAAAGTTTTTATGCATCAATATGGGGAGATAGAGAAACAAAAGAGCCCGCAAACTGAATAACTTTAAGGACAAATGGAGCGAGACCAAACCGAGCACCAACACTTCCTATATATTGTAAGAAGGGGCTCATTTAAAAAGTGGGAAAAATTGTATATGCCCCTCCCTTATTTCTTGTTTTTAAGAAATTTGTGGAGATTTCAAACCTCCCTATTGAACATTGTAATGTAAAATTTGTGCCTTTGGCCCTAAATGTTATGTATTGTATAAACTTTGAGAGTAATGAAATCAGATTTTGGATGCTTCCAACCATCTTTTGTGTTATATTGCAACTTTATGAAATTTCATTGCATGCAAGGTTATTGTCTATTGTTGTTATTTTCATTATAAGGTTCTAGTAGTATTGTGTTTATTGTGCAGGTTTTTCAGCATCCTTCTTGGTGCATCACCTTCCCTTAGAGTAGGTTTTAATTTTCATGCATTTTATCTAACTCTGTCTCCTTGGGAAAACTTAGATGATGGTTAGATCTATAACTCTCTGTACTTTGGAGTAGTTTAAACTAGGATAGGATAAGAAGTCGACCCTCTCCGAAGGGATATCCCAACTACAATGTCCAATAGTTTGGGATAACTTCATGTTTGAAAAATCACTTTGACTTCCTCAACCATTCACTTGCATGCATTCGGGGGTTTTGTGATTACACATCAACACTAGTTTCTTGTGGACACAGAGATATTTGAGAAACATTTATTTCCATTTATTGTATATGTATTACTAGAAGGTTGATTTGAAAACATGTAATGCCCCATTATATTAGCACAACTAACCATTTAAAAACACTATAATTACGGGTAATTGTTTTTTTAAATCAAATTTAATTAAGTTTACCTTAATCACTTTAACTTATTCAAGTTAAGGTGTAACCTTAGCATGTAAAAAAATCATTTAATATTTATTTTTGAGTAAGCCCCAAAAAATAAAATTAATCACCCCCTTAACCAAAATCTAGAAACCCATTAATTTTTTTTTATCAACCCACTAAGAAAATCACATTATTTTGTTTTAACACAATCCCTACTTCCTAAAGTTTCCAACTTAAAATCCCTAAGTACCCTTCCTTAATTAAAACCCTCACCATAACTCTTATTTTGATTTTCGTAAGCACCTAACACATTTATTTTTATCCTCATAATTTAATTAAACACGTACCCCACCCATACCATGTTGTAGGGATTAATAAGAGCCCTTAGATCCTTTTAATCTTGCTCCTTGATTTTAAAATTCCCTAAAATCCCTAAAATTCTTATCGATATGTTTTTTTACCCTTTCTCTTTAATTTCTTTCATTTTCTTCTTCTTCTTCTTTGTTTGTGCAGAGTTTACTAAAGAAAAACTCTTCCCTATTAATTTAATATTTTTTGTTTTCTTTTAAAAATCTAGAGTTTCAATGTGTGTGTGTGTGTGTGTGTGTGTGTGTGTTGTGTGTGTGTGTTGTGTTTATATTCATTTTACTATGTATTCGGTGTTTCTGCAGATCTCGTAACGCGGTCCGTAGGTGGTATGGCATGGTGGGGGAAATTGCGGTGGGCAATTTGGGAGTTATTTTCTATGTGATCATGACCACACCACATTATTATTTATTAGTGGCAAAGGGGTTATTCCCCCCCCCTCTCTCCTGAAAACTCTTATTTTAAAAATTCGAGTCCCCTACCATTACGGTCTACTACACATTATATATATATATATATACATAAAAAGTGATTTCATAATGCTTCCATGTATTATTATATATTCTTCTTTTATATTTAATTTTTCAATATATCTGTAATGCGGTCCATAGGTGGTATGGCATGGTGGGGAAGTTGCATGTGGGCGGTTTGGGAGTTATTTTCTATGTGACCATGGCCACACCGCATTATTCTTTATTAGTGGCAAAGGGGTTATTCCCGCCCACCACCCCCCCTCCCCCACTCCCCTCTACCCCAAAACTCTTTTTTTTAAAATTCGAGTCCCCTAACATTACGGTCTACTACACATTATATATATATATATATATATATATATATATATATATATATATATATATATATATATATATATACATAAAAAATGATTTCATAATGCTTCCACATATTATTATATTTTCTTCTTTTATATTTAATTTTTCAATATATATATATATAATGTGATTTTCATTGTTTAATAAGACCCCAAAGAAAGGTGAATAAGCACTCTTTCTTTTATATATATATATATATATATATATATATATATATATATATATATATATTATATATATATACACACACATATATATATACATACACACACACACACACACACACACACACACACACACACACACATATGTACTTGTGTGAAAATCCCTGTGACCTTCGTTGAAATTTATGAGTTTAACGGAATCCATTTTCTATACAAATATATATATATATATATATATATATATATAGAGAGAGAGAGAGAGAGAGAGAGAGAGAGATTAATGGATTTTCCCACAAGTACACACACACACACACACACACACACACACACACACACACACACACACACATATATACAAATACTATTGGCCCAGGATTCTAAAATGGTCTCTCATAAATTCAGTTTTTCAAACTTTAACAATAGTAATGAAAAAGAAACATTCAATAAATAATTGGCATTATATTTAAATCCTCCTCCTTGTATTAAACACCCCAACAAATATTTTTCCTAAATCAAGATAACTAACTCATAAAGTTCAATTAAGTGCCTTAATTTCGAATTAGATATTTGTTTTCAATTTATACAAATTTATAATTTTAAATGAAATGATTCTAAAACATGGAGATAAAAGAAAAGAAAGAACAATTTTTCCATTGTATTCAACATTCAAAAAGAGAGGGGTATAGTAGTATATATTATTATTTTTAAACTTAACTAAAATTTACATTTAATAACCCAAAATGAACAAATGGAGATTCTTTCATTTCTTCCAATATAACAACAAGACAATAAGGATCATAGTAATAAGATAAGATTAACTCAACCTCCCATATAACTCCTCAAATTTTCTTTTCAACATTTATGAATACATACAAACATCCCTTCCATTTAATATTATTACACCACATTAACAAAAGTAAAATCGGGAACTTTAAAACATGATGAAGTAGGAATTTTAACATACTTTAAGCATGAATGAAAAACATTGAAATAAGAAGGAAATAAAGCTCACAAAGGCCAAAATTCCTTCACAAGAGTATGGCTCAACATAATCCTTACAAGAACAAATATACATAGTTTTATCCCAAGAATAGGAACTCTTTACAACGGCCATTACATCATTTACAAAACCAAATAAACTCCAAGTGAAGAAACCTCCCAAAATTTGGGAACAACATAACAAAGTGTTCAACTTCCTCCATCAATCTTCAAGAAAAATATGCATATTTTCCATGCCGTAAAATCTTCAAATCACAACCAGATAGGGCCAATTACCTCCCCACCTATTGACATCATTACATGCCATATCAAAAAGTTGTGTTCATGCTAGCCTCCCTATAATCCCATGGGAGAGAGGGAAAAAATCCTCAAGTATGCACAAGTGGGTAGGGAAATAAACAAGAAACAACAACACAATTCAATAACTTTCAATACACAAAGACAAAAAAGAACCACCAAACACAAGGCAAGAAAACTCCATGTTTTCCTTCTAATGGGGAAAAGTGGATGAGAAATCCAAGTATGCCAAAATTGTGATCCAAGCTTAGGAAACAAACACAAAATTAACCCTATAAACCCTCCATATCCCTCCATGCAAGCACACCCTCCTTATTTCTCCTCCGAAGCACCAAAATTCCTCTTTGGGAGGATTTTCAAACCTCATTGGGTTTTCTTTTCCAATGATGGGGAGGGAGGTTCAAACCATATGAACAACCTTCCCTACCTCAAACCATTTGAGGAAAAAAGATAAATAATGCCAACATGGATTGTCCATAAAACCATGTGTTAAAGAGAGAAATTCCTTCCTCTTCCCCTACATCTTTGCTCCAAAATCCATCAAACCACATGATGGATGGATAAAATCAAATAAACAACTAAAATCATAACCATAAAACAACACTAAAAACACATAACCACATACAACATCCATTTTATTCTTCAAATGCATACAATAAAACAAAAGAAGGCACAAGAATCCTACCTCAAATAGCTCTCCAAGTCTCTAAGTTATCTAATCCACTCCAAATCCAAAGCTCCAAGCTCAACTCCCAAATCCAAAATGCAAAAATGACAAGCCAAAATCTCTTTTCCTCCTCCACAAGGAGGTATATGAAGAGAAGCAAGGAAAATATCCTCCAAAATGAGAGGGTCAATGTGTCACCCATCTCTTTTTCCCAACCCAAGATTTTAAAAATTCAAAAGGGAGTAAAACAAAAATATTTTAAGAACTAATCCCCCAAATTCCCCTAAATGTTAATAAGTCAAACACCATCCAAATTTTTAGAAACACATAACCCAACCATTCTTACAAGAATGGTGACTTGTGAGAGGTCAAATGGGAGGAAAACTCTCATTTGACCAAGAAATGAATCCCCCTACCTATAGGTAGGGTCCAAGGGATCTTTTTCATGAAAAGAGAACCCCCAAAGATAAAAGAGGTTCCTAAAATTGCCCTTTTTAGCCCAATTCTGGTTTGGCTAAATGGCACAAGAATTGAGGTTTTGGGGCCCACCCAAGGGGTGTTTATGTGACCCAAATCTCCTAATAAAATTTTAATTAATCTAATACACTTATAATGCAAGTGGTGACCATTAGGTCCCCCAAACTAGTTTACAAAAGACTAATAAAACACAATTACTTTAACTACAATTTTGGATTTGCCCATGGTGCCCCTTAAAATTTTTGCATCAAAACACACACACATGGCTAAAATAAAACTTACAAGGCTTGAAAGCTCGGCCCATTCATCCACTTGTGCATCCTGAATTGCCACCCTGAAACCCACATTCTTCTGTGACCTGTAATCTATACACTCATTTCAAACATTAAACATACCTACACAAAATATACATATGAATATGATAAATAATGGCAATAAATAATCATGATTAGCATTATAACAATGCAATAATAAATATCAACCCATGATGATCATATACTATCAACATGCATCCATAATTAAGAAAGATATGAGCTCTAACTACAATAATCATGATAATATGCTATAGCAAAAATACACCAATGCTATCAAAGTATGAAATGATAACATAAATCCATCATAGGTCAAATAGGATCAACTGTATCATGTACTACTAGAAACCAAAATCATGTGCTGAAATAAAACTATGATAATAATCACTACTAGATTAGCACATCGCGCCCTAACCATCACATGAGCCATCAAAAGATCCAAATGAAATCACATAATATCCAGATAGAGCTATAAACCATGTCCAAAATCTACTAGAAGTAATGAGTCAACAAGAAACTATGGTAAGAAAAGGGTGGGAGTGCTACATAAAATACTTACTCAGTATTCTAATATAATTGAGCTGAAATGGATTGATTTTCCAAGTTTTAATATGAATCCACCACCAAGTCATAATTGTCTAACTTAAAATTTTTATTTTCAAATACATGCTTTATTATTTAAGTTGAATGTGTATTTTAGACTAAAATATATTTGCACTCAAAAAATTAAGTATTGGTTAGTTGCCTTGGTATATGGTAACATATAATCCTAAAATGTCATGATCTTTATGTCATAGATGTGTTGTCACAATGGAAGTTGCATTGTTATTAACATAATAGTTTATTGGTTGCAAAATGAGTATGTTTAAATGCATACCTTTATTTTTGAAATTGCTTATATGACTACAAATACTCACACTCATCCTTTTTAAGCATCGTCCATTGGAAAATAGCCTAACTATTTGAAAAGACCGAGATAAGCTATTCTTTATAATACCATTATAATTCCTACAAATTCTACTCATGTGGAGATGTAGAAAGTTGTTTTATATGAACAAGACACTAGAAGTAATCAAATTAGATTACAGTTATATTTAAACACATCTCATGTCTAATTGCACCCAAATAATATTTAAATTTAGGAAAGTTAAATAATTGATAAAAGACATTTTTAGAAGTAATTGGTTTTGTCTCAATTATTTAAACATTCATTGTAATATAAGTTTATATTTAGAGACCAAATTTGTTTACAAGATTAGTTAATAACTTTGAATCTATTATAATATAGATATGTATTTATTGATTATTGGTTATGCAAGGCTCTTCTATGTATTTGGTCAAGTGTTTTTCAACCTTTTAACATTTTTTCTTTTTATTCTTGTGTTATTTGTGGTGCATTTCAATTTTTCATGTGCAAACTCTTGTTATTTGTTTTCTTTCCATATTTTCCACTATTTTTCTCTCTTCCTTAAATTTTTACTCCTCCCATGTTTTTGTTGTGGCCTTAGTGGTGTTTGTTTTTGTAAAATATGGAAATTTTCTTTGTCATTATGGACCCTTATTTCCCATGATTTTCTATTCTTCAAGGTTTTTCCTTTCATTTTTTGCTTACAGATCAATAGGGTATTAATTTGACATCTATAAATCCATAAATATAGAAGTGCACTAGTGATTTCAAACAATGAGTTCATGAATTATTGATTCACATAAGAGTTGCATTTAATTTGTAAGAGTAGAGTTTATTGTTTCTAAGAGAATCATGGTTCCAAAAGTATAATTAAAACACTTAGAGGATATTGTCCATTTAGGATTATTCACTTTGTATAGAATTTTTCTTCAATTTTTTTAAAAGCATTATTTTCCATTTTGGTGCTCAATTTGATCTCGCCCCATTTGTCCTTGAAATTCTTCAATTTTCAGGCTCTATCATATTTTCTATCTCCTGTATTAATGCATGAAAACTCTATCCTCCATTTGGTTGCCATGATCAGTCTCTTCCTTTGGTTGAGGATCACTTTAAATCTAGAGTTTGTTTTCTGTTCCTCTATCTATGTGAAATAATTTGTAACTTGGGCAAAAAATTGGGTTTTTTCCCTTCCTTCCATTTTCCATAGTCACGTTTTGTTTTCCCTATCAATTTTTGTCCCAAATATCTATGGAAATGTGGTCTTCTTTGATTGGATGCAGCTCGTTGGATCACATTTGGGCCTTATATCATTTCCAAAATCTCGTCCTTAAAGAAATATTAATTTTTGGGTGCAAATGGTGATTTTCCTACATTTTATGGTTTGACAGTGTGTTTTTCCCCATCAAATTTACATCTCAACATCTGTGGAAATGTGGCCCTTTCTAGTTGGATGCGGCTCGGTGGGGCACTTTGAAATTTTAAGGCCCACTTCAACTCAAAACTTTTCCATGTGGAGGGTCGATGCTCATATGAAAATTCACCTTTTGGTTTGACCTTGGAGTTGCACTGGGGAGACACATGGAGGATTCCATGCGGCTCCTCTCTATACTTAAACTTTTCAAGAAACTTTATAAAATCCTAGGACATGTGGATGGACTGCACCTATTTGGGGATCTAACCCTAATTTTTATTTTGAAGAAATTCCAGGGAGGACACTTAGAGGCTTCCACTTTCTCTTCCCTTGCTTGGACTTTTTAACGGCCAAAGAAAACTATCTCGGACCCTAGACACATGGCGCCTTCTACTAGTCCTTCAAATTTTCCAAACAAGCAGTACTGCAGAATGAGACACATGGTGAGCCCGAGCTTTCTTAGTGTCTTCACTTTTGGGGACCATCTCAAAGTGCACCATTGAGACATTTGGAGCCTTCCGCTGGATCCTTTTTATACTAAGATTTTTCAAAGGTCAAAAGGCATTTTTCTTGGGCCCAAGGCACATGGAAGGCTAGACCTTGTTTGGAAACTTGCCTCTATACCTCACCTTTGTATTTGTGCCAAGAAAACATGTGGATGTATCTAACCTAAAGTTGAGAAGGGGAAAAATCAATGGTTGCTGTGAATTACATCGATTTTTCTACCATTTTTCTCCAAGACTCCTAGAGATGCGAATACGCACTATTTTTCATCATTTTTGATGACATTCCTTGCATATTTGTCTACAAAGTGCTACTGAATGGAATTAGAACTTAATTTTTGAGTCCAAGGATTGTTAAGGTAATTATTTAGAAGTTGGAATTTCTTAGGACTTTTCCAAAACGTCAATTACCGTAAAAGTTGTCTGAGCCTCTAGAAAATGGTTGAAATGGGGATTTCTCGCATGACAGAATCAGAATGATTAAAAGGACTGTCAAAAAAGTTGTGGCATGGCATCCTAGTCATTAATCAAGGGTCTGGGAAATGTGATCAGTTCATGATTTGTCCAACTAGCAAATTTTTGTTGCAAATTTGTTAAACATCACTTTTCGAGATAAATTAGTAACAAGAAAATGTCCCTTGAATATTCTTATTTTTGGGGGGAAAATTTGAGATGAGTGAGAAAGTGAAATGTATAAATGTAATAAGAATACTCTTGCAAAAGTTCAGGGGTTTAATTCTTAAGAGAAAATTTGAGAGAACCTGTCTTCTTGAGAAACCAATCCAAGAAAACCTATTAATTTTCTGTGTTTTAGATTTCAATCACATCAATTTGGTTGTGAGTGTAGAACCATTGACAAGCTCTGAGACTATTCAAAGAAACTTTCCCCTGCTGATGAATTTAATCAATTTCAAGTTAATCTATGTCAATCTTGGAGCAATTTGTGTCTGCTTTATTTCAGAATGTTTGCAAGTAGTTTTTCTTATTCCTATTGCAATCTTGTGTTAAAGTCCTCTAAATCACACAGGATCTCATCCCTATGACAGTTTAGTGGAATTTGTAATTTCATTTCAAGAAGAGCCTTCATCCTACAATGAGATAAACAATTTAAAATCACTTCACTGTCATTTGTTGATAAAGATTTTTGTAAGCCTTCAAGTGTATCTTAGGCATGAGGAACCAGGGGTCTTTGATGTTTTATTGAGTCTTTAGCTCGAGCCTTTGTGTTAAATTCTTGGAGATTGTGTGAAACCATGTAAATCGGGCCTCCATTGATGCACACCTTCTGGTTGAAGGAATATTTTAGCTATTCTGAAGCTTTCTGTCATTTAGCTTTCCAATTGTTGTGAAGTCTCTCAAAGATTTGGTATAATCAATTCTATCATGTTTAATCTCCCATAAAAATTACTCAAAAACAATGAATCCATCCTGAACTACCCTTGTTTTCCCTGTGTGTCGACAAATTTATAAATTCTACTGCTAAAATATGCAGAAGCAATCAGGTTTCCATAATGTCTTTAGTAACCTTATCCCTATGTAGGAAATATCACCTTTTTTGAGAAGTGAAAACTCATGAGAGTTAAATTGTGGTGCATTGATGATATTTTCTCGGGGTCTCCTTTCGATTTGTGCAAGAAGGATATCTTCATTCTCCTTCACCGACGATGTTACAAAGTAGGTCCTCTCACCCCGATCAAAAGGCATGGCCTAAAGCGGCAAGGATATATCAAATGGTTAATGAATGTGCTATCGATTTCTCCAATGCCTGAGTGACAAAGATTCAAACAAATCCCCTCCTGGCTAAAAAATGACTCATAGTAAGATTTGTCTATCTCTCGCTTTCTTGCTAAATCTTTGATGATGTTTGGTTTCCAAGGAGAATCAATTTAGATACCAAAACTTGAGAATGGCGTCGTTGCCTGGGGATGATTTTTTGATTTGTTTCTAGTTCATATCTAGTTAGCTTTATCGTCAACAACACTAGAATGGCACCATTTCCAGGGATAATTAGTTGATTTTTTGCGAGTTCATATCCAACGTCAAAAAAATGAGAATTCTGCCATTGTTGGGGAGTTATTAGCATTTTCGAGGATTATTTGAACTCAAGATTTATCGGCCCATCAACAACACACAAAATGGTGTTCTTCTTTGAGGAGTTATTAGCGTTGTCGGGATTATTTCAGCTTTGAGATTTATTTGGGCCATCAACAACACCCGAATGATGATATCGGCGTGGAGTTATTAGCATTTCTAGGGATTATTTTATCTTTGAGATTTATTTGGCTTGTTAACAACACGAATGGTGCCGTTATCGGGGACTCTTTGAAGTATTTTACAAATGCAGTACATACAGACCTTGGTAATACTTCTTACACATGTTGTGTGCTAATACATTTTGAAACATCATTATTTGTTCAAATTTGTAAGAATTGTTCAAAGTTATAAGTTTTGAGTGCAATATTTCCAACTTATATAGTTATTACACTAAATTTTGTATCATCATTGACAAATTTGGGTAGAAGAAGAGAAGATCTTGTAATCTTTGCATGAATCTAGTATTGATATACATTAGATAGGTATTTCATAGGTGATTTTCATAGACTATGGTTAAAATACTTAGTGGCGACTCCATGTTGTTTAAATTATTAATAAATACCATTGTCTTAACATATATCAAGTAAGATTTGTCATTAATCTCTACAAAGTTGGAAGGAAGAAGATATTTCTTCACCAAGAACCCTAGTACAAGGTTGTTTCCAGAGTTTGGATATTCTAATTCAGAAGGAAGAAGAATTTGGAAGGTTGTTGGAGATCAAGCATCAAGAAGAGAGATCTCCATTGGTGAAACTGATCAGCCTGTGATTGAAGATTGCAATACTTCCTCAAATTCTTCTAAATTAGGTAGTCTCTTTGTTGAATTGAATTCTCCATCTGGAGAGGGGCCTTCATTTGTATTTGAAAAATTTTCTTCTCAATCAGCCTTGTATTTTCCTAATTTGATATAGTTCTCCAAGAACTAGAGCCTTTAGAGGGTAGTCATTCTGAGAATTGCATCGCTATACCACATAGAATTCTCACTCCTCATCAGTTTGAATCTCCTCCAAGGTCACCTCCTCAAAATAATATGGCTCAACCTCCACCAAGACCTGCATTTTTTGTTAATATTTTTGGTCTCATCAATCTTAGAGGTATGATGGTATTTATTCAAATGTTGTGCCACAAGATGTAAGAAATAGATTTCCTAAGTTTCAAAAAAATAATGAAATCACTGGTGATCAACACTTGAAGCTCTTTGTCAATATTATGGAGGAATTTGAAATAGAATTTGAGGATGTCTACATTAAATTGTTTATCCATACTCTAGAAGAAGATGCAAGGGACTGGTATAAATATTTTCTAGATAATTCCATTAATTCTTAGACAAGGAATGAATAATGTTTTTATACTGCAGTATGGTTATAAAATAGACCCTAGGTTTCTTTTATCAAAATTTAAAAATATAAAAAAGAATCACAATGAGTCTGTTCATGACTTAAATACAAGGTTCAATAAGACCGTAAATAGGTTTCTTGTGATACTAAGGCTAAGTGATGTTTCTTGTTTGATAAAATACTCTGATTCTTTTGATAAGAAAGTTGCCTATTATTTAAGAGACAAGAACCCAGAAACATTGAGGCAAGCCTTCACCATGGCTTTGTAGATTGAGAATAACATCAAGGAAATTGATAAAATTCCTAAGAGAGAAGGCATCGGGATGATAAACCAAGAGAATCCTCAATCAAGTAAGGATATGGATCTTGAGGAAGTTGTAAAGACTTTGGTTGAAGTTGTTAAAGAAATATCTTATAGGCTAGCTAGGACAGAGAATGGAATTAGAAAAGGCTCTCAAGGTCAGCATAGGAAATGTGGAAAAGACATATTTGCAAATCATCCTAGAAATGATTAGAGATATGATGACAGATGGTAAAGGACCCATGGGAGCTAGACAACCCCAAGCTAGGGAAAATAGAGTAGTGCTGATCCTCTAAATGTCAAAGTTGTTGTTGTTGAAGAGACAAATGAAATTAATTGGTGTAACAAATGTTTCTTACCCCACCTTCCATGTGAATTTGATCAACAAGTTGAAGAAGATGATTATGATGATAACACTGATGATGATGCATGCATGGTGGAATACTCTAGAAGCTCACCTCAAGGAGAAAATTCAACTAAAGTAATAAGTGTAAGAACTGCTACAAGTTTTTGGGATTGCATTCATTGGGTACCTCTTCTTCCTCCATCTCATAATTTAGAAATAGATATGGTAAAATATTTTGAACTTCCTAATAATGAATTTGAGTACCTAAGAGCTCTAATGATTAATAATTATAATGGAGGAATCCCATCGAACAAGATAGAAATTTGTTAATGAATGGTGTTCTTGCTAAAGAAAAAGAGTATAACACAAGAAATAAAGTTGTCAAAGGGCAGGGCCTCAAGCCAAATCAAAAACCTTAGTTCTCACCAATATCTCAAAACAAAATCCAAAGAAAGATGCATCTATAAAAGGCCTTGTTGTCTCAAGTAGAACAGGTGTTCTCACCCATGCTCAAAATGTGAAAAATCTTGTGTCATCTCGATGAGTTTTTCAATCTTTCTTCAAATGTTGCTTTTCCCAAATACAATCCTTATGACATTGCTCAAGTCTTGATTTAGATCAAGATTTCTATTCCAATTTTTGAACTGCTTGGGATTCCTGAGCACAAGAGAGGGCTTTTGAGTATTTGGGATTGGAAGAAGATAGGAGTACCCAAGGCAGAAATATAAATAATGTAGAAAATCCTCCTCCAACCATTGTAGACCTAGAAAAACCACCAACATTAGAGGAGATAGGTGAACCATTCAATGTTTACTTGGGCACATATTTGGTTGAGTCTCATAAAATTTGATCCATTTTTACAACACTCGATTATTAAAGACACACTTTCTTTGCACAATTGTATGTTTGATTCCAGAGCATCATGTAATGTTATGCCTCTAGAGGTCATGAATGAATTGAACATTAAAGTGATAGTAGCTTATGGCAAGTGTACTGCAATGGATTCTAGAGAGGTGCCAATTGTAGGATGTGTAAAAGGTTTGGTGGTACAACTTACAGCTTATCCGGGTAAGAACTTGAAACTTGATGTTGTTATTGTTGATTGCCCTACCAAATGGGGCATGTTGTTATCAAGAAATTGGGTTGCAATTGTGTGTGGAAGTGTTCAGATGGATATGTCTTTTCCACCATTCTACTTAAAAGAAGCCTTGTAAAGTTGTATGGAGAGAAGAAGATGTTACACCTTCTTGAATATCCCAATAATGCTTCTTATGAAGTATTGTATGCTAATGCAGATGTTGATAAATTTGGTTGATTTTCTGATGGAAAAGAACACAAGATTGATCAATGTAAATTTCTTGAACAAGTAGGTTTTCTTTGGACCTTGTTATTCGATGGATTTTGTTCCAAGTTTGGAAATGGTGCTGGTATTGTTCGATTTCTCTAGGCCGGGAAGAGTTTTTGTTTCTTTCAAACTCAACTTTGAATGCATAACAACATTTCTGAATATAAATCATTGTTATTGGGTTTGAGAATTGCATGGAAATACGGTGTAAAGGATATCATTGTCAAAGGAGATTCAGAACTAATTGTCAAGCAAATTAGAAAACTATATGCTACTAAAAATAAGAGAATGAAACAATACAAGCATGCAATGGGATTTGAATGAAATTTTTGACTCATTTAATAGTGTGCACCATGATAGAAAATTTAATGTTGTTGCAGAAAAGTTACCAATGCTAGGATCCAGATTTGGAATTTATACAATATCTCCATTTTGTGAGTATGATGTTGAAATACTAAGAAGGCCATCTGTCCTTGACAACGTTAAAAATTGGCAAGTGTTTGATGATGATGCCCAAGTGAAATGGTTTCTACAGAACCAAGGTGATTTTGCTGACCAAAATATAGATTGGGAACTAATGGTGTGTGTTACTAAAGGAAAGGAAACTTTATTTGGCAAAGACATCATCTAGCTGAAGAAAAACTTGATTCCCATAGGATTGGTGACACTTGAATCAAAATTTGATAATGCTTATTGCATTATTAATAGAATTATGTCAGTTTCATGAGATGTGGAAGTGCATGACCTGGGCACAAAAGAAAAACCATGTAAAATCTAGTTAGGAAGCAATCTGAGAAAGGAAGAGAAGCAATCCTATGTTTAATTGTTGAAGAAAAATCGAGACTTCCTAGCTTGGTATTACTCTGAGTTGAAGGCATACAGGAATATTTGTTCCAACATGAAATTCCTCTTTAATATAATGTGAAGCCTTTTAGAAAAAATAGAGTCTGATCAATTTGCTCCTTTCTTTGAAGATCCAAGTAGAATTGAAGAAGTTGAGGGATGGAGGGACCATTCAACCCACAAGGTTGTCATCTTGGGTTGCAAATTTAGTCCCTGTCAGAAAAAATAATGGTGATATAAGGCTATGCGTATACTTTAGGAACTTGAATAAAGCATCATTGAAAGATAATTACCCTCTGCCAAACATGGAGAATATGCTACAATTGGTAACTGGTTTTGAATTGTTATCCACTTTGGATGGTTTCTCTAGCTATAATCAAGTTAGTGTGAAGGAGTCAGAAAGAATAAAAATTCCTCTACCACTCCTTAGGTAACTTATGTCTATGTCAGGATGCCTTTTGGCTTAATGAATTCTAGAGCATCTTTCAAAAGAACAATGGATGTAGCATTTGCTTTGGTTATATTAATGATTTCATTACATGTTATCAAGATGATGTAACTGTGTTTTCCAAAAAAAGAAATGATCACTTGTAACACTTGGAGAGATTGATGTTAAGGTGTAGAGAGTATGGCATATCATTGAATCCCAAGAAGTTCCATTTTGGAGTGCAAAAGGCAAAGTTGCTTGGTCACATTATATAAAAGGAAAGGGTCATGATTTACCTCGAGAGAGTAGAAGCCATCAACAAGGTTCTAATTATGAGAGCTAAGAAGGGAATTCAATCCTTCTTTAGACAAATAAAATTTATTAGACGATATGTGTGTAACTTTGCTTTGGTGACCATCCCCATTAGTAGCATGTTAAAGAAGGACCAAGTTATCAAATGGGAAGAAGATTCCATTTAAGCTTTCAATTGGATCAAAGAAGCTTTAAAACATGCCCTTGTTTTAGCAGCTCCAAATTACAAAAATCCTCTTCAAATGTTTTCTTTTTCTTCAGAAAAAATCATTGCATCTGTCTTGTTGCAAAAGGATGATGAAGGGGCTAAGAGACCAATTTCCTTTTTCAGTAAGGCATTACAAGGAGCTGAGTTGAAGTACACCATCATGGAGAAGAAATCATTTTCCTTGGTGAAATCAACAAAGGTTTTTCAGACCTTACATCTTGAGCTCTAAATTTGTTGCTTATGTTCCCCACACCATGGTGAAAGATATCTTATCAGATATGGAGGTCTCAAGAAAAAGATGTAGATGGGTAAACAAGTTGTAGGAATATGACATGGATATCCAAACCATAGAATTGATAAGAGGTTTTGGCCTAGCTAAGCTTATGGCTGAGAGAAAATTGTGAACTATTGAGGTGAATGAAATAGAAGGAGAAAGGGTGGATTCCTTGAAATGCTGGTAAGTTCTAAATGATATAAAGATATAATATTTTATCTCGGATGTCTATGCTGCCTTGAACATTTGACTAAAAATTAGAAAAGATCTCTTAAGTTAGCCTCCCAAAATATGTCATTATTAATTTTGGGTTATTTTGGAAGAACTCGAGGGAGTGCTCTTGAGATGCATCACTCATGATGAGGCCCCCAAAATAATTTTTCGTCTCCATGGAGGAGTTTGTGGGGGAAATTTTGTTGTAAGATTTACAACACATAAAATATTGAGGGCTGCTTATTGGTGGCACCTCGTTTCAAGTATACAACTCTACCTGGTTAGGAAATGTGAAAGTTGCTAGCATTTTTTCTCGGAAGACCAAAGCTTCGTGTTCCCTTCGTTTATAGCTTGATTTGAATTGAAGCCCCATTAAGAAATGGGGAATGGATTTCATTGGTGAGAATTCAGATCCTTCCAGACACGGTCATGAATGGATTCATGTAGCCACCGATTATTTCACTAAGTGGGTAGAAGAAATCCCCACCAAGAAGGCAACTCACCAAATTTTCATGGATTTTATCTCGAATTATATCATCTGCAAATTTGGGTTACCTACCAAAATAGTTGCTTTGATAATGAAATGAGATTTTGAGCTAAACCTTTGGTGGCTATGTGCCACGTATATGGGATCAATTTGAAATATGCTTCTAACTACAATCCCTAAAACAATGGACAAGCTGAGTCTAGAAATAAAAACTTGTTGAAGATCATTCAAGAACCTTGGAGCTAAACAAAAGAAGTGGGGTGAGCAACTAAAGTTTGTTGTTCAGCCGAAAGAATGACTATCAAAAGAGCTACTTGGTAAAAGCCCATTTGAGTTTGTATATGGAACTCAAGCTTTATTGCCCCTTCATTTGCAATTGTCTTTATTTCAATTTGTTCAAGAAATTGAAGATCAACAAGTTAGTCAATATGATTCTTAAATCAATCAAATTATTGAGTTATATGAAGAAAGTAAGGTATCCGATTAGCGTGATGTGAAGTTCGGAGGAAAATTGAAGTTGTTTGATAAAAAGGTGACTCTAAGAGCTTCTAGTGTGGGAGATCTTGTGTTATTTTGGGACAACAACCATGAGGATAAGGAAAATATGGAAAGTTTGATGCATTCTGGATGGGCCCTTATTCAATTGACATTCTAATTGGTGAACACACTTTCTTCTTAAAAGACTTAGATGGGGAATTGCTTGAATTGCTTGTTAATGACAGGAATTTGAAACATTTCTTTGATTTATTTCTCGAATCAAGGTATACACCATTGTACAGTGTATAGTCATTTGGTTTCTTTCTACTTTTGTGTTTTTTGTTTTGTTTCATCCTTGTCCTTGCTGGTTGTTTTGTTGGTTATTATTGTTCTTCTCTGCAAGCTTGTTCTTTGACTCTATTTCCCAATGGTTTATTTTTGGAACTTGGTTTTCTATTTGTTCGTGTGGCACTCATAGGGATTTCTCATCCCCGAGTTGAAGCCGATGTTGGTGCTCAATTTGATCTTGCCCTGTTTGTCCTTGAAATTCTTTAATTTGTGGGCTCTGTCATCTTTTCTATCTCCCCGTATTGATGCATGAAAACTCTATCCTCCATTTGGTTGCCATGATCAGTCCCTTCCTTTGGTCAAGGATCACTTTAAATCCATAGTTTGTTTTCCATTCCTCTATCCATGTGAAAGAATTTGTAACTTGGGTGAAAACTCGAGTTTTTTCCCTTCCTTCCATTTTCCACAGTCACATTTTGTTTTCCCTGTCAATTTTTGTCCCAAATATCTATGGAAACATGGTCTTATCTGATTGGATACGGATCGGTGGATCACATTTGGAAATAATATCATTTCAAAATTCTTTTTCCTTATAGAAATATTCATTTCCAGGTGCAAATGGTGATTTTCCTGTATTTTACGATTTGATGGGTGTGTTTTCCCCTTCAAATTTACATCTCAGCATCTATGGAAACATGACCCTTTCTAGTTGGATGTGGCTTGGTGGGGCACTTTGAAATTCTAAGGCCCACTTCAACTCAAAACTTTTCCACGTGGAGGGCCGGCGCTCATCTGAAAATTTTCCTTTTGGTTTGACCTTGGAGTTGTGCCAGGGAGACACGTGGAGGATTTCACCGGCTCCTCTCTATACTTAAACTTTTCAAGAAAATTTCTAAAGGCCTGGGACATGTGGAGGGACCACACTTGTTTGGGGACCTACCCCTAAGTTTTATTTTGAAGAAGTGCCAAGAGGACACTTGGAGGCTTCCACTCACTCTTCCCTTGCTTGGACTTTTCAACGGCCAAAGAAAACTATCTCGGACCCTAGACACATGGTGCCTTCCGCTAATCCTTCAAATTTTTCAAAAACTCTTTCAAAATGAGACACGTGGTGAGTCTGCACTTGCTTGGGGTCTCCACTTTTGCAGACCATCTCAACGTGTGCCATTGAGACACATGGAGGATTCCACTGGCTCCTTTTTATACTAAGATTTTTCAAAGGCCATGTTGATATCCAAATTGATTCTCTTTTTAAAATCAAGCAAAGATCAAAGATTTAGCAAAGACACCGAGATACGAGATAGATATTATTATGAGTTGTTTTCTAGCTAGAGAGGGATTAGTCAATCGGGCATTGGAGAAATGGATAACACCTTCATCAAGGATTTGATCTATCCTCACTAGTTTAGGCGATGCCTTTCGACCAGATGTGAGAGGAAGCATTTTTAACCTATGTCGGTGAAGGAGAATGAAGATATCCATATTTGCACAAATCGGAAAGGGGACCTTAAGAAAATATGATCAATGCACCACAATTTAACTCTCACGAGTTGTCACTTCTAAAGAATGGTGATATTTCCTAGACAGGGCTAAGGTTACTAAAGACATTATGGAATCCTAATTGCTTCTGCATATTTTAGCAGTAGAATTTATACATTTGTGGACACTCAGGGAAAAGAAGGGTAGTTAAAGATGGATTCATTGTTTGTGAGTAATTTTGGTGAGAGATTAAGTAGGATAAAATTGATTATACAAGATATTTGAGAGACTTCAAAAAAATTGGAAAGATAAATGACAGAAAGCTTCGGAATAGCTAAAATATTTCTTCAACAAGAAGGTGTGCATCAATTAAGGCCAATATTTTAACAGTTTCATACAATCTCCAAGAATTTAACACGAAGGCTCAAGCTAAAGACCTAATAAAACATCAAAGACACCTGGTTCCTCATGCCTAAGATACACTCAAAGACTTATAAACAATCTTTATCAACAAATGATAGTGAAGTGATTTTAAATTGTTTATCTCATTGTAGGATGAAGGATCTTCTTGAAATTAAATTGCAAATGCCACTAAAATGTCACAGGGATGAGATCCAATGTTATTCGGTGGAAATTTAACACAAGATTGCAATAGGAATAAGAAACACTACTTGCAGACATTCTGAAATAAAGAAAACAAAAATTGCTCCATGATTGACAAAGATTAACTCGAATTTGATTAGATTCATCAACAGGAAATTTTCTTTGAATAGTCTCAAAGCTTTTCAATGGTTGTACACTTGCAACCAACTTGACATGATTGAAATCTAAAACATAGGAAATTAATAGGTTTCTAAGATTGGTCACTTAGGAAGATGAGATCTCCAAAATTTTCTATTAAGAATTCAACCCCCAACATTTTACAAGAGTATTCTCATTGCATTTATACATTTCAATGTCTCACTCTTCCCAAATTTCCCCCAAAAAGAAGAATATTCGAGGGACCTTTATTTGTTACCAATTTTCCTCGAAAGTGACATTTAAAAATTCACATCCGAAAGCTGCTAGGTGGACCAATTCATAATTGATCACATTTCTTAGACCTTGAACTAATGACTAGGATGCCATGCCACAACTTTTTAATAGTTCTTCTAATCATTCTGATTTTGTCATGCGAGAAATCCCCATTTTAATCATTTTTTGGAGGCTCTGTACAACTGGATCTGATAGGTAATCCTTTTCACCCTCAAGGAAACAACTTTTTCATCTTTTCACCTATAACTTCCATCATTTAATCCTTTTCCCTCTCTTTCCTCTGCAACTCTACCCCACATCCATCTTCTCTAGTAATTCACATTTTTGCAAGTGCTCGAGCAATTCCAATTTCAAAATATCAACCTTAACAATTCTTGGACTCACAAATTAAGTTCTAAATCCATTCAATGGAACTTTGTAGACAAAATTACAAGGATTTTCATCAAAAATGATGAAAAATAGTGTGTATTCACATCTCTAGGAGTCTTGGAGCAAAAATGGCAGAAAAACAGGTGAAATGCACAACCGTAGATTCTACCCCTTCTCAACTATAGAATAGAGTCATCCACATGTTTTCTTCATGCACATTAAAAGGTGAGGTACATTGGCAAGTTTCCAAACAAGTACGGGCCTTCCACATTCCTCGGCCCAGAAAAATGCATTTTGGCCTTTGAAAAGTCTCAGTAACAAAGGAGCCAGTGGAAGCCTCCACGTGTCACCTTGGCACACCTTTGATATGGTACTCAAAAGTGGAGACCCCAAACAAGCGCAATCCCTCCATGTGTCTCATTCCATCATAGTTGTTAAAAAAATTTGAAGGATCAACGGAAGGCGCCATGTGTCTAGGGTCCGAGACAGTTTTCCTTGCCGTTGAAAAGTCCAAGCAAGGGCAGAGTGAGTCGGAAGCCTCCAAGTGTCCTCCTGGTGCTTCTTAAAAATAAAATTTAGGGGCTGGTCCCCAAATAGGTGCGGTCCCTCCACGTGTCCCAAGCCTTAGAAAATTTCTTTGAAAAGTTTAAGTATAGAGCAGAGCTGATGGAAGCCTCCATGTGTCTCCCCGGTGCAACTCCAAGGTCAAACCAAAAGGTGAATTTTCATATGAGCATCAGCCCTCCATGTGGACAATTTTTGAGTTGAATCGGGCCTTAGAGTTTCAAAGTGCCCTCCAAGCCACATCCAACTAGAAAGGGTCACGTTTCCATAGATGTTGAGATGTAAATTTGATGGGGAAAACACACTGTCAAACCATAAAATGTAGGGAAATCACCATTTGTGCCTGAAATGAATCTTTCTTTAGGGACAAATATTTTGGAAATGATATAAGGAACAAATGTGATCCAACAAGCCACATCCAATCAGAGAAGACCATGTTTCCACAGATATTTGGGACAAAAATTGATAGGGAAAACAAAACGTGACTATGGAAAATGGAAGGAAGGGAAAAAACCCGAGTTTTCACCCAAGTTACAAATTATTTCACATGGATAGAGGAATGGAAAAAACACTGGATTTAAAGTGATCCTCGACCAAAGGAAGGGACTGATCATGGAAACCAAATGGAGGACAAATTTTTCATGCATCAATATGGGGAGATAAAAAGATGACAGAGCCCGCAAATTAAAGAATTTCAAGGAAAACAAGGTGAGATCAAATTGAACACCAACATCGGCTCCGACTCAAGGATGGGCACTCCCTTGAGTGCCACAAGAAAAATAGTAGACCAAGTGCCAAAAAAAACCATTGGGCAATGGAGTCAAAGAATAAGCTTGCAAAGAAGAACAATAATAACCAACTCCCCCAAGGACAAACCGAGAAACCAACAAAATGGCCACCAAGGACCAGGACAAACAAAAACAAAAAAACAAGAAATTAGAAAGAAACCAAAAGACTATACACTATACAATGGAGTATACCTTGATTCTGAGAAATCAATCAAGGAAATGTTTCAAATGCCTGCCATTAATAGGAAATTTAAGTAATTCCCCATCTAAGTCTTTTAAGAAGAAATTATGTTCACCAATTTGAATGTCAATTGAATAAGGGTCCATCCACAATGCATCAAACTTTCAATGTTTTCCCTTATCCTTTTGCTTGTTGTCCCATAATAACACAAGATCTCCCACACTAAAAACTCTTGGAGTCACCATGTTATCAAACAACTTCTTCAATTTTTCTCACGAACTTCACATGCCGCTAATGGGATACCTTACTTTCTTCATCTAACTCAATAATCTGATTGATTCGAGCATCATATGGACTAACTTGTTGATCTTTAATTTGTTAAACAAAATGAAATGAATATGATTGCAAATGAAGGGGCAGAAAATATTGAGTTCCATATACCAAATCAAATGGGATTTCACCAAAGTAGCTCTTTTGAGAATGATGTTGTTAGCCCAAACAAAAACTTCATTGCTCACCCCACTTCTTTTTTTTTTTTAGATCCAAGGTTCTTCTAATTATCTTCAACAAGTTTTTATCACTAGACCTAGCTTGTCCATTTCCTTGGGGATTGTAGTTAGAAGCATATGTCAAATTGATTCAATACCCTTTGTACATTTCCACAAAATGTTTGGCTCAAAACTCATGGTATTATCAAAGAATAATCTTAGTTAGCACTCCAAATCATGCTTATGATTTGATTCATCATGAAGTCCATGACGACTTGGTGTGGGGATTTCTTCCACCCACTTAGTGAAATAATCAGTGGCTACTGAGAATTCATTTATGACCAATACTTTGGAAGGATCTAAAATATCGCTAATGAAATCCATTCCCCATTGCTTAAATGGGGCTTCATCTAACACAAGCTGCAAAGGAAGGGAACTTGAAGCTTTTAGTCTTCCAGAAAAACATTGGAAACTTTCACATTTCCTAACCAATAGAGTTGTATCCTTGAAAAGAATTGGCCACCAATAAACAACCCTTAAGATTTTATGTGTTGTAACTCTTCCACCAAAATGTCCCCCGTAAACTCCTCCATGGAGATAAACAATTATTTTGGGGGCCTCATCTTCAGTGATGTATCTCAAGAGAACTCCCTCAGGGTTCTTCCAAGCTAACCCAAAATTAGTAACGACATATTTTTGGGAGGCTAACTTAAGAGCACTTTTCTGATTTTTAGTCAAATGTTCAGGGCAACATAGATTTCTAAGATAAAAGATTATATCTTTGTACCATTCATATCTTACCAACTTTTCAAGGGCATCCACCCTTTCTCTTTCTACATCATTCACCTCAATAGTTCGCAAGTTGCTTTCATCCATAAGCTTAGCTAGGCCCAAGCCTCTTATCAATTTCATGGTTTGGATATCCATGTCATATTCCTGAACTTGTTTACCCATATACATCTTTTTCTTGAGACCTCCATATCTAATAAGATATATTTCACCATGGTGTGGGGAACATAAGAAAAAACTTTAGAGCTCAAGATGTAAGGTCTGAAAA
The DNA here is from genome assembly GCA_018340775.1 of Taxus wallichiana var. yunnanensis. Classification (NCBI taxonomy): domain Eukaryota; kingdom Viridiplantae; phylum Streptophyta; class Pinopsida; order Cupressales; family Taxaceae; genus Taxus; species Taxus wallichiana. Next base: position 738,063,538 of record CM031244.1, read on the forward strand.
CCTTTTTTTCTTTTTCACCAAGACAAATTCTTGCTTCTCCATGATGGTGTACTACAACTCAGCTCCTTACAATGACTTACTTGAAAAGGTGATTGGTCTCTTAGCCCCTTCGTCATCCTTCAACAACAAGATAGATGCAATGGTGTTTTCTCAAGCAAAAATTTTTGAAAAGGCTTATTGTAATTTGGAGCTTCCAAAATAGGGCGTGCTTTATTGCTTCATTGATCCCATTAAAAGCTTGAATGTAAGCTTCTTCCCATTTGATAACTTGGTCCTTCTTTAGCATGCTAGTAATGGGGATGGTTAGCTCAAAAATGTTAGACACAAATATTCTCATAAAGTTTATTTTTCCAATGAAGGATTGAACTCCCTTCTTATTTTTGGAATTGGAACCTTCCTGATGGCTTCCACTCTCTTGAGATCATTCATGACCCCTTCCTTTGATACAATGTGACCAAGTAGCTTTTTTGTTTGCACTCCAAAATGACACTTCTTTGGATTCAATGATATGCCATACTCCCTACACCTTGAAAGCATTCTCTCAAAGTGTTGCAAGTGATCATTTATTTTTTAGGAAAACAAAGTTACGTCATCTTGATAAACATCAATGAAATAATTAATATAACCAGAAAATGCTACATCCATTTCTCTTTGGAAATTTTCTCCAGAATTCATTAAGTCAAAAGGCATTATAACATAGACATAGTTTCCCCAAGGAGTGGTAAAGGAAGTCTTTATTCTTTTTGAATCCTTCACAACAACTTTATTATAGCCAGAGAAACCATCCAAAGTGGATAACAATTCAGAACCAGTTACCAATTGTAGCATATTCTCCATGTTTGGTAAAGAGGGTAATTATCTTTCAATGATGCTTTATTCAAGTTCCTAAAGTCTATGCACAACCTTATATCACCATTCTTTTTCTAGCAGTACTAAATTTGCAACCCAAGATGAGTACCTTGTGGGCTGAATGATCCCTCCATCCCTCAACTTCTTTAATTGTTATCACATCTTCAAAGAAAGGAGCAGAGTGATCGGCCTCTATTTTTTCCTCAAAGTATTGGCATTAGATTCAAGAGGAATTTCATGTTGGAACAAATCTTCCTTGTATGCCTTCAACTCAGAGTAAGACCAAGCTAGCAGTCTTGATATTTCTTCAACAATTGAACATAAGAATGCTTCTCTTCCTTGATCAGATTGCTTCCTAAACATATTTTACATGATTTTTCCTTTGTTCCCAAGTTGTTCTCTTCGACATATCTTGAAACTGGCATACTTATGTTAATAATGCAATGAGCATTATCAATGGTTGATTCAAGTGCCACCAAACCTCTAGGAATCGTGTTTGTCTTCAACTGGATGATGTCTTTGCCAAATAAAGTTTCCTTTCCTTCAACAACACACACCATTGGTTCCCAATCTATATTTTGGTCAGAAAACTCACCTTGGTTCTATAGAAACCATTTCACCTGGCATCATCATCGAACACTTGCCAATTTTTAACATTGTCAGGGACAGATGGCCTTGTTAGTATTTCAACATCATACTCACAAAATGGAGATATTGTACAATTTTCAAATCTAGATCCTAGCACTGCTAACTTTTCTACAATAGCATTAAACTTTCTATCATGGTGCACAATATTAAATGATTCAAACATTTCAATAAAATACCATACTGCATGTTTGTATTGTTTCATTCTTTGATTTTTAGTAGCATATAGTTTTCTAATCTGCTTGATAATCAGTTCTGAATCTCCTTTGACAATGATATCCTTTACACCATATTTCCATGCAATTCTCAAACCCAATAATAGTGCTTCATATTTAGAAATGTTGTTAGTGCATTCAAATTTAAGTTTGAAAGAAAAAACAAACTCTTCCTATCCTGGAGAAATCAGAACAATACCAACACCATTTCCAAACTTGGAACAAGCTCCATCGAATAACAAGGTCCAAGGAAAACCTACTTGTTCAAGACATTTACATTGATCAATCTTGTGCTCTTTGCCATCAAAAACTCCAACAAAGTTATCAGGATCTATATCAGCATATAACACTTCATAAGAAGCATTAATGGGATCTTCAATAAGGTGCAACATCTTATTCTCTCCATAGATCTTTACAAGCCTGCCTTCAATTAGAATGTTGTAAAAAGACATATCCATCTCGAACACTTCCACTAACACTTGCAGCCCACTTTATTGATAACAACATGTCCCATTTTGCAGGGGCAATCAACAAAAAAAAAATCAAGTTTCAATTCTTACCCGGATAAGTTGCAAGTTGTACCATAAAATATTTTACACATCCTACAACTAGCACCTCTCTAGAATCCATTGCAATACACTTTCCATAAGTTGTTGTCACTTTAATGTTCAATTCATTCATGAACTCTAGAGGTATAACATTGCATGATGCTCTGGAATCAAACATACAATTATATAGCAGATGCATCCTTAATAATAAGTGTTGTAAAAATGGATCAACATTTAATTGAGACTCAAACAAAGAAATTAAACTTTAGGTTGTTCACCTGTCTCCTCCAATGCTGGTGGTTTTTCTAGGTCTATAATGGTTGGAGGAGGAGTGTCTACATTATTTATATTTTTCCTTGGGTACTCCTATCTTCTTCCAATCCCAAATACTCAAAGGCCCTCTTCTTGTGCTTAGGAATCCTAATTAGTTCAACAATTGGAACAAAAATCTTGATTAGAATCAAGACTTGGGCAATGTCATAAGGAATGTATTTGGGAAAAGCAATGTTTGGACAAATATTGACAAACTCAAAGGATGGCACAAGATTTTTCACATTTTAGGCATGGCTAGGAACACCGCTTCTACATAAGACAATAAGGCCTTTTCCAGATGCATCTTTCTTTAGAGATTATTTTGGGATATTTGTGAGAACTAGGGTTTTTGGTTTGGCTTGAGGCCCTACCCCTTTGAAAACTTTACTTCTTGTGTTATACTCTTTTTCTTGGGCAACAATAACATTCATTAACAACTGTCTATCCTCTTCTGATGGGATTCCTCCATCATAATTTTTAATCATTAGAGCTCTTAGGTACTCAAAATCATTATTAGGAAGTTAAAAATATTGTACCATATCTATTTCTAAAGTATGAGAGGGAGGAAGAAGAGGTACCTGGTGAATGCAATCCCAAAACTTACAACAGTTCTTACACTTATTACTTCAGTTGAAGTTGCTCCTTGCTATGAGATTATAGAGAAATCCACCATGCATGCATCATTATCAATGTTATCATCATCATAAGCTTCTTCAACTTGCTGATCTACTTCACATGGCGGGTGGGATAAGAAACATTTTGTCACACCATTGAATTTCATTTATCTCATCAACAACAACAACTATGACATTTAGAGATCAGCACTACTCTATTTTCCCTAGCTTGGGGTTGTCTAGCTCCCATGGGTCCTTTACCTCTAGTCATCGATCTATGATCATTTCTAGGATGATTTACAAATCTGTCTTGTCCTTGTTGCCTATGCTAACCTTGAGAACCTTGTCCAATTCCTTTCTCTTCCCTGCTAGCTTGTAAGAGATTTATTTGACAGCTCCAGCCAAAGTCTTTACAACTTCCTCAAGATCCATAGCCTTACTTGACTGAGGCTTCTCTAGATTTACTAGCTTGATACCTTCCCTCTTAGGAGGCTTACCAACTACTTTGATATTATTTTCAATCTACAAATCCATGGTGAAGGCCTACCTCAATGTTGTTGGGTTCTTGTCTCTTAAATAATAGGAAACTTTCTTATCAAAAGCATTAGAGTATTTTATCAAACAAGAAACATCACTTGGCCTTAGGATCATAGGAAGCCTATTTAGGGTCTTATTGAACCTTGTATTGAAGTCATGGAAAACTCATTAGGATTATTTTTTATATTTTCAAATTCTTGATAAAAGAAACCGAGGGTCTTTTATATCCATACTGTAATCTAAAATCATTCTTCATTTCTATCCAAGAATCAATGGAATTATCTGGAAAATATTTATACCAATTCCTTGCATCTTCTTCTAGAGTATGGATAAACAATTTAATGTACACATCCTCAAATTCTATTTCAAATTCCTCCATCATATTGACAAAAAGCTTTAAGTGTTGATCCCCAGTAATGGCATTATTTCCTTGAAATTTAGGAAATCTATTTCTAACATCTTGGGGCACAACATTTGGATATCTAGCCATACCTCTGAAATCTATAGGACCAAAAATGTTCACAACAAATGGAGGTCTAGGTGGGGGTTGTGCCATATTTTTTAGGGGAGGTGATCTTACAGAAGAAACAAAATGACGAGGAGTGAGGAGTTTGTGGAGCACATGAATACAATTCTCAGAATGGATGTTCTCTAAAAACACTATTTCTTGGAAGATCCTATAACCTTTAGAGAATACAGGGAAAAAATGAGATGTAAATCTTTCAAATACAAAATAAGGACGCTCTCAAGTTAGAGAATTCAAATTTACAAGGAGATTACCTGATTCAGAAGCACTTGAGGAAGTATTGCAATCTTCAATCACAGACTGATCAGTTTCACCAATGGAGATCTCTTTTCTTGATGCTTGATCTCCAACAACCTTCCAAATTCTTCTTCCTTCTGAATTAGACTTTCCCAACTCGAAAACAAGCTTCTACTAGGGTCCTTGGTGAAGAAAGATATTCTTCCTTCCATATTTGCAAAGATTAATGACAAATCTTACTTGATATATGTTAAGACACTAGTATTTATTAAGAATTTAAACAACACGGAGTCACCACTAAGGATTTTCACCTTAGTTTATGAAAATGCACTATGAAAGACCTATGAAATGTCTATCAATACCAGATTCATGCAAATCTTACAAGATATGCTCTTCTTCTACCCAAATTTTTCAATGATGATACAAACTTTAGTGCAATAATTGTATAAGATGGAAATATTGCACTTAGAACTTACAACTTTGAATAATTCTTACAAATCTGAATAGATAATGATGTTTCATCAATGTTTTAGCACATAACACATGTAAGGAGTATTACAACAGTTGGTATGTACTACATTTGTAAAATACTTCAAAGAGTCCCCAAAAATGATGCCATTCTAGTGTTGTTGACGGGCCAAATGGATATGAACTAGTAAAAAAAGACAACTTATCCTGCAAGGGCACCATTCTCGGTGTTGTTGATTTTGGGCTAGATGGATATGAATTGAAACAAATCAACAAATTATCCCTAGAAATGGTGTCATTCTAGTGTTGTTGATGGGCCAAATGGATATGAAATGATAAAAATCAACAAATTATCCTCGAAAATGTCACCATTTTGGTGTTGTTACCGCACAAAAAAATCTCAGAGCTCAAATAATCCCTAACAACAGAAATTAGGTCCCTAGCAATGGCACCATTCTGGTGTTGTGGATGGGATAAATAGATATGAATTGGAAATAAATTAACAAATTATCCCTAGAAACGGCACCATTCTGGTGTTGTTGATGGGCCAAATGGATATGAACTTGCAAAAAATCAACAAATTATCCTCGGCAACGTCACCATTCTGGTGTTGGTATCCAAATTGATTATCTCTTAGAAACCAAGCAATATTGAAGATTTATCAAGATACAGAGAGATAGAAAAATCTTATTATGAGTTGTTTTGTATCCTGGGAGGGGATTTGTCTGATTCTTTGTCACTTGGGCATCGAGAAAATGGATAGCACCTTATCAAGGATTTGATCTATCCTCACTACTTTAGGCCATGCCTTTTGACCAGGGTGAGAGGACCCATTTTGTAACCTCTGTTGGTGAAGAAGAATGAAGATATCCTTCTTTGCACAAATTTGAAAGGGGACCCTGAGAAAATATGATCAATTCACCACAATTTAACTCTTAGAGTTATCACATCTAAAGAATGGGAATATTTCCTAGACAGGGCCAAGGTTACTAAAGACATTATGGAATCCCGATTTCTTATGCATATTTTAGCAATAGAATTTATAAATTTGTCGACACACAATGGAAACAGGGGTAGTTCAGATGGATTTATTATTTTTGAGTAATTTTGGTGGGAGATTAAGTACGATAAAATTCATTATACTTGATCTTTGAGAGACTTCACAAAATTGGAAAGCTAAATTATAGAAAGCTTTGGAATAGCTAAAATATTCCTTCAACCAAAGGTGTGCATCAATGGAGGCCAAGATTTTCATAGTTTCACACAATCTCCAAGAATTTAACACGAAGGCTCGAGCTAAGGACTCAATAAAACATCAAAGACCCATGGTTCCTCATGCCTAAAAAACACTTGAAGAATTACAGACAATCTTTATCAATAAATGATGAAGTGATTTTAAATTATTTATCTCATTGCATGATTAAGGATCTTCTTGAAATGAAATCGAAGATGCAACTAAAATGTCACATGAGATATCTTGTGTGATTCGGAGGGACTTTAACACAATATTGCAATAGGAATAATAAAAACTACTTGCAGACATTCTAAAATAAAGAAGACACAAATTGCTCCAAGATTGACACAAATTAACTCAAAATTGATTAGATTCATCAGCAAGGGAAAGTTTCTTTGAACAGTCTCAGAGCTTGTCAATGGTTGTACACTCACAACCAACTTGACATGATTGAAATATAAAACACAAGAAATTAAAAGGTTTCTTGGATTGTCTCTCAGGAAGATGGACTCTCTCAATTTTTCTCTTAATAACTAAACCCCCAACCTTTTGAAAGAGTATTATAATTGCATTTATACATTTCACTTGCTCACTCATCCAAAATTTCCCTCTCAAAAGAAGTATATATTCGAGGGACCTTTGGTTATTACCAATTTTCCTCGTAAAGTGATGTTTAACAAATTCACATTTGAAAGATGCCAAGTGAAACAATTATGAACTCATCGGTATCTCATACCCTCAACTAATTACTAGGATGGCATGCCATGACATTTTTGCATTCCTTGTAATCATTCGATCTCACATGTGAGAAATACTTGTTTTAATCATTTTCTGGAGGCTTTATATAGATTGATCTAACAGGTAATCCTTTTCACCCTTGAGGAAACACCTTTTTCATCTTTTGCTCCTACAACCTCCATCGTTTCATCCTTTTCCCTCTATTTCCTCTGCAACTCTACCTCGCATTCATCTTCTCTTGTAATTCACATTTTTACAAGTTCCCGAGTAATTCCAATTTAAAAATATCAACCTTAACAATTCTTGGACTCACAAATTAAGTTCTAAATCCATTCAATGGAACTTTGTAGAAAAAAAAGACAAGGAATATCATCAAAAATGATGAAAATAGTGAGTATTCACATCTCCATGAGTCTTGGAGCAAAAGTGGTGGAAAAATAGGTGAAATGCATAGGAACCATTGATTCTTCCCCTTCTCAACTCTAGAATAGAGTTTTCCACGTGTTTTTTCATGTAACTGCAAAGGTGAGGTATAGTGGCAAGTTTCCAAACAACCGCGGGCCTTCCACGTGCCTTGGGCTTAAGAAAAACAACTTTTGGCCTTTGAAAAGTCTCGTAAAAAGGAGCCAGTGGAAGCCTCCATGTGTCACCTTGGCGCACCTTTGGTATGGTCCTTCAAATCAAAGACCCAAAACAAGCATGGTCCCTCCATATGTCTCATTCCAAAGAGATTTGTTAAAAAAAAGTTGAAGGATCAGCGGAAGGCACCATGTGTCTAGGGTCCGAGACAATTTTCTTGGCCGTTGAAAAGTCCAAGCAAGGGAAGAGTGAGTGGAAGCCTCCAAGTGTCCTCCTAGTGCTTCTTCAAAATAAAATTTAGGGGTCGGTCCCCAAACAGCACGGTCCCTCCACATGTCACAGGCCTTAGAAAATTGCTTTGAAAAGTTTAAGTATAGAGCGGAGCTGGGAAATCCTCCACGTGTCTCCTCGATGCAACTCCAAGGTCAAACCAAAAGGTGAATTTTTAGATGAGTACCGGTCCTCCACATGCACAAGGTTTGAGTTGAATCAGGCCTTAGAGTTTCAATTTGACCCTGGAGCTGCATCCAACTAGAAAGGGGTCACGTTTCCACAGATCTTTGAGATGCAAATTTGACATGAAAAACACACACTTGTCAAACCGTAAAATGCAGGGAAATCACCATTTGCGCCCATAAATGAATATTTCTTTAGGAACAAATATTTTGGAAATTATATAAGGCCCGAATGTGATCCAACGAGCCACATATAATTAGATAAGATCACATTTCCATAGATATTTTGGACAAAAATTGATAGGAAAACAAAAAACGTGATTGTGGAAAATGGAAGGAAGGGAAAAAACTTGAGTTTTCACCCAAGTTACAAATTATTTCACATGGACAGAGGAACAGAAAACAAACTCTGGATTTAATGTGATCATCGACCAAAAGAAGGGAATGACCATGGAAAACCGGAGGACAGAGTTTTCATGCATCAATATGGGGAGATAAAAAGATGACATAGCTCGTAAATTGAATAATTTCAAGGACAAATGGGGCGAGATCAAATTGAGCACCAACAAGCCAAAATGTTTTTTTTTAGGCCTAGGGCACATGGAAGGTGCACGCTTGTTTGGAAACTTGCCTCTGTGCCTCACCTTTTTAGTTGCGCCAAGAAAACACATGGATGGCTCTAATATGAAGTTGATAAGGCGAATCAATAGTTGTTGTGTATTGCATCTATTTTTCTGTAATTTTTGCTCCAAGACTCTTGGAGATGCGAATACGCATTGTTTTTCATCATTTTTGATGGAATTCCTTGTCATTTTTTTCTACAAAGTTCCATTTAATGGATTTAGAACTTAATTTATGATTCTAAGGATTGTTAAGGTCGATATTTTGAAGTTGGAATTTCTCGGGCATTTGCAAAATTTTGAATTACCAAAGAATTTGGAAGTGGGACAGAGTTGCGAGAAGATAGAGAGGGAAAAGGATGAGATGATGGAGGTTGCAAGTGAAAAGGATGAAAAATGTGTTCCCTCAAGGGCGAAATGGATTACCTTGCGATCCAAATACACAGAGCCTCTAGAAAATGATTTAAAATGGGATTTCTTGCATGAAAGAATAAGAATGATTAAAAGGACTGCTCATAAAAGTTGTGGCATGGCATCCAACTCATTAATTGAGGGTCCAGGGAATCATGATCAATTCATGAATTTTCCAATCGGAAATTTTTTCAAGTTGCAAATTTGTTAAACGTCACTTTCTTCGAGACAAATTGGTAACAAAAAAGGTCCTCGAATATTCTTCTTTCTTGGGGAAAATTTTTAGAAATGTGAGCAAGTGAAATTTATAAATGCAATGAGAATACTCTCTCAAAAGGTCAAGGGTTGAATTCATAAGAGAAAATTTGAGAGAGATCGTCTTCTTGAGAGACCAATCTAAGAAACCTGTTAATTTCCTATGTTTTAGATTTCAATCACGCTCAAATTGGTTACGAGTTTACAACCATTAAAAAGCTCTGATTGCTCAAAGAAACTCTCCCCTACCATGAATTTAATCAAGTATGAGTTAATTTGTGTCAATCTTGGAGGAATTTGTGTCTCATTGTATTTCGATTGTCTCCAAGTTGTTATTCTTATTCCTATTGCAATATTGTGTTAAAGTCCCTCCCAATCACACAGGATCTTGTCCCTATGAAAATTTAGTGGCATTTACAATTTCATTTCAAGAACAACCTTCATCTTGCAATGAGATAAAAAATTTAAAATCACTTCACTTTCATTTGTTGATAAAGATTGTCTATAAGCCTTCGAGTGTATCTTAGGCGTGAGCAACCAGGTGTCTTTGATGTTTTAGTGAGTCTTTAAGTTGAGCCTTCGTGTTAAACTCTTGGAGATTGTGTGAAACCATTCAAATATGGGCCTCCATTAATGTAAACCTTCGGTTCAAGGAATATTTTAGCTATTCTAAATATTTCTGTCATTTAGCTTTCCAATTGTTGTGAAGTCTCTCAAAGATCTGGTATAATCAATTTTATCTTGCTTAATTTCCCACCAAAATTACTCAAAAACAATGAATCCATCCTGAACTACCCCTTTTTGCCCTGTGTGTCCACAAATGTATAGGTTCTACTACTAAAATATGTAGAAGAAATTAAGATTCCATAATGTCTTTAGTACCCTTAGCTCTTCTTAGGAAATATCACCATTCATTAGAAGTGACAACTTGTGAGAGTTAAATTGTGGTGCATTGATCATATTTTCTGAGGCTCCCCATTCAGATTTGTGCAAAGAAAGATATCTTCATTCTCCTTCAACGACAGAGGTTAAAAAGTGGGTCCTCTCACCCTGGTCAAAAGGCATGGCCTAAAGAAGTGAGGATAGATCAAATCCTTAATGAAGGTGTTATCCATTTCTCCGATGCCTGAGTGAAAAAGAGTTAGACAAATCCCCAACCCGGCTAAAAATAACTCATAGTAAGATTTTTCTATCTCTCATTGATCTCGCTAAATCTCTAATGCTTCTCAATTTCAAGGGGGAATCAATTTAGATACCAAAGACTAGAATTGTGATGTTAGTGCTCAATTTGATCTCGCCTCGTTTGTCCTTCAAATTATTTAATTTGTGGGCTTTGTCTTCCTTTCTATCTCCCCGTATTGGTGCATGAAAACTCTATCCTCCATTTAGTTTCCATGATCAGTCCCTTCCTTTGGTCGAGGATCACTTTAAATCAAGAGTTTTTTTTTTGTTCCTCTGTCCATGTGAAAGAATTTGTAACTTGGGCGAAAACTCGAGTTTTTCCCTTCCTTCCATTTTCCACAGTCACATTTTGTATTCCCTGTTATTTTTGTCCCAAATATATATGGAAATGAGGTCTTATCTGATTGGATGTGGCTCGTTGGATCACATTTGGGCCTTATATCATTTCTAAAATCTTTGTCCCTAAAGAAAGATTCATTTTTGGGAACAAATGGTGATTTCCCTGCATTTTACGGTTTGACAGGTGTGTTTTCCTATCAAATTTACATCTCAACATCTATGGAAACATCTCCCTTTCTATTTGGATGTGGCTTAGCTACACACTTTTAACTTCTAAGGTCCTTCATAACTAAAAACTTTTCCATGTGGAGGGCTGAAACTCATGTGAAAATTCACCTTTTGGTTCGACCTTAGAGTTGCGCTAGGAGACACGTGGAGGATTTCATCGGCTCCTCTCAATATTTAAACTTTTCATCCTATTTTTCAAAGGCCCGAGACACATCGAGGGACCACACCTGTTTGGGCACCCACCCCTAAGTTTTATTTCGATGAATCTCCATGAAGACACTTGGAGGCTTCCACTCACTCTGCCCTTTCTTGGACTTTTCAACAGCCAAAGAAAACTTTCTCGGACACTAGACACATGGCACCTTCCACTAGTCCTTCAAATTTTTCAAACAACTATGTTGTACTAATACATGTGGTGAGCCCACACTTGCTTGGGGTCTCCTCTTTTTAGGACCATCTCAAAGTGCACCATTGAGACACGTGGAGGCTTTGGGCCGATGATTTTAGACCGAGATTTTCAAAGGCCAAAAGGTGTTTTTCTTGGGCCCAAGGCACGTGGAAGGCCCGCACTTGTTTGGAAACTTGCCTCTATACCTCACCTTTGTAGTTGCACCAAGAAAACACATGGATGACTCTAATCTAAAGTTGAGAAGGGGAAGAATCAATGGTTGCTATGCATTTCATCTATTTTTCTGCCATTTTTTCTCCAAGACTCCTGGAGATGTGAATACACACTATTTTTCATCATTTTTGATGAAATTCCTTGTCATTTTGTCTAAAAAGTTCCATTGAATGGATTTAGAATTAATTTTTGAGTCCAAGGATTTTGTAAGGTCAATATTTTGAAGTTGGAATTGCTCACATTTAAAAAAACATGAATTACTAGAGAAGCTTGATGCGAGACACACGGTTCTGCAAAGGATAGAAAGGGAAAATGATGAAATGATGAAATGATGGAGGTTGTAGGTGCAAAGGATGAAAAAGGTGTTGCACGGAGGACGAAAAGGATTACCTGTATATATAGTTGTACAAAGCATCCAAAAATGATTAAAATGGGGATTTCTCTCATGACATAATTTGAATGATTAAAAGGATCAAAAAATTTGTGGCATGACATCCTAGTCATTAATCCATGGTTTGAGAAACATGATTAGTTAATTATTTGTCCAACTATTTTTTTTTTGTTGCATATTTGTTACACGTCACTTTTTGAGACAAATTGTTAACAAGTAAATGTCCCTCGAATGTTCTTCTTTTTCTAGGGAAAATTTAGTATGAGTGAGAAAGTGAAATGTATAAATGTAATGAGAATACTCTTGCAAAAGGTCGGGGTTGAATTTTTAAGAGAAAATTTGAGAGAGCCCATCTTCCCGAGAGACTAATCTCGAACCTCGTTAATATCCTTTGTTTTAGATTTTAATCACATCATGTTGGTTGTGAGAGTATAACCATTGAAAATCTCTGAGACTATTCATATAAACTTTCCCTCGCTAATGAACTTTATCAACTTCAAGTTAATCCGTGTAAATCTTGGAGCAATTTATGTCTTGTTTATTTGAGAATGTCTGCAAGTACTTTTTCTTATTCCTATTGCAATATTGTGTTAAAGTCCCTCCGAATCACACAGGATCTCATCCCTATGATAGTTTAGTGGCATTTGTAATTTAATTTCAAGAATATCCTTCATCCTGCGATGAGATAAACACTTAAAAATCACCTCACTTTCATTTGTTGTTAAAGGTTATTCTGTAAGGCTTTGAGTGTATCTTAGGCATGACGAATGATCTGAAAACCAAATTTAACTAGCAATTGTGCACACACATTTTTCTTGCTTTGTATTGATTTTCGATGTAAAATTTGAGCATTATATCCTTTTGTATTTTTAATAAAAGAATAAAAACTGCAAGTACTATGCAAATATTGAAATAAATGGAGAGAATTCACCAAATTGACGCAAGAATGATAACGGAGTTCTGCGCTTGAGGCCTACGTCTCTTGGTCCAATTGAATGGGACCGATCTATTAAAATCTTGAAAATAATTCTTTACAAAGAATTCTACAAAATTTTAACCTTCTCACAGTCTTCCTCTGTCAAAAATAATAGGGGTTGATTTTTACATCTCCTCCAAATTCCACTCCTAGCTCAAGTTATGAGCATTACAATAAATTCACACAGTCCCGAATACTATACAAATACAATATCCCTCCTTTTATACTATTTCCAAATAGCTGGCGCAATGGTTAGGCGCCTATACTTTTGCTTGGGAGGTCAGCTGTTCCAATCCCCTCCACTTCTCCTCCTTCTCCTTAGGCACTTTTTAAGTGTTTTATCCCACATTGTGGGGGCGTGCAAATAGGTAGGCATTTAATAATGCCAAGGAGGGCGGTTTGAGTTGGCTTAAGAGCCACTATGATTGCTTATGTAGAGGGTGCATATCTTGGGATAGCGCATGGTTGGTATTTTTAGTGCGGTAACAATAATGTAGAATATAATGCGTGGAATATGGTTTAATGAATTAATATGCAATGCGTGGAAAGTTTAGCTAATAAAAAATGCGTGGGAAATTGCATAATTTAAATAATGCATGTCTAATAGTCCCACATGCATAGCGCCAAGGTAATTATAGGAGTTTATATACACAAGTTGGTTTAATGATTAAATGAGAAGGAGGCTAAGGCACCCATCCATAATTGAGTGTGTCGAACCTGGTTGAGGGCCCCCAGCGAGTAAAGAGCGGGGTCCATTTTTCTGAGAACGAGTGTCCAAGACCGGCGTTCCAAAACCCATTTTTTTAGTACGTTACACAATTTTTCCACGTGTCACAATATAATCGAAACACTTGGCAAGCGTGCACACGTCCAACCTGCACAAAACTCCAAATTTTGCCAGTTGCCCAAAAATTTCATCGGGCTATAACTTTTGCAAACGAGCTCCGTTTCCTGCAAACAAGATGTCGTCGGAATCGTATAATTTTTCTCCACGCTTTAAAATTGACTATAACTTATTCTGAGAAGATCTTAGATCACTGTTTCTCCGTAAGGATCCTCTGGATCATTCCTCCCCACTGAGAAACTTTTAGACCCCAAAAGTCAACTTAATTGGTGAATAGGTGAGGGTATTTCTCCCTCACCTTTCTGGTTTCCATCCATTTAGCCTTGTTCGGATGCATGCCTTTGAACCCAACATGAAGATACTCAATATCACCCCTTCACGAAGTTCTTACTTTCCTGTCCAAAATCATGTCTTCCTGTAACTCATCAAGATACTCAGGAGCAAAATCATCAATGGAAGGCATAATGTTAGAATCATCATGATCAACAATCATAGGCGGTTCATAAAATCTTAAATTCTCAACATTTACAACTGACTAGATTTGCATATATGGAGGTAAATCCAACCGGAAAGCATTGTTACCAATTTTTTCCAATATTTGGAATGGACCATACCGTATAGGTTTCAATTTTTACCTTCACCTGTCAACCTTTCCTTGCTGATGTGAAGCCAAACTGAATCACCAACTTTGAACTTGTGATCAGTTCTATGTTTATCATGCCTTGCTTTTACTTAGCCTAACTTTTCTCCAATTGTTCACGGACATACTTGATGAACTCATTGTATTCTCTCTGCACAAATCTTTTAGCCTTGTCAGAATCACTTGCACCATTAACAAAATTTTTATGTCCATAATATATATCTAATGGAGAATTAGGCAGATATCCATAACAAGTTTCAAATGGAGACTTCAAAGTAGAAGAATGTAAGGCACGATTATAAGCATGTTGCACATAATAAATATGTTCATCCCACAATTTAGGATGTTTGTTACTATAGCCCCTAAGTAATTGTACCACTTGTGTAGTTTACAACCTCTGTTTGACCATCATCCATGTGGATGAAAAGTAGTGCTCTTTTTCAGTTTTGTGTCCATTAACCCCCATAATGTTGACCAAAATTCCCCAAGAAATCTAGAATCCCGATCGATATGATTGAAGTAGGTAAACCAAAATGAACCCAAACAAACTAAAAAAAAAATGTGCGCTTCCTCACCAGCTTATTTGTTTAGTACATGGAACCAACACACACATTTTGCTAAATCTGGCCACTACCACATATAAGTAATCATGTTTCTTCCGTGTCATGGGCAAGCCTCCTACAAAGTCCATGGAAACACTTTCCCAAGGCCGTGTTGGAACAGGAAGAGGAGTGTAAAGTCCTAATTTCCTATTACTTGGCTTGCTTGTGGCACAAAGAACACATCCCTTAATATACCGGTCTACATGTTCATGCATTCTAGGCCAATAGCAATATTTTTATAAATGTGCAACTATCTTATTAACACCAAAATTCCTGAAATAAGAGAAGTATGTGCTTCCCTAATCATATGCACACGCTCATTTTCTGGAATACAAAGTTTTTCTAATGATATAACAATCCTTCATGCAAATGATAATCTTTTTCTCCTACTTGTTTCCCACTTACTAGATCCTCATACACTTCTCTAAAATCAACATCATTTACATATTGTTCCTTGAACTAACATGAGCCAAAGAACTATGCTATAAAAGAATATATGCTACTACCACTTTGGTGGTCTAGATAACATGTCGGTAACCTTGTTTTGAATACCTTTTTATACACGATTACAAGATGAAATTGTTGCAAAATCCCATCCACTTGAAATGTCTAGACTACTGCACTTTGGTTTGTGTTTGTAAGTATTGAAGTGGTTGATGGTCAGTATGGATAATTGTTTCTTTTCCCATTAAATAATGCTTCCACTTTTTAACACTTTGAACCAAAGCATACAACTCTTTATCATAAGTTGGATAGTTTCTTACCGCACTTGTAAAGGTTTCTGAATGGTAACACACTAGTCATTTGTTCTGCATCAAAACTACCCCCATTACGTAGTCACTAGCATCCGTATCAATCTCAAATGAATGTTGTAAATCTGGAAGTTCCAAGATCGGAGCGGTACTTATCTTCTCTTTCAGTGTATCAAATGCTTTTGTTGTTTTCCTCCCCACTGAAAGACCTATTTAATACTTGTCAAAGCATGCAAAGGAGATGCAATATATGAGAAGTTAGCAATAAATTTTCTCCAGTACTGAACTGCACCTAGAAAACTTCTAACTTCATCACATTTGTGGGTCTAGGCCATTTCACAATAACCTCTATTTTTGCAGGATCAATTCTCAATTCTCCATTTCCTACAATATAACCCAAGTAAATTAAAGATGTTTTTCCAAATTCACATTTTGACATCTTCAAATACAATTTCTCTTTCCTTAGTGCATCTAAGACTTTCTGGATGTGTTTAACATGTTCATCCCATGACTTACTGAAAATAAGAATATCATCTAAGTAGACAATAACGAAATTATCAATGAATGGTCTAAAATTTCATTCATAACTCTCATGAATGTTGTCGATGCATTGCACAAACCAAAAGGCATCACTAACCATTCAAACAATCCCTATTTCATTTTAAAAGTAGTTTTCCAAACATCACCTTCTACAATTCTTACTTGGTGATAACCACTTCTTAAGTCTAACTTAGTGAAATAAATTGCATTCTTTAATTGATCCAGTAAATCATCTATTCTAGGAAGAGGGTAACGATTCTTTATAGTAATATTGTTTAAAGCATGGAAATCAACACACATTCGCCAAGTGCCATCCTTCTTAGGAACCAATATAATTGGTGAACCACATGGGGATGTACTTGGATGAATTATACCTTGAGCCAAAAGTTCCATTACCTGTCTCTTGATTTCCTCGTTCTCTACTACTGACAACCTGTACATTCCGATATTGGGAAGAGGTGCATCCTGAAGCAACTGTATCTCATGTTGAACCCCTCTTTTGGGAGGTAGACCCTGTGGATCCTGAAAAACATCATCAAAATGAGAAACAATTTTTACCAATTCATCCTTATGTTTTAGATCGCAAGTCTCAAAAGCCATCTCATTTTCTTTTTCCTTGGCTTTGACCACCATGAGCACAAAAATTTTGCTTGAGTTTACAAGCCTTTTCATTTGACCTGCAGTTACCAAGGATAGATTATTCTTTTCACGGTGAGCTCTAATAATAAACTCAATTCCATCCTTTACAAGCAAATATTTATTTTCTTCCCTATAGAAGATTGCTTTACGATCATACAAATAAGGACTTCCCAAAACCACCCCACAAATATCCAAAGGAACTACATCCAATTCAACCTCATCAATAAACTTGTCTGTAATGGAAAATCTGAAAGTACAAGTTTTAGTTACCTGCAGTTTTGCATCATCACAAACCTAGCCCAGAGGATAAGGCATAGGATGTGGTTTAGTTTTGAGTCCTAGTTTCTTAACAACCTCCTCAGAAATTAGATTAGCTTGAGATCCACTATCAAAAGGAGTATCAATTTTCGTATGCTTTGAAATTACTCTAATGTGGAAAATATCATTTATTTTCTTATCGTCAGATATAGTTTGTTTACTAGAAGAAGATGCAACATCTGTAGTGCTATTGTTGGAAATTGAAAGAGTTGATTTACCTTGAAAATTCATAGCTGTGATTTTGGTTTCATCACCTGAATCAGAACCAAGATCATGCACTACAATGTTTTTTTCTTTTCTTTTCCTTTCTTAAGCATCCATTTAGGCTTCTTTTCAGGATGTAATTTCCAACATTTAGACTCATCATGGTTTTTTTTACAATGATTACAAAATGGTTTTTCATCTTCCTTCTTAACAGTAGAGTTTGTTTTATGCTTACCCTTTCCTTTTCCTTGTTCTTTCGAACCTTTTCCTTCAGATTGCTTGTTCTTCTGATTAAAAGAAGAGAAAGAGGACTCCTTTGTCATTTTCCCTCATGCTTCTAGATGGGTTGCTTGAACACATACTGCATCAAGATTAGTAGGACCTAAAACAAGTATCATATGCCTTAGATAACTATGCAATCCACCAATATATTTGAGCAGTGTTTCTTCTGTGTTTAGGGAAATTCCCAGAATTAGAGCCCTTTTCCTAAATTCTTGTGTGTATTCTTGAACACTTTGTCCCTTAGTTTGTCTTAATGTTTGCCAATCCATCATAGCTTGTTGCTTATAACCAAGAGGATAAAATTGTTTCCTAAGATTTGAAACAAATTCAGACCAAGAAGTGATTTCTATACCTTTGTTTTCTTCCACTTCCTGAAGCTTACTCTCCCACCAAATGAGTGTTGTGCCACCCATCCGAAGAGTTTCCAGATGAATCTTTACTTCATCATCAACAATTCTCTGAACCTTGCAATATACTTCTATCTCGCTTGACCCGAGTTATCCAAATTCTCTACATTTAGCTCTCCAAAGATACATAGGTAATTCAAACTTGATATCTAACTTTAATGAAAGAAAATCAGATTTTAAAGAGTCTCTTTTTGGAATGTCAGAACTAGAGCTTTCTTCTTTCTTACCTCCTCTAGTTCCCTTTTCCCTTTGCCTATCTTGGTACATTTCTTCCACCATTTCCTTCATCTGTTGGAATGATTGACAAAAATTTCTTCCACTTCCTCTCGATCCGCCATTGTAGGACTTCGAGATCGTCTAGTACCAATTTTGGGATCTCCTTCAACTAACTCTCCTTCACCCTTCTTAGATCAAGACCTTGTTAACATCCAACACACAACTTGTAATCCAAAACACGTTAAACTAAACCAAAAATCAGTCAAAACCAACTCTGATAACAATGATCTGAAAACCAAATTTAACTAGCAATTGTGCACACACATTTTTCTTGCTTTGTATTGATTTTCGATGTAAAATTTGAGCATTATATCATTTTGTATTTTTAATAAAAGAATAAAAAATTACAAGTACTATGCAAATATTGAAATAAATGGAGAGAATTCACCAGCAATTGACGCAAGAATTGATAACGGAGTTCGGCGCTTGAGGCCTACGTCTCACGGTCCTTGAATTGGACTAATCTATTAAAATCTTAAAAATTATTATTTATAAAGAATTCTAAAAAATTTTGACCTTCTCACAGTCTTCCTCTATCAAAAATAATAGGGGTTACTTTTTACATCTCCTCCAAATTCCACTCCTAGCTCAAGTTATGAGCATTACAATATTTTCACACAGTCCGAATACTATACAAATATAATATCCCTCCTTTTATATTGTTTCCAAATAGCTGGTGCAATGGTTAGGCACCTATAATTTTGCTTGGGAGGTCAGCTGTTCCAATCCCCTCCACTTCTCCTCCTTCTCCTTAGGCGCTTTTTAAGTGTTTTATCCCACATTGTGGGGGCGTGCAAATAGGTAGGCATTTAATAATGCCAAGGAGGGCGGTTTGAGTTGGCTTAAGAGCCACCGTGATTGCTTATGTAGAGGCGCATATCTTGGGACAATGCATGGTTGGTATTTTTAGGCACTAACAATAATGTAGAATATAATGCGTGGACAACAAACTAAGGAGAATGCGTGGAATATGGTTTAATGAATTAATATGCAATGCGTGGAAAGTTTAGCTAATAAAAAATGTGTGGGAAATTGCATAATTTAAATAATGCATGTCTAATAGTCCCACATGCATAGCGCAAAGGCAATTATAGGAGTTTATATACACAAGTTGGTTTAATGATTAAATGAGAAGGAGGCCAAGGCACCCCTCCCTAATCGAGTGTGTCGAACCTGGCTGAGGCCCCCAGCCAGTAAATAGCAGGGTCCATTTGTCTGAGAACGAATGTCCAAGACCGGTGTTCCAAAACCCTTTTTTTTAGTACGTTACACAATTCATCCACATGTTGCAATATAATCGAAACACTTGGCGAGCATGCACACGTCCAACCTGCACAAAACTCCAAATTTTGCCAGTTGCCCAAAAATTTCAGCGGGCTATAACTTTTGCAAACGAGCTCTGTTTCCTGCAAACAAGATGTCGTCGAATCGTATAATTTTTCTCCACGCTTTAAAAATGACTGCAACTTATTCTGAGAAGATCTTAGATCGGTGTTTCTCTATGAGGATCCACTGGATCAAGGAACCATGGGTCTTTGATGTTTTATTAAGTCTTTAAATCGAGCCTTCATGTTAAACTCTTGGATATTGTGTGAAACCATTCAAATCTAGGCCTCCATTGATGCACACCTTCTGTTTGAAGGAATATTTTAGCTATTCCGAAGCTTTCTGTCATTTTGCTTTCCAATTATTGTGAAGTATCTCAAAGATCTGGTATAATCAATTTTATCTTGCTTAACTTCCCACTAAAATTGCTCAAAAATAATGAATCCATCCCGAACTACCCCTTTTTCCATGTGTGTCCACAAATGTATAAATTCTACTACTAAAATATGTAGAAGCAATTGTTATCCAAAATAAGCTCCTTGCTTATAATTTGGCTAACTCCCTTCATTCCTTCCTTCCTTGTGTCTCAATAAAAAAATTTATCTTTTAGGTGCTCAAAACCTCTAGAAATGTTTTCATTGAATAAAGCATCTTCTCAACTTTCCAGAATGGTAAAGTTTTCCTTCTAACTCCTTGTATTTTTCAAGTTATGGCTCGGTGGAGTTTTGGAGGGAAATATTCACATGGGAGGTCCGCAGTGCAATCGGGACATGCCACATCATCGGTGAAATGGCGGGGGTGGAGGTAACTTAGAAAATTTTCATCAAATTTTGGAGGGGTGTACAAATAAATTTTTTGGCCCGAAGGCCCGCCAGCCAATAGGAATTTGCCATGTGTCCTTAGGACCGTCAGAGGTCGGAGCAGTGAGAGGAAGTTGAAAAAAATTTCAAAGTTGGCGCAAATGGAATATCTCGGCCCGCCGATGAATCACACCTGCCACATGTCCTCGAGCATCGGAAGGTAGAGGGGTGGAAGAAAATTTTCCTTTAAGCCAAAATAGGGAAAATATGGATTGAAAGCCCGCCTGCAATGGCCCACACCAATCATCAGCTGCCACGTGTCCTCATGTCCGACAAAAATCTTAAGGTGGGTCCGTAGAGGAAAAGAGCTAGTTTAGGCCCACACCAATTAGAACATGCCACATGTCCCATTCAGGGTAGTGGTCAGCAACAATGGAAAATTTGGAAGCGGTGGCCCGCCAACGAATCACAACATGACACGTGGCATCGGAGTTTCAGGGTGGCTAAGATTTTTGGAAAAATTTCCAAAGACCGAAAAGGTGTAAAAAGGTAAGGGGAAGGCCCATGACCAATTAGAAGGCGCCATGTGCCATTGTGTTGGTGGGAGGCCGAGCCTTTTGGGAATTTTTCCCAAAGGTTAAAAAGAGGAAAAATTTAAATTTTGGGCCCGCCAAGATTCAATTTTGCCCTAGTTTTGCCCTAAAACTTCAAGAGGGCATAACTTTTGATCCAGAACTCAGATTTTCGCGTTCTTTGTGTCATTGGAAAGATGGTGAAATTATCTACACAATGAAGGGATAAATTTTGTGTTTTGGTAAGGTTTAGAGAGAGAAAATAAAAAAATCCTCTGGCACGGGAAGGAGAATAGAACTGACATTTCAACCACCATTTTTAATGAAGTATGGCTTGCATTCTCTCCCAGCATGGTCAAAAACATCGGGAATGAAATTTTGAGGGTGCCCATGCTGTTTTAATGCAATTTGGTCAGTGGTTGAAGCATCCTTTCATGCTTTCATGTGTTTTCTCCTTCCTGGGCTCAAATTTTCATTGTTAAAAGCCAGATTTGGCTCATTTTGTAAGGGTTGGACATTTTTATGTTTTACAGGCTCCCTCTTTCACCTTAGAAAGTGATTTTGTGGAATATCAGACCTCTTTCAGGACTGTAACATGTTTTCTACCTCTCTGCTGTTGTAATGCATGTATTTTTTATATTGAAAATGACAATGCAAGCTCTGTGAATGAGTTTCAGTCCTCTTCTTGTGTTGTTTGATTCATTTCTGATATTTCATTACATTTTATCAGTTTTTGCATGATTTTTGTTGCATTCTCTTAATCTATGTAATTTTTACAGAATTAAATGTTCACCACTCCTTTGGTGTATCACCTTATTAGTCTTAGTTTTATTTCCTTGCATCTTTATCTCTGTCCCCTTGGAATTTAAAGTAGGATTTTGAGTTTAAACCTCTACAAATTTCAAGAAATACATCTGATATGATGAGTTGAGGAATCAGCGTCTAATCTAGCGATTATTTTCCCATTTTTACAAGTCCCACACTTGGGGAAAAGATTCAATGTTGTGTAATCACATTGGATGCCTATTATCAAACTAGAAATCTAATAAACATCCACGGGTGCTGCTGATTTGCACTAACAGCTTTTTTGGCATGATCGTGGGACCTTAGAGGTCTTCATCTTCATTGAAACAAAGTTTATGTGCATTTTTCACAAGTTTTTGCTTGAAAAGAGCCCTTATATGCACATCTTACGACTCCAAAGAGGAAAAATCAACTGGTTTCAGTAGTCATAGTCTGAAGATTCATGAGAAGAATCAACACAAGGTCAATAGCTAGAGAAGAAGGTTTGTCCGAATATCTCGCAGCTATCTCCTGGAAGAAGGCATAGAGGAAAGAGGATTCAAAGGTCTTCATCTCCACCAAACAAAACTCTATCAACTCCTCCACCTTCTAGACCTTTCACTCAATCAACAAGGGTTCTTAGGCCGGTCAAAATGGCACAACCCAATGCTTATGTCAACTTCACCGGCAATAGCCCACTTTCTCTTAATGTAAAAAATCTAGTTCCATTGCAGCATAGAAGAACATTCCATACTTCACCGGAGAAAATTAGAACACTCTTGGTGATCATGCTACAAACATTGCTAATGTTTGTGCAATCCATGAGATTGTTGAGATAGAAATTGTGTCAAATTGTTGGCATCTTCATTCAAAGGGAAAGCATTGTAATTTTTAGAAGCCTTGGGCTGGTTCTATCAAAAATTGGAACTAATTATGCATAGCTCTCCATGAGCAGTTTAGAGAGAAGGAGACAACTTGTCTCTATTGAAACAATTGACAACCATCAAGAGAGCTCCCAATGAGCAGCTGACAGACTTCAACTTCAGATTTCAAAGGACTTGGGATAGAATTCCAGTGGTAGTTAGGCCAACGGTTAAAGGTGCTTTTCTATATTATCTTAAAGCTTTAAATTCTGATATTTCTATGTTAATTCAATCCATAGGAGGCATAACTATACATGTTTCTTATAGCATTTCCATTAGAGCTGAAAATTGTCGATTCAAGCTAGTAAGCTAGCTCTTAGGCCTCCCATGCCCTTGTATCCAGAATTAGAAAATCCAAGCACTAGTCGGGCAAGCACCTACTATAGCTCCTATTCCCACTTCTAGAAATCAAAGTTCAAATGAAACTTCCACTTCATCCTCTAGTGCCTCAAATGAACTTCAAGAAGTCATGAAACAATTTCAAAATTTAGGAAATGAGCTAGTTACACTTAAGAGGTAGCAGGCCCAAAGTTTTAGACCTTCTTATCACCTCAAGCTTAGCCAAATTAAAAACTATATTAGCCCAATAGGCCACCCAATCCAATGTAAATCAAAATCGAACAAGGCCTCCTGCCAATAGACCATTTCAGCCCTATAATCCCAATGCTACATCTGCCTCTAAAGCTTTAGTTCTAGTACAAAATAGTATGGCTCAAGAATATGAGTGGTGTTTCCCATGCAATGAACCCCACAACTAGTCTATGTGCTTCAATGGTGCTTTGAACCAAGCCTTGATGGTGAAAAAAACTAGTGTAGAGGGTGAGGTGAGTCAAGAAACAAATCAATAACAAGGAACATCTCAGCAAAATGCAACTCCAAATGAGACTACACTAGTGAATTGGCAGGTTGAGGATTTTTGTGGCATAAATCAAGTAATGTCTCAGAGTGTAGCAGCCAATACAAGGTCAAAAAGAGGAATATTGGTGAAGGGTAGTCATTGGCTCTAGGTGATCCACAACCTTCCATCACTCCACAAAGTGTTGGCAAACAAAATGTAGTTCCAAACATGCAAGGACAGTCCAATCCACCATCTAGACCAATTCAAATGCTAGTTTTTGTTGCCCATGTGCAAGAAAAGAATGTGTAGACCAAGGGTAGAAAAGAGATGTTTCATCCCCATTTAGCATCATTAATCAGATGAAGAAGATAAATGTGAATATATCTATGTGGGAATCATTATCCATTCCAGGCCAAAGGGATCTCCTACAAGCTGCCATGAAGAATTTGTCAACTTCAAATCTGCAGGCTCATGTGCAAGAGAAGGTACTCACAAATGTTGTTCAACCTGAAGGGAATCATGGAAGATAGCAAGGTAAATTTTTTAAGCCCCCAATTCTATGTTTCATTGATCATTGGGATAAACTAGTACATAATTGAATGATTGATTCTGGGGTAAGTAGTTCTATAATACCCAAGCAAATAGCTGATCAGTTGGGCCTACAATATGAAGTCATATCCAAAGGGGTGGTGCAACTGGATGGGACAACGCAGTAACAATAGTGGGAGTGATCAAATATTTGAACCTTACTTTACATGCATGTCCCAATGTTACTGTTTTATAAGATGTGTCAGTAATAGATTTACCACCACTCTTTGCCTTATGGTTGTCAAGGGATTTCACAGCTAGAATTGGGGGACTATTTATATGTTGATTGGTCACACATGTTGTTTAGAACCAGATATGGAACTAAGGCCACAATCAGACTGAGCCTATTGCAAACTTTCACATTGAGCCTCATACTCCAAGCCCAATCAATGCCAACTATTCAACATTTGATCAAGAGGATTATCCAAGCACTGATGAAGCTGACACCAAAGTTGGGAGCATCCCAGATTTGAATCTTGATGAGTGGGAAAAAAATTACATGCTTTTGATCCCTACTAAGAAATAGAAGAGTCTGAAATAGGAGTTTATTGCATACATGAAGAAAATCAACCTATTCTTAGCATCTCCAAGCTAGACCATAAGGATGACAATGAGGTATGACAGCTATTTTTTGATGAATCAAGAAGTAGGCAAGGTGGAGGAGGGGGTCTATGCTTGTTTCACCTCAAGGCATTAAGTATTATTCAGCTTTTAGATTTGAGTTTGCATGTTCTAACAACACTGCTGAATATGAAGCTCTGATACAAGGATTGCATCGGTCAATAAAGAGGGGTATAAAAAACTTACAAGTCTTTGGTGACAGTATGATGATTTTCAATCAAGTTAGAGGACAACATGCTACCAAGAATTATCCGCTCAAGTGTTACAAAAATAGGGTGTGGGACCTCATTGAAGATTTTGAGGGCTTTAACATCAATTCCATCCCTAGGAAAGAAAACCAAGATGCTAACAGGCTTGCAGTTGTTGGGGCAGTCTTTGATGTTGTTGAAAGTATCAAGAAAGATAAATTATAGCCAAGCATTCATGTGATTGTAAGGCCATTGTTGCTAGACAATAATGTAAGTTGTATAGTGTTTAAAAATGATAAAAAAGGCATCAATTGCTTGCAAGAAGAAGCTAAATTCTCAGCCAAAAATGAGGAAAAATTAGAACAACAGTATGGTGATCAAGTGGTACATTTGAGAAACAACAAAATGCCAAAGGGAATTGTCCTTTGGAGTTCATTTTTAATCCCAATGATCAATTTAGGAAAGAGAAATCCAACATCCAAGTCAAGGGAGAAGATTCAATGCCCATCTTGGTAGGAGAAGGCAAGTCACTTCAAGTTGGTAAAGTGACAACCGAGCAAGAGAGGTATGAGTTTATGCAACTTTGTCAAGAGTTCCCTGATATATTTTCTTGGAGCTATGAGGATTTGAAGGGTTTCAATCCCAAGCTAGCTCAACACACTATTGAATTGGATCCAAATGCTAAACCCATCAGGTAGAAACAAAGGCCAGTCAATCCACACATGGAGCCTCTTATGAAGAAGGAATTGAATAAGTTAATAGAGGCAAGTATCATATTTCCTATCAAGCATTCTAGTTGGGTTACAAACTTGGTTCCAGTTAGAAAGAAGAGTGGAGAAATCAGATTGGATGTAGACTTCAGAGATTTGAATAGAGCATATCTTAAGGATCATTACCCACTTCCTTCTATGGAGCAGATTTTACAAGTTGTTGCTATCTTTGAGAGGTTTTCATAGCTAGATGGTTATTCAGTGGTACAATCGATCATGGTAAAAGAAGAAGATAAGTTCAAACAGCCTTTACAACCAAATGGGGGACTTATGCATATAGAAAAATGCCATTTGGGTTGTCCAACACTGGAGCTACCTTCCAAAGGGAAATGGATACACCGTTCAAGGGATTAATAAATAGAATGGTGCTGGTATATTTAAATAATATCACTATTTTTTCTAAAAATATAATAGATCATCTCTTTCATTTGAGATAAGTGTTCCAAAGATGTAGAAGATATGGGGTATCCTTCAATCCCAAGAAAAGTATTTTCTAGGTCATGAAGGAAAGCTCCTAGGCCACATTTTTTCCAAGGAAGGATTGGTAATTGATCCAGAGAGGCTTCAGGCCATAAAATCACTGCCATTACCAAGTCATAAGAAGGCCCTTCAAAGTTTCTTGGGAAGGATCAATTTTGTTTGAGGTTTGTTCCAGATTTTGTAGCCCTTATCAAGCCAATAACTATGATGTTGAAGAAAAGCATGGCTTTCAAATGGACAACAGAAGGTAAGGCTAGTTTTGAGGTAATCAAAGAGGCTATCTCACAAGCTCCAACCCTCATTAACCCATATTTCTCTAAGGATTTTATCCTTTATGCATTTGGAGGTGATGATACAATCTCTGCAATTTTAGTACAGTAGAACAAAGAAAAGGCAGAGTAGCCAATTGATTTCTTTAGCCAAAGCTTGGAGGACTATGAGGTGAGGTACTCTTTCATTAAGAAGCATGTTCTTGCAGTGATTAGGAGCTTGAAGAAATTTAAGCATCTAGTTTCAAACAACAAGGTTCAATTGCTGGTTTCTCATGTGGGAGTTAAAGACTTCCTCCTCAACAAAGATTTAAATGAAAAACATGCAGGGTGGATTACTCGTGTCATGGAGTATGACATTGAGATCAAAGTCACCAAGCTGGTCAAAGGAAAAGGATTATGTGAACAGCTGGTCTTAAGAAAATCAATGGAAGCATGCAATGAAAAGGATGTTGTTTTGGTGCTACAAAACAACCAAGAACAAGGTAATGTTCAAGAAGAGAATGATGGTGTCCTCACTCCTTGCTGGACCCAAGACATAATGCACTTCCTACATACAGGCCTATGCCCTCCAAAGATGAAAAAAATAAAGAGAAGGCACTTCATATTGCAGGTTGTCCCATATGCACTTGTTGATGGTGTTTTGTTCAAGAAAGATGTAAATGGAGTGCTGCTGAGATGTATTGGAACAAATCAGATTGATAGAACATTGGAAGAGTTCCATGGTGGGACAATTGGAGGTCACTTTTCTCCAAGAGTGATAGCCCTCAAGATCATGAAGGCTGGCTATTATTGGCCCAAGGTATTCAGTGATTGTTATGCATGGATCAAGAGGTGCAAGAGTTGTGCTTTCTTCACAGGCAAGGAGAGATTAGCTGCCCTTCCATTGCACCCAATCTCAGTTGACCAGCCATTCATGCAATGGGGTTTGGAATTCATTGGAGTCATTAACCCAAACTCAAGCCAAGGGCACAAGTGGATCCTAACAGCCACATATTACTTCACCAAATGGACTGAGGCAGTGGCACTTAAGGAAGCAAATGAATCTAGCATTCTAGACTTCTATGAGGGGATAGTAACCAGATTTGGTATACCTACCACTATAATATCAGATAATTCCTTGGCATTCATAGGATCAAAGGTGACTGGATGGGTTGTCAAAAATGGGATTTATCTCGAGCACTTCATCAAATTATTACCCTCAAGGTAATGGCCAAGTGAGTCTGCAAACAAGAACTTGTTAAGGATCATCAAGAGGACTCTTGATGAAAATCGAGGACTTGGCATACTAAATTTAAATCAGCCTTATAGACTGATAGAATAACTCCCAAGAGATCCACAGGTAATTATTCATTCAAGCTTGTTTATGGAAGATAGGTAATTTTTCCCATGTCACTTGAGTTGCCAATGTTGGATGTCATGAAGCAATTGGAATTTTTGGAGTTTGAACCCATGGAGGTTAGATATGTATAATTCATGGAGCTCAAGAGATCGGATAACATGTAGCCAAAGTAATGGAGAAGGATCAAGCCTTGATCAAGAAGACTTTTGATAGGAAAGCTAAGGCTAGAACCTTCCAAGTTGGAGATCTAGTGTTGAAATGGAATGCAGACCGAGAAAATATAGGAAGGCATTCAAAGTTTGATGCCATTTTGAGTGGCAACTACATGGTCATAAAGTGTAAGAACAGAAATGCCTTACAATTGTCTACATTGGATGGTGAAGAACTCCAGATTCTAGTTAATGGAATCCATCTAAAGCATTGCTACTAGAGGTAAACTCTCTACCTTGTACATATTAGCTTAGATTTTCATTCCTCCAAGTGCTTATGCACATTTTTTTGTTGTAGCTTAGTTTTTACTTTCCCTAAGTGCTTTGGCACAAGCTTGTTGTCCCAAACATGTAATTTTGCAGGCCATGTTCCAGATCAGGTGATGATTCTACTCTCACAATTTTCCTCGTAATTTTCTAATTAGTTGGGGTACCAAGCAGATAATTTTATGACTCCATGCCTAATGGATTTCTTCAAGCAACTAGTAACTTCATCCAACAGGTAAATGACCCCTCTGAGTCACCAAAATTGTTATCCAAAATAAGCTCCTTGCTTATTTTTTGGCTAACTCCCTTCATTCCTTCCTTCCTTGTGTCTCAGTCAAAATTTTTTATCTTTCAGGCACTCAAAACCTTCTAGAAATGGTTTCATTGGATAGAAAATCTTCTCAGCTTTCCAGAATGGTAAATTTTCCTTCTAACTCCTTGTATTTTTCAAGTTATGGCTCGACGGAGTTTTGGAGGGAAATTTTCCCATGGGAGGTCCACGGTCCAATCAGGATGTGCCACGTCATCGGGGGAATGGCGGACGGAGGTAACTTAGAAATTTTTCATCAAATATCAGCGGGGTGCACAAAGAAATTTTTTGGCCCAAAGGCCCGTCAGCCAATAGGAATGTGCCACGTGTCCTCAAGGACCGTCGGAGGTGGGAGCGGCGGGAGGAAGTTGAAAAAATTTCAAAGTTGGCGTAAATGGAATATCTCAACCCAAAGGCTGTTAACGAATCACAACCTACCACATGTCCTCAAAGCATCAGAAGGTAGAGGGGTGGAAGGAAATTTTCCTTTAAGGCAAAATGGGGGAAAATATGGATTAGAAGCCCGCCCACGATGGCCCGCGCCAATCAACACTACCACATGTCCTCATGGTGGTGAAAAATCTTAAGGCGGGTCCACAGAGGAAAAGAGCCGCTCATGCCCATGCCAATTATAACATGCCACGTGTCCCATTCGGGATAGTGGTCAGCAAAGCAATGGAAAATTTAAAAGTGGTGGCCCGCTAATGAATCACAAAGCATGACTCATGGTATTAGAGTTTCGGGCGTGAGATTTTTAGAAAAATTCCAAAAGACCGAAAAAGCGTAAAAGGTAAGGGAAGGCCCATGACCAATTAGAAGGTACCACATTGCATTGGACCATGGGAGGTGGAGCCTTTTGGAGAATTTTTCCCAAAGGTCAAAAAGATGGAAAATTTTAAATTTCGGGTCGCCAAGATTCAATATTGCCCTAGTTTTGCCCTAAAACTTCAAGAGGGCATAACTTTTGATCCAGAACTCATATTTTCATGTTCTTTGTGTCATTGGAAAGCTGGTGAAATTCTCTACATGATGGAGGGCTCAAATTTGTGTTCGGTAAGGCTTGGAGAGAAAATCAAAAATTCCTTTGGCACGGGAAGGAGAACAAAACTGACATTTCAACCACCATTTTTAATGAAGTATGGCTCGCATTCTCTCCCAGCATGGTCAAAAACATTAGGGAATGAACTTTTGAGGGTTCCCATGCTATTTTAATGTAATTTAGTTGGTGGTTGAAGCATCCTTTCATGCTTTCCCATGTTTTCTCCTTCATGGGCTTGAATTTTCATTGTTAAAAGCTAGATTTGGCTCATTTTGTAAGGGTTGGACATTTTTATGTTTTGCAGGCTCCCTCTTTCACCCTATAATGTGATTTTGTGGAATATCATACCTCTTTCAAGATTGCAACATGTTTTTTTCCTCTCTGCTTTGTTGTAATGCATGTATTTTTTATATTGAAAATGACAATGCAAGCTCTGTGAATGAGTTTCAATCCTCTTCTTGTGTTGTTTGCTTCAATTCTGATCTTTCATTACATTTTATCATTTGTCCATGATGCTTTGTTGCATTCTCTTAATCTATGTCAATTTTTCAGAAGTAAATGTTCACCACTCCTTTGGTGTATCACCTTATTAGTCTTAGTTTTATTTCTTTGCATCTTTATCTCTAGTCCCCTTGGAATTTAGAGTAGGATTTTGAGTTTAAACCTCTGCAACTTTCAAGCAATACATCTGATTAGAGGAGTTGAGGAACCAACCTCTAATTTGGAGATTCTTTTCCCACTTTTACAAGTCCCACACTTGGGGAAAAGATTCAATGTTGTGTAATCACACTAGATGTCCATTGTCAAACTAGAAATCTGATAAACATCCAGGGGTGTTGCTGATTTGCACTAACAAGAAATCAAGATTCCATAATGTATTTAGTATCCTTAGCCCTGTCTAGGAAATATCACCATTCATTAGAAGTGAAAACTTGTGAGAGTTAAATTATGGTGCATTGATTATATTTTCTCGAGGGTCCACTTTCAGATTCAGTGCAAAGAAGGATATCTTCATTCTCCTTCAATGACAAAGGTTACAAAGTGGGTCCTCTCACCCTGGTCAAAAGGCATGGCCTAAAGAAGTGAGGATAGATCAAATCCTTAATGAAGGTGCTATCCATTTCTCAAATACCCGAGTGAAAAAGAATCAAATAAATCCCCAACCTGCTACAAAATGACTCATTGTAATATTTTTATATCTCTCGGTGTCTTGCTAAATCTCGATGCTTATCGGTCTCAAGGGAGAATCAATTTGGATACCAACACTAGAATTGTGATGTTGGTGCTCAATTTGATCTTGCCCCGTTTGTCCTTGAAATTATTCAATTTACGGGCTTTGTCATCTTTTCTATCTCCCCATATTGGTGCATGAAAACTCTATCTCCATTTAGTTGCCATGATCATTCCCTTCCTTTGGTCGAGGATCACTTTAAATCCGAGTTTGTTTTTATTCCTCTGTTCATGTGAAAGAATTGCTAACTTGGGCAAAAACTCGTGTTTTTCCTTCCATCAATTTTCCATAGTCGCGTTTTGTTTTCCCTATCAATTTTTGTCCTAAATATCTATGGAAACGTGGTCTTCTCTGATTGGATGTGGCTTGTTAGATCACATTTGGGCCTTATATCATTTCTAAAATATTTGTCCCTAAAAAAGATTAATTTTCAGGTGCAAATAGTGATTTCCTTGCATTTTATGGTTTGACGGATGTGTTTTTCTGTCAAATTTACATCTTAACATCTCAGTGGAAACATGTCCCTTTCTATTTGGATGTAGCTCACTAGAGCAATTTGAAATTCTAAGGCCCGCTTCAACTCAAAAATTTTCCATCGATGTGAAAATTCATCATTTGGTTGGACCTTGGAGTTGCGCTAGGGAGACACGTGGAGAATTTCTTCGGCTCCTCTCTATACTTAAACTTTTCAAGAAATTTTTTAAAGGTCTGGGACACATGGAGGGACTGCACATGTTTGCAAGCCCACCCCTAAGTTTTATTTTGAAGAAGCTCTAGGAAGACACATGGAGGCTTCTGCTCACTCTACCCTTGCTTAGACTTTTCGGTGGGCAAAGAAAACTTTCTAAGACCCTAGACACATGGTGCCTTCCGCTAGTCCTTCAAAATTTTCAAAAAAATCTACTGTCCTGAGACATGTGGTGAGCCCACGCTTGCTTGGGGTCTCTTCTTTTGGGGAAAATCTCAAAGTGCACCATTGAGACATGTGGAGGCTTCCGCTGGAAACTTTTTATACTGAGATTTTTCAAAGGCCAAAAGATGTTTTCCTCAAGCCCGGGCATGTGGAAGGCCCTCACTTGTTTGGAAACTTTCCTCTATACCCGACCTTTGTAGTTTCACCATGAAAACACGTGGATGACTCTAATGTAAAGTTAAGAAGGGGAAGAATCAATGGTTTTTATGGATTGCATCTGTTTTTCTACAATTTTTTCTCCAACACTCCTGGAGATGTGAATACACACTATTTTTCATCATTTTTAATGAAATTCCTTGTCATTTTTGTCTACAAGGTTCCATTAAATGGATTTAGAACTTAACTTTCTAGTCCAAGGATTGGTAAGGTCAATATTTTGAAGTTTGGAATTTCTCGGGCATTTAAAAAACATGAATTACTAGAGAAGTTGGATGCGGACGAGTTGCAAAGGACAGAGAGGGAAAAGGATGAAATGATGGAGGTTACAGATGAAAAGGATGAAAAAGGTGTTGGCTCATTGATGAAAAGGATTACTTGTCGAGATCTAGTTGTAAAAAGCCTCCAAAAATGATTAAAATGGGGCTTTCAAGCAAGACAAAATCCGAATGATTAAAAGGACTATCATAAAAGTTGTGGCATGATATCCTAGTCATTAATCGATTATCCGGGAAATGTGAGCGAGTTCATGATTTGTCCAATGGTGACTTTTTGTTGCAAATTTTTAAACATCACTTTCTCGAGAGAAATTGGTAACAAGAAAATGTCCTCGAATATTCTTCTTTTCTGGGAAAATTTAGTATGAGTGAGCAAGTGAAATGTATAAATGCAATGAGAATATTCTTGCAAAAGGTCGGGATTGAATTTTTAAGAGAAAATTTTGGGAGAGCCCGTCTTCTGAGAGACTAATCAGAGAAACTTGTTAATATCCTGTGTTTTAGATTTTAATCACATCATGTTTGTTACGAGAGTATAGCCATTGAAAATCTCTAAGATCTATTCTTTAAGAAAATTTCCCCGCTAAATGAATTTTATCAACTTCAAGTTAATCCATGTAAATCTTGGAGGAATTTATGTCTTCTTTATTTCGAATGTCTACAAGTACTTTTTCTTATTCCTATTACAATATTTTGTTAAATTCCTTTGAATCACAAAGGATATCATCCTATGGCAGTTTAGTGGCATTTGCAATTTCATTTCAAGAAGAGCCTCCATCGTGCAATGAGATAAACAATTTACAATCACTTCACTTTCATTTGTTGATAAAGATTATGCAGCAAGGCTTTGAGTGTCTCTTAGGCATGAGGAACCATGGGTCTTCGATGTTTTATTGAGTCTTTAGCTCGAGCCTTCATGTTAAATTCTTGAAGATTTTGTGAAACTGTGGAGATCTGGGCCTCCATTGATGCACACCTTCTGGTTGAAGGAATATTTTAGCTATTCCGAAGTTTTCTATCATTTAGCTTTCCAATTTTTTTGAACTCTCTCAAATATTTGGTATAATAAATTTTATCCTATTTAACCTCCCACATAAGTTACTCAAAAACAATGAATCCATCCTGAACTACCCCTATTTTCCCTGTGTGTCTACAAATGTATAAATTCTACTTCTAAAATATGCAGAAGCAATCAGGATTCCATAATGTCTTTAGTAACCTTAGCCATGTCTAGGAAATATCACCTTTCTTTAGAAGTGATAACTCGTTAGAGTTAAATTGTGGTGCATTGATCATATTTTCTCAGGGTCCCCTTTTAGATTTGTGCAAAAAGGATATCTTCATTCTCCTTCATTGAAAGAGGTTACAAAGAGTGTCCTCTCACCTTGGTCGAAAGGCACAACCTAAAGTAGTAATGATATATCAAATCCTTAATGAAGATGTTATCCATTTCTCCAATGCCCAGGTGGCAAAGAGTCATACAAATCCCCTCCCCAGCCTACAAAATGAATCATAGTAAGAAGATTTGTCTATCTCTTAGTGTCTTCTAAATATTTGATGTTTCTAGGATTCTAAGGGAGAATCAATTTGGATACAAATATTTCATAACACTTGTGATGCATGAGCAGCAAGGTTTGCAAGCAATCCAATTTTTAAAAATATAGTAAAATTAGTTTTTGATGTTTCCAAATCTATTTTTATTAGTAATATCCCTAGAGAGAGTGTAACAAGAAGATATACTTTTTAGAAGTTTGCATAAGCATTGGTTCAAAAGAGCAACAAAAAAATAATGTTTCAAGATTGTGCTCCTTGAAAAGGAGATTATGAGTTTTGACATATTAGCACTATGCATACAACATTAGAATAATCTATTATTGTGGTGCAAAAATCGTAGGTGTACTATCATAACACTTTATAATTTAGCGTAACACTAGGAAACTTTACATGGTTGAAAAGTTTATGTACCATTCTAATGAAATGCATAAGTGTATGAAAGAACAAGGCAACATAAAAATTAGATATAAATTAATCGAAAGTCAATCAAAAATTTGGATTCAATACAAATGAAAATTAATATGAAGCAAAGATAAAATCAAAACGTATTGTTTGATAGATGAAGATATAGAAAATATACAAAAGTAACAAAGGATGATATGTATAATAAGTTGTTTCATTGAAACACATGGGATAGTATAGTAATCTTAACCTATGAACCTATACTTAGCTTTTTTATATAATTCCTTTATATCAAGACCGATTGACATACAACTAATTGGTGTGAATCGAGATTGATTGTTTCTGTATATATATATAAAACTAACCATATATAACTCTAGCTTAGATATGAACATATATAAATCAAAATTTATACAAATCTTAAAAGTGGAAATAAGGGGATAGGTAGAGTATATGATATTAGGAGAAACTAGAGAAACTCTAGATGGTTGGGATTGAGGATTTTCAGAATTATTTTAAGTAGATAAAATTAGGAAGGTATATAATTTGAGTATTTTAAGCAATATCATAATAAGAATGAAGAAAATGAATACAAATTTTTGACCATTTGATACCTTGATATGTGTAGAGGAAGGAATTTAAATATATTTTTATTATTGTTAACTAGTTTTTTCAAAGGACTATACCCTTGTATAGAAAGGCTCAAAATATAATTTTAAAATTTTACCAAAAAAAATGATCAATATCAAGATTAAACATGAAATCCTAGTAGTAGAAACAATCTTCCCCGAGAATAGAGTAAAAACTAGCACCTAACAACACAAAAAAAAAACATACAACTATACAACAACAAAATTCTACACGATAGCAATAAGAACTCTTAACCACCGCCTAATGAACACCGTGAACTTAAAAAGAGCCAAAATGGCTAGGTGGGAGGGACATGTTTTTGGTGGATATTTTTTTTCTTTTTATGCACTATTTTCCACCCTTCAGAGATCTCCTCAATAGCAAGAATAAATTCAATGGAATTAATCGATTCGTGTGTACCTTTTTTGCAAGGAAAGAGATGGACATTATCCTTTTTTGCTTCTAGTGTCTTCTACTCACTTTTTTCTCAAAATATGTACTCACTTCATTTCCAACATTTAAGATATATCTAAGAGTAGTTTTTGGAACATTAAGGGATTTTTCAAGGATTGAATCAGTACTTCTTTGAATCTATTTTCTATTCTAACTCAAATTCGGTGTTAAAGTTCAAATGTTCAATAGGGGCATCTTTCCATGAGTTTCTTTTATTCTTTCATTTTTCCAACACACAATCCGCCGTGGTGTGACCTTTTGGTACTCAAAATAGTTTTGCCCTATTTTTCCATTGAAAATCTATCAATTTATGGCCTTTTCCATATTTTATCTCCCCGTGTTGTGCCTGAGAAGTATCTGCCTTCCTTTTGTTGCCATAATCAATCCGTTCCTGGGCCGATGATAATGTATGGATCCATAGTTGTTTCTTTGTTTCTCTCGTTTATCTAGCAAAGGGTCTCAAGTAATTTGGGTCTCCTATTCTCTATTAATCTAAAAACTTGGGCTCTCCCATTCTTTCCATTTTCCACAGTCAAGGATTTATTGTCCTTGTCATTTTGACCTAAATACTTAAAGAAAAATGAATGAATGTAGTACATAGGAATTTATTTGAGCTTAGTAACATTTCTAAATTCTCTGTCCTTAGAGAAAATTTCATCTCCAGTATCTAATGGTCATTTATTTGCATTTTACGATTTGACGGGCATTTCTCCCGATTAAATTTACATCCTTGCATCAATAGGAAATGTGGCCTCTTTAGGTTGGATGCGGCTCGGCAGGGTACTTCAAAAATTTTATGAATTGCCTCAACTTAAAAACCTATATATGTGGGAGAACAACGCTCATTTGAATATTTGCTTTTGGTTTGGCCTTGAAGTAGCACCAGAGGACACGTGGAGGTTTTCACTACTTTTCCCAGACTTAGACAAATTTTTATGCAGCTAATATAGTTTGGTGGGACAAGGACACATGGTGAGCCCGCGCTCATTCAGGGTCTCAAACTTGGGCACCATTTTGAAATTGTGCCATGGGGAAGCATGCAAATATGCTTCCTTTCTTAACATACTTAGAATTTTATAACTTTTTTGAGCAACCTAGGACACATGGAGAGACCGTGCATTTTATGGACTCACCCTTGATTTTTATTTTAAAGAAGCACCAAGAGGACACTTGGAGGCCTCCGCTCACTTTTCATTTTGCTTGGAATTTTCAATGGCCAAAGGAGATTTCCTCGGACCCTGACACATGGCACCTTTTGCTAAGCTTTAAGCCTTCAAACAAATTTTACCGGGCCAGGACAAGTGGTGAGCCCATGCTCATTCCAGGTCTCAATTTTTTCGGACCATCTCAAGATGCGCCATTATGATGCGTGGCAGTTTGAAAAGTCAAAAGGTGGGGAAGCGGACCATCGGGGGCAACTTGGTTTTTTTGCCTCTTGTCATCAAAAGGATTAAAACATCAAAATGGCCTCACAACCCGACAAAGGATCAGTCAAAATTTTCTTAGAATCAATGGCGAAGGTTGATAACAATGGTATAGCTCTGATACCAAATGATAGAATAGAATTAGATTGTAATGACCAAAGAGGGACAGAAGCCTCACAAATATTATTGATCATGAAATCAGATTACATAACAATGTAAGAGCTATAATATTTATAGATATTAGATAACCTCATATGGATAGACATGACACCCTATCAGGCACCAACTACGAGATGATAAGACCCATCTCACATACACATGTAATTACTACTAATACCAATATTGAATGTTATCCAACATAACAATATTGAATGCAAGTCACTAGACTAGAGTGCACATGTTGCATATTATTAAATAAAAGACAATGTAATAAAATGCAATAAATATGCCTATGCTAAATTATGCTAACATTCCCCCACTTAATTTTTCATAGTTTCCAATGAAGTGGAGAGGAAATCTCTGAACAGTGTGAATTTGTCACGTGCAAGTGACTTAGTGAAAACATATGCCTTCTATTTAGCTATAGGACAGAACTGGAGTTGTATGTTGTGCTTCAAGACATGCTCACGTATGAAATGAACTTGTACTTCAATATGCTTGGTTCTCTCATGAAATACTGGATTGCGAACAAGCTTCAAAACTCCTTCATTATCAACATATACTGGAGTAGATTTCTATTATGGTAGACCAATTCCTTCCAGTATTTGGCATAGCCATATTGCTTCACAAATAGCTTCACCTACAGCTCGATACTCTACTTCTGTAGAAGAGTGAGAAACAAATTTTTGTTTCTTGCTTCCCCATGATATCGGTCCAGATCACATAAAGAAGACGAAGCCTGATGTTGACTTCCTATCATCCATGTTTCCTACATGATCTAAATCTGAATATCTTGTCAAGAAGAAGTTGTCGTTCTTCTTGTAATCTAGACCAAGGTCAATTGTACCCTTTAGATATCTCAGTATTCTCTTTGTTGCTTTCTAATGACATATTTTTGGTTCTTGCATGAAGCGTGATAAATAGCTGACTGCAAAGTTGATATCTGGTCTAGTATATGTCTGGTACATGAGACTCCTGATCAACTGCTGATAGAGAGTTGCATTCACCGGTGGTGACGGATCGGAACAAGATAACTAAAGTCTCACTTCCATAGGTGTAGCAATAAGAGTGCAGTCAATTAACCTATATTTCTCGAGCATTGTCTTGGTTTATTTCAACTATGACACAAAGATATGATTCTCTTTTTGCCATACTTCCAATCCAAGACAATAGTGCATGAGCTCGAGATCTGTCATTTCGAACGATCGATTAAAATCCTTCTTTGTTGCATCGATCATCTTCACGAACTACCTGTAATGACTAGTTCGTTGACATAAACAACCATAATGACAATCTCCCCCCTTGATTTTTGAGGTAGAGATTGGGGTCATAAGGATTCCTTTCAAATCCATGACTTATGATATGATCATCGATTTTGATGTACCATGCCCGGGGTGCCTGTTTTAGGCCATCTAGCAATTTTATGAGTCTCGCATACCATCATCTCTTTTCCTGGTATTACATAACCCTCTCGGCTGAGTCATATAGACTTCTTCTTGCAAATATCCATGAAGAAAGGCACTTTTCACATCCATTTGGTGAACTTTCCAACCAAATTGTGCAGTTAGAGCAAAGATCATTCTGATTGTCTTGATCTTGGCTGTGGGAGCAAATGTCTCCTCATAATCAATGCCTTCTTGTTGTGCATACCCCTTTGCTACAAGCCTTGCTTTATACTTGTCAATAGTCCCATTTGATTTGTACTTAGTCTTGAATATCCAACTGCATCCAATGGGTTTCTTCCCTAGTGGAAGGTCGACAAGTTGCCATGTGTTTTTCTTCATCACTGACTGATACTCTGAATCCATGGCATCTTTCCAAAATTTTGATTGTAGGGCTTCCTAAAATGTAGAACGACCAACTGTTTTAATAACTCTGCTCATTATGGCATAATTGACCTCTTCACAAGCTTGACTATGAGTTCTAGGTTCAGGATTGGATGATGTGCTAGGTGCTTCATCCAAATTTGCATCTCTTATTAATTGAGTATAAAATTTAGGTAACTTCTTAGCTGTTCCATTGGCTTGTGGTGGATTCAAGTTTTCACCATCATCCAATTCATCACTGTCATCTTCGGGGAACATCAAATTATTTCTTCACAAGAGGTGTATTCTGCGTGCATGTTTATTGAGTCGTTGAGTGGAGCATATGCTTGTTTCTTCTCAAATAACTCAACATCCCTACTTGTGTATACTTTCATTGCTTTCGGATCCCATATCTTTACCCAAGTGCTTCTTCACCGTATCCAATGAACATCAGTTTCTCACTTTCATATCCAACTTGTTCTTGTTTTTCTTGGTTATGTGCATGCTAGCTTTACACCCAAATACTCTTAGGTGTGCAATGATGGTTTCCAATTTGACCATGCTTCTTGAGGTGTCACTCCTTCAAGAGCTACTGTGGGCACTATGTTCAACGTGATAGACAGTAGTTTTTACATCTTCTTCCCAAAATGTCTTTGTTAAACTCCGAGTCGTCAATCATACATCACACCATTCCCATGATAGTACGATTCCTTCTCTCAACTATACCATTCTCGCTTTGGTGTGTGAGTAGGAGGGAAATGTCGAAAAATATCATGAGCTTCCACATAAATCTTGAACTTATTGCTTGTGAATTCCCCCTCTATCTCGAGTGGAGAGTTTTGATCTTGCGACCAACTTCATTCTCAACAAGTGCTTCAAACTTCGAAATGTCTCAAAGGCTTGAATCTTGTTTCTTAGACAATATATCCACATATTTCTTGAGTAATCATCAACACAAAGCATGAAGTATTGACATCCAGAATGACTTGGTTGCATGGGCCTGCAAAGATCAGTGTGCACCAAATCAAGCTTTCCCTTAGCTCTATATGTGTTCTTCTGGAAGGGTACTATGTGTTGCTTTCCAACTAGGTAATTGTGACACTTATCAGTGTTGTGCTGAAGTGTAGGCAATCCTTTCACCATGTTTCCCTTTTGAAGTGTTTGGAGATAGCCAAAATTGATGTGACCATATATACGATGCCATAGTTCTACAGATTGTGTGTCTTTGGCCACTAGAGATTGATCATCTTTGTGGAAAAAATCAAGTTGGAACATGCATCCCACATTAGAGGCTCTTGCTACAATCTTGGAACCTCTTGACTTATCTCTTATCAAGCACACTTTTTCTCCATTATTACTGTCAAAATATAACTTTAAGTGTTGATAAAGGAGTTGACTAACTAATAGAAAATTCTTGGTCAACCTAGGTACATACAATACATCTATGATTTTGCAGTCATGCTTTCTAAGAGGTAGTGAAATGTTTCCAATCCCCTTGAAACTATATGATGAGTCATCACCTAATGACACATGGTTATTATTAGGTGAGTCACGTAGTGTGTAGAACCAATCCTTACGTCCAGTCATGTGTCGAGTTGCACCCAAAGTCAACATACCAAATATCTTGTGTGGAATTGATTTCTTCATCAAATTGAGCGAGAATACATGTGGTGTCCTTCATCCGAATCATTCTCATGTTCGATGTACCCTTGTTGTTTGGGTATTCTTTGCCAATTACCATTTTTCTTCCCTTGATTGTTGTTGTTGTTATACTTCCTTGATTTGAATTGTTGTTACCCTATTGGTTATTGGGTTTTGAATTGCTTGATGAAATCTTTTTATAGGAATTATACCAACAAAATTTTATGTCATGTCCCCTCTATTACAAATGGGACATTTCTTGGTGTTTTCTCGTTGACTTTGGTCCCTTTGTTGACTTTGATTTTGTTGGGACTTCTTGTGATTGGACTGAAATTTCCCCTTTCCTTTATGATTGGAAGATAGTGCTTGCTCATCTTTATGATCTTTGTTGTTCATTGCCTCTTCTTATTGGATTTGATTGACCAACTTCTCAAAGGTGACTGTGTCTTCACTCATATTGATAGTTGTCACAAAGATTCTGTAGGAAGGAGGAAGTGCTCGCAACACAATTGGTACGAAGTCTTCATAACTTATCTATTTTCCCAATGCCAATAGAAATGCCCTCAAAGTAGAAACTCATCTCAATAAAACTTCAACCTTCTCATTGTGCTTGAACTTGAGAGTATGTAATTGTGATAGTAGATTGAGGATGGCATTCTTGTTATTTGCCTCATAGATCAGTGCTTAACTTATCCCATGCATCCTTGGACGATGTGGTATCTCTAATGTGGGGTTACACATAATCCGTTACGCCAAACAAGATTATCAACTTGGCCTTTTGATTGGCCCTATAATATTGAACTTGTTGTCTTCCATCATTAAGTGATCTTATTGTTGCTCCATCTACAACTGTTCATAGGTCTTCAAACTCAAGTAACATCTTGATCTTTGGTTTCCATATAGCATAGTTGTCTCCTCTAAGCATTTGTGAATCTAGAAAGAAGAAATTTGGTGCTTGTGTACCCATTTATGCAATCTGAATTTCTAAAACTTTGAATTTCTGACAAAGGGTAAGACTCTTATCACTCCAGGTTTATGGTCTCCCTCTGAATATATCATCAGGCCAATATACCAAACATTTCTATATACGCTCCTTCTAATATACCCGTCGATATGTGGAAGAAGATCACCATTTCAATATACTCGTTAATATGGAAAGAGGTTTTAATGCACATGAAAGAATTTAGTACGTGGAATGTAGATAGTATAGAGAGGGGTTTGTGCAAGCACAAACGGATGGGAGGGCTCAAATGTGTGTGTATTGTGTCCTTATTACTCCCCATAAATTTTATAGGGTCGATGCCTAGATGATGTTTAGGTAGCTGTGTTAGGCATTAAGTGCAGTAGTATTTACGACGGCATCACCTGTAAGCACTTCCAAGAGGCATCGTATATACCGAATGCTGTTATGAGATCAAAAATCTCGTGTGATAGAACCAAACATAAAACAAAAAAATTGCACTTCTTTTTTTTGCACTTTATGCACCAAGTTTAGTACAAAATGCTCCAAAAGTACATCAAAATGAAGTTTTTGTGTCCCCCCTCTTTAGAAAAAGGGTCTAGAATCACAAAATACACAATTTAGGTCAAAAAATGTTTTTGCCCCAAATAGGTGTTTTTCCGCTAAATTTTGCGGTGGCTCTAAATGTGTTTGGTGAGCTTATAAATTTGGAAATCTCCAAAAAAATTAGTAATTTCTCCAAATTTTCTAAAAAATATAATTTAATAAAAAATATGAAGAGAGTGGGAATTGAACCGATTGACTGTTTGTTCCCAAGATCCAAACAAACAATCTGAATATTATTTTCACCTTTTCTCACAAACCATGATCTAGGTTTTTCTAAAAATTTTATGAAGCATCATACAACATTTTTCCCGAAACCCAAAAAAATGCAGAAGAATTTGAATCTTAGTTTTTGAGATCTTACCAATTTACCACTAGATCTGATTTTTTCGAAAAAATGACCCGACTTGCACAAACTTTTTGTCACATGTAAAGGCCAAATCTGAAGATGATGTAAACTAAAAATTTTGTGCACCTCCTTCTTATCTTTCCGAAAATAAAATGGTACATCA
This sequence comes from Taxus wallichiana var. yunnanensis, assembly GCA_018340775.1. Lineage (NCBI taxonomy): Eukaryota > Viridiplantae > Streptophyta > Pinopsida > Cupressales > Taxaceae > Taxus > Taxus wallichiana. The sequence continues at coordinate 738,106,130 of CM031244.1, forward strand.
ATCCGACATTGTATGAAAATGTTACGTCCTTTTTCTAAGAGATATCTATTGGAATTTTGTTGTGGGGACTACTTGACCTTTGCTCTGGAATTCTTCACACCTTCACTTTCAAATCTGATTTTTTTTTCACTCTTTTTTAGATCTGCAATTTTTTCAAGATCTTTCTCCTTTTTTAAGATCTCTTTCTTTTCACAATTTTTTTTTTTTTTTCAAGATTTTTTTTTTTTTAAGATCTCCAAATCTGAAATATTCTCGCAATATGTTAGATCAATTGGCTATGCTAATGACTAATAAAAAAATTACCTTCTAAATAAGTGGATAGGTAAAATTTTAGTTGAGGGATGCTTGGAAGGAATGAAGGTTGTAGGATGCTTCAATGGCTCTCCTTTGATGCGAGATCTTCTTCTCGATAGTGCTCCTCTTCAACCTTGCTTGGATAGACCCTGCTCTGATACCAAATGATAACAATGGTATAGCTCACGATACCAAATGATAGAATAGAATTATATTGCAATGACAAACGAGGGACGAAGCCTCACAAATATTATTGATCATGAAATCGATTACGTAACAATGTAAGAGTTGTAATATTTATAGATATTATATAGCCTCATATGGATAGACATGACACCCTATCGTACCAACTACGAGATGATAAGACCCATCTCACCTGCACATGTAATTACTATTAATACCAATATTGAATGCAATTCACTAGAATAGAGTGCACTACACATTATTAAATAAAAGACAATGCAATAAAATGCAATAAATATGCCTATGCTAAATTATGCTAACAGAGGTGCGGACTTTCGGAAATTTAGAAAAAATTCCTTTTGAGAAAAAAGGAGATAAAGCATAAAAAGAGAGAACCTTTCAACTAGGACCCACATTGGGACACCTGTCGAGCCCATTTTTGAAGGCGAGAGAGTGGAGGAAAATGGAATTTTTTTCCATTTTTTCAAAAGGTTGTAAAAGGTCAAAAGGAACCCCTAAGCATGTTTCAAATTAAATCTTCCACATGGATGTCCCAAATTCAAAGTAGAGATTAATGGCAGTTGTGCATATGTATTTGATTTTCCCCCATTTTTACTAAAAATCTCCTGGAGATGTGAGTCTTCATGATTTCTTGATATTTCCTACATGCCAAACAGAGAGGAGAGTTAATTTGATATCTAAATTTGGTGGGGAAGATCTGGAGATGTCTTTTACCATTAAGATGAGATTTAACCCTTGGGCTCGATTTGATCTTCCATTTTTCCTTCCTAGGCATGCAAGGAACCATATTTGATAGATTAGGGGTGGAAGTGATTGGCGAGTAGAAGGAAGAATGATCTACCAGAAGGAGGTGTTGAATGTGGGAGATATTCGAAGAGATATTCCCTCTTAGTACTGACACCTTTTGCAATCACGATTGAGATCATGGTAAGCACTAGTACACTCAATGTTTGGGTTTTTGGGTGGAAAACCATGTGGTAAAATGTTATAAATTACACGAATTTATCATGCAAATGGTTGGAGTTTTATAGGTAGGAAACATACCAAGAGGAAAATTTGATAGAGCCTGTCATTCTAAGAAACCCATTTATCTCTTTTGTATTAAATTTGATCATGTTAAGGTGGTTGTGAGTGTACACTCATTGATAATCTCTGAGATTGTTGTAGAAACTTTCCCTTGTTGATGAATTCAATCAAATCTGAGTTATTTTGTGTTGATCTTGAGAAAAAGCATTACTGTTTTATTTCTGAGTGTCTGCAAATGGGTTTTCATGTTCCCATTGCAATCTTAAATTGAAATCTTTATAAATCACACAAGATCTTATCCTTTCGATAGTTTGATGGTAGTTGAAATTTCATTTATAAGAAGAGATTTCATTTGATAGTGAAATAAATAAATTTAAAATCACCGTGTGAAACCTAAAGCAGGACTATAATATTGTTTGTTATCCTTTGAAGGTATCTTTGGCGTGATGAAACAAAGATTGATTATGTTTAGTTAAGTTTTTCAATTTGAGCCTTCATATTGAAATCTTAAATTTTATGTGATAACGTGTAGATCTGGAACCTCCATTGAAGCACATATTCTTGTTAAAGGAACATTTTAGCTATTCTGTAGCATTCTATTTTTTAAGCTTTCCATTTTGTAAGAGTTCTCAAAGATCTAGCAAATCAAGTTCATTTTGCCTCACCTCCCACCAAAATTCATTTAAAAACAACCAATCCTACCCATACTACCCTGTTTGTCTTGTGTGTGCACAAATGCATAATTTCTATCACCAAAACATGCAGAAACAATCAAGATTCCAAATTTCTTTAGTAGCTTGAACCTTGCCTAGAAAATATCTCCATTATCTAGAGTGACAACTCGTGAGAGTTAGGTTTTTGGTGCGATCATAGTTTCTCCAAGGTCTTCTTAATAACTTCACTAGGAATGGTATCTCCATGTCCTCCACAAACAACAGGCTACAAAGGGGTCCTCTCACCTTGGTTGAAAGGTACAACCAGTAAAGTAGTGAGGATATGTCATATCCTCTTGAAGGTGCTACCTATTTCTCCACATCTCGAGTGATAAAGAGCAAGCCGCATTTTATCCCAGCCTACAAAATGCCACACTACATGCTCTGGTTGTCTCTAAGATTCTTGCTAAACTTGTTATGTTACTCACTTCGAAGGAGAATCAATTTGGGTACCAACACCCGTTTGGCACCGCTACCGAGGAAATCATGATTTCATTTCATACTCAAACCACGGTAAGCATTTCTTATATGCTCTAAGTACGTAACCTTGTTTCAACATCATCCTTTGTTTTGGCCTAAAATAAATTTCAAAGTTACAAGTTTTGTGTGTAATTTTTCCAGTCTCTATAGTTTTTCTCAAGTATTCATTGATAAATCCTAGTAAAAAGAAGGTCAGATCTTTCATTTTCAGTTTCTAGCATTGATAGACATTGGACAAATCATATTTTTATTGCATTTGCACAACTAAGGTGGAAATCCTTAGTGGTGACTCCTTGTTGATCTAATTTTTGATAAATACCAATGTCTTAACCTATTTCAAGTGAGATTTGTTACTAATCTTTGCAAAGTTGGAAGGAAGAAGATTTTTCTTCTCTAAGGATCCTGTTAAGACATTATTTCCAGAGCTAGGAAAAAATAAGTCAAACAGAAGAATACCCTAGAGAGTTGTGGGAGAACAACAATCAAGAAAGGAAATCCCCATTAATGAAAGTGATCAGCCTATCAGAGAAGATTGTCATTCAAGTTCTTCTGAATCATGTAGTCTCTTTGTGAAATTGAATTCTCCATCTAAAGAGGGGCCTTCATTTGAATTTGAAAAGTTTGCTTCTCATTTTGCCCCATTTTGAAAGTTATACTCCTATGTTTCAAAGGCCCTTTATCCCTTGTCAGTTTGTCTCTCCCCCAAGGTCACCTCCTCAAATCAACATGGCCCATCCCCCACCTAGACCTCTATTTGTTGTAAATACCTTTGGACCTATAAATTTTGTGGGAATGGCTGGTTATCCAAATGCAGTTCCTCAAGATGTAAGGAACAAACTACCAAAGTTCTAGGGAAATAATGTTATAACTGGTGATCAACATTTAAAGCTTTTTATCAACATGATGGAAGACTTTGAGATTGAGTTTGAAGATGTATACATCAAATTGTTTGTTCATACTTTGGAAGAGGATGCAAGGGACTGGTATAAAGCTTTGCCAGATAACTCTATTGATTCTTGGACTGAGATGAATAATGCATTTAGATTACAATATGGTGATAAAACAAACCCTAGGTTTCTTTTGTCAGAATTTGAAAATATCAAAAAGAACCCTAATGAGTTAGTACATGATTTTAATACAAGATTCAATAAGACTTTGAGAAGGTTACCTATTAACTTGAGGCCATGTGATGAATCATGTTTGATCAAATATTCAGATGCATTTGACAAAAAGGCTTCTTACTACTTGAGGGATAAAAACTCTACCAATTTGAGGCGAGGCATTCACTATGGCTCACGAAAATTGATAATACTATCAAGGTAGTTGGAAAACCTCCTAAGAGGGATGGTGTGAATCAAGTTAACTTGGAAAACCTCAAACAAGTAAAGATGTTGATTTAGAGGAGGTTGTGAAAAATTTGGCATGGGATGTCAAATAAATCTCCTACAAACTAGTCTCGGGATTAGAAAGGAGTTGGGCAAAGTTCACAAGGTCGATAAGCAACAAGGCCCGAAAGAATTACAAATCAACATAAAAATGAGTAGAGATCTAATGATAGAGGCAAGGGACCTATTGGATTTGGAAATAAACAGCCCTAAGGCAGGGAAAGTAGAATGGTGCCTGATCCTTTGGTTGTCGAGTTGTTGTTGTGGAAGAAACAAAGGTCATTGATTGGTATGGTAAATGTTTCATGCCCCACGCTCAATGTTAAGTAGTTCGAAAAGAATAAGAAGAAGCCGATGATGATGATGATGATGCTTTGTTTACATGAAGGGTTGATCCATGAGCTCATAACAAGGGGCAAATTCAACTAAAGTGATAGGTGCTCGGACTACTGCCACTTTTTGGGACTACATTCATAGGGTGTCACTTCTTCCTCCCTCTCATAATTTAGAATTAGATATTGTACAAGATTTTGAGATATCTAATAATGAATTTCAGTATTTAAGATCTCTAATGATAAATAAGTATGATTGAGGGGTCCCTTCTGAGGAAGGCATGCAGTTGTTGATGAGTGCATTGTTTCCCAAGAGAAGGAATATAACACAAGAATTAATATTGTCAAAGGGACAGGACCGCAACACTGAGCCAAAAACTCCCTTACTTTCAAACATTCCTAAAGAGGCTCCTAAGAAAGATGCATCTTCCAAAGGCCCTGTTGTCCCAAACAAAACTCATTATTCTCCTCATGCCCAAATTGTCAATAAAAATATGTCATCTGATGAGTTTGCTAATCTCCCTTATAATGTTTCCTTTCCAAAGAATGTCCCATATGATATTACACAAGTCTTGAGTCGATCGAGATTTAAGTTTCAATTGTTGAGTTGCTTAGAATTCTGAGCACGGGAGGAGAGCACTTGAATACTTAGGACTAAAAGAAGAGAAGATTGCCCTAGCATGTAAATGTAAAAATTGTGGAGACTCCCCAATAATTGAAGAGTTAGAGACACCACCAAAGCATTGGAGGAACTAGGTGAACAACCTGAGGTCTATTTGGGGATATCCTTAGTGGAATCTCAGCTAAATGTGGATCCATTCTTCACCACTCTGATCATTAAGTACAGATTGCTACACAACTACATGTTTGACTCAGGGGCATCATGTAATGTTATGCCTCTTGAAGTCATGAATGAGATGGATATCAAAGCAACAATGACATATGGGAAGTGCACTGCCATGGAATCAAGAGAGGTTCTAGTGGTGGGATGTGTGAAGGGTTTGGTGGTATAGCTTGCAACTTACCCATATAAGAACCTGAAGCTTGATGTAGTCATTGTTGATTGTCCAGCCAAGTGGGATATGATGTTATCTAGAAAATGGGCTACAAGTGTTGATGGGAGTGTGCAGATGGATATGTCCTATGCCACCATTCCAATTAAGGGAAGCCTTGTCAGGTTGTATGGAGAAAAGAAGATGTTGCACCTTATTGAAGATCCTAATAATACATCATATGAAGTATTGTACACAAGTGTTGATGCTGATAACTTTGTAGGTTTTGATGATGGAAAGAGCAAAAATTTAAGAATGCAAGTGTCTTGAACATGAAGTTTCTCCTTGGACTTTATTATTTGATGGAGCTTTCTCCAGGTTTGGAAATGGTACTGGCATTGTTCTAATTTCTCTAGGCCAAGAAGAGTTTGCTTTTCCTTCAAAATCAACTTCGACTATACTAACAACATTGCTAAGTAGGAGGAACTATTGTTAGGTTTAATAATTGCTTAGAAATATGGTGTCAAAGACATTATTGTTAAAGAGGATTCGGAATTAATTGTTAAGTAAGTAAGAAAACTTTATGCCACAAAATATCAGCAAATGACACAATATAAGCATGTAGTTTGGGATCTTATTGAGATGTTTGATTCATTCAACATTGTGCATCATGATAGAAAGTTAAATGATTTGTGAAAAAACTTGTAGTGTTGGATCATGGTTTGGCGATTGTGAAAGGTCCCTATATTGTGAATATGATGTTGAAGTATTTACAAGACCTTCTATCTCTGACAATATTAAATAATGGCAGGTTTTTGATGATGATGCTCAGGTCATAATATTTCTGCATAACAAAGGAGATTTTTCTGATCAATATATTGATTGGGAGCCAATGGTGTGTGTAGCAAAGGGAAAAGAAACCTTGTTTGCCAAAGGCGTCATCCAACTAAAAACTACTACCATTCCTAGAGGGTTGGTTTCTCTTGAGTCAAACTTTGATAATGTTGATTGCGTTATTAATAGACGTATAGCAGCCTCAAGCGATGTTGAGGATCATGATCTTGGTACAAAGGAGAAGCCAAGGAAGATTTGGTTAGGCAAAAATCTTAGCAAAGAGGAGAAGCAGTCCTACATCCAATTGTTAAAAAAAAAAATTACCTAGCTTGGACCTATTATTAACTTATGGCATACGAGAGAGGATCTGTTTCAACATGATATTCCTTGGAGTCCAATGCAAATCCATTGAAGAAAAAAATATAGGCCAATCAATCCACTCTTATCTCTTAAAATGTAAGAGGAACTCAAGAATATTGGAGATGGAGGGATTATTCAACCCACAAGGTATTCTTCTTGGGTTGCAAATTTAGTACCAGTTAGAAAGAAGAATGGTGACATCAGGCTGTGTGTGGATTTCATGAATCTAAATAGAGCATCAATGAAGGATAATTATCCTTTACCGAACATGGAAAACATGTTGTAATTAGTGACTAGTTCTGAGTTACTTTCCACCTTAGATGGTTTCTCTGGTTATAACTAAGTTGTGGTGAAGTAGTCGAAAGGATCAAGATAGCCTTTACTACTCCTTGGGGAACTTATGTATATGTCAGGATGTCCTTTGGTTTGATGAATGTTGGATCCACCTTTCAAAGAGCAATGGATGTCTCAAGTAAAAGATGTAAATGGGTGAACAAGTTGTAAGAATATGACATGGATATCCAAACCATGAAGTTGGTAAGAGGTTTGAGCTTGGCTAAACTTATGGCTAAGAGCAACTTGCAAACTATTAAGGTAAATTAGGTGGAAGAAGAAAGGGTAGGTGTTTTTGAAAATTTGATGAGTTCTGAGTGGTACAAAGATGTAATTTTTTATCTTAGACATTTATACTACCCTGAGTATTATGGTAAGAACCAAAAAAGAGATCTTAAGTTGGCCTCCCAAAAATATGTTATTACTGATTATGGGTTAGCTTGGAAGAACCACGAGGAGTCCTTTGAAGGTGCATTAATGAAGATGAAGCCCCAAAGATAATTGTTGATTTATATGGAGGAGTTTTTTAGGGGCATTTTTCTACAAGTGTCATAACACACAAGATCCCGAGGGTTGGTTATTGGTGGCCGACTCTTATAGGATACAAACTTGTTGGTAAGAAGATGTGAGATTTTCCATGCATTTCTCTCGGAAGAATGAAAGCTTCAAGATCCCTTCCTTTACAACTTGTATCAATTGAAGCCTCGTTCAAGCAATGGGGAATGGATTTCATTGGTGATATTTCAGACCCTTCAAGTGTTGGCCATGAGTGGATTCTTGTGGCCACCGATTACTTTACTAAATGGGTGGAGGAAATTCCCACCAAGAAGGAAAAACACCTAATTGTAATGGATTTTTTGTTGAACCATATTATCTACATGTTTAGAGTGCCGAGTTAAAATTGTAGCTAGTAATGCCATGAGTTTCGTAGCTAAAACTCGTGTCAATGTGCAAAGAGTATGGGATCAAATAGACATATGCTTCTAATTAAAATCCCCAAGGAATGGAAAAGTTTGAGTCCAGTAATAAAAACTTGTTGAAAATTATTAGAAGAACCTTAGAGCTAAACAAAAGAAAATGGGGTGAACAAAGGAAGTTTGTTTTTAGGTTGATAGAATCACTTTGTTAAGAGATCTACTGAAATATTCCATTTAAGTTGGTGTATGGAACTCGGGCCCTACGCTCTTGCATATGCAACTATCCTCATATCATTTCCTTATGATGCTTGCATTAACCATATCGTTGAACTTGATGAAGAAAGGAGGGAATCCCACTAGAGGCTGTAAAGTTAAGAGAAAAGATAAAGAAGTTATTTGACAAGAAGGTCACTCCCGAGCTTTTAATGTTAGAGATCTTGTGTTTGCTATAGGATAACAAGGATGAAGATAAGGGCAAACATGGAAAATGTGACGCATTATGGATGGGCCCTTACTCCATTGATATTAGGATTAGTGAACATACCTTCTTCTTAAAGGACTTGGATGGGGAATTTATCGAACTACACCGTTAATTGTATGGATTTGAAGAATTTCGTGGATTGATTCCCATAATCGGGGTAAAAAAATCTTTTGTACAGTGTATATCTTTTTGGTTGTTTCTTTCCTTTTGTGTTTTTGCTTGTTCTAGTCCTTGATGACCTACTTTTGTTGGTTTCTTTGTTCTTTTTCGGGAGATGGCTCTGTTTCTCTGCTCTGCAAGATGAATCCTTTGTCTGATGGATATTTTTGGCACATGGTCTACCTTTGCTCTTGTGGCACTCATAGGGAGTTCCCATTCCCAAGTCGAGATGATGTTGGTGCTCAAAATAGTTTCACCCCATTTTACCATTGAAAATCTATCAATTTACGACCTCTGCCATATTTTATCTCCCCATGTTGTGCCTGAGAAGTCTTTGACTTCCTTTTGTTTCCGTAATCAATCCATTCTGGGCCGAGGATCACATATGGATCCATAATTGTTTCCTTATTTCTCTGTTTATCTGGAAAGGGTCTGTAATTTGGGTCTCCCATTCTCTGTTCATCTAAAAACTTGGGCTCTCCCATTCTTTCTGTTTTCCATAGTTGGGATTTGTTGTCCTTGTCATTTTTTCCCTAAATACTTGAAGAAAAATGAATGGATGTAGTTCGAGAGGAATGTATTTGAGCCTTGTAACATTTCTAAATTCTCTTTCCTTGGAGAAAATTTCATCTCCGGGCTCAAATGGTCATTTTTCTACATTTTACGGTTTGACGGTGTTTCTCCCAGTCAAATTTACATCCTTGCATCAACAAGAAATATGGACTCTTTTGGTTGGACATGGCTTAGCGGGGTACTTCAAAATTTTTTGAATCACCTCAAATTAAAAACCTGTCTACGTGGGAGAATGACGCTCATTTGAAGATTTGCTTTTTAGTTTGGTCTTGGAGTAGCGCCGAGAGGACACATGGAGGTTTTCATTGCTTTTCTTGGACTTAGAAGTTTTTTATGTAGCTAATATAGTTTGGCGGGACAGGGACATGTGGTGAGCCTGCGCTCATTCAGGGTCTTAAACTTGGGCACCATTTTGAAATTGCGCCATGGGGACACATGGCGGCTTTCATCGGGTCTTACCATACTTTGACTTTTCTAACTATTTTTTGAGCAGCCTAGGACATGTGGAGAGACCATGCATGTTTTGGACTAACCCTTGAGTTTTATTTTAAAGAAGTGTCAGGAGGACACTTTGAGGCCCCTGCTCACTTTACATTTTTCTTGGACTTTTCAATGGCCAAAGGAGATTTCCTCGGACCCTAAAACATGGCACCTTCTGCTAAGCTTTAAGACTTCAAACAAATTTTGTCGAGCCAGGACACGTGGCGAGCCCACGCTCTTTAAAGGACTCAACCATTGAGGACCATCTCAAGATGCGCCATTGTGATGCGTGGAAGTTTGAAATGTCAAAAGGTGAGGAAGTGGACCATCAGGGTAAACTTGGATTTTTGGCCTCTTAAGGATCAAAATATCAAAATGGCCTATAATCCTGACAAAAGGGAGGTCATGGTTGGCTCTGAAAGGTCAAAAGGTGGGGAAGCGAACCATTGGGGACAAATTTAGGATTTTTTCCTCTTTTCATCAAAAGGATTAAAACATCAAAATGGCCCATAGGCCCAACAAAGCATCAATCAAAATTTGCTTGGAGTCAACAACGAAGGTGTGGACTTTCTGGGGAAATTTGAAAAAAATTCCTTTTGTGAAAAAATGAGCTAAAGTATAAAAAGAGAGCGCATTTCCACTGGGACCCACATTAGGACATGTGTCAGGCCCATTTTTCGAAGGCAGAGGGGTGGAGCAAAATGGGAATTTTTTCCATTTTTTCAAAAGGTTGTAAAAGGTCAAAAGGAACCCCTGGCCTATTTTAAATTGAATCTTCCACATGGATGACCCAAATTCAAAGTAGAGATCAATGGCAGTTGTGCGTTTGTATCTAATTTTCCCCCATTTTTACTAAAAAGCTCTTGGAGATGCGAGTCTTCATGATTTCTTGATATTTCCTACACGCCAAACAAAGAGGAGAGTTAATTTGATATCTAAATTTGGTGGGGAATATCTTGAGACATATCTTACCATTAAGATGAGATCTCATCCTTCGGCTCGATCTGATCTTCCATTTTTCCTTCTCGGGCATGCAAAGAACTAGATTTGACAGATTAGGGGCGGAAGTGGTTGGCGAGTAGAAGGAAGATCGATCTCCATTAAGGAGGAGTTGAATGCAAGATATATTCGAAGAGATGTGTCCTCTAAGCACCTGACACCTTTTTGTTGATCTGATTCTGGGAATCACAATCGAGATCATGGAAAGCACTGGTACACTCAATGTTGGGGTTTTTGGGTGGAAAAATCTATGGTAAAATTTTATAAATTGCATTAATTTACTATGCAAATGGTTGGAGTGTCAGAGATCAGAAAAATCCCAAGAGGAAAATTTGATAGAGCCCATCTTTCTGAGAAACCATCTGAGAAACCTTTTTATCTCTTTTGTATTAAATTTGATTGTGTCAAGGTGGTTGCGAGTGTATAGCCATTGACAAGCTTTGAGATTGTTCTAGAAAATTTCCCCTGCTGATGAATTTAATCAAATCTAAGTTATTCTGTGTTGATCTTGAGCAAAACCATGTCTGCTTCATTTTTGAGTGTCTGCAAATGGTTTTTCTTGTTCCCGTTGCAATCTTACATTGAAATATTTGTAAATCACACAAGATCTTATCCTTGTGATAGTTTGGTGGCATTTGCAATTTCATTTATCGAAGAGATTTCATTTGATCGTGAAATAAACAAATTTAAAATCACTGTGACTCCTAGCATGACTATAAGATTTTTTGTTAGCCTTTGAGGGTATCTTAGGTGTGATGAAACAAAGATTGATGATGTTCAGTTAAGTTTTTCAATTTGAGCCTTCATATTGAACTCTTAAATTTTGTGTGATAACGTGCGAGATATGGGCCTCCATTAAAGCACATATTATTATTAAAGGAACATTTTAGCTATTCTCAAGAATTCTATTTTCTAAGATTTCCATTTTGTAATAGTTCATGGATATCGGTGAAATCAAGTTCATTCTACCTCACCTCCCACAAAAATTCATTTAAAAACAACCAATGCTACCCATACTACCCATGTTTGTTACGTGTGTGCACAAATGCATAATTTCTATCACCAAAACATCTAGAAACAATCAAGATTCCAAATTTATTTAGTAGCTTAAACCTTGCCTAGAAAATATCTCCACTATCTAGAGTGACAACTCATGAGATTTAGGTTTTGTTGTAGTGATCATAGTTTCTCCAAGGTCTTCTTAATAACTTCACCTGGGAAGTATATCTCCATGTCCTCCACAAACAACAAAGCTACCAAATATTCCTATCACCTTGGTTTGAAAGGTACAAACATAAAGCACCGAGGATAGGTCAAATCCTATTTAAGGTGCTACCCATTTATCCACATCTGAGTGACAAAGAGAAAGTTGCATTTTATCCCTAGCTACAAAATGACACACTAAATGCTCTGCTTGTCTCTAAGCTTCCTTTCAAACTTGTGATCTTTGCTCACCTTCGAAGGAGAATCAATTTGGGTACCAACATGCCCTAAGGAGAAACATCTTCTGCATCTGAAGGGTAAACCTTCATAATATAGAGGTTGTGTCCAAGTCTGGTTTTTAACTTTGAGCTTAATGTGGGAAGGAAGGTTCTTAGAAGCATTAATCTCAACAAGAATTCTAGCATAGGTTGTGTGAGTAAAGTCTAAATTTTGGGAGTTAGTATTTAGGGTGTTACATAGAACATTACCAATGACTATCAAACAAGTTTTATCCCAAAATTGCAAGGGAAGGTAGGGTAGCCTAATCTAAACCGGTTTGTAAGAGAAAGAATTAGAGGTTGGGTAAAAAGAATGGTACCATGGTTTTAAAACAAGGTACATACATTTGAAATCCCCAAATTCTTTAAGAAATGATTTCTTTATCAAATATTAAATAAAAAACAACAAAAATGTAACCTTGGCATAGGGATATAGATCTAACCTTCTATTTAGAAGATGAATCCAATGTTTTGAAATCTAACCATGAAGCACGGGGAGAGACGAACATAGATTGTCAAAACAACGGATCAAAGCATGATATGAGTAGAAAGATTCACTTCGGTCACCTCATCACCAAACCGTACACTAGGAATGTTATCAATAGGCTTCATAGGTTTTGAGTTATTCCATTGTAGAGGTTTCTTGAAAGAGATAGATATATTTCAAACCTCCCTTTGAGATGAGACAACACTACCAAAAATGTAGCCTTTCCAAGTTGTGTCTAGGTTAAATCTCTATTTTTATTAGGGACACTATTAACTAGTTAAGAAGCCTTTGATGCGGTGTTTCTACCAAACACATCAAGAGAATGTTCCCTCTGGGTATCATTTAAAATATAAGGAGAGCCAACAAAAGTTCAACCCAGCACCTATCCGGTGTCCCCAATCTAGCCAGGGCTTGAGGATTTCTTAGGAGTTTTTACAAAAGGCGGGGTGTCTTTGTTATCACCATTCTTAGTTTTTCCACCACTATTCTTGTAAGATGCATCTTGAACTCCATCGAGAGAATTCCAGATCGATCCATGAAAGGACATCATGCTCTGTGTAGTGAGTGTTCTCTGTTGGGTCCATCCATAGTGGCTAGGGATTGAGCAAGGGAGCAACAATGACTAGGGTTTGAAGAGGGCTCCATTGAGTAATGTATAGGGTTCAAAATTGAAGGACAATGATAAATAATAATTAATTTTTTTTAAAATCATAAGGTTGTATGTTCAACTCATGTTGTGGTGATAAAAACATATGTGAAAATAGGCTTTCTATTAACTTTAAACTCTAACCAAAACATATCGTTACTCATCTTAAGGAGATTTTACTCAATATATTATAACTAGTTTCATAAATCATGCTACAATAATCGAATGTGATAGGAGAACAAGAAATAGTAATAATTTTTTTTATTTTGAAGAAATGGGGGTTTGGAATGTTAAACATTTTGTCTCTCAATGCGGGTGTTCTGAAAGCTTATACCTCCATTTGAAATGCTTTGAATTGTTTGTAGAATCCATTGTCATGTCCCTCCTTGAAGGAGTCTTCGAGTTTTCCCTGTTCTTTCCCTAATTTCTTCAAAATCCACGGGCTTTGTCATTTTCCCTATCTTTCCCCAACCATGGAAGCTCGAGAATGATAAATTTACATTTGTATGCCTTTGAAAATCCAAACCCATGGTCGAAAGATGCTCGAAACCATGATTCACTTGGTTTTGTTTCAAAAAAATTCATCCTTAGCAAAAAAATTGGGTTTTGGGCATGAATGATGATTTTTGTGTTTTTGACGGTCAGCGGGTGTCCTTTTCCTATCAAAATTATTCCTCAGCATTCGGTGGTCATGTGGATTATTTTTGATTGGTTAGGGGATGGCAGGAAAATGCTTTAACTTATCACTTTTTGATTTTTTTGGAAAAAGGGAAAATTTGGTCTCGTGGCTCTACTCATTTCTAATTGGTTCTTTTGGTGCTTACGTGGCTTCTTCTAATTGGATGGGGTGTGATGGGTTTGTTTTTGAACTTGTTCCTTTTGACTACTTCGAAAAAGGTTTGAACTTTCCCCGTAGCTCTGCTGTGCTCGATTTAAGCAAATTTTAAGTGGCAAGGAAAAAGTCTTATTTTTACCCCACAAGAGGACATGTGGCAAAGCTAATGGCGGAGATGCGGGACTTTATAGGTAAGTTGAATGTTTTTACCTCTTGGAAAAATGGAAAAAAATTATAAAATTGAACCATGCCCCCACCAAATCATTTTGAAACCTTAAGGTTTTGGAAGTTGCGCCATACCGACAAGTGGTGAGCTCGTGCTCATTCAAGGTCTCAAATTTTGGGGATCATGTCAAGATGCGCCATTGTGACACATGGAAGTTTTAAAAGTAAAGAGGTGGGGAAGCAGACCATCGAGGTAAATTGAATTTTTGCCTCTTGCCATCAAAAGGATTAAAATCTCAAAATGGCCCTTGCAAGCCCGACAAGAAGGAGGTCAAGGTTGTCTTTGAAAATGTTAAGAGGTGAGACGTGGGCCATCGGGGAAACTTGTATTTTTACCCCTTGATGTTTAAATGACTAAAATCATCAAAATGACCCATGGGCCCGATAGAGAAAAGTCAAAACTTGTTCCAGTCAACGGCAAAGGTGTGGACTTCTAGGGGAAATTTAGAAAATTTCCTTTTCCAAAAAAGTGAAATGGTAGAATCATCTGCCTTCTGTGATGGCGAATCACGAACCCATGAATGTATACAATGTGATGGGTTGAGACTCTCAGTGTGATTGCATAACATGGAGCTTTTCCCAAGTGTGGGACCTTGTGAATCAGGAAAGCTCTTCGGATGAAGGCCGGTTCCTATTCCTCTGTTCAGGTGCACACAAACAATTTGCATAGGATTCACTCAAAAATATAATCTAACTTACCAAGGAGATAGGGTCGAGAAGATGCAAGAAAATAAACCTAATCTAACCAAGGTGACACATTGAAGGAATGATGAGCACACCTTTTCCAATAAACACAAACCATAAAATTGTAATACAATAAACATGCACAGTAACCAAGGTCAGTAATGAGAGATAATTTGAATGCAATGAATATAAGATAGGGTTGAAATCATCCACAAATTTTTTTATTGCTTCAAATATTGACACAATCCATTCTGATGGCTAAGAGGCACAACATGCATTACAATTTGAATGGGAGGTCTGAACTCCACAAATCCACTTGCTAATAAGAGAAGAAGGGAGGGGAAAAACAAGAATGTCCAACCTTTTGAAAAATTCCCCTCCTTAAAATTTATAGGAAGAAAAAGAGAGGGAGAAGAGAGGAATTCGAAATCTACCCCAACCACTTCAGTTGCATTTAATTCATCTCATTATGGTGGTAGGTGAAAACCACGGAAAACCCTACAAATGGTGAACTCAATTTTTGAATTTTGAAGAACTTGTAGGTGAGGACCCCGTAATCTTTCCAAAAAGTCCTCTCTTGCATGAATATGAGCTCCCAGTTAAAATTTATGGCCATTTGAAGGTCTGGGTGGCATACTGTGAAAACTGGGTATGAGATTTCTCGAAGTCCGAAAAGCATGCAACCTCTAAAACCTCGAAACTCAGATTTTCGACAATTTCATTCCGAGAAAAAAACACTTGTTCATCGCCAAAATTCCTTGAGAACTCTGAAAATAAGAATGTCGAAAACCCGAAAGTCTGAAGTCTTAAAATTCAAAACTTTAAACATCGGGATTTTGGACTTTTTCCTTTCTGCGTTTGGTACGATTCCTGAGGCTGATTTTTTCCAACACCTAAAAACCTGAAAGTCTAAAAATTCAGACTTTCGACTTCAAAATTTTGGACTTTTTCTTTTGATTTTCCAACTTTGTGGCTAATTTTTCCAAAACCCGAAACACCGAAAGTCGAATTTTAGGACTTTCGTGTTTCGGGTTTCAAACATTTTTGATCATTTTTCTCTGTTTTTCCCAAAATTCCAAAAATTCTAAGGTAAAAAGCTTTGAGCCTTTTGTCCATTTTTTCCCTTCGAGATTTGATCTTCCTTGACATTCCTCTATCATTCCTTTGATACCATTACATTACCAAGCTCGAATGCAACTTGATTTTTTGATATGATTATGAGCTCGCATGGCTAAACTATCCTCCATCCTTCTGCTTACACGGTCATGTTGATCAATTTTTCCCGAGGGGGGAAAATTTTGGACAATAGTTTGGCGACTCATGGGGTCACCTACCTTCTTGGTGAAAAGATTAGTTTCCTTGAAGTATCCATTGGGCATGGAGTCATGAATGATAGCCTGATACTGATCTTGCTCTAAAATTTGAACCCGACTGCTGGCACACTGCTGATCCTGAATCTTCCCTATTGCCTATACTCTCAATTTTCATATAAGAAAACTTGAAGATGAGATTTGTGAGAGTAGAGAATTATCTTGACCTGGGACTTTCACCTAGCTTGGAAATGGACCATTACAACATTCATCTGGCAGCACACTGAACTGCATAGTGATACAACCTAGGAGCAACAAAAACTGTGTCAAAGCACTTAGGGAAATTAAAACCTAAACTACAACAAGACAATGTGCATACGCACTTAGAGGAATTAAAACCCTAGGCTAATATTTACAAGGGTGAAGATTATCTTTAGTAGCAATGTTTAAGATAGATTCCGTTAACCGGAATTAGAAGTTCTTCTCCATCCAATGTGTAGACAGGTTGGAAGACATTACTACTTTTACATCTCATGACCATGTAGGGCCACTCCAAATGGAATCAAACTTGGAATGACTTCTTGTTTTTTCCTGATCTGCATCCCATTTTAGAACTAGGTCCCCTTTCTAGAAGGTCCTTGCTCTTGCTTTCTTATCAAACCATCTTTTGACTAAGGCTTGATCTTTCTCTATCGTTTGAACTGCATGTTCTCTAATTTCTTCCAATTCCATCAACTCTACATACGTGGCCTCCAATGTTTTGTACTTAGACAACTCTAACTACTTCATGAGCGCCAATGCAGGTAGTTCTAATGATACAGGCAATACTACCTCTTTCCCATAGACTAGCTTGTAGGGAGAATTACCTGTAGACCACTTTGGTGTTATCCTGTCAGCCCATAACATTGATTTTATCTTGGTATGCCATGTTCTTTTGTTTTCATCGAGATTCCTTCTGATGATTCTTAGAAAATTCTTGTTTGTGAACTCTTCCTAATCCATTAAACTGTGGGTAATAGTTAGAAGATGTTCTTAAGTAGATCCCATTCTTGACACCCATTACTCAGTAATCTTGGAGCCTATGAATGCCAATGCATTGTCTAATATGATAGTGGTCGAACACCGAACCTGGTCACTATTCCTTCATAGAAGTCTAGTATGTTAGACTCATTTGCTTCTTTGAGCGCTATTACTTCGATTAACTTGGTGAAATAGTCCGTTGCCATGAGAATCCACTTGTGGCCTTGGCTTGAGTTTAGATTGATGTCCCCAAAGAAGTCAAATCCCCATTGCATAAATGGTTGGTCAACCAAAATTGGGTGCAATGGAAGTGCTGCTAGTCTTTCTTTTCTGTGAAGAGTGCACATTTCTTGCACTTTCTTATCCATGTATAACAATCACTCGAACAATGTGGGCCAATAATACCCTGCCTTCATTATCTTGAGAACTATTACCCATGGGACAAAGTCTCCTCCGGAATATCCATCGTGAAAATATTGTAACACCATCTTAATTTGACTCGTGTCCCAATGCACTGAATAGAACTCCATCAATGTCCTTTTTAAAAAAACACCAAACAAGTACATATGGAATGGCTTGTAATCTAAAGTATCTCCTCTTTTCTTTTCTCATTTCAGGAGGACAAAGGCCTATCTCGTAGGAAGTTCATCATATTCCGAGTCTAACAAGGAGTGGGCACATTATCATTTTCTTGTTTTTGACCATCCTGTAGTACCAATATAATCTCTTTTTCATCACCTTCTTTAAATTCCCCGACTCAAAGCTAGTTGTTCACATAATCCTTTTCCACGGACTAGTTTAGTGACCTTAATTTTGATGTCCTATTCCATGACACGAGTGACCCATCCTACACATTTCTCATTCATATCCTTATTTAGAACGAAGTCCTTGACCCCATGAGAGACTAGAAATTAGATCTTGTTGTTTGAGACTAGGTGCTTGAGTTTCTTTAAGCTTCGATCACTATAATGACATGTTTTTCGATGGAGTACCTAGTTTCATATTCCTCCAAGCCTTGATCAAGAAAGAAACAAGTTGTTTTGATCCATCTTTGTTTTATTGAACCAGATTGCGAAATTGTGTCTCCACTACCAAAGACATATAGCATGAAATCCTTGGAGAAATATGGATTGATGAGAGTAATAGCTTGAGATATAGCCTCTTTTATTGCCTCAAAACTTGTCTTGCCTTCGATGTCCACTTAAATGCCATGCTCTTCTTTAACATCAGCATTATTGGCTTTACGAGAGCTATAAAGTTTTGAAAAACATGTAGACAAAATTTATCCTTCCTAAGAAGCTTTGAAGAGCCTTCTTGTGACTTGCAATGGTAATGCTCTAATTGCCTCAACTCTTTCTCGGGTCAATCCTCAATCCATCCTTTGAAGCAATATGGCCTAGAATTTTTCCTTCGTGAGCTAAGAATATTCATTTTTGGGATTCAATGATACCCCAAATCTTTTACACCTCTCAAATACCTATCTCAAATGAAAGAGGTGATCCACTTTACAATTTTGGAGAATATAATGATGTCGTTAAGATATATCATAACTATCTCATTGATCAACACCTTAAATTCCATATCCATTTCCTTTTGGAAAGTGGCTCTAATATTTGATAGCCCAAATGACATCTTCCTGTAGGCATAGGTGCCCCATTTGGTGGTCAAAGCCATCTTGAACTGGTCATCCTCTTTCACCATTATCTTTTTATACCCTGAGTAGCCATCTAGGAGAGAGAATCTCTCTAAACCGGATACCACTTGCAATATTTGCTCCATTGAAGGAAGTGGGTAATGGTCTTTGAGAGATGCCCTGTTGAGGTCTCGAAGTCCACACACAGCCTGATTTCTTCGTTCTTCTTCGTGGCTAGTACCAAGTTTGCAACCTAGCTTGAGTGCTTGATTGAGAATATAATGCTCGCCTCTATTAGCTCGTTTAGCTCTTTCTTCATTAGAGGCTCAATGTGAGGGTTTACTGGTCTTTGCTTCTACCTGATGGGCTTTGCATCTGGATCTAGTTCTATGGTATGTTGTGTCAACTTTGGGTTGAATCCTCTCAAGTATTCATAGCTCCAAGTGAAGACATCTAGAAATTCTTGGCAAAGTCAGTATGAAATCTAATTTTCTGTTCAAAGTGGCCACTTTACCAATTTGAAGTTTTTTCCTTCCCAACCGGGATTGGCTCTGAATCTTCTCCTTTGACTTGTATGTTAGCCTTTTCCTTACGGAACTAGTTGTTAGGATTGAAGATAAAATCCAATGTTACTAAACCCTTGGGAAGGTTATTTGTCCGCATGATTGCACTACTTGATCCCCGTATTGTTGCTCTAGTCTTTCATGATTCCTAGCTGAGAATTCAGCCTCTTCTTGTAAGAAATTAATGATCTGTTGATCGTTCTCAAACACCTACCAGCTTGTGTTATTATCTAGCACTGCTGGCCTCACAATCACATGGATATGTGGCTATGTTTTTTCCCTTTTGATGTTGTCAACCACATCAAACATTGCTCTAATCATTGCGAGCCTATCCGTGGCTTCAGCTTTTCTTCCCGAGTATGAACACAATGTTGAAAGCTTTGAAATCCTCAATGAGGTCCCATACCCTATTCGTATAGCTCTTGAGCGGCAGGTCATTCTTTGTAGTATGTTCTCCCCGACTTGGTTGACGATTTCCTCACTATCCCCGAACACCTGCAAGTTCTTTATGCCCTTTTTCTACCCCAATGAAGTCCTTGAATCAAGGCCTCATATTCAGCTATGTTGTTCGAATAGGCAAACTGGAAATGAAAAGCTGAATAATATTCAATGTCTTTTGGTGATATCAACATTGCACCTCCTCCAACACCTTGTTTTCTTCTCAAGCCATTGAAAAATAGTTTCCAAACTTCATCGTCATCCTTTTGTTCAGGCTTAGTGATGTCATGAATGGGTGATTTTTTTGTGTGTACATAATACACACCCAATTCAAATTCTTCAATTTCCTTGTATGGCTCAATTCCATGAATTTTTTTCCCATTCATCTAAAGTCAAATCAGGAATTCCCTCAACCTTAGTACCTATTTCTAGATCATTTGAACACTCCTCCTGATCAAAGGATGAGAAATTTGCATTGATAGGACTTGGCACATGAGGCTCAATATGGAAATTGGCAATTAGTTTTGACCTGATTGTTGCTTTGGCCCCATACCTCATCCTGAAAATCATGTGTGACCAATCTATAGATAGATATCCACCAATTTTTGCAGTGAAGTCTCTTGATAGACACAATGCAAAGAGTGGTAGAAGGTCAATTACAAACACATCCTGCGAAATGTGACATTAGGACATGCATGTAGTGTTAGGATTAACCCTTTGATGACCCCAATTGTTCCTAATTCCGTTCCATCTATATGCACTAATCCTTTCAACACTAGCTCATACTTCGAGATCCAGTTGATCTGCTATCTTCTTCGGCATCACTAAACTTCTTGCCCCTTAATCTATCATGCACTTGTGTACCAAGTGGTTTCCAACAATCAATGACACATAGAATGGTGGAGGCTTCAAATTTTTTCTCGTCTGACCCCCTTCATGTTGTACTGCATTAGTGAGAAATTTCTCATGTCCCTAGTTTGATACATTCGAGGTGGAGCAAGTTAGCCATTGTAGCTTGCAATAAATCTTGTTGCCCTGGGATCGCCAGTGATTCCCACATGGAAATGTTCAAATGTTTCTTCTTCATTTGATCGATGATGTTGAAAGGGGATGAATTTTCCTTTTGCTACCCCTTACTTGGCGCAACCTTTTACTGGAGCTTGAACAGGCACATGTGCTGCCACAACAGTACCTTAGGTTGATTTTTACATTTGAAGCTGCATTTGGTCTTCTCGAGCCCTTTTGTGTAGGAGTGGGCTGAGAAACAACTAGATTAGATGGTTGTACCTCTTCTATGCTTCTCTTCTTTGACCATGTGTTGGCAGCCATGCCTCAAAAAGGCTGTTGGTTAACTCCATAGAAGTCCTCTGATTGCCAATTGACTAACATGGTTTCTATTCGAGGTGCCTCTTGTGTTTCTTACTGTTGATTCCCTTCTTGGCTTTGTTCCTAAGACACACCAATGGTTTACAACATCAAGGCTTGATTTAGGGCACCATTGAAACATGTTGATTGATTGTGAGGTAGATTACAAGGTAACACCAATCGTACTCTGTGCCATGTTGTTTTGTGTTGGATCTAAGGCTCTTGAGGATGTTGTTACGTTTGGGTCATATGGTCAGAATGGCCTGACAACTTGAGGTTGTCCTTGGTTTTGGTTTTGATTTGTAGCCTGATATGGTGGTCTATTTTGTTGGTATGAGGACCTAGCTTGGTATTGCGCATGAGGCTGATATGGTCTAGAACTTTGATTTTGATGTCTCTTGATAGTCACGAGCTCATTTCCAAGGTTACGTAGATTTTTCATAACCTCCTGTAATTCCTTTGTAGTATTTGAAGAAGTTGATGCCTCATTATTGCCATTGAAAAGCTCTGAGATTGTTTTAGAAACTTTCCCCTGCTGATAAATTTAATCAAACTCAAGTTATTTCGTGTTGATCTTATGCAAAGTGTGTTTGTTTTATTTATGAATGTTTTCAAATAGTTTTTCTTGTTCCTGTTTCAAATCTTGTATAAAAATTTGTCTCAATCACATAGGTCTCAATCCTTATGATAGTTTAGTGGCATCTATAATTTCATTTCTCAGAAGAGCTTTCATCTGGGAGTGAAATAAATGATTTAAAATCACTTTTCTCTCATCTGTTGACAAATATTGTCTATAAGCCTCTGGGTGTACCTCAGGCATGATTGGGCTCAAATCTTGATGCTTTGTTGGGTTTTCCAACTCGAGCCTTCATGTTAGAATCTCATAGATTGTATGAAAAAGTGCTAATCTGGGCCTCCATTGAAGCACATATTCTAGTTAAAGAAACATTTTAGCTGCTTTCTGTGGCATTCTATTGATTTAGTTTTCCATTTTGTAAAATCTCTCAAGGATCTGGTGAATCAAGTTCATCCTACCTCACCTCCCACCAAAATCTATTTAAAAACATCCAATCTTACTCGTACTACCCATGTTTGTCCTATGTGTATACAAATGCATAGTTTCTATTACCAAAGCATGCAAAAACAATCAGGTTTCCAAATGTCTTTAGTAACCTTTTCCTTGTTTTGAAAATATCTCCATAATCTAGAAGTGACAACTTGTGAGAGTCAGATTTGGTGTGTTGATCATATTTTCCCAAGGTCTTCTCTATAAAATTTGTGTAAAAGAAGGATTTACCAGCATTCTTCAATAATAGAGGTTACAAAATAGGTTCTCTTACCTTGGTTGAAAGGCACAACCTAAAATAGTTAGGATCAAATCACATCCTTTTAAGGTGCTACCCACTCCTTTTAAATCCTGAATTGTTAAAAAGTTAGATAGAATGCTTTCCCTGACTACAAAATGACATACATAATCATCTATCTACCTCTGAGTGTCCTATTAAATCTAGGATGCTACTCGGCCTTTGAAGGAGATTAAATTTGGGTACCAACATGCTACCAGTGTTGTTGCCAGGGACATTGTGATTGCTTTTCATATTCAGACCTAGGTAAACACTTCTTGTATGCTCAAATTGCTAATACATCTTTTTAGGCATCATACTATGTGTAGGCCTGTAAAGGTTTCAAAGTTACAAATTCTATGTGTAATATTTCCATTTTCTACAATTATTGCACTAAGTTTCATTGATAAATCTGAATAAAGAAGACTCAGAATCTTTCCTTGTCCAATTTTTAGTGTTGAAAAACATTTGATACACCATATTTAGTGCATTTGCACAACTAAGGTTGAAATCCTTGGTGGGGACTCCATGTTTATCTGATTCTTAATGAATACGAGTGTCTTAATCTCTGTCAAGTTAGATTTTCTACTAACCCTTGCAAAGCTGGAAGGAAGAAGGTATTTCTTTTCTAGGGATCATGCTAGGACATTATTTCTAGAGCTAGGAAAAGTAAAATCAAAAGGAAGAAAATCCTAGAGAGTTGTGGGAGATCAGCAGACAAGAAAATGGATCTCCATTGATGAAAGTGATCGTCATATCATTGAAGATTACTATTCAAATGATTCTGAATCGGTAGTCTTTTTGTGGAATTAAATTCCCCAACCGGAGAGGGGCCTTCATTTTATTTTGAAAAGTTTTCTTCTCATTTTTCCCCTGTCTTTTCAGAACTTGATAGGGATTTCCAAAAGGCCTTTAAGGGACATCCATTTTGAAATTTATACTCATGTGTTCTAGAGACCCTCTTCCCTCATCAATTTGTCTCCTCCAAGGTCACCTCCTCAAAACAACATGGAACTCGCCCCCACCTGACCACCTTTGTTGTAAACACCTTTTCTCCTATAAATTTTGTAGGGATGGCTAGTTATCCAAATATAGTTCCCAAGGATGTAAGGAATAGACTACAAAAGTTCCAAGGAAACAACGCTATAACTGGTGATCAACATATAAATATTTGTATCAATATGATGGAAGAATTTGAGACTGAACATGAAGATGTATATATCAAACTATTTATGCATACTTTGGAAGAGGATGCAATGGACTGGTATAAAGTGTTACCGGATAATTCCATTGATTTTACTGACAGAGATGAGGAATGCATTTAGATCTGCAAGATGGTGATAGAACTGACCCTAGGTTTCATTTGACATAATTTGAAAACATCAAAAAGAATCCTAATGACTCAAGTACATGATTTCAAAATAAGGTTTAATAAGACCTTGAGTAGATTGCTGTTAGGATAAGGTCATGTGATGAATCATGTTTGATCAAATATTCGATGCGTTTGATAAAAAGGCTGCTTACTACTTGAGGGATAAAAACCCTACCAATTTGAGTCAGACTTCACCATGGATGTACAAATAGATAATAACATCAAGGCAATTATAAAGCCTCAAAAAAGGGAGGGTGTATAACTAATTAACTGGAAAAACCTCGGACATGCAAGGCCTGCTGATTTGGAGGAAGTTGTGAAATATTTGGTCGGGGATGTCAAAGAGATATCATACAAACTAACCTGAGTAGAAAAGGGGATTGAGAACATTTCACAAGGTCAACACAAGAAAAAAGTCTAAGATAGGTTCACAAATCACCAAATATCTGATGATAGAGGCAAGGGACCTGTTGGATTTGGAAATAGATAGTCCTAAGCTAGGGAAAATAGAATGGTACCTTATCCTTTGGCTTTCATGGTTTCTTTTGTGGATGAAATAGATGTCATTCATTGGTGTGACATATGTTTCATGCCCCATGCTCCATGTGAGGAAGATCAGCAAGAATAAGAAGAAGCTGATGATGGTAGTGATGATGATGTCTACATGATGGGTTGCTCCATAAGCTTACAACAAGGGGAAACTTCAACTAAACCGATAAGTGCCTGATCTGACGATACTTTTGCTACTACATTCATAAGGTACCTATTTTTCCTCCCTTTCATACTTTAGAAGTATATACTATACAATCTTTTAAATTTCCCAATAATGAATTTGAATATTTAAGGGCTTTAATCATAAATAAGTGTGATAGAGGAATCCCATCTTAGGAAGATAGACGATTACTAATGAATGATTTTTTTCTCAAGGGAAGGAATATAACACAAGAAGTAAAGTTTTCAAAGGGACATGGCCTCAAGCCAAGCCAAAATATCCCTTACTTTCAAACATTCCTGAAGAGGCTCCTAAGAAAGATGCATCTGCTAAAAGTCCTGCAGTTCTAAACAAAAATTATACCCCTCTTCATGCCCAAGTCATCAAAAACCCGTACCACCTAGTGAGTGTGTTAGCTTTCCTTCCAATACTACCTTGTCATCCAATGTTGCCTTGCCAAATAATGTCCCATATGAAATTTCCCAAGTTTTAAGTCAAATCAAAGTTTTTGTTCCAATTGTTGAGTTTCTTAGGATTCTTGAGCACAAGAAAAGAGCATTTGAGTACTTGGGATTGAAAGAGGGGAAGACTTCCCAAGAAAAAATATAAACATTGTGGAGACTCCACCAGTCATTGAAGAATTAGAGGCACCACCAACATCAGAAGAGCTAGATGAACCACTTGAGGTTTATTTGGGAACATCCTTGGTAGATTCTTAGTTGAATGTGGATCCATTCTTCACTACCCTGATCATTAAGGATAGATTGTTACACAACTGTATGTTTGATTCAGGGGCATCATGCAATGTTATGCCTCTAGAAGTTATGAATGAACTAAATATCAAAGTAACAGATTGCATATGGGAAGTGCACTGCTATGGATTCTAGAGAGGTGCCAGTGGTGGGGTGTGTGAAGGGTATGGTGGTCAACTTACATCCTATCCAGGTAGGGACCTGAAGCCTAATGTAGTTATTGTTGATTGCCCAGCCAAGTGGGGTATGTTGTTATCTATAAAATGGGCTGCAAGTGTTGGTGGGAGTGTTTAAATGGATATGTCCTATGCCACTATCCCAATTGAGGGCAGCCTTGTCAAGTTGTATGGGGAAAAGATGTTGCACCTTATTGAAGATCCCAATAATGCATCTTATGAGGTATTGTACACAAGTGTTGATGTTGATAACTTCATAGGATATGCTGATGGAAAAGAGCACAAAATTGAAGAGTGCAAGTATCTTGAAAAGGCAGGATCTCCTTGGACTCTATTGTTTGATGGAGCTTGCTCCAAGTTTGGGAGTGGTGATGGTGTTGTTCTCGTATTCTCCAAGTCGGAAATTTTTTTTTCCTTTAAACTCAATTTTGAGTGCATAACAATATTGTTGAGTATGAGGCACTTTTGTTCAGTTTAAGAATTGCTTGGAAATATGGTGTCAAAGACATCATTGTCAAAGGAGACTTAGAACTAACTGTAAAACAAGTCAGAAAACTCTATGCCACAAAGAATCAACGAATGAAACAATATAAGCATGCAGCTTGGGATTTCATTGAGATGTTTGATTCATTCAACATTGTGCATCTTGATAGGAAGTTCAATGACTTGGTAGAAAAACTTGTAGTGTTGGGGTCTCATTTTGATAATTGTGCAATGCCCCCATATTGCGAATATGATGTTGAAGTGCTAACTAAGCCGTTTGTACTGCATAATATTAAACTAGTAGGTTTTTGATGATGATTCTCAAGTTAGAAGATTTCGTAGAATAAAGAGGAGTTTGCCGATTAGAATATTGATTGAGAGCCAATGTTGTGTGGAGCAGAGGGTAAAGAAACATTCTTTGGAAAAGGCATCATCCAACTAAAGACTAATACCATTCCCAGAGGGTTTGGTTGCTCTCAAATCCAATTTTGATAGCGTTGATTGCATTACTAAGATGCATGGCAGCCTCAAGGGATATTGAGGAGCATGATATTGTTACAAAGGAGAAACCAAGGAAAATTTGGTTAGGCAGCAATCTCAGTAGGGAGGAGAAGTAGTCATACATCCAATTGTTGAAAAATTTCAAGATTACATGCATGGCTTAGACTTATTCTAAGTCAAGGCATACAGAGAGGATCTGTTTCAACATGAGATTCCCTTGGAGTCCAATACAAAACCATTCAGAAGAAACAGAGGCCAATCAATCCACTCTTATCTCTTAAAATGCAAGAGGAACTGAAGAAGCTAAGAGATGGAGGGATTATTCAGCCCACAAGGTATTCTTCTTGGGTTGCAAACCTAGTACCAGTAAGAAAGAAGAATGGTGATATTAGGCTATGTTTTGATTATCAAGAATATAAATAGAACATCTATGAATGATAATTATCCTTTACCAAATATGGAAAACATGCTACAATTAGTGACTGGTTCTGAATTGCTCTCCACCCTAGATGGTTTCTCTAGTTATAACCAAGTTGTGGTGAAGGAATCAGAAAGGATCAAGATAACCTTTACTACCCCTTGGGAGACTTATGTGTATGTCAGGATGCCCTTTGTCCGATGAATGCTGGAGCCACCTTTTAAAGAGCAATGGATGTTGCTTTTTACCAAGATGATGTAACTTTGTTTTCCGAAAGAGAAGTGATCACTTGCTACACTTGGAGAAGATGCTTGATAAGATGTAGAGAGTACGGTATTTCACTCAATCCAAAGAAGTGCCATTTTTGAGTACGAAGGAAAAGTTACTTGGTCACATTGTGTCACAAGAAGTGTGATGACTGATCCAAAAGGGTGGCGGCCATCAACAAGGTCCCTATTCCAAGAACCAAGAAAGGCATTTAGTATTTCTTTGGGTAGATAAGTTTCATCAAGAGATTCATATCAAAATTTTCTAAGTTGACCATTGCAATCACTTCCATGCTAAAGAAGAGCTAGGTTATCAAATGGAAAGAGACTGGTATCCAATCTTTCAATGGGATCAAGGAGGCATTAAAACATGCCCCTGTTTAAGAAGCTCCAGACTATAAGAAGCATTTCCAACTATTTTCTTTTTCTTCTGAGAATACTATTACATTTCTCCTGTTCCAGAAAGATGATGAAGGGGCCGAGAGGCCAATTTCCTTTTCGAATGAATTGCAGGGGGCTAAGCTGAAATACACTATCATAGAGAAACACACATTTTCCTTGGGAAAAGTAAAGAAGGTTTTCAGTCCTTACATTCTGAGTTCTTAGATTATTTCTTATGTTTCCCACACCATGGTGAAAGACATCTTATCAGAGATGGAAGTCTCAAGCAAAAGGTGCAGATGGGTGAACAAGTTGCAAGAATATGACATGGGCATCCAAACCACAAAGTTTGTGAGAGGTTTGGGCTTGGCTAATATTATGGCTGAAAGCAACTTGCAAACTATTGAGGTAAATGAGGTAGGAGAAGGAAGGGTAAATGAATTTGAAAAACTAATGAGTTCTGAGTGGTACAAGGATGTGATTTTATATCTCAGACATTTATACATCCCGGAGAATTTGAGTAAGAACTAGCAAATGGCCCTTAAGTTGGCTTTCCAAACATATGTCATTATTGATTATGTGTTAGCTTGGAAGAACCTTGAGGGAGTCCTCTTAAGGTGTATTACTGAAGATGAAGCCTCCAAGATAATTGATGATCTCTATGGAGGAGTTTGTGGGGGACATTTTGCTATAAGTGTCACAACACACAAGATCCTGAGGGTTAGTTATTGGTGGCCAAACCTCTTCAAGGATACAAATATTTTGGTTAGAAGATGTGAGAGTTACCAGCGCTTCTCTGGAATACTGAAAGCTTTAGGTTCCCTTCCTTTACATCATGTATTAATTGAAGCCCCATTCAAGCAATGGGGAATGGATTTCATTGGTGAGATTTCAGACCCTTCAAGTGTTGGCCATAAGTGGATTCTTGTAGCCATTGATTACTTTAACAAATGGGTGGAGGCCATCCCCACCAAGAAGGAAACACACCAAATTGTCATGGATTTTGTGTTGAACCATATCATTTGCAGGTTTGGAGTGCCAGTCAAAATTGTAGTTGACAATGCCATGAGATTCAAGGCTAAACCCCTGGTGGCAATGTGTAGAGAATATGGGATAAATTTTACATATGCTTCTAATTACAATCCCCAAGGAAATGGACAAATCGATTCCAAAGAATAAAAATTTTCCAAAAATTAATAGAAGAACCTTGGAGCTGAACAAAAGAAAATGGGGTGAATAGTTGAAGTTTGATGTTTGGGCTGATAGGATCATTGTCAAAAGAGTTACTGGAAGGATTCCATTTGAGTTGGTATATGGAACTCAGGCCTTGCTGCCGCTTCATATGCAGTTATCCTCATATCAGTTTATTCAACAACTGGATGATCAAGAGGTAAGTCCTTATGATGCTCGCATTAACAAGATTTTTGAACTTGATGAAGTAAGGAGGGCATCCCACTAGAGGCATGTAAATCTCAGAGAAAAGCTTTTGAAGTTATTTGACAAGAAGGTCACTCCCAAAGCTTTCAATGTTGGAGATCTTGTGCTACTATGGGATAACAGGCATGAAGATAAGGGCAAGCATGGAAAATTTGACTCACTATGGATGGGCCCTTACTCCATTGATATTAGGATTGCTAAACATACCATCTTCTTGAAGGATTTGGATGGTGAATTTATTTTGTTGCTTATTAATGGAAGGAATTTAAATCATTTCTTGGATTGATTCCCTATAATCAAGGTAAAAATCTTTTGTACAGTGTATAGTTGGTTGTTTGTTTCTTGTCTTTTGTGTTTTTGCTCGTTCTAGTCCTTGGTGACCTATTTTTACTAGTTTCTCTGTTTGTTCTTGGGAGATGGCTCTGTTTATTTACTCTACAAGCTGACACCTTCACCTAATGGATATTTTTGGCACTTGCTTTACCTTTTCTCTTGTGGCACTCGCAGGGAGTGCCCATCCCCGAGTCGAGCCGATGTTGGTGCTCAGATTTGTTTCACCCCATTTGCCATTATTTTCCTCTAATCTGTGTGTTCTAAAACATTTTGTCTCTCAATGTGGGTGTTCTGAAAGCTTCTACCTCCATTTGAAATGCTTCGAATTGTTTACAGAATCCATTTTCATGTCCCTCCTTGAAGGAGTCTCTGAGTTTTCCCTATTCTTGCCCTAATTTCTTCAAAATCCACATGCTTTATCGTTTTCCTTATCTTTCCCTAACAATGGAAGCTCAAGAATGAAAAATTTACATTTGTATTCCTTTGAAAATCCAAACCCATGGTTGAAAGATTATTGAAACCATGATTCACTTGGTTTTGTTTCAAAAAAATTCATCCTTAGTGAAAAAATCGGGTTCTGGGCATGAATTATAATTTATTTTTTTACGGTCTTGTGATTATCCTTTTCCTATCAAAATTATTCCACAACATTCGGCGGTCACGTGGATTATTTTGGATTGGTTAGGGGACGATGGGCTAATGATTTAACTTATCACTTTTTACTTTTTTGGTAAAAGGGCAAATTTTGTCCTGTGGCTCCGCTCATTTTTATTGTATCTTTTGGTGCTTACGTGTCTTCTTATAATTGCATGGGGCGGCAGTTTGTTTTTGAACTTTTTCCTTTTGGCTGCTTCAAAAAGGTTTGAACTTTCCCTACTGACCTTACTGTGCTCCGATTAAAGCAAATATTAAGTGGCGGGGAAAAGTCTTACTTTGACCTTAAAAGGAGGACACATGGCAAAGATGTGGGCCTTCGAGGTAAGTTGGATTTTTTTGCATTTTGGAAAAATGGAATAAAATTATAAAATGGAAGCATGGCCTGCGAAATGATTTTGAAACCTTAAGTTTTGGAAGTTACACCATAACACCGCATAACAAGCCCATGCTCATTCAAGGTCTCAAATTTTGGGGATCATCTAGAGATGTGCCATTGTGACACGTGGTAGTTTGAAAATTCAAAGGTGTGGGGAAGAAGACCACCAGAGGAAAATTGAATTTTTTTCCTCTTATCATAAAAAGGATTAAAATATCAAAATGGCTCGTAAGCCCGACAAGAAGGAGGTCAAGGTTGGCTTTGAAAATATTAATAGGCGGGAGGCGGGACATCGAGGGAACTCAGATTTTTTCCCATTGATGTTTAAATGAATAACATCATCAAAATGACCCGTGGGCATGATCGAGAAAATTCAAAAAAATTCCATTCAACGAGAGAAGGTGCGGACTTCCAATGGAAATTCAGCATATTTTCCATTTTCCAAAAAAAGGTGAAATGGTAGAATCTGGCCGCTTTCTTTGGGACCAACCTTATGAAACATGTCGGATCATTTCTCAAGGGCGGAGGCATGGAGAAAAATGTGAAAAATTTACATTTTTTCAAAAGTTGTAAAAGGAAAAAGGGAACCCGCAGGCCCGCTCTAAAATTAAATCTTCCATGTGGACAGCCCAAATTCAAAGTAAAGATCAATGGCGATGTGTGTCTTAAATATGATTTTCCCCCCATTTTTACTGAAAAGCTCCTAGAAGTGTGAGTCTTCATGATTTCTTGGTATTTCCTACACGCCAAATAGAGAGGGAGTTAATTTTGATATCTAAGTTTGGTGGGGGAGATCTGGAGATGTCTATCACCATTAAAATGATCTGGCTATTGGGATTGATCTGATCTTCCATTTTTCTTCTCCCAAGCATGAAAAGAGCCGAATTTGATATGTTAGGGGTGGAAGTGGTTGGTGAGTTGAATAAAAGGTGATCTACCGTAAGAGCCATTGAATACGGGAGATATTCAAAGAGATCTACCCCCTTGAACACCTGACACCTTTTTAAAGATCTAATTTCAAGAATCATGATCAAGATCATGATGAACAATGGTGCACTCAACGTTTAGGGTTTTAGAGGAAGAAAACTCTGTGGAAAATGTTATAAAATGCTTTAGTTTCTTGTGAAAATTTTTGACTGTGAGGGGTAGGGATTGAATTTTATAATCGAAAAAATCTTGATAGAGCCCATCTTTTTTCAGAAGCTATTTCAAAATCCTGTATATCTCTTTTGTATTGAATTTTATCATGTCAAGGTGGTTGTGAGTGTACAGCCATTGAAAATCTCTAAGATTGTTTTAGAAACTTTCCCTTGCTGATAAATTTAATCAAACTCGAGTTATTTTGTGTTGATCTTATGCAAAGTGTGTTTCTTTTATATCCGAATCTCTGCAAATAGTTTTTCTTGTTCCTATTGCAAATCTTGTATCAAAATCTGTCTCAATCACATAGATATCAATCCTTATGATAGTTTAGTGACATCTACAATTTTATTTCTCAGAAGAGCTTTCATCTGGGAGTGAAATAAATGATTTAAAATCACTTTTCTCTCATCTATTAACAGAGATTGTCTGTAAGCCTCTGGGTGTACCTCAGGCATGATTGGGCTCAAATTTTGATGCTTTGTTGGGTTTTCCAACTCGAGCCTTTGTGTTAAAATCTCATAGATTGTATGAAAAAGTGCTAATTTGGGCCTCCATTGAAGCACATATTCTAGTTAAAGAAACATTTTAGCTGCTCTGTGGCATTCTGTTGATTTAGTTTTCCATTTTGTAAAAGCTCTCAAGGATCTAGGTGAATCAAGTTCATCTTGCCTCACCTCCCACCAAAATTTGTTTAAAAACATCCAATCTTACCCGTACTACCCCTGTTTGTCTTGTGTGTATACAAATGCATAGTTTCTATTACCAAAGCATACGAAACAATCAGGTTTCCAAATGTCTTTAGTAACCTTTGCCTTGTTTTGAAAATATCTCCATAATCTGGAAGTGACAACTTGTGAGAGTCGATGTGTGTGTTGATTATATTTTCCCAAGGTCTTCTCTATAAAATTTGTGTAAAAGAAGGATTTACCAACATTCTTCAATAATAGAGGTTACAAAATAGGTTCTCTTACCTTGGTTGAAAGGCACAACCTAAAATAGTTAGGATCAGATCACATCCTTTTAAGGTGCTACCCACTCCTTTTAAATCTGAATTGTTAAAAAGTTAGATAGAATGCTTTCCCTGACTACAAAATGACATACATAATCATCTATCTGCCTCTGAGTGTCTTGTTAAATCCATGATGTTGTGCGGCCTTTCAAGGAGATTAAATTTGGGTACCAATAACCATCATTAGAAAAGATAGTTTAAAACATGCACATACAAGGACATTACAGAATACCCGAAGAAGATTATTTCAATCAAGTAGGTAATCTCTTATGGATATAATATCCTTGTTGATACATGTGTCTTGATAATTAACAATTTGTATGAGTGCAACATGTAAATTTTACTATCCTATAAATTATTGAATCACGCTTTTAGCATGGGTATTTTTGCACTTGTGCAAAAATGGGAAACTCAAAACTTCGTTACACGATGGATAACATTGGTGGAGTGAACCTAAGATAGGGTAGTTTATTTAAGTTTAGTGTTGTTTCTCTTTAATAAATTAATGATTACATGAAATCTACAACTATATGTGTTATAAAATAATGTAACAGATCACATAGTCTGCAATTTCATGACTATCTTCAAAGAAAAGAACAAAAATTCACGAAGGAGACATATGTTATCTTGATGAAGACATCGAAATGTAGAATACATGAAGTGATAAGTTTTGGAATAACAATAATAATTGTAGATTGCAGCAATATGATTTCATTGCTAAATGTTATAGGTATTCTTTAAGTTTCTTTCCTTTATGATTAAGACATTCAATTATATTATTGAGTTGTTTAATTCATCATACAATCCATATAGAAAGCTGAAATGTAGAAAGAAATACACAAATCAATTTCATAATTCAATATTTTATTCATAAGGAATTTCAAATGTTCCTAAAGAATCCATGGGATGTAACTAAAAAGTAAAATACAGCTACTGAAGTAAGAGGTACATATGCATGAAAAAGAAAATAGAAGAGTATGAATGAACCCATCATTGCCTTGGGGGGTTTCTTTCGTTGCGGTTGATGTATCTCTCGGCTTCAGCTTTTATTCCATATTCATTTTGCATCTTAAGGGCACCGCACTGAAAATAGAAAAGGAGAAAAGTATCGCTTATTTAGCTCGAGTTTATCCATATTCCTATACTATCCAAATTCGTGCAGATGGATCTCTTACTAATAGGAGATATAAATTACATAAGGATGAAAGGAACACATGATGGATAATATTGGTGAAGTGAACCTAAGATAGAGGAGTTTATTTTAGTTTAGTGTTGTTTCTCTCGTAATTGATTAATGATTACATGAAATCTACAAATATATGTGTTGTTACAAAAACGTAACATATCACATAGTCTACAATTTCATGACCGTATTCAAGAAAAGAAAAAAAAGTTCGCAAAGGAGACATGTCTTATCTTGATGATAACATCGAATTGTAGAATAGATGAAGTGATAAGTTTTGGAACGAAAATCATAATTACAGATTGTAGCAACTGAATTCATTGCTAAATGTTACAGGTATTCTTTAAGGTTCTTTCCTTCATGATTAATACATTCAATTATATTATTGAGTTGTTTAATTCATCATACAATCCATATAGAAAGCTGAAATGTAGAAAGAAATACACAACTCAGTTTCACAATTCAATATTTTATTCATAAGGAATTTCAAATGTTCCCAAAGAATCCATGCGATGTAACTAAAGTGTAAATTACAACTACTAAAGTAAGAGGTACATATGCATGAAATAGAAAATAGAGGAGTATGAATGAACCCATCATTTCCTTAAGGATTTATTCTGTTGCGGTTGATGTATCTCTGGCTTCAGTTTTATTCCATATTCATTTTGCATCTTAAGGGCACTTTACACCTTGAAAATAGAAAAGGAGAAAACTATCGCTATTCAGCTATTTATCCATATTCCTATACTATCCAAATTCGTGCGGTGGATCTCTTACTAATAGGAGATATAAATTACATAAGGATCAAAGGAACACACGATGAATAACATTAGTGAAGTGAACCTAAGGTAGGGGAATTTCTTTTAGTTTATTGTTGTTTCTCCTTAATTAATTAATGATTACATGAAATCTACAACTATATGTGTTGTTACAAAACGTAATGCAGATCACATAGTCTGCAATTTTCATGACTATATTCAGCAAAATGAACAAAAATTCATGAAGGAGACATTTGTTATCTTGATGAAGACATCGAATTGTAGAAAGGATGAAGTGATAAATTTTGGAATGACAATCATAATTGCAGATTGCAACAATCTGATTTCATTGCTAAATGTTACGTATATTTTTAAGGTTCTTTCCTTTATGATTGGTACATTCAATTATATTATTGAGTTGTTTAATTCATCATATAATCCATATAGAAAGCTGAAATGTAGAAATAAGTACACAACTCAGTTTCACAATTCAATATTTTATTCATAAAGAATTTCAAATGTTCCTAAAGAATCCATGCGATGTACTTAAAGAGTAAATTATAGCTACTAAAGTAAGAGGTACATATGCATTAAATAAAAAATAGAGGAGTATGAATGAATCCATCATTGCCTTGGGGTTTATTTTGTTGTGGTTGATGTATCTCGGCTTAAGTTTTATTTTATATTCATTTTGCATCTTAAGGGCACTTTGCACTTTGAAAATAGAAAAGGAGAAAACTATCGCTTATTTAGCTCGAGTTTATCCATATTCCTATACTATCCAAATTCGTGTAGGTGGATCTCTTACTAACAGAGATATAAATTACATAAGGATCAAAGGAACACAAGATGGATAACATTGGTGAAGTGAACCTAAGATAGGGAGTTTCTTTTATTTTAGTGTTGTTTCTCTTTAATTAATTAATGATTACATGAAATCTACAACTATATGTGTTTTTAAAAACGTAATGAGATCACATAGTTTGTAATTTCATGACTATATTCAGCAAAAAGAACAAAAATTCTTAAAGGGCACATGTGTTATCTTGATGACGACATCAAATTGTAGAATAGATGAAGTGATAAGTTTTGGAATGAGAATCATAATTGCAGATTGCAACAATCTAATTTCATTGCTAAATGTTACAGGTATTCTTTAAGGTTATTTCCTTTGTGATTGAGACATTCAATTATATTATTGAGTTGTTTAATTCATCATACAATCCATATAGAAAGCTGAAATGTAGAAAGAAATACACAACTCAATTTCACAATTCAATATTTTATTCATAAATAATTTCAAATGTTCCCAAAGAATCCATGCGATGTAACTAAAAATTAAATTACAGCTACTAAAGTAAGAGGTACATATGCATGAAATAAAAAATAGAGGAGTATGAATGAACCCATTATTTCCTTGGGGGTTTATTTTTTTGCGGTTGATGTATCGCCGAATTCAGCTTTATTCCATATTCATTTTGCTTCTAAAGGGCACTTTGCACTTTGAAAACAAAAAGGAGAAAACTATTAGCTATTCAACTCGAGTTTATCCATATTCCTATACTATCCAAATTGCAAGTGCGGTGGATCTCTTACTAACAGGAGATATAAATTATATAGGGATCAAAGGAACACATGATGGATAAAATTGGTGAAGTGAACCTAAGATATGGGATTTTATTTTAGTTTAGTGTTGTTTCTCTTTAATTAATTAACGATTACATGAAATCTACACTATATGTCTGTTACAAAACATAACAGATCACATACTCTTCAATTTCATGACTATCTCTAGTAAAAGAACAAAAAGTGCCGAAGGACATATGTGTTATCTTGATGAAGACATCGAATTATAGAATAGATGAAGTGTTAGGTTTTGGAGTGACAATCATAATTGCATATTGTAGCAATCAGATTTCATTGTTAAATGTTACAAGTATTCTTTAATGTTCTTTCCTTTATGATTGATACATTCAATTATATTATTGAGTTGTTTAATTCATCATACAATCCATATAGAAAGGTGAAATGTAGAAAGAAATACACAACTCGCTTCACAATTCAATATTTTATTCATAAGGAATTTCAAATGTTCCCAAAGAATCCATGCGATGTCACTAAAGTGTAAATTACAACTACTAAAGTAAGAGGTACATATGCATGAAATAGAAAATAGAGGAGTATGAATGAACCCATCATTTCCTTCAGGATTTATTCTGCATTGCGTTGATGTATCTCTCGGCTTTAGTTTTATTCCATATTCATTTTGCATCTTAAGGGCACTTTGCACCTGAAAATAGAAAAGGAGAAAACTATCGCTTATTCAAATTTCTCGGTTTTATCCATATTCCTATACTATCCAAATTGCAAGGTGGATCTCTTACTAATAGGAGATATAAATTACATAAGGATCAAAGGAACACACGATGAATAACATTAGTGAAGTGAACCTAAGGTAGGGAATTTCTTTTAGTTTATTGTTGTTTCTCTTTAATTAATTAATGATTACATGAAATCTACAACTATATGTGTTGTTACAAAACGTAACAGATCACATAGTCTGCAATTTCATGACTATATTCAGCAAATGAACAAAAATTCACAAAGGAGACATGTGTTATCTTGATGAAGACATCGAATTGTAGAATAGATGAAGTGATAAGTTTTGGAATGACAATCGTAATTGCAGATTGCAACAATCTGATTTCATTGCTAAATGTTACGGTATTCTTTAAGGTTCTTTCCTTTATGATTGATACATTCAATTATATTATTGAGTTGTTTAATTCATCATACAATCCATATAGAAAGGTGAAATGTAGAAAGAAATAAACAACTCGCCACAATTCAATATTTTATTCGTAAGGAATTTCAAATGTTCCTAAAGAATCCATGCGATGTAACTAAAGAGTAAATTATAGCTACTAAAGTAAGAGGTACATATGCATGAAATAAAAAATAGAGGAGTATGAACGAACCCATCATTGCCTTGGGGTTTATTTTGTTGTGGTTGATGTATCTCGGCTTCGCTTTATTCCATATTCATTTTGCATCTTAAGGGCACTACACCTAAAAATAGAAAAGGAGAAAACTATCAGTTATTTAGCTCAGAGTTTATCCATATTCCTATACTATCCAAATTCGTGCAGTGGATCTCTTACTAACAGGAGATATAAATTACATAAGGATCAAAGGAACACAAGATGGATAACATTGGTGAAGTGAACCTAAGATAGGGAGTTTATTTTAGTTTAGTGTTGTTTGTCTTTAATTAATTAATGATTACATGAAATCTACAGCTATATGTGTTGTTAAAAAACGTAACAGATCACATAGTGTGTAATTTCATGACTATATTCAGCAAAAGAACAAAAATTCTCGAATGGAACATGTGTTATCTTGATGACGACATCAAATTGTAGAATAAATCAAGTGATAAGTTTTGGAATGACAATCATAATTACAGATTGCAACAATCTAATTTCATTGCTAAATGTTACATGTATTCTTTAAGGTTCTTTCCTTTGTGATTGAGACATTCAATTATATTATTGAGTTGTTTAATTCATCATACAATCCATATAGAAAGCTGAAATGTAGAAAGAAATACACAACTCGGTTTCACAATTCAATATTTTATTCATAAGGAATTTCAAATGTTCCCAAAGAATCCATGCGATGTAACTAAAAAGTAGATTATAGCTACTAAATTAAGAGGTACATATGCATGAAATAAAAAATAGATGAGTATAAATGAACCCATGATTTCCTTGGGGTTTATTTTGTTGCGGTTGATGTATCGCCGGCTTCACTTTATTCCATATTCATTTTGCTTCTTAAGGGCACTGCACTGAAAACAAAAAAGGAGAAAACTATTACCTATTCAGCTCAAAGTTTATCCATATTCCTATACTATCCAAATTGCAGGTGGATCTCTTACTAACAGGAGATATAAATTATATAAGGATCAAAGGAACACATGATGGATAAAATTGGTGAAGTGAACCTAAGATATGGGATTTTTTTTTAGTTTAGTGTTGTTTCTCTTTAATTAATTAATGATTACATGAAATCTACAGCTATATGTGTTGTTACAAAACATAACAGATCACATAGTCTTCAATTTCATGACTATTTTCAGTAAAAGAACAAAAAGTTCCGAAGGACATATGTGTTATCTTGATGAAGACATCGAATTATAGAATAGACAAAGTGTTAAGTTTTGGAATGACAATCATAATTGCATATTGTAGCAATCAGATTTCATTGTTAAATGTTACAAGTATTCTTTAATGTTCTTTACTTTTTGATTAATACATTCGATTATATTATTGAGTTGTTTAATTCATCATACAATCCATATAAAAAGCTGAAATGTAGAAATAAATGTACACAACTCGCCACAATTCAATATTTTATTTATAAGGAATTTCAAATGTTCCCACAGAATCCGTGGGATGTAACTAAAGAGTAAATTATAGCTACTAAAGTAAGAGGTACATATGCATGAAAGAGAAAATAGAGGAGTATGAATGAACCCATCATTGCCTTGGGGTTTCTTTTGTTGCAGTTGATGTATCTCCACTTGACCTTTATTCCGTATTAATTTTTCTTCTTTAGGGCACTTTGCACTTGAAAACAAAAAGGAGAAAGCTATCGAGTTATCAAGCTCGGGGTTTATCCATTTTCCTATACTATCCAAATTTATACAGGTGGATCTCTTAATAACAAGAGATATAAATTACATAAGGATCAAAGGAACACCTGATAAAAGTACTTTTTTATAACAACATACATGATTTATTCACTCAAAAATAAGGAAAGAGAAGAAAAGAAAAACTATGGAACATAAGAGGGGCAAAAATCTTAAATATTTTCTAACTATTTTCTTAAGTGTGCAAGTACAGTTGCGGTGATGAAGAAAATAAAATCATGTCTTTTAGTTCTCACTTTGTTAGATAAAGATTGCAGAGTTGAATGACTTCTATCCTATGGTACATAAATTGTGAATTCGACCCAAAAATCACACACACGAACAACACAGTAAAAGACAGGATAATTTTAGTTTTTTTTTGACTTGCTTTGACACATACATGACACAACATGTCATCACAAAGTTACAACCAACTCTAGGAACCACTTGTTACGGGGATGACCACAAGGTCAGCACGGAAACGTTCACACCCAAAAGGATAATACACTTTTCTTTTCTTTTTTTTTTTTACAATACAACATAGAAGTCCAACGACAGAACACTCTAACAATAGGGCCAACCACAATGAGATATTCTTGAGGGTTATTTATTTTAAAAAGACATCTTGCAATTCTTAGCTTACGTTTTCAAGGAGGCTCAAGATATGATTCATACAATTCATCTTACCAAGCTAAGTTTATTCTTTTTACACTGAGTAATCATCTTTAAAACTTCTCTATTATGACATTTATTTGCTTAATTCGTTTATTTAGAGAAAGGGGGGTAATTTAATCCCACAAGGCCATCTATTTACACTTACGCTACAAGAACTTGTTCATGCCCATATGACAACATGGGTTTGCGTTCAACACACTTAAGAGAAGAAAGACAAAGCACCTTGGAAAAAGGTTAGAGGGAGAAGGTTGAGTTGAAATCATCTTCAAGACCTCATTTGTTATTACCAATATTTAATTGAAACTTGAGGGCTTAACCAGAATTATTAAAGATTTCACTTAGGCTTTACTAAATGAGTTTTATAAAAATAAAACAACTTGCCATCCAATGGCTAAGAGATAGATTGCGTGGTTTCTAAAGTGTTATCTCTTGCTTATTAAATCTTATTATCTTCCAGAACTAACCATAGATTTCCCTTAAGTTCGTTTAAGAATTTCACCAAGAAAGGGATAGTGTTCATTAGTGTAGCTAGGGTTATCAAGTTATATAATGTTACTTAACAAAGGGTAGTTTCATCTTGATCACTTATGGGATTACATGCTCCCAAGTTGGTCACCTCGACACTAATTTATTTGCAATATAAATTTTTGTTTAACTTCTATAAGTATTAAACAACCCATTTTATTTTACTTATAACACACTATTACTAAGTCTTAGAAAGATTTAACTCAACATTTAATCGTAGGGATAAAGTTTAGCATTATTCATTTACGAAAACGAAATAAGGTTACTCAACAAGCGGTAAACAAATTTTCTTATAATTTCAAAGATAGTCAAACAATTCAAGGTTCCAGAGTTAAGACGACATAATCCACGATACAATAAACTAAGACATTGATCCTCTTCTAAATTTTCCACTAGATGTTATCAATAGTTGAACAATATAAAAAGGATTCATACAAAATAACTTCTCACTGAGGTTGATGTAAAAATCTACAAGTTTATCCCTCATCTACTCGCAAAATCCATCTGCAACAAATTTTTCCACAAGAGTCAGTTCGCGAGAACTGAGCAAGATAAGGCTACACAAAACCACCATAACTATTATCTAACAATACCACAAAAAGGAAGCACTTTATTACAAGAATTGGGTCAAACCTCTAAACACTATCAACACATCAAGTTATAATAAAGTCTCTATCATGCCAATCAAAGAAGGAGAAGACCTTGTACTTCAGCTAGGAGTAAAAGCAACGAAAGTATAGCAATTGTATGAGAATGGCCTTGGCCCTATAAGGAGAAATAAACAATCTAGTAAAAACAGAATTCCCATCAAGTAAGTAATTAAACAATAATTACAAGATTGAGATTTGATATAAATAGACCAACCATCTAGAAATTTATCAAGGTACCAAACGCATAGGCTAAAATAATATATTTCTAAAAGAACAAGAGTTGATCGGCCCAAGAAAGGGGAACCACGGGTTTCAAAAATTAACACAAAAGTCATGTATAATTGAGTTTCAAACCGGAAAACAATTAGAGTATACACACAACATAAGTTTCGAAGCGAAGGCAAAATATACTAGTTTTGACCATTGACTACAAAGATTTTCCAATCATTCATGAAGGGCCAATGTCTTACAGGCTAGTAGCAAACACGCGAGAGAAGAAGGGAGTTCCATCAAACAAGAGTATACAATAATGTCATCAACAAATTTTATAACACTAAAGATTTGCAAACCTCTACAACAATTCTAATGTTTGGTTAATTTAAACTAAATTACCTATTTCCCAAAACAACAATATTTTAAGGCAAACCTTGGTAACACAGTCAACCATCACACATAGATACAAACATAATTTCTAAGTGACATTATCAAAACAAAACCTTCCGCTATGAATCCATAAGACTATCAAATGAAAGATGAGTTTTTCCCGAAGATTAATCACATTTAAGGAAATTTCCACCACAAAATATTAAGGTAATTACGTGCATAAAAACCGACCAATACTAATTAATAGCGTTAACATTACAAAGGGAAAATAATGCAAGTTAGGAAAAATAGAAGAGCGCCATCAACAATAATTCTGAGAGGGGGATTAGACCAAAACTATTCTAGTGTCAACGAGGTACTGGATTCGCACAATGAAACCTCGAGCTTAGTTGATCCGGAAAGCTAGTTATGGTTCAAGTTGATAGGGATGGTCAAGGTACTTCTTGAGGATGGCCTTAAAAGCTTAGAAACAAGATGAAAGATAATATAAGAGTCTAAACACGCGAGACGGAAAACACATTGCACACAAACCTTTTCATTCTAAAAGTTTTAATACCGAAACTCTAAGCTGGCTAGCCCACGCATTGCTCACACTAATCCTACAACCTTTCTTTCTCGATGCCAAAAGGTTATCAAAGGGACTTGCGAAGGAGCTAACAAAAAACGTCAAAAGACAAACTTGGGTGCTAGGGAGGGGCTTCATAGTTATCGTAAACTTACTTCCATGATAACGAAAATACTAGTTTGATCAACATAATAACTTGCAACTCAATCGCAGAGAAGAATTAATACATAAACAAATAGACGAAGGTCTATCACTCGAGTAAGAGAAACATAACACCCAGAGGAGAGGGCACACGCATCCTTTCGACCAACATACTATAAACGATAAAAGCTAAAACAAGAAGAAACAAGTAGAAAGGGAAATCTCCCATCATGACATCCAACTGACAAATCAATGCAAGGAAAAAGTGGTTCGATTTCACAATAATTTTAAATAAAATAACAGTAGAAAAGTGTAGAAATATCTTGCCTTTTTCTCCAGATTCAATAGGTTTCATGGACACCGCCCGGACCAGCAACAACAACCCAAGCCTAATTCCATTTTCTTCAAGCTCGTTGGGCGCCCAAACATCGACCATCTTCACGTTGGCACAGGTAGGAGTTCACGGCCAGGGTGGGTGGTCTAAAATACTTTCCAACATCCTCCCAACACATGTCAAAAGGGAAAGTTATAGCGGAACATGGACATCCATCCAGCACAATGGAAAATCCACTTTTGGAGCCCATTTAAGAAGCTGGAAATAAAATCTGGTCTCTTATTTATCACTGCAGACCTGGCACAGTGCGCCTTGTTATAGTGCCAGACTATGTCTGCAGATTGCTTCACCTGGCATTACCAATAATCTCTACAAGAACATTTCCCTTTTTTTAAAGTGATGGAACCGCTTTGCCTCTCTCACAACAATTTGCGTTGCAACAATCTTGGACAAACCTGGTGCAGTGTGGCAGAGGAATACTTTTACTTTCCCGTTCACTCAGCACATGTTCTGAATCTGACAAATATCCTGCTACCTTCATCTCCCAAGACATTTTCTCCAACATTGCATAGATCTCCTGTGCCTGTGGGTGTGATCTGTCACCTACACAAAAAGCATGCACCATTTTATTGGCTTCGCCGAGTTGAGCACGTGCTACGGGCCAAGCTAGGTCCCGCTAGGAAAGTCTCATGTTAATTTTACAGCCAAATCGCTTATACATTAACTCACCACATACCAACTCTGTGGGCTATGGCCGAGCCAACCAGGATCACCCAAACTTAATTCCCCATGCAAACCGAATGACCCATTCACAACACAATAGTCTTGATACCGCTAAGTTTGACAAGCCAACAAGACCGAGCCAAAGTGTGACCGAAGCCACCGGAATCGAACACACGATGGAGACAGACACTCATCTACGGGGCAGAGTGGAAGAAATGAAACAACAAGGCAATTTGTGCTTCGTGAATATTCTGATATAAAACAGATCCACCTCTATGAGATACTCTTCCATGAGTTACAACGTAAAACAAGTAAGAAATCAATAGAGAATCTTAGCAATAAATTTCATCAGGTCTCCTGGTAATACTCTCACTGTCACATAGTCGATTTTGATAAAAAAATACCTTGAAGGAGAATCCCGAATTTGAGGATGCATTCAATACTGAACAGACAACAACAGAGTTGGACAACCTGCTTGCTGGAAGCACTCAAAAAGGCTTCTACTATACTGCAACATGCCTGCTTTGCTGGCTAATCACCATGCTTAAGGTCATTGCTTTATGGATTCCCAAACAAGAACACACCTCGCAGCACCCAAGGACACGTTTGGAATAGGGAAGGAGCAAAGAGAAGGGGAATCAAACCCACAAATGGCATTTCTTTGGAAGTCAAAGAATTGAGACCCACAACCCACACACTCTTCCTCCAACTCCAATCGGCTTGCAATGTTTGAGAGAGAGTAGGCAAAGTAAGAGTAGTACAGGAGCAGGTTCATCTGCTGAGAGGATTTTTACCAGGTGAGCGGCCACCAAAAGAAGGACTGCAAGAGCAGAACAAGGAAGTGGCCAAAACAAAAACACGTGGTCCACTTTTCCCAGCCGCACAAACCCCAAGAACAAGCCAAGCGCCTCCCAACCATACGCATTGAATAAAGGATCCAAATGAGATCCAGGTGAAGAAAAAGGACTCCACCGACTCCCATCTCCCTCACGCAAGGACAGAAAACATAAATTACCACCCAACTGCCAGCTACAACCTAGTTGACTGCATTCTTACTTCAATTTCCATCCTGATATGCCACACAATGCTTATGTTTTCATTGAGAGAAAGATTGTATTATCTAATTAAGGCCAATCAC
This sequence comes from Taxus wallichiana var. yunnanensis, assembly GCA_018340775.1. NCBI lineage: Eukaryota > Viridiplantae > Streptophyta > Pinopsida > Cupressales > Taxaceae > Taxus > Taxus wallichiana. Next base: position 738,150,726 of record CM031244.1, read on the forward strand.
CCTTGCGGTCAATTAGGAAAATGGTCCTACTTTGACAATTCAAGTATATCTTGTCTTTTAGGAAGATAGCTACAAAGTGATTTACTTGTTGCAACTTGAAGCAACTAATACTTTTTGTGAATTCACAAAAATAAACGGGATCAAATATGCATCCTTGCAAGATATAAGGGCTGATAAGAAGGAAAACAATTGGGGTTAATTATGCACAAGATTTTAACTTATGTTGCCAATATCGGCACAATGCACTTCAAGTCTGGTTCTGACAAGAGTGCAGACAACTGGCAAGTTTAATGCCCAGATTGGGAATGTTCTGTACATTCCACTATCTGATTAATAGGAAAATGGTGTGTTTTGTGTGTTCCATACTAAGTGTTATATGTACATGTATATGATATAACTGAAACAGGTATGAGAATAATGTTATTGTATCCGAAGTAAGCCAATGAGTTTTTTTTTTCTGAAATGTGTCTGCTTGAGAGTGATAAAAATAAGGAAAGAACACATAAAAAAAATTCTTTGTAGTTACGCAAATATCTACACTGGATGTAGTTAGCAATAATATTACTCACAATGATTAAAACAACATGTGAACAGGCCTAAGCAACCAAGGGGATAAACTAGATGTTAACGTTCGAAGGCGAACACGAAGCAAAGACCGACCATGGGGCCAAGACATCAGAATTACACACAGCCATTCGACGCTCCACAAGAGGGTCATTGCGACAAGAACTAGGGTAAACGCCGAACGGGCATTACATAAATAAAATTATTACTAGTACATACTTGATTTGATGGAAGAATGTAACTCAAATTTTAGTAGCTATTCTAGAAATAGAAGGAATTACAAAGTGTAGATTAAAGAAGAGACTTGCATGCTTACTTTCATTCAGGGACAACAATACATGTTTCAAATTTTCAAATAGGTGAAATAAAAGAATTGGACTATAAAGGATGAAACTAACTGGAAAGATAATATTACAAATGAAACAAAATGAAAAAGGAAATCTAAGGAAATTTTGACAGGGCTTCGCCATGTAAAATGGACATTTTGCACTTTTCCATCATGTTGTTTCAAAACTAATACATACTTTAAAAGTTGTATGTAAATCAAATAGTAATGCAGAAAGTAGAAAATGCATGGCATGATCAAGTAACAGTTACCAGATTTCAGCCCCAACAACAAGCTATGAAGCATCTAAATGAACTGTTACAGTGCCAATTTAAAATTACAAGTGCACACCTTCAGATTGCATCAGAACAGATACAGAAATGATACAGAAGAGATACAAAAATGCTACAATAAAAATGGAAACAACGAAAAGAAAATTAGAGTCATTTCTCTAAATACAAAGTCATAACAACCATGAAATCAAAGGAAGATTCAAGATACAAGCATTCAAGAATTCAACTTAAGCAATTGCTTCCAGTTATATATCCAATTTCAATACATAGGTAATTGAAGTTTCATATAATATTTAAGTACATATATTCAAAAGAATGTATTCAAGGATGTAATTGACACAATTTTGAGCAAAGTAAGTATCAACTATCAAGCACATATCAACTTGAAAAGATGGGCATGATACATTACCAGAGCAACAAATTGTTTTCATAGAGTAACCAAGGATAATTCTAAAGGGTTTCCAATCAAGGAACAAAAAAATTACACAGATAGATAATTTGTCTTAACTATTGTTATTGATACAAAGTTACAATTTCCCTTGAAGACACCATGTTATCTACTTAGGGTACAAATTGATGATGCATCAAAAATAATACATCAAAATAGACTACAATTAAGTATCATGACTTAATGAGAGAGAAGAGCCTCAAGATTTTAGAAGATGGATTTCTCCATTTACAGGGATAGTAAATTATTGCAACACTTCAATAGAATAAGATACATTGGATCCATGGGGTTATAGTTTCTTAAATAAAAGGAAAACTTCTGTACAAAAGTATATCATATTCAAGACTTGAAGGACAATCATGGTCAAATGAGTAAGATGCAAAGCAAGTTATAATACACTAAAAGGAGATCCAACTTTTCAGACAGTCATGCTTTCAGAAGTAGAATCCAATAGGTACATTTTGAAGACCAAAAGCATTGTTTTAGTATGTTTAAAATTTAATGGTCAGGTACAAGATTTGAAACAATTTGTTATAGAAAAAAACAAAGTAAATGAACATGTTTAGAAGACAAAAATTTTCAAATGGCTCGATACACTCATCTGAAACAACAAAGAGCCAAGATAAATCAACCAGAGAAGCTTAAGTAATGAAACAAAGCATAAATATGGAGAGATTTTAGAAGCAATAAGGGCTAACAAGGGAAAGAATAAAAGAGATGATACAAATGATAAAATCCAAGTGTGGTATCAAAAGGAGTTTCAAATACTTTAGTGGCACCATTATCTTAGCTAGTAACAATTCTAACAAAAATATTTGAAAATAGTAGCTCAAAATCTAGAAGCTTTTAATGAAGAACAAACCTAGAAGTACAAACATCAAAAGAAAAAAGCTCTACACAATGATGAAACAAGGGTTCAATAATTTTCAAAGCATAAAATAGATGCAAAATTTGCAGACTTAAGCTTGGAAACAAAGCACCGATGAACTCTTAAAATGGATCAAACACAAGATTCAAACTCGGTGAGTACAAGGTCAAATCGAATCAGGTAGTGCAAAGTATAAAAATGATATGAAGTGGATTTCAATTATATGGCCATAAAAAAATTTTTTTGAAGCCATTAAAATCTTCAAAAAAAATCACAGAATCAAAAGAAATGAACAAGTTCGAATACCCACATCAACAAACATTCAGATCTAGCAAGTTTCAAGCAAAATGGGAATACCCATTTTATATTCGAACATAATAATCAAGGAAAACCCCAAATACGAGCCGCAAGGAAATATTTTCACATTTTTAAGTGTTGGAGAGAAACTCGAAGTTTGGGCGACTTACCAGTTCCAGTTCGTTGAAAGCTCGAACCCTAAAAATCCTCAAGAATGACGACAACCAGAAGCTTATTTAAGCTCAAAGATCAAGGTCGTGTCAGAGATCACAAGAAAACAAGGTTTTTCAAAGTATCAGTGCTAATAAAGGCCGAAAAGGTCTAAGAAGTAGTTACAATATTTTAAAAACAAGTAATCCACCTTCAAAACAATGATAGCCATCCTTTTTCTATAGAAGACCATGATGATGAAACTTCGATCTTGAATAAATAGAATTGGTGGCTACAAGACCTCATAGGACCTCACCGAGCTCCATAGACTAAGAAATCATTTCATATAGGAAACCGAGCTCCAACATTACCTCAAAAATGAAGAGCGTCAACCAAATCCACTCACAAAATTGAAGAAATTAGAAACAACAAAATACAGATGTGTGAGAGCTACAAAAAACCAATCTGGTAAAGAGATGAGCTTAAAACAACAAAAATGGTGGCCTGAAACAAATTTACTAGGGCTTCTCTCGCGAAATGGAAAGCGAAAAGTAAATAATGAGTTAGGGTTGAGTTGTTTTATCAACCCAACTCAACCTCATGTAGATCTAACTCAACCTAAGTTAAATATCGATTGTTCAAAATTATAGGTACATAATCCAACGATGCCAAGTGATAAATCTAATAAAATACACTATCAACCATGGGTACAAGATCATCGACCTAAGATAAAATCATTACACAGATCAATGGTGCGAGGTCATCAAGGGTGGAGAATGAACGATCAAGACTCAAGATGAAGTTTAATGCAATTCCAATGGTTATAAAGAACTCAACCAGAGTTAAAAATTATCAACGTGGCATTCAAATGGAGGAACCCTAACTCGAGGGTGTAGTAAAATCAATGGAGGAGAATCATGTGGTAGATATCGAAAGATCCGGACACATTATTGTTTCCAATACACGCCCATGTAGCAAACCATGCCAGAGCCTTATTGATTATGCAATAATTACCACCAAACTTGATACCACTGACAAAGGAAGGGGTGACTCATCATGGAAAAGGGGACCAACCCCATTGAATATTATTTGCTTTGACCTCCTAAGGTCTAGACCATAGTTTCTCCATATAAATTAAAAATAATAATTGCTATCAACCATGCAAAAGTCGACGGTGAATTATAATACAATGATAATCAAAAAGTGGCTGACTATTATAGTATGGCCATGTGTTCAACAAAGGTTGTCAAGCATAGTGTGATAAATTTCACAAAGTGGCCCCTTGTTTTATTTTAATACATAATAATGTGCTAAGTCCACAAGGGTGGTCAAATTCATGAGGAAGACAAGCATACACATCAACGGTGGTCCCCACTAATGTGATGGTTTGAAAATGACTTAGAATGCAATTATTCATGTGATCACAAGGAGATAGAGAAGATGTCAACATCAGATGTGCAAGAGCCTCTTTAAAGATTTGTTACCTTATTTTCCATAAATAAGAATTGATTATTTTTGCACATGTGCTCACAGTGGTCCCCATGGTGGATTGGAGTTATTCTTGTTAAGTATTGGAGATCAAAGGTATTATTTTTACTTACACAGGGAATTAGTTTTGCATCCAAAGGGCAAGTTACAGATGTCATATCAGCCATAAGAAGACAGAAATTACGTGCACCTAGAATGAGACTTGCTCATCAAGCAAGATTTATTATTGGCAAATTATTCACCCATTATTTTTCTTAAAAATAGAATAGTGAATTGCAGATTAATTTAGTTGATTGAGTTGTAACCAAATGCTATTAATGCCTCAATGTATAAGCATTTTTATTTTATTTGTTTATTAATTAATAAATAAAGGATAAAAATAAGATGCATGGGCAAGTACAATTTAGCCTATTTTTAGGAGGGGTGGGATGAATTAAATTGCTATATATTATGTGCCTTAGAAAGCACGGTGGAGGACTTTTAGATATAGGAGTGCTTTGAAGTAGATTTTTCAAATTTTGCCCTCTAAATAAAAAGTGTTTTCTACTGTCTAATTATTTGCGATCTTGTGTATATTCCATTAATCTTGTGATTGTTGAATTCCTGCTTAATCATCTTACCTTGTTGTAAATTCAGTAATTTTTCATTATATTAATGTGTGTGTTTAACTTAGTAGTATTGTTGTGATACTTTCCTGAATACATCAAAGTGTTTGACTTTAAAATTATGTAGAAAACTCTTGGCTTGTGCATCAAGAATTCATTCTCATATAAATTATGCATGTACTCATTCAAATAACTAATACAAGTTTGGTGTATCACCTCGCTTTTGAATCTTTTTACGGTCTTCTTCTACCCTCAAACCCCGTAAAATAAGTTTATCTTACATCAATAAGGAACCAGCCTTGATCTTTGGAGACTCACCTCAAAATAGGTATACCCACATACCCGAGTTGTTTCCATTGTGTCTACGAAAGAGAGAATAAATTTTGCAAGTTTAGAACACTGCAACCATCTCTCTACATAGTGCATTTTCGAGAGATAACAGGTATGATTGAGAAATAAATGAAATCTTTTCTTTGAAAAATCAATATATGACTATTATATCTCTCATGATTTTTGTTGTAAAATTTGGCATCACTACAAGAAACTTGGGATGAATGGGGATGAGGTAAAGTTAGGAAAAATAAGTGAGGGCCAATATCCAAGAGTGAATGTTAGTGTATAATATTGCAAATAAAAAAGTAGATAGCGATGAAATCATTAGATAGGAAAACTAGTGGTATGTAGTGTATAATGCTTTAATTTTCAATGAATAATCTAATTTGAATGAATTCTTGATCTTATTTTAAATTCTTGTAATTTCTCAATATATTAATGTGATTAATGAATTATGTATATTTTATCTTGAAAATGTAATATAATGCATGTTTTCTTTAAAAAAGAGAAATCAAAAGTAGAAAATTTAATGGCACACAAAATAAAATATTAATCAATAAATATATTTGGAAAAATAAGCCTCAAATATGTGTGCATCTTAACCAAAATGCATGTCTAAAATATTCCATGAGCATGGAGAAACTCTTGACATCTCTTTAAGTGTCGAGATAGTCTAGAAAAAGCCTCCTACTATAGTTCGGATGCTCTAGAAAAAACAACTCTAGGCACTTGTATACAAAAATATAAGAGAAAAGGGAAGGGAGAAGAAACCAAGACATGATGGAAACCCATAGAATGCACTAATACATGTACTTGGATAATATCTCAAAAATAATTAAAATAATCAATTATTTCATGTAAGGATACATTTTCAAAAGAATTATTTTTCCTAGCATACGTTGTTTGAAGAGTTCATCTAAGATTTGGGTGTTCTTAATGTTGAAACATCTATAAATTTTAAGAACTATATTTTCAAATTCAATTTTTTTACCTACTTTAGTCTTGTTAAATGAAGTTGTAGAAATGAAATATTAACTGTTTTTAATTTGTGAAACAATTAATTCACACACTTTAAATAATTAAACTATTAATAATATCCCAAAACTCTTAATATCCCAAAACAATTAATTATCATACTTGTCCCCATTAGATCTTCATTTGCATTAAAAATTGCTAAAGTCATAACCAAAACACCCGTCATCCTTTCACTCCATCTGATTTATACATAGGGATGATTCTGAAATGGATAAATTCTTTTCTTATAAAACTTTAAGATATGTATGTGATTGTATCTCTCATTATTTTTGTAAATGAACTTATGATGGTCAAAATTGCTATCACAAAAATAAACTAGGGAATATCATGTCTTAAGTGGAGTTAGGGACATTTTTGTGATAACTAATATCTATGTGAGTGTTTATCTATAATATTATTTTAAAAAGTTATTAACATGTAGTAATTCCATAACTAGGAATATTAGTGATATGTATTATATAACTTGTCTTTTTTCACAGATTTCTTCAACACGAATTAAGGCTCTATTGAATGCTTGATCTTCTCTAAAATTCTTGTAATTTATCAAAAGATTCATGCGAATAATAAATTATGTACATTTTCTTTTCTAAATACAATACAATTTTTATGTATTTATAGACAATTGAAATTAAAATTAGGACCTTTAATGGAACATAAAATAAAAAGTAACGATCAAATAATAAAAAATATGGGCATGAAAGATGTGTGTACCCAAACAAAAAGGCACCACTAAAAACCCCGATGAGTGTGGGGATGATTTAGACAAATACTAGCGTCATTGAGACCTTATTCTCTAGATAAGACAACTTTAGACGTTTGAAAACAACTTAGAGAAAACATAAAATGGCTGATGAAAAAGAAATCGACTTGTGATGAAAGTCTATAGAATGTACTAATACTTGTGGTAGAAAATATCTTATAAACAATGTATAAATATTCTCATTTATTTTATGTACTAATTCACTTTCATAATAAATTTTGTTTTAACCATATTTTGTTTGTGAGTCCAAGAAATCTCCAGATTCAAACTCGTCCTATAATTTGAAATATGTAAAAATTGGTAAACCAATATTTTAAAACATTTTTTTAATAAAGAGTGTACTTAATTTAATCTTATTAAATAAAGTGCAACTATTTTTATAACTTTTCATCTTACAAATGTAGGCTGAATATATTTTCTACATCTCTACATCTCAAAATTACTCCTTTCTATAAATAGTCCACAAAACTAATTGAGTTTAAAATAATTAACTAGTTTAAACATTTTTCAGTAATAATTTTTACTTTTAAAAAATGATTAACAGGAGGGTCTAAAATATTTTTAATGTTTTTCTAGTATTTTTAAAAATTATTAATAATATTTTATATACATATACATCACGTTTTTAATAAATCTAAACATTGATTTTAACAAGGAAGAAGCAAAACTGTAAATTAAATGACTATCTGAGCTGATACGACTGTGCCCTAGATGAATTCGAGGAAATGAAATGCTTCTCAACCCTAAATTTCAAAGCAAGAATACATAAGGAATGCACTCTTAACATTTCAATTATTAAAAGAACTGCATTAATATCCACCACACAATAAATAAATCTTCTAATATAGAAAAGTAACAATTAAAAAATTGATAAGTGAAAATAGTCAGAAATTTTGTAGCAAATATTTGTTTAAAGTAATAAATTATTATGTATTTTGAATTTTTATTCATATACTTTATATGCTGAGAAATATTAATCGGATTACGAGACCCTTTTATTAGGGTAATAAATAAAATATTATATTAATATAGTTTAAACATTAATACAAATTTTTATTTTATTATAAAAAATGAAAATGACAACAATGTAATTTAGTTGAACTCTTTCTGTGTATATACATTCAAGGATTTCTACGTTTAATTAATAAAAAATTTAAATCACATTGAAGACTACATTAGGGCATTGAAATTTGTGCACATACGTAGATTTGAGGGTAAGCAATAATATGGTTGGGTCACAAAAACTAAATTGATGGAGGAAGAGTTAACAGATGAAATTAATATGACCAACAATGCGGCCAGCTAGCCATGTTGCAAAAGATTGGAATGTACCGGTTGGATAAGGCACTCCTACGCAGACTGCTATACATTTGTCAGTGTCTCATTTATATTCTGGAAAAAAAAAAAAAAAATTGTGACTCATGCGCCATCGAGTGCACCCACTTGTGACTTATTTGCAAGTACTTCTTCACCCATCAAATGGGTCAAAGAACTAATCGTGATTTTTCTGTTTGATTTTTTTTCCAAAATAATTTTCCTATCATAGTTAAAAAAAAATTGGATACGGTAAAAGTGGTTTGGTTTTGATGGGACCGAAGAAATAAAATTCATAGGAGATAAAGATAAAGCATTTAAAACCAAACAAGAAAGCCTCTACCAGTAGCTTATTGAAATGAAAGACCACGAACGGTCACAACAAAACAAGAAAATAAAGGGCAACAAATCCCTGAAACAAATTCCATCAAGAACCAAAAACACCACAGGGAATTACTAGGAGTATTACGGTAAAGTTTGGGTTGAACCCTATTTGTTCAAAGCGTTTCGATCTGTATGGTTTGAAATTTTTGTTGTCTCCCTATATTGATGCATGAAAGTTTTTTCCTTCATTTGGTTGCCATGGTCAGTCCTTTCCTTTGGTCGATGATCACATTGAGTCCCAATTTTACTTATCATTTCTCTGTCTATGAGAAAGAATTTGTAATTTGGGCGTGAATTCGAGGTTTCCCCTTCCTTCTATTTTTCCACAGTCATGTTTTCCCTGTCAAATTTTGTCCCAACATCCGTGGAAACGTGGTCCTTTTTGATTGGATGTGGCCCGATGGGTCTTTTTGGTGAAACTTGTCACTTTTTTCACATTTGTAAAAAATACCAAATTGGCCCCTACGGCCCCGATAGTATCTAATTGGTTATTCAAAAAATATGAAGTGGCAAGGGAAAAGTCTTACTTTGACCCCGAAGAAGGATACGTGGCAATTTTTCAAATTCTGCGAGAGAGACGGGTTCTTTAGAGTATTTTAAAAATTTTGCCTTTTTGCATTTAATGGAGATAAGTTATGAAATAATCCGCAACTCCGCTTGGGCCCACATAAAAAGTTAGAAGTGGAGAGGCGGGTCATCGGGGCATTTTGAGACTCTCAAGCCCGCTTCAACTCAAAGCTTGTCCACGTGGAGGGCTTGCACTCATTTGAAAATTTGCCTCTCGGTTTGACCTTTGCAGTTACGCCAAGGAAACATGTGGAGGCTTCCGTTGACTCCTCTTTGCACTTGGACGACACAAACCCACAACGCACGAATGTAGGCATCCATGCGAGGGCACTCATTTCTCAACGTGTATTCTCAAGGGTTGAAAATATTACTTGTTAGATACACCATATGGAGCCACCAAAATGATTAAAAGGGGATTTCTCGCATACGAAAGAATGAAAGATTCATTAAGAATATTGTCAAAAAATTATGATATGGTATCCCATTAATGGTAGAGGGTCTGAGAAATGTGATCAGTTCATGATTCATCCACCTGGCAGCTTTGGGTGCAAATTTCTTAAACATCACTTTCTGAGACTAATTTGTAACAAACAAGGGATTACTCAAAATTCTTATTTTTTGGGGTGAAATTTGGGATGCGTGAGGGAGTGAATTGTATAAATGCAATGAGAATACTCTTGCGAATGGTCGGGGTTTAATTTTTATGAGAAAATTTGAGAAAGCCCATCTTCTAAGAGACCATATGAGTAACCTATTAATTTCTGTGTTTTAGATTTCACTCACGTCAAGAAGGTAGCAAGTGTACAACCATTGTCAAAGCTCGAGACTATTCAAGAAACTTTCCCCCTGTAGATGAATCGATAAATCTCAAAATAATGCATTGATCTTGGGAAAAATTGTGTCCTTTTATTTCAAATCATTTTTCTTGTTCCTATTGCAATCTTATATTAAAATCTCTCTGAATCACACAAGATCTCATCCATGTGTTAGTATTTTGGCATTTGAAATTTCATTATGAGAAGAGCTTTCATCTGGTAATGAAATAAACAATTTAAAATCATTTTACTTCCACTATGTTGATAAAGATTGTTTGTAATCCTATGAGTGTATCTTAGGCATGATGAACTAGGGGTTGTTAATGTTTAATTGAGTCTTTAGCTCAAGCCTTTGTGTTGAATTATTAAAGATTGTGTGAAATCATGCATATCTGGGCCTCGGCTTGACACGGACCTTCGGTTGAAGGAATATTTTTGCTATTCTAAAGCATGTTGTCTTTTAGTTTTCCAATTGTTGTAAAGGTTCTCAAAGATCTGGTAAAATCAACTTCATCTTGCTTAATTCCCCGCCAAAAATTTCAAATAACCATGAGTATTTGAACAAAGGTGTACACATACCGACCCGGGTAATGTTTCTTACATGATCTAAGTGCAAATATGTTGTTTAAATGTCATCTTGTGTTGAGATTTGTAAGAATTGTGTGAAGTTACAAGTTCTATGTGCAATATTTCCATTTTCTAGTGGTTATTGCACTAAATTTATATCATCAGTGATAAATACTAGTAAAGGAGGGTCAAATCTGCTAAGCTTTGCAGAATTAAGTGTTGATAGATATTTGACAAGTCATTTATAGTGCATTTGCACAACTAAGGTGAAAATCCTTAGTGGTGACTCCGTGTTGATTTAAATTTTGATAAATACCAGTGCCTTAACCTATATTAAGTGAAATATGTCACTAATCTTTGCAAATATGGAAGGAAGAAGATATTTCTTCACTAAAGACCCTACCAAAAAGTTGTTTCCAGAATTGGGAAAGACAAATTCAAAAGGAAAAAGAGTCTGGAAAATAGTTGGAGATCAAGAAAAGAGTTATCCATTATGAAAAGTGATCAACCTGTGGTTGAGGATTACCATTCTTCTTGAGTGATTCTGAATCAGGTAATTTTCATATAGATCTAAATTCTCCAACTGGAGAGGGGCCTTCATTTGTGTCTGATAAGTGTGCTTCTTAGTCTATCCTTGTATTTTCCAAAGTTGATAGGGTTTTCCATGAAATAAAGTCTTTAGAGGACATTCATTTTGAAAATTATACTCATGTGTTCCAAAGACCCCTTGTCCCTCATCATTTTTATCTCTTGTAAGATCACCTCCTCAAAACAAGAAGGCCCAAAGATCCACCCACGGACCAAATTTTGTTGTGAATACTTTTGGTCCTATAAATTTTAGAGGTATGGATGGATATCCAAATATAGTGCCACAAGATGTTAGAAATAGATTGCCTAAATTTCAAGGGAATAATGTTATCACTGGCGATCATCATTTAAAACTTTTTGTCAATATGATGGAGGAATTTGAGATTGAATTTAAGGATGTGTATATAAATTTGTTTATTCATACTCTTGAAAAGGATGCACGTGATCGTATAAGTCTTTGGCGAGATAACACAATATATTCATGGACAAAAATGAAAAATGCTTTTAGATTGCAATATGGGGATAAGACAGATCCCAGGTTTCTTTTGTCTGAATTTGAGAATATTAAGAAGAATCCTAATGAATCTTTTCATGAATTCAATACTAGGTTCATAAGACCTTTATCGCCTACTACCTGTAATCCTGAGGCCAAGTGATGTTTCTTATTTAATAAAATATTCTGATGCTTTTGACAAAAATGCTTCCTATTATTTAAGGGACAAAAACCCAGGAACTTTGAGGCAAGCCTTCACCATGGCTTTGCAGATTGAAAATAATATCAAATCATTTCATAAGCCTCCTAAGAGGGAAGGTATCAAGCTGATAAATCCACAGAAGCCTTAGTCAAGTAAGTTTGTGGATCTAGAAGTGGTTGTAAAAACATTGGTCAAAGCTATTAAGGAAATATCCTATAAACTGGCCAGAGCAGAGAAGGGGATTGGACAAGGTTCCCAAGGTCAGCACAAGCCATAAGGTCAAGAAATATTTTCAAATCATCCCATAGGTGATTATAGATTATATGATAGGGGTAAAGGGCCATTGGGATAAGGAAATAGACAACCCTGACCCCAGGAAAACAGATTGGTTCCTGATCCTTTAGCCGCTTAGAGTTGCTTTACTTTGGACGAGGTTTATGATATGGAGTGGTGTGATAGATGTTTCTTGCCCCATTTCCCATGTGATGAAGATAAATAAGTTGTGGAAGATGATGATGATGAATGCATGGTGGATTTCTCTACAATTTCACAATAGGAAGCAACCTCGATTGAACAAATAAGTGCTGAACCGGTGTAGATTTCTGGGATTGCATTCACCAGCTATTACCCCTTCCCCCTCTCATACTTTTGAAATAGATATGGTACAAGATTTTGAATTTCCTAATAATGATTTTGAATACTCGGGGGCATTAATGATTAAAAAGTATGATGGAGGAATTTCTTCAAAAGATAAAAGACAGTTGTTAATGAATGTAGTAGTTTCCCAAGAAAAAATAATATATTACAAGTAGTAAAGTTATCAAAGGGAAGGGCATAAGGCCAAAAAAATCCGGTGCTTACCAATATCCCTAAGGAAATTCCTAAAAAATATGCATCTAGCAAAGGCCTTGTTTCCCCAAATAACACTTGTGTGCCTACCCACACTTAGATTGATAAGACTCCCATATTATTAGATGACACTATGAATCTCACTTCCAACACCTGCCATACCCAATTATGTTCCTTGTGACATAGCTCAAATCTTGAGTCAAATTAAGGTCACTGTTTGGGTTCCTATTGTTGAATTTCTTAGAATCCCTAAGCATAGGAAAAGAGCATTCGAATATTTGGGATTTAAAGAAGAAAAGGTTACCCAGGATAAAAAAGTGAACAATGTAGAGGTTCCTCCTGCCATTGCAGAAATTAGAAAAACCACAAGTAATGTAGGAACCGGGGAAACACCTGAGATTTATTTGGGAACTTCTTTGGTTGAGTCTCAGCTAAATGTGGGTCCATTTTTCATTACTTTGATTATTAAAGATAGGTTGTTACATAACTACATGTTTGACTCGGGAGCTTCATGTAATGTAATGCCTCTTGAGGTCATGAATGAGTTGAATATCAAAGTAACAAAAGCTTATGGGAAATGTACTACCATAGATTCAAGAGAGGTGCTAGTAGTTGCATGTGTCAAAGGCTTATGAGTGTAATTGGAAGCTTATCCAAAAAGTACTTAACTTTGAATGTAGTAATTGTGGATTGTTCTGCTAAGTGGGGAATGTTGTTATCAAGAAAATGGGAGGCTAGCGTGGGTGGAACTGTGCAAACGGACATGTCTTATGGAACCATACCAATTAAGGGAAGCCTTGTGAAGTCATATGGTGAAAGGAAAATGTTATATCTCATTGAGGACCCCAACAATGCTTCTTATGAAGTGTTGCACATAGACATTGATGTTGATAACTCTGTGAGCTATGTGGTTTTCAAGGAGTATGAAATTAATCAATGCAGATATCCTAATTAGGTTGATTTTCCTAGGACTTTGATGTTTGATGTAGCCTCGAGAGATGTTGAAAAAATTACCTAGGCATAAAGGATAAGCCTAAAAAATATGGTTAGATAACAACTTGGATGGAAAATGAAACAATCATATGACCAGTTATTAAAGATGTATCAGAACTACTTAGCATGGTCATATCCAGAATCAAAGGCGCTTGAAAATTTTCATTGATTATTTTCTCTTAATCAGGGTGTACATCACTTTGTATAGTGTATAGTCTTTTGGTTTCGTTATTCTTTCGTGTTTTTCAGTTTTGGTTTGTCCTGGTCCTTGGTGACCAGATTTTTGTTGGTTTCTCAGTTCGTCTTGGGGATTTGGTTATTTTCTTTCTTCTCTGTAAGCTTTATTTTCACTCTATTTCTTAATGGATATTTGGCACGGGTCAGTATGTTGGTCTTGTGGCACTTGCGGGGAGTTCCCATCTCCGAGTCGGAGCTGATTTTTGTGCTTAATTTAATTTTTCCCTGTTTGTTCAAAACATCTCAGTCCACATTGTTTGAAAGTTTTCACTGTCTCCCTGTATTGATGCGTGAAAGTTTTTCCTTCATTTAGTTGCCATGGTTAGTCCTTTCCTCTGGTCGATGATGACATTGAGTCCAAATTTTGTTGCTTACAATTTCTCTGTCCATGAGAAAGAATTTGTAATTTGGGCATGAATTCGGGGTTTCCCCTTCCTTCTATTTTTCCACAGTCATGTTTTCCCTGTCAATTTTTTTCCCAACATCCATGGAAACATGGTCCTTTCTGATTGGATGTGGCCTGAAGGTCTTTTTGGTGAAATTTATCACTTTTGTCACATTTGTAAAAATACCAAATTGGCCCCGTGGCCCCGACAATATCTAATTAGTTATTTTGTAAATATGATGCAACCGAGAAAAATTACTCCTTTTCCTTGAAGAAGGATACATGGCGAGTTTTCGGTTAGAAGCGAGAGAGGCGGTCGTCGAGCCTTTTATAATTTTTTTCCTTTTTGTACGATTTAAAAAGTTATGAAATAATCCACATTTCCGCTAAATCCCACATCAAAAGTTAGAACTAGAGGGCGGGTCACGGGGATTTTAGACTCTCGAGACCCACTTCAACTCAAAGCTTGTCCATGTGGAGGGCCTGCGCTCATTTGAAAATTTGCCTCTCGGTTTGACCTTTGCAGTGGCACCAAGGATACATGTGGAGGCTTCCACTGACTCCTCATTGCACTTGGTGAACTTAGAGCTGCAACGCATGAATGTAGAAATCCATGCGAGGGCACTCATTTCTCAAGGTGTATTCTCGAGGGTGAAAAGGATTGCTTGTCAAATCTAGCCATATGGAGCCACCTGAAAATGATTAAAAAGGGGATTTCTTGCACGATAAAATGAAAGAATGATTAAGAATACTGTCAAAAATTATGATATGGCATCCCAGTCATGGTAGAGGGTCTGAGAAATGTGATAAATTCATGATTCATCCACCTGGCAGCTTTGGGTGTGTTGGTGCTTGATTAAATCTTACCCCGTTTACTCTAAAAATTTCCCAATCTTCTTGGTTCATCGTATTTTATATCTCCCCATCTTGATGCTTGAAGGATCTTTCCTTCATTTGGTTTCCATGATCAGTCCTTTCCTTTGGTTGAGAATCACATTAAGTCCAGATATTGTTTTCCATTCCTCTGTCCATGAGAAAGAACTTGTAATTTTGGTGTGAATTCGTTTTTTTCCCTTCTATTTTCCACAATCATGTTTTGTTTTCCTTGTCAATTTTTTTCCCAACATCTATGGAAATGTGGTGCTTTTTCATTGGATGTGGCACGGATTTGGTATTTTTGGTGAAATTAGCCACTTTTGTCACATTTTTGAAAAATACCAAATTGGCCCCATGGCCCCGATAGTATCTAATTAGCTATTCAACAAATATGAAGTGGTAGGGAAAAAGTCTTACTTTGTCCCCGACGAAGGACATGTGGTATATTTTCAAGTTACAAGTAGGAAGGTAGATCGATGGAACATTTTGAAGTTTTTTGCCTCTTTGTGCAAGAGAGAAAAGTAATGAAATAACCCGAAATCCATCGGGGCCCACATCAAAAGTTAGAAGCAGAAAGGTGGGTCGCCAGGAATTTTAAAACTCTAAATCCTACTTCAACTCAAAGCTTAGACACATGGAGGGCCGCTTCTCATTTAAGGATTCACCTATGATTCCTACCTTAGCAATTGTGCCAAAGAGACACGTGGAGGATTCTGCTAGCTCCTCTCTATACTTAAAATTTTCAAGCAACTTTCTAAGGCTTGGGACACATGGAGGGCCTACATTTGTTTGGGACATGCCCCTATAATTTACTTTTGAAGAAGTGATGAAGGGACAAGTGGAGGTTTCCACTGGATCCTACCTATACTTAGACTTTTGAACAGCTGAAGAAAATTTCTCAGACCCCAGGCACATGGCACCTTCTGCTAGTCCTTAAAATATTTGAAAAATGTTTCGAACTAAGACACATGGTGAACCCATGCTTATTTAGGGTCTCCTCTTTTGGGTACCATATCAAAACTACACCAAGGAAACACATGGAGGCTTCCGCTAGCTAATTTTCATATTGAGACTTTTTAAAGGCCAAGAGGTTATTTTCTTGGGCCCAGGGAACGTGGAAGGCCCAAACTTGTTTGGGAACTTGCCTCTGTACTTCACCTTTGTGGTTGCGCCAAGGAAACACGTGGAGGCTTTTTTTATTCCTCTTTGCACTTGGCCAACTCAGACTCACAACACAAGTAATGTAGGATAATCCATGCATGGAAACTAATTTATGAGAGGCACAAATGTAGGAATCCATACAAGGGCACTCATTTCTCAAGGTGTTTCCTCAAGGGTGAAAATGATTGCTTGTCAGATCTAGCTATAAAGAGCCACCTAAAAATGATTGAAACGGGGATTTCTCACATGAAGGAATAAAAGAATTATTAGAAGGATTGTCAAAATGCTATGGCATGGCATCCCAGTCATGGTTGAGGGTATGAGAAACATGATCAGTTCATGATTTGTCCACCTGGCAAACTTCAGGTGTAAATTTGTTAAACATCACTTTTTGAGACAAATTGGTAACAAGCAAAGGATTCCTCGAATATTCTTCTTTTTGGGGGAAATTTTGGGATGAGTGAGCAAGTGAATTTTATAAATGCAATGAGAATACTCTTGCAAAGGTTTGGGGTTTAATTTTTATGAGAAAATTTGAGAAATCCCATCTTCCTGAGAGACCATCTAAGAAACCTATTAATTTCTTTTGTTTTAGATTTCAATCATGTCAAGATGGTTGCAAGTGTACAACCATTGACAAGATCTAAGATTGTTTAAGAAACTTTCCCCTACTGATGAATCTGATAAATATCAAATTAATTTGTGTTGATCTTGGGAAAAATTGTGTCTACTTTTATTTCAGAATGTCTTTCAAATATTTTTTCTTGTTCCTATTACAATCTTACATTAAAATCTTTGAATCACCCAGGATCTCATCCCTGTGATAGTTTAGTGGCATTTGTAATTTCATTATGAGAAGATCCTTCATTCTATAATGAGATAAACAATTTAAAATTGCTTTACTATCATTCTTTTGATAAAGATTTTCTATAAGCCTTTGAGTGTATCTTAGGCATGAGGAACCATGGGTCTTTAATATTTAATTGAGTCTTTAGCTCGAGCCTTCATGTTGAATTCTCAAAGATTGTGTGAAACTATGTAAATTTGGGCCTCCATTGATGCACACCTTGAGGTTAAAGGAACATTTTAGATATTCTCAAGCACTCAGGTCATTTATTTTTCCAATTTTTGTGAAGGTTCTCAAAGATCTAGTAAAATCAATTTTATCTTGCTTAATCTCCCACCAAAAATTATTCAAAAACAATGAATCCTACCTGAACTACCCCTATTTTCCCTATATGTCCACAAATGAATAAATTCTACTGCCAAAATATGTAGAAGCAATCAGGATTCCATAATGTCTTTAGTAACCTTAACCTTGTTTAGAAAATATCACCATTCTTTAGAAGTGAAAACTTGTGAGAGTTAAATTGTGGTGCATTGATCATATTTTCTCAAGGTTTCCTTTCAAATTCGTGGAAAGAAGGATATGCTCATTCTCCTTCACCAATAGAGGTTACAAAATGGGTCCTCTCATCCTGGGTGAAAGGCACAACCTAAAGTAGTGAGGATAGATAAAATCCTTTTGAAGATTCTATCCATTTCTCCAACATCCGAGTAATAAAGAGAAAAAAAAATCATCTCATTGGCTACAAAACGACATACATGATGATTCATCTATCTTTAGGCTTCTTGTTAAATGCAGATGATGCTCAACAACGAGAGGTTACAAATGGGTCCTCTTACCACTGGTTAAAAGGCACAACTTAAAGTAGTGAGGAGAGATCAAATCCTTTTGGAGGTTCTATCCATTTCTCCTACATCCGAGTGACAAAGAGCCCAATGAATGGCCTCTTTGGCTACAAAATGACATACATGATGATTCATCTGTCTCTAGGTTTCTTGTTAAATCTGTGATGATGCTCAATTTGCAAGAGAATCAATTTGGATACTAACACCCGATTTACACCGTTGTCATATATCTTCAAAGGCATTCTTATATTTGTCCCTAGTAATATTTCTTACATGCTCCAAGTGAAAATAGGTTTTTAAACATCATCCTGTGTTGAGATTTGTAAGAATTATGCAAAGTTATAAGTTTTGTATGCAATATTTCTAGTTTCTAGTGGGTATTGCACTAAATTCACATCATCAATGTTAAATACGGTTAAAGGAAGGTCAGATCTATGAAACTTTGCATGAATTTAGTGTTGAAAGACATTTGTGAGATCAATTTTTGTGTATTTTCACAAATAAGGTCAAAATCCTTAGTGGCAACTCCATGTTGAATTAGCTTTTGATAAATTCTAGTGTCTTAGCCTTTCTCAATTGAAATTTTATCACTAATCTTTGAAATCTGTAAGGAAGAAGATCTTTCTTCATTATAGACCTTGTTAGCAGTTGTTTCATGAATTGGGAAAGAAAAATTCTGAAGGAAGAAGAATCTGGAAAGTTGTTGGAGATCAGAAATCAAGAAAAGAGTTATTAATTGTGGAAACCGATCAGCCTATCATTAAAGATTTCCATACTTCCTCAAGTGATTCTGAATCAGGTAGTATTTATATATAATTGAATTCTCCAACTCGGACAGGGGACCTTCGATTGTGCACGATAGGTGTGCTTCTCGGTTTATCCCTATTTTTTCCAAAGTTGGTAGGGTTCTCCATGAAAAAGAGTCTTTAGAGGACATTCATTTTGAAGATTATACTCCTGTGTTCTAAAGACCCCTTATCCCTCATCATTATGTTTCTCCTATAAGATCACCCCCTCAAAATAATATGGCCCAATCCCCATCGAGACCTCTATTTCTTGTCAATAATTTTGGTCCTATAGATTTTAGAGGTATGGCTGAATATCCAAATGATATGCCCCAAGATGTCGAAATAGGATGCCTAAATTTCAAGGGAATAATGCTATCATTGGGGATCAACATTTATATTTTTTTTGTCAATATGATGGAAAACTTTGAGATTTAATTTGAGGATGTGTATATAAAAGTGTTTATTCAAACTCTTGAGGAGGATACATGTGGTATCTGGTATAAGTCTTTTCCGAAAAACTCAATAGATTCATGGACATAAATGAAAAATTCTTTTAGATTGCAATATGGGGATAAGACACATCCCGGTTTCTTTTGTCGAATTTAAAATTTTCAAGAAGCATCCTAATGAATTTTTTCATTACTTCAATAAAAGGTTCAATAAGACCTGAATAGGCTACATGTAATTACGAGGCCAAGTGATATTTTCTATCTGATAAAATATTCTGATGCTTTTGAAAAAAAGGCTTCCTATTATTTAAGGGACAAAAACCTAGGAACTTTGAGGCAGGCCTTCACCATGGCTTTGTAGATTGAAAACAATATCAAAGTAGTTGGTAAGCCTCCTAAGAGGGAAGGTATCAAGATGATCAATCCAGAGAATCCTTAGTCAAGTAAGTCTGTGGACCTAGAAGAGGTTGTAAAAACATTGGCCGGAGCTATTAAGGAAATGTCCTATAAACGGCCAAAGCAAAGAAGGGGATTGGACAAGGTTCCCAAGGTTAGCACAAGCCACAAGGTCAAGAAATATTTGCAAATCATCCCAAAGGTGATCATAGATCAAATGATAGGGGTAAAGGGCCCGTGGGATCAGGAAATAGATAGCCCTAACCCCAAGAAAATAGATTGGTGCATGATCCTTTAGTTGCTAGAGTTGCTACTGTGGAAGAGGTCCATGATATAGAGTGGTGTGATAGATGTTTCTTTCCCCATTCCCCATGTGATGAAGACAAATAAGTTGAGGAAGATGATGATGATGAGATAGATGATGATGAATGCATGGTGGATTGGTCTACAAGTTTACAATGGAGAGAAACCTCAACTGAACAAATAAGTGCCAGAACTGCTACAGATTTCTAGGATTGCATTCACCAGCTATTACCCCTTCCTCCCTCTCATACTTTTGAAATAGATATGGTACAAGATTTTGAATTTCCTAATAATGATTTTGAATACTAAAGGGCATTAATGATTAATAATTATGATGGAGGAATCCATTATGAGGAGGATAGGTAGTTGTTAATGAATGTTGTGGTTTCCCAAGAAAAATAATATTGCATTAGAAGTAAATTTGTCAAAGGTGTAGGGCCTTAGGTGAAATCAAATACTCCAATTCTCACCAATATTCGAAAAGAAAATCCTAATAAAGATACATCTGGAAAAGGATTTGTCATAGAAAATAAAAATTGTGTTCCTCCCATGCTCGGTCATGAAAGATCCCATGCCATCAAATGAATTTGTAAACATTACTCATAACACTTTGCCTTACCTAAATATGTTCCTTGTGACATAGCCCAAATATTTAGTCAAATCAATATTTATGTTCCTATTGTTGAGCTACTTGGATTCCCGAGCGAAGAAAAGGGCCTTTGAGTATTTGGGATTGAAATAAGAAAAGGTCACTCAGGGTAAAAAGGTAAAAAATGTAGAGGTTCCTCCTGCCATTGTAAAATTAGAAAAACCACAAGCATTGGAGGAATTGGGTGAACCACCTGAGGTTTATTTGGGAACTTCTTTGGTTGAGTCTCAGCTGAATGTGGATCCATTTTTTACTACTTTGATTATTAAGGATAGACTGTTACATAACTGCATGTTTGATTCAGGAGCCTCATGTAATGTAATGCCTCTTGAGGTCATGAATGAGTTGAATCTCAAAGTAATAACAACTTATGGGAAATTTACTACCATGGATTCAAGAGAGGTTCCAATAGTTGGATGTGTCAAGGGTTTAGTAGTACAATTGGTAGCTTATCCAGGAAAGTACTTAACTTTGAATGTAGTAATTGTGGATTGTCCAGCTAAGTGGGGAATGTTATTATCCAGAAAGTGGGTAGCTAGTGTGGGTGGAAGTGTGCAAATGGACATGTATTATGCCACCATACCAATTGAGGAAGCCTTGTGAAGTTACCTAGTGAAAAGAAAATGTTATATCTCATTGAGGACCCCAACAATGCTTCTTATGAAGTATTGCACATAGACACTTGATGTTGATAACTCTGTGAGCTATGTTGTTTTCAAGGAGTATGAAATTGATCAATGTAAATATCCTGAGAAAATTGATTTTCCTGGGACTTTGATGTTTGATGCAGCCTCAAGAGATGTTGAAAAACTTGACATAGGCACAAAGGATAAACTTGAAAAATGTGGTCAGATAACAACTTGGATGGAAAAGAGAAATAATCATATGACCAGTTATTAAAGATGTATCAAAACTTCTTAGCATGGTCATATCTATAATTGAATCCATTTGAAACATTTCCTTGATTGATTTCTCAGAATCGAGGTATGCACCATTATAAAGTGTATAGTCTTTTGGTTTTGTTATGCTTTCATGTTTTTTTGTATTTCGGTTTTTCTTGGTCCCTGATGACTAGTTTTTGTTGGTTTCTCAGTTCATCTTGGGGGAGTTGGTTATTGTCTTTTAGCTCTAAAAGCTTGTTCTTTTACTTCATTTCCCAATGGATTTTTGGAACTTGGTGTGATCTTTTGTTCTTGTGGCACTTGCTGGGAGTGTTCATCCCTAAGTCGGAGCTGATGTTGGTGCTCAATTTAATCTCACCCTGTTTCCTCTAAAAATTCCCAATCTGCCTGGTTCGTCGTATTTTCTATCTCCCTATGTTGACACATGGCAGATCTTTCCTTGATTTGGTTTCCATGATCATTCCTTTCCTTTGGTCAAGGATCACCTTAATTCAAGATATTGTTTTTCGTTCCTATGTCCATGAGAAAGAATTTGTAATTTGGGCATAAATTCAGGTTTTTTCCCCTTCCTTCTATTTTTCCTCGGTCATGTTTTGTTTTCCTTCTCAATTTTGTCCCAACATCCATGGAAATGTGGTCCTTTCCGATTGGATGTGGCACAGCGGGTCATTTTAGTAAAATTTGCCACTTTTGTCACATTTGTAAAGAATACCAAATTGGCCCCACGGCCCCGATGTCTCTCTAATTAGGTATTCACTAATATGAAGTGAAAGGGAAAAATTCTTACTTTGAACCTGAAGAAGGATGTGTGGTATTTTTTCATGTTACAAGCAGGAAGGAGGATCAGCGGAACATTTTGAATTTTTTTTCCTGTTTCTACAAGGGAGAAAAGTTATGAAAAAACCCTCAACTCCACTCGGGGCCCATATCAAAAATTAGGGAAAGGCAGGTCACTGGGCATTTTGAAACTCTAAAGCCTACTTCAACTCAAATCTTAGACACGTGGAGGGTTAGCACTCATTTGAGGATCCGCCTTTGATTCCTACTTTAGCAGCTTACACCAAGGAGACATGTGGAGGATTCTGTCGTCTTATTTCTATACTCAAAATTTTCAAGCAACTTTCTAAGCCCCGGAACACATGGAGGGCTCACGCCTGTTTGGGACCTACCCCTGTACTTTACTTTTTAAGAAGCACCGAAGAGACATGTGGAGGTTTCCTTGGATCCTATCCATACTTAGAATTTTCAACGGCCGAAAAAAATTTCTCGGACCCTAGGCACGTGGCACCTTCTGGGTCTTTAATCTCTCTCAACAACTTTTCCAAACTAAGAAACATGGTGAACCCATGCTTTTTTAGGGTCTTCACTTTTGGGCACCATATCAAAAGCTAGCCAAGGTAACATGTCGAGGCTTCTGTAGCTCCTTTTTATATTGATACTTTTTCAAAGGCCAAAAGGAAATTTTCTTGGGCCCAGAGCAGGTGAAAGGCCCGCCTTGTTTGGGAACTTGTCTTTGTACTTCACCTTTGTGGTTGCGCCAATGTAACACATGGAGGCTTCCGCTAATTCCAGTTTGCACTTGGCCGACTCGGAATCATATCGTAAATAATGTGGGATAATCCATGAGTGAAAAATCAATTCGAGAGGCACAAATGTAGGAATCCATGTAAGGGCCCTCATTTCTCAAGGTGTTTCGTCAAGGATGAAAAGGATTGCTTGTCAGATCCAACTATATAGAGCCACCTAAAAATGATTGAATCAGGGATTTCTCACATGAAAAAATAAATGATTGATTAGAAGGACTGTCAAAAATCTATGGTATGGCATCCCAGTCATGGTTGAGGGTCTGAGAAATGTGATCAGTTCATGATTTTTCCACCTAGAAGCTTTGGGTGTAAATTTGTTAAACATCACTTTCTGAGACAAATTGGTAACAAGCAAAGGATTCCTTGAATATTCTTATTTTTGGGGGGAAAATTTGGGATGAGTGAACAAGTTAATTGTATAAATGTAATGAGAATACTCTTGCAAATGGTCAAGGGTTTAATTTTTACAAGAAAATTTGAGAAAGCCCATCTTCTTGAGAGACCATCTGAGAAACTTGTTAATTTCTTGTGTTTTAGATTTCAATCACATCAAGATGGTTGCAAGTGTACAACCATTGACAAGCTTTGAGATTGTTCAAGAAACTTTCCGATAATGAATCTAATAAATCTCGAATTAATCTATGTTGATCTTGGGAAAAATTATGTCTGATTTTATTTCAGAATGTCTTTCAAATAGTTTTTCTCATTCGTGTTACAATCTTATATTAAAATATCTCCAAATCACATAGGATCTTGTCCCTGTGATAGTTTAGTGGCATTTGTAATTTCATTATGAGAAGAGCCTTCATCCTATAATGAGATAAACAATTTAAAATCACTTTACTATCATTTTGTTGATAAAGACTTTTGTAAGCTTTTGAGTGTATCTTAAGTGTGAGGATCCATGGGTATTTAATATATAATTGAGTCTTTAGCTTGAGCCTTCGTGTTGAATTATCAAAGATTGTGTGAAACCGTTCAAATTTGGGCCTCCATTGATGCACACCTTATGGTTGAAGGAACATTTTAGCTACTCAAGCACTCACTGTCATTTAGTTTTCCAATTTTTATGAAGGTTCTCAAAGATCTAGTGAAAGTGACATTTATCCTACTTAATCTCCCACCAAAAATATTCAAAAACAATAATTCTTACCCGAACTACCCATGTTTTCCCGTATGTCCACAAATGAATAAATTCTACTCGCAAAAATATGCAAAAGCAATCGGGATTCCATAATGCCTTTAGTAACCTTAACCTTGATTAGAAAATATCACCATTCTTTAGAAGTAACAACTTGTGAGAATTAAATTGTGGTGGATTGATCATATTTTCTCAAGGTTTTCTTTCAAGTTTGTGCAAAGAAGGATATATTCATTATACTTCACTAACAAAGGTTAAAAATGGGTCCTCTTACCCAAGTTGAAATGCACAACCTAAATAAGTGAGGATAGATCAAATCATTTTGAAGGTGCTATCCATTTCTCCAACATCTAAGTGACAAAGAGCCAGCTGAATCACCTCCCCAGCTACAAAATGACATACATGATGATTCATCTATCTCTAGGATTCTTGTTAAATCTGTCATGATGCTTAGCTCATGGGAGAATCAAATTAGATACTAAAAGGGTGTAAATTTGTTAAACACCACTTTTTGAGATGAATTTGTAACAAACAAGGGATTCCTTGAATATTCTTCTTTTTGGGGAAAAATTTTAAATGAGTGAGTGATTGAATTGTATAAATGCAATGAGAATACTCTTGCAAATTGTCAAGGGTTTAATTTTTATAAGAAAATTTGAGAAAGCCCATCTTCCTAATGCAGATCCATCTGAGAAACCTGTTAATTTCCTATGTTTTATATTTCAATCATGTGAAGATGGTTACAAGTGTACAGACCATTGACAAGCTCTGAGATTGTTCAAGAAACTTTCCCCTGTTGATGAATCTGATAAATCTTGAATTAATATGTGTTGATCTTGGGCAAAATTGTGTCTGCTTTTATTTCAGAATGTCTTTCAAATAGTTTTTCTTGTTCCTATTGCAATCTTATATTAAAATCTCTCCGAATCACACAAGATCTCATCCATGTGTTAGTATTTTGGAATTTGTAATTTCATTATGAGAAGAGCTTTCATTTGGTAATGAAATAAACAATTTAAAATCATTTTACTTCCACTATGTTGATAAATATTGTTTGTAAGCCTATGAGTGTATCTTAGGCATGATGAACTAGGGGTTGTTAATGTTTAATTGAGTCTTTAGCTCGAGCCTTCATGTTGAATTCTTAAAGATTGTGTGAAACCATGCAGATCTGGGCCTCCATTGATGCACACCTTCTGGTTGAAGGAATATTTTGACTAATCAAGCATTCTCAGTATGTTATTTTTCCAATTGTTGTAAAGGTTCTCAAATATCTGGTGAAATCAACTTCATCTTGCTTAATTCCCCACAAAAAAATTCAAATAACCATGAATCCTACCTGAAGTACCCCTGTTTGTGTTGTGTATCCACAAATGAACAAATTATACTGCCAAAATCTACTAAAGCAAGGTGTTTTAAGTGTTTTTAGTAACTTTAACCTTGTTCGAAAATATCTCCATTTTTATAAGTGACAACTTATGAGAGTAAAATTGTGGTGTATTGATCATATTTTCTCAAGGTTCCCTAAAAATTGTGTAAAGAAGGATCTATTTATATCCTTCACCAACAGTAAGTTAAAAATTGGTCCTCTCACCCCGGTTGAAAGGAACAACCTAAATTAGTGAGGATAGATCAAATCCTTAATGAAGGTACCGTCCATTTCTCCAATGCTCAAGTGATAAAGAGCCACCAATCCCTTCCCGGCTATAAAACATGTTATACCATGATTTCTCTCTTTGAGTATCTTATTAATTCTAAAATGTTGCTCGGCTTCCAAGGGAGAATAAATTTTGATACCAACACCACCGTTCACCCACCTCCATCATTCCCTAGATCTAATGACTCAAGGAGGTCCACCACTAAGTACTTACCTTCTTTCACCAACGTTCCTTTTTCAAACCGATTTCATTTTACATTTAAATTTTGGGATTCCAAACCATTGCATACCATTTTCAAATAATAATTTGAAACCCCTTTTAATTCACTCCCTTAACACCTCCACTATCAATGGTCAATTCATTAACCGAGGTAAATTGTACGTGGAGAACCCCCACCATTATCTTTATTCCATAATACACCTACGATGGCCCCTGGAGAGACATTGGATGTAAATTTTGTATTTGAACTTGGTGACTAGGACATTGGTTCAATGCATCATGCCACCAGGGATATCTTAGAGACCTACTTACTCCTTATACCTTCCACATAGGTAACAAGTGACCATTCCAAAGTGCAGGCCAAAATTTCATCTTCCTCCTTAACATCATTCATATTCTCACACGATCTTCAACATAAAGCTCCTTCATGACATCATTCACCTCTCTAGAAGTGGATGAAAGAGCTGTAATAAATCCTCCAGCTGAGCCATCATTCGAGAAAAATCCCCAAGTTTTATTGTCTATTAGGGAAAATAATCACTACAATAGACGACGAAACCACAAAACCACCCACTGCGAGTTTCAAAAATAACCCTTTATTTCTCTATAACTTACTCATGCACAAATTTGTATTTTGAGGTCCTCGATTATTTTTCTCTATACCTAGCCTCAAAAAGCATAGTTAATACAAATATGAGAAAATATTAATCATGAATAGTTTTTGTCATAATGTCCACAATAATTAGAAAACACATGGACTCGAAAATGCCTAAGAAGACATATGAATCCCGAATTCCAGAGGCGGACCAGTCAGGATGATCCACACGGGTTGGAAAGGAAAAGAGTATTCTTCAAATGCCGAGATCCAATTTTCCCTAAAATCATGGTCCTTTAGTGAGAACTCATTGCAAATCATCATCCTTTTGGAAGAAGAAGAGGAAGCTATCTCCTCCTTAAATGCCCATATTTTATAGCTTCAATTATCTATTGACTTATTTACCCATAGTTACGATTTGACAGGATTTGACATATTTTGGACATTATGTTATGTTATTTGATCTTCATGGACATGTATGGTGATTTTGGAGTGTAGCTCCAATTTATCTTTGATTAGTATGTTGGCACATTTTATTAGAAGCTACTGATACTAACATATTGTTATGTTATTTAGGCCTAATTGATATATGATGGATACATAGTTTAGTCACACATCTTGATGATATAGTTTATTTGATTATTAATGAGAACACATGATAGCATGGATATATGTCATTTATATGAAATGTGATGGCTAACACATGGTGAATTGGTGTGAAATTGTGCATGTTTTCTCAATTACAACTCCATGTTGATGTTGTGATATCATAGATTACATGTTTAGACTTGATCGTTTATTGAATAGTTGATTTACACTTGTAATAGGAAGATGCATTTAATGTTTGGATTGAGTTTGCAGGTTATAGGGCACATGAGAATGTGGGTTTAAGGGAAGCTACGTAAATTGTGCACAAGCAGCCCATAGGGCTAAGTCCTAACCATGTTAGTTGTATGAGACCTTATAGTTTGATTTGTATTGTTGGGCACCATGAGTGACCGTTAGTTTTTAATGTTGTATATCATATAAAAGTAATTGTGATTAGGCTATTTTATTTTGCTAAGTAAACTAGGTTTGGCATATTAATGGTCCATGCTTGCATTAAGTTTTGTATTTGGGTAAGTGTGTGTTAATTAGATAGGATTGGGGTCACATATGAACCCTTGAGTGGGCCCCACATCCTCTATACTTGCACTCCAAATATGCCAAACCAGAAATTTGGCTATTTGTAGTATTTATAATGACCCATTTTAGTTTTGGGAGTTCAATTAGCATGAAAATATGCCCTTGGATCCTACCTATTTAATAGGAAGGCTTAATCCCATTTACCTGCTCTTTTTCATCATCCATGTAAAATGGATTCAAATGTGAGTGTTGTAAAAAGTGGCACAAACTTGTCTCTTTTTATTTTTGGGAAATTTGGGAGAAGGGTGTATAAATTTGAGTGTATATTTTCTTATTTTTATTTTGGGACTGTTCAACTTGGAGGGAAGATAGGGGTGAGACATGTCACCCCCTCATTTGTGAAAAAATTTAATTCATTTTCTTCAAACAATCCCTCATGAGGAGAAAGAGAACCTTTTTTTTGGGCTTTTGCTTGGTGTTAGCAGGCTTTTAGAATGAGAGTTTTCCTTGACAAGGAATTGGGAAAAGTTTAGAGATTTTAAGATCTTGTGGAGATAGAATTCTTCATCTTACTTCATGTTATTTGGATTGTTATATGTAAATTTATTTATGGTTGAAAGTTTTTCTAGATGAATGTGTCTTTTGATTATTTGTTTGTGTTATTTATTATTTTCTCCATCCATCATATGACTTGATGGATTTTGGAGTTTTATTGGGGAAGAGGGAGGGATTTTCCCTCTTAAACCTCATGGCTTGATGGGCAAGCCATGTTGGTTCTTTTATTCGCCTCATATGGTTTGAGGTGGGGAAGGTGGTTCATATGGTTTGAAATCCCTTCCTATCCTTGGAGAGGAAACCCAATGGGTTTGAAAGTCCTCCCAAGTAAGATTTTAGGCAAATGACTGCAGAAATAAGGAGAGATTGTGTCTTAAAGGGATAAGGAGGTTTTGTGAAGAATATTTTAAGTGTGCATCCTTTGGTTAGACCACACTCTTTTGAATTTTTGATGTCTCATCTACTCTTCCCCATTGTTGAAAATGAATATTGATTTCTTCCTTTTTTATTTGGCTGGTAAATGTTGTGTTTCTTTAATGTATGGATTTTTCTTGTATGTGAATGTGTTTGTTGTTTTTTTATCCCAAAATCTTGTGCAAAATTGTGGAAGCTAGCTCTGTCTCCTATGGGCTTGAGGGATGCTAGCATGTCTTCCAAAATTTGGAAATGCATGTAATGATTCCTACAGGTTGGGTGGTAAAACAAGACTTTCTATATGTTTTGATTTCTTTGAAAATAATTCAAAGTTGGAGCTCAAGTTTGGAAGATGGTTGGAGTTTCTTGATAACATGGCTTCTCATTGTTTTCTCCAATTTTTGTGAACACTACTCTCATTGTAATCTTATGGATATGGCTATGTGGGAATTTTCTTTGTCTTGTAAAGTTCCCATTTTTTGATTGGTATTATCTTGTAAACTAGTCTCACATTAGTTGTGCATCCTCTTTCAATCTTGGAAAGAAATGTTGTAAAGTACTCCTTTGTGCATATTGAGATATGTTTTCCTTGTGATGATAATTTTAGAGTTTAAATGTCATTGTTATTTACCTTATTATTGCATGGTAAACATTGTAAGAAAGTTTGCATCTTGAAAAGAAATGGAAGGAATATTAAGTGCAATATCTTCTATTTAAAAAAAGTTTTGTATGTTATCATTTTGAATTTTTTTATATTTGTAGTAGAAGTTGTGTAAATTTATTGATTCTCCTTTGAAAAGAAAACAGCATTTTTCATTATATATGAGTAGTGTAGAACAAAGATTTAAATTAGAGGAATTTTAATATATTTTGTTGCAATTTAAGTATTCTCTTTCCTTCATAAAAAAATATATTATAGAATGGGGGAAATTTATAACAAACAAGATTTAAATTTGTTCATATTCCATACAATCTATAGAGATGTGAATTTTTCTTTTCAATGAAATTTTTTTAATTCCTAGCAACCTATTTTAATACTTATATAGTTAAAATCGTATGTAGATAAAACTTATTCTCTTAAATGATTCAATTTTTTTTTAAGAATCCCATTGAAGATATTGATAGGTGAATAAATAAACTTAGTAATTTTATACATTTACAATTAAAACCCTATCAATTTTAAACTTTTATTATTTTAATATATTATATAATATAATATACAAAACTATAATTAATATCGTTTATATTATAAAATAGAATACATACGTACATACATACATATACATATATACATATGCACACGCGCGCGCACACACACACACACACACACACACACACACACACACACACACACACACACACACACACACACACACACACACACATTAAATTTACAACTTATAAATAACAAAAACTTTAATAATAAAAAGGTGGTGAAATTTTCATATGTTAAAAATAGAAACAATGTTGTGGGGAGGGCCAAGCCCTCCCCAAACCTCCAACTCCACTCCCCATGCGTACTCCCTAAAACCATTGCGCCAAACCCTTTCCTCCATGTAGCCCACCCCACACCTTCGCAGACCCTTCCGCCTTCCATTCCACCATGAATCCCCACTCCAAACAATCCATCATCCCTCCATAATGAAACCCACGTATATTCTTCTCTAGGATCGTTTAATATGGTTTCTAATATTATTGAATACACACACACACACACACACACACACACACACACACACACACACACACACACATACACACATTCGAGAAAAATTGCCTACTTACAAAAAAATGGGTATAAAATATACCCAACCAAAGAATGTATCTAGTTAAGGAGATACAAAAAAAAGAAAAGAAAAAAAAAGCTTGAGTAACCATGAATCCTTAGCTTCCATAGCTCCTCCTAAACCTGCTCATGCAAGAAACAAAATAAAACAAAATGGGAGAGACAATAAAGGGATATAAAAGATAAGGATGGATAAGGGTAACTTTAGGGAAAGTTTTAAATCAAGGGCCAAGACTATATTTATTGTAGGGTCCTCATTAATTCATGCACAAATTTTAAGTAAAATAAAATAGAATAGAAGGGTGTGTGGGGGCAAGTAAAATAAAAAGGGGAAACTAATTAAATTTAAAGGGGTGTGTAGACTTTCCATTTGTGACCCTAGCAAACATTTAGTAGAAATAAATAATTAAAGTTGGAATTGGACTAGTGGTTAATTAATTGGGTAAATCAAATTAGTATAGAATAATTAATAATGGGAACCGGGTAAGTATAGTAATTGTTTATACTTTAAAAAAAATTACCCAAATTTTTAACTACCTTTTGGTGTGGTTTCATATGTCGTGAGATGGGGCATTACATTTGGTATTAGAGCGATGGTTCACACACACGACGGTCTAGATAAAATATTTAATTGGTTATTAATGTTTTAATACAATTAAAACATTTACGTTAAATTTGTGTAGTTTTCTTTTTCATCAAAAAAAATTCGTAATGAGGTGTTTGACCCAACATACCTAGGATAACAACCCTCGGAGTGTTATTCTTACTCAAGGATTTGTCTCATGTTTCTTTTCAAGTTTTGACAAAAATGTGCTCGAATGCAAAAGTGAAACTTTAATTGTTGGCTCCGAGAAGGTGCTTCCAGTTTGAAATTCGTTCACTAGATTTTTGGTGCCGAATGTCTTATTTGATTCCCTATATAATATATAATTGAATGGAATTATTTGTTTTACCAATTGGGTATTGGGTACTTATTTGGTAGGTCCTTTTTATATCCATTTTAGCTAGATTATTAAACAAGATAACCGAGTCTCAATGAATCCTTTGACTTCTTAAAACACCTTTGGAGGGGACAAAATTTTATAATTTTATTATTGGATTGTGTTACATGTTTTCTAGGTTGAGTGATTAGACCTAAAACAAATATTTTGCTATGAAATATTTTTATTTTTTATCTTCTTTGGTATGGTTGGTCTTTTGGAAATTGTAAGAATTTTAGTTGTTAATTTTGAAAATAATTTTTAGTCGATATTCAAGTGTAGAATGATTTCCTTAGTCTAAGGAACATGTTTAAGGTCTTTGATAATTTAGTTCCTCTTTATAGGATTGTTGTTTCTCTTGAGAAAATCGACCACAATGTTATGGGCACCACATTTAAACCTAACAAAAACCCTATTTTTGGGTTAAAATAAAAAATTGTACCTTGTGTAGAACAAATTAACAAGATAAAATGGTCTTCCATGCCTTAAAATTTCATTATTAAGAATAGGAATAATTTCTACCCTTCATGTTTATGTTACTAATTTCAAATTTTATAACCCTCTTTATAAGAAAATCTACCAAACAACCTTATAAAATAACTTTCTTTCAAGGTGTAATTCTAAATTTTACATACTTGGATGGATTTTTTTGTTAATATAAGCTCCTCTAACTTGTCTCTAAACAATATATAGTAAAAGGAAAGGATTCCTAGTGCCTCTTTTCATACGATGGCCTTATACGAAGTGATTTTTCATAGTTATTATATCTTCTTCTAAGTAAACTAAGTAGCCTTGAGTTATTGGAAACTAACTCTAGTTTACACAACTTAAAATTATTATCAAATCCCTCAGCATAAATTTTGGATTAACTTCAACATTGATCAAATTATTATAACCCTTCTTGAGCTCAAAAAGTTTATTTTCATTCTATAACCGCTTATTATTTTTATTGTAATTTAACTTGGTTAAATTTTTTTACCTTAGTAAGTACACTTGTGATTATAAACCTCCTCAAATTGATTAAAATGTTCCTAAATAATCATGTTTATAATGCTAAGACTCATGTGTAGAAAACATGGAATCACCCCTCACTCTTACCTTATCTCGTGGATCTAGAAGGGCATCAATTATGCAAAAAGATAATAACAATAATCTCTCATTCTCTCCTTCTCAGAAAAAATTAAATAAAATAAATTAGTTTTGATTACTCCCTTTGTTGGGCATTATGGTTTACCAATGTTAGTGTTGACCATGAAATTACAAGTAATATGGTCCAATAATGGTGAATGTAATGTTTCATAATCCACACACACACACACACACACAAGCACAATTGTGTACATATACCTTATAAAAAACAATAGAAATGTGTAATTATATGTAATTTGGAAACTTCTCGAATATGTAATTAAACAACCTTGGTTGGACAACAATGTTATCATTGTTACCCTTTAAAAATCTAAAATTGAGGTGATCATAAACTATTGTTTCAAATGGAATAAGTAATGTTTATTAATCTTAGTTATGTGATATTCATATAATATGGATTACATGCTAAATGGTTGGTCTTATGTATGTAAATTGGGCATTGTGTTGTCTTACCTAAGCTCTAAGTGAGAGAGTAATATGAATAATTTAAGGTTTCTATGGTCTCACAACTTTAATATGCCTCTGGCTACTCAACTATTAGGAGGCTCATGCATAATAATTCCTTCACATTTAAAAATATAAGTAACTCATTATAAGATAAATGGTATAACCCCTTTTTGTCGGATGAAAGATAAGGATTATCTATTCCTTCCACCTACCTTGGGTGAAAACATCCTTGGATATCAGTGTAAAGACTAGTTAAACAAATAAAAAAAATTGGAGTGGTATCGAAAGCTATGTTATTTTGGGATACTCTTTAAAACTTGGCCCCATTTGCTATTACCACTCAATAGGGTGGTGGAATTTAAAGTTATTTGTGGAAAATGGATTCACCCTCTAGTTAATGAGTGTATATATATCTATCTCTAGCAACCCAATGGGCCAATTACGACCAAATAATTGTTAAGTAAAAGTTAACATAAGTTTCATATCTTGAGGAACATTAGACTATACCTTTCCTTAAAGGAAAATGTGTGTTGATCTCTTGTACTTTTGAGGAAGGTATGCATAGACAAGTTGTATTTTGTCCAAATTATAATTGCCTAATATTTTGATAGGTTCAGGAAACATTCACTTTAAATGGATTATGTTTTGCCTAACTCATTCATGTTTTCTCTTGATTATAGTATTTAAGAAACGATAAAATTTAAGTAAACTTTTCATGTCTTATGGAATTGAAAATTTGTTGTTTTCATTAAGTTAAATGTGGCTTTGTTGGGTTGTAGGGAGTTTGAAAATTGTTTTGTCATAGTGAGAACTTATATAAAAATTATAAACAATAATAAATTCAATTATCGTTTATGATATTTCTAAAGCAAACCTTGAACCAAAATTGAGATGTTCTAGAAAATGGTACATGCTATGAAACTTTGGAAACCAAACTAGAAAACCAATCCTAACCTAGTAGTTGACTATATATTTCACCCACAACTTTTTAGTACTATCATTTTGTGAACATAAAAATAATGGTCAAATTAAGTCAACACCTTTAACTATGCTTGGTATTAGGTGAATCTTCATCCTTGACCTTAGTGAATAATGCAGATGTTAGAACCATATTAGATAAGCTAGTGAATTGTCTTCTCTAGATTTGAGAGTAATGGGGAGCTAGGAGGTGAAAACACATGTAAAATTGGAAACTTTCACTCTCTTCTTGTGTGGAATTTGTAGTATCTTGGATGGTTTCCTTGAGTGGGCTCGTATGCAACTAGTATGCAAACCTTGATAACCCTTTTAGAACAAAATTTATGTTCTCTTGGATCACCCATCATTTTTTTCCTTTAAATGTAGACCTTATGTTTTACATCCTCTTATGTGGACCCTTATAGGAAGGTTAGACATTGAAGAAAATGAATTCGGTTTGGAAGCTACAACTTTCCTTGATTAATATTATCCTAATTGAAAAATACAATTGACCTTGAACCATGTTATATTTGATAAGACATGTTTGTAAAAATATGAATAATTATATAGCTCCCTTAAAGTGTCCCCGACATTGGGCAGACACTACGTGTGACTACTTAGAGGTTTTAGAAGAGCATGTTGATAATAGTGTCCTTGGATGATATAACTTCCTTTAATTAAATTAATGTAAGTAAGAGAAACACTTAGTACTTGATCAAGTTTGAATTGGTGGGACATGCTTGTTGTGACCAACAATGCGTTATACGACATGATACCTCATGAGGTCATATCCTTATCTCTTCCAGTGAATTCTAGGAGAAAGTCTAATTTTAGAAGAGGAAGATGTAGTGCCCATATTTTATAGCCTCAGTTATCTATTGACTACTTTACCTATAGTTACGATTTGACATATTTTGGACATTATACATTATATTATTTGATCTTCGTGGACATGTATGGTGATTTGGGCACGTAGTGCCAATTTAGCTTTGATTAGTATCTTGGCACGTTTTGTTATATGTTTTGGATACTAACATATTTTTATGTTATTTGGGCCTAATTGATATATGATGGATACATAGTTTAGTTGCACATCTTGACAATATAGTTTATTTGATTATTGTTGAGAACACATGATAACGTGGATATATGTGACTGATATTAAATGCAATGGCTAACACATGGTGAATTGGTGTGAAATTTTGCATGTTTTCTCAATTACAAATCCATGTTGACATTTTGATATCATAGATTGCATGTTTAGACTTGATTATAGTGCACCCGTTAGAGATTTAAACATGGGGGCTTCCCTAAACCCTATACTTCATCGGCTTTGCAAATAAGTCCCCGCATTGCACCACATCCCCCTTGCGAGAGTTTGTTGTCGTAACCCAATAAAGTTGGGATCTTTTCTTCTCCAGAGCAGGTTCCGCTCTTGATGTATTCCCCACTTCTTTTTTTTTTGGTATATTTATATGAATTTCGGTTATTATTTATGTTTTTAAATTACTTTTTTATTCTATTGAATTCTTCTTAATTCGATACTTTCCAATTATCTTGAATTAAGATTTCTCAATTCAATTTAATTAAATTTCCTAAATTATTTACCCTAATTAAATTTTTCTTACCGTTTGCAATTTTGGGGTTTATACTGCATTCTTTCCCCTCTTATGATCTTATTTTCCAAACTTATATCATTCCAACCGATGAGTGGTGAATCAGAAAAATGTTTTGGATTTCTTTTATAAGATCTTAATTTTTTTTTTTCTGGTTTCTCTCATGGATTCTGTGTTCTTCTCTTGCTCGATCGGCCATTTTCTTCTCGATAACTATCGGTGATCTTTTTTAAATTTTAAACTAGAATTCTCGATCTCATGTTATGTTATTTGGAATGTTAGATGTAGATTTTCTTATGGTTGAATTTTTGTCTTGTTGCATGTGTTGTATGGTTATTTGTTTGTGTTATTTATTATTTTCTCCATCCATCATATGGCTTGATGGATTTTAGATTTTTATTGGGGAAGAGGGAGGGATTTTCCATCTTAAACCTCATGGCTTGATGGGAAAGCCATGTTGGTTCATTTATTCCCCTCATATGGTTTGAGGTGGGGAAGGTGGTTCATATGGTTTGAACCCCCTTCCCCATCCTTGGAGAGGAAACCCAATGGGTTTGAAAATCCTCCCAAGGAGGATTTTAGGCAAATGGGTGGAGAAATAAGGAGGGATTGTTATCTTAGAGGGATAAGGAGGTTTTGTGAAGAGTATTGTAAGTTTGCGCCATATGGTTAGACCACACTCTTTGGCATTTTAAATTCTCGTCTACTCTTCTCCATTGTTGAGGATGAATATGGTTTTCTCCTCTTTTCTTTTGGTTGGTAATTTTGTGTTTCTTTAATGTATGGATTTGTCTTGTATGTGAATGTGTTTGTTGTTTATCTCCCTAAATATTGTTCATAATTAATGAAGCTAGCTTTCTCTCCCATGTGCTTAGGGTAGGCTAATATGTCTTCCAACCTTTGGAAAGACATGTAATGATGTTATAGGTTGGGTGGTAAAATAAGTCTTTCTCTATATGATGGTTTCTTTGAAAAACACTCAAAGTTGGAGCTCAAGTTTGGAATATGGTTAGAGTTTCTTCATAACATGGCTTCTCATTGTCTTCTCCAATTTTTGTGAACACTACTCGTTGTAATATTATGGATATGGCGGTGTGGGAAGCTTCTTTGTCTACTAAATCTCCCATTTTTTTATTAGTGTATCTTGTAAACTCATGTCACATTAGTTGTGTCCTTTTTCAATCTTGCGAAGAAGTCTTATAAAGTACTCCACTTTGTGCATCTTAAGCATATTGACATATGTTTTCCTTGTGATAATAATTTTAGATTTTAAACTTCATTGTTATGTAAGCTATTATTGCATGGTAAACATTGTAAGAAAGTTTGTATCTTGAAAAGAAATGAAAGGAATATTAAGTGCAACTTCTTCTATTGAAAAATGGTTTTGTATGCTATTATTTTGATCCTCAAGTGAAGTGAAATTTTTTATATTTGTGGTAGAAGTTGTATAAATTGATTGATTCTCCTTTGAAAAGAAAACTGCATTTTTCATTATATATGGGTAGTGTAAAACTAAGATTTGAAGTAGAGGAATTTTAATACCTTTTGTTTAAATTTAAGTATTCTCTTTCCTTTATCAAAAAAAAAAAATACAATGGGGAAAATTGATAACAAACAAGATTTAAATTTTTTCATATTCCATACAAGATGTAGAGATGTGAATTTTGCTTTTCAATGAAAGTTTTTAATTCTAGAACCTATTTTAAGACTTATATAGTTAAAATCGTATGTAAATAAAACTTATTTCTCTTAAATGATTCAATTTTTTTAAGTAGTCCATTTAAGACATTGATAGGTGAATAAATAAACTTAGTACTTTTATACATTTACAAATAAAACCCTATCAGTTTTAAACTTGTATTATTTTAATATATTATACAATAAAATATATTAAAATATAATTAATACCATTTATATTATATAATATAATACATATACAGAGTAAAGGGGAGATGGAGGAAGTGATGCAACCTAGGTGCGAATCCCGTGAAAATTTAAAATTTTCACAGCCTGAAGAGACCGTTGCGGAGGAGCCTTTTGATCTTGAGGTGCCTAAGCTGAAGGTGGCCACCACTGGTGTGAATAGGATCCCACTCGCTCTAAGTAGTTGAGAGGAATGGAATGGGCTTGGCACGGAAGTTCTAGAAAAATAAGGGGTGTCTTCATTAGTAAGTTCTTGTGGCCCTGGGGTGGTCATTAAATTTTTTGTCATGCAGGTAGGGTTCTCATTGGTAAAAATCTTAAATTGATCCTAGAAAAGGGTCCCCTTCTTCCCAGCCCTCGGGAAGGAGATCCCCTCTTTAGCTAGTGGGCTTGAGGTGTGTGTTATGCGCCCTTTGGAGTAATTCAAGGTGGGTGGGATCGAATTCAAAATCGCCAAGGAATCAGTTCCTTTTGATCTTTCCTGTGAGAGAAAAAAGGACTTTGTGGATATCCGAGTAAGGAGGGCAATTTGCTACAAATTTTTTGTTGCCAAATTCTCCAGGAGGAAAATTTAGAACTGGATTTACTAGTTCGGGGAAAGGAGGGAAACCTCAAGGTCCTCTTTCTTTGGAATGACTTCTTTCAAGTCTTATTTCATTTTGTGACCTCTGTGGAATTTTTTTTTAAAGGGGGGCCCTGGTTTCTAAACTCCTCCAACTTATATATGAGACCTTGGTCCCCTGACTTCAATCCGAAGGTGGAAGCTATTAGAGCTCTGCTCTGGCTAAATTTCCCAAATCTCCCCGTGGAGTTCTGGAACTCTGCCTCTCTAAAATCCATCACCAGCTCACTCGGTTCTTGGGTGCCTATTTCCAATCCATCTCTTTTAAAATGGAGAAACCCTTCAACGCGTGCATTTGTGTTGATATGGACTTATCTTCCCCCTTACCGAGTTTTGTATTGCTGCCTTCTCCTAAGGGTCCCAAATTGTCAAAAATAATCTATGAAGGGCTGAGCTTTAAGTGCTTCTCTTACGGGGCCTTGGGCCATTTGAAGAAGGATTGTCAGGGTTTTGGAAAAAAGGATGGATCCCTCTTTTCCTCTCATTCATCTAGATCGAGATTGGTTCTGGCTCAATCCTTTTCCCCTTCCCCCCATTGTCTTTCATTGTTGAAGGAGGTTTGGAAGGGCTGGTAGTCTCTCTGTTTCCCCTTGCTAGCCTTTCAGAAAACATAAGTCCTCGCTCGTTGTTAAAGGAGATGGAGGATGTTCATAGGGATTCAGGAACTCTTGTCTCCTTGATTAAGGAAGGAATCATGTAGGGGAAAGCCCCCTCAATGAAAACTCTTAACAGGTGGATTTTGAATAACAACTATCGGGCTTTGGATCTGCCCAACTCCTCAGTCGGGAATCGGAAGATGGTGAGATTGTTCCAGAAGGTTTAGTTCTATCTTGGTTCCATCTAAACTAGCCTCATGTCAAGATGGTATGGGGGATGCTATGTGTGGCTCCACAGGTAAAAGGGGGAGAAAGTCAAAGTAGGAGGTGGCCCAATTGGAGGTCGATGCAGGGAAGCAAAGAACCCTGAAATTTGATCTTACTGATCCCGGGAAGGTGAAACCCCTTCCCTATGTTCAATGAAGTTCTTCTCCTGGAACGTCAGAGGTCTTAATTCCTCTGACAAACAACGCTTGATCAAGCATTATATCCTCTCCTCGGAGGCTTGTCTGGTTCTTCTTCAAGAAACTAAGTTACCCGCTGCTAAAGCCGAGTGATAATGGAATAGGTATTTTAGAGGCAAGAAAGGAGTCTTTTTGGAATCAATTGGTGCTTCTGGAGGGATCGGGATTGTTTGGAAGGAGTTGTTATGGTGGAATTGCAAGCTCTATCCCTCAACTGGAAGCTTGTAAGAATAAGTTTTCAATGCTCTCAGCTTAATTTTCTTCTATTTAATGTTTATGATCTTTATAGTATTTTAGGTTAAAAAACCTCTCGAGTGATTCGTTTCATTTGGTATCTTCCTTGGGTGATCAGATGTTCATTCATAGCGGGGACTTTAATGCTATCGCTGATTAGACAACAAGAAGGGGATCATCTGAAACCTTTGGTCCCAAAAATATTTTTTCTCCTTCATTAGGGAGGGGGCCCTTTTGGATTTAGAGCCTAAGTAGGGTTGGTTTACTTGGAGTAATAAGTGTAAGGGCTTTAGAAACATTGCGGAAAGACTGGATAGATTTCTGGTTAGTCCCAGCTAGAATCTAAATGACATTGTGCTTGAAAGTTCTATTTTTTTGTGGTGTGGGTTGGATCATTTTCTAGTGTCCCTGTCTATTAATTTTAATGTTTTCCCTCCTAGATCCCCATTCAAATTCAAGCTAATGTGGTTAAGGGATGCTTCTCTTGAAGGTTGGGTCGACCTTTGGTGGAACTCTTATAAAATCGAGGGTTCCAAGATGTTTGTGCTCGCTCAAAAACTAAAAATATTAAAAAATGATTTGCAGGAGTGGAACGTCAAGTATTTCAAAAACCTCTTTTAAGAAAAAGATAGATTTGAAGCTAAATTTAAAGCCCTTAATCTAAAATTGTTTAGTGACAGGATGCACCAATACGATTTTTCTCTTGGAAAAGCTCACTTAGGTGAGTTAGGAGAACTACTTCTTAGGGAGGAAATCTATTGGAAAAAAATCTAGGGAGATCTGGCTGAAGGATGGTGATAGAAACACTAAATTATTTCATGCCTCTGTAAAAGCAAAAAGGAATTCAAATATCATTTCAAAAATTAAGA
The DNA here is from genome assembly GCA_018340775.1 of Taxus wallichiana var. yunnanensis. Lineage (NCBI taxonomy): Eukaryota > Viridiplantae > Streptophyta > Pinopsida > Cupressales > Taxaceae > Taxus > Taxus wallichiana. Next base: position 738,191,438 of record CM031244.1, read on the forward strand.
ATTGTAATGGGGTTCATCTGGTGGAGTAGAAGGATATCATCTCTGAACGAATTAATTTATTCTCCTCCTTGCTAGATGGGGATGTTTCCTCCTTGAGGCCAAGCAAACCTCCCTCCTAGATGAAATCCCTACTCTTATATGCGAGAATCAAGAATGCAAAGCTCTTGAACCCTTTCTCCTTCTTAGAAATTGAGAAAGTTCTATTCTCCTTGGAGAAGAATAAATCCCCTGGATCGGATGGATTCCTTGTCAATTTTATTTAGAATTTTTGGGGCATTGTGGGTTATGATGTATGGGTGGCTATTGAGGCTTCAAGAAGATCCCACTCGGTGCTCAGAATGCTTAATAATACCTTCATCTACCTCTTTCCTAAAATGCATCAACCTTCCTCCTTCGGGACTTCAGGCCAATTTCCCTTTGTAATACGTCATACAAAATCATTTCCAAGGCCATTGCCCTTCATTTGAAACCTATTTTGGATCCCCTCATTTCTCATGAACAAACTAGATTCATGCCTAGTCATTCAATCCTTAACGGTGTCATCTTGTCTTATGAGCTCTCTCTCTCTCTCTCTCTCTCTCTCTCTCTCTCTCTCTCTCTCTCTCCCCTCTAACACCCCTGTATGATGCTAAAATTAGACATCAGCAAAGCTTACGATAAGCTAAACTAGAGGTTTCTCATTAGGGTATTTTTAGTTACATTTCTAGCCCCTCCTTCTCCATTCTTACTAATGGGATTTCTGAGGGTTTCTTTGGTAGTAATCATGGTATTAGGCAAGGGGATCCCATGTCCTCCTTCTTGTATATTCTGGTGGCGAAGCCTTTGCAAATGTATCAAATTCAAATTGGGGGAAGGTAAGCTTAATGGCTTAAATATTACGGATGGTATTCCTCCTCTTACTCACCAGCAATTCACAGATGACACTTTTCTGTTTGGCAGGGCCTCCACCCAGGAAGCTAAGGAGTTAAAGGATTCTTTGGATAGATACTCTAAGGTGGTAGGGAAAGATGTTAGTGTGGCTAAATCCTGCATTTTCTTCTTCAATGTTGCCTTGCAAATGGAGTCAAGAATTCTGAATATTTTCAATTTCAAAAAAGGACACCTACCTGTCAAATATCTTGGTATTCCTTTGTTTAAAGGTGCAGGTAAGAATTCCCTGTGGAATGATTTACTTAGTTCTCTAGATGTTAAATTGAATGCTTGGAAAGGTAAATGGCTCTCCCTCACCGGGAGACTTATGCTGATTAAATCAGTTCTATGTGTTGCTCCTCTATATCTTCTTTCGGTTCTTAAAATCCCTAAGGGTGTTCTTGATAAAATTAAGGGCATTTTGAGAAAATTCCTATGGCAAGGTCTCTCCAAGGAAAAGAAGCTTCCCTTGATCAACTGGGATACATTAACAAAGCCTAAAGAGCTTGGTGGCATGGGCATCCTAAATTTGGGTTTGCAAAACGTGGCACTTGGTGCTAAATTGGTCTAGAGGCTTATCTCCAATCCCAATAGTCTTCTCAGCTGGTCTTTAAGAAGAAATATTTGGGTGCTCACCTTCCTGGGTCTATCCTCCAAGTGGTGAACCCTCCCAAGGGCTCACATATATGGAATTTTAAGATTGAATTAAGATCTCTATTCACATTTTATGTAGATTGGAGAGTGGGTAATGGAGAAAGCTCTCTTCTGATATGATCCATGGAATGGATACCCTGCCCTTGGGGACTCTCCTACTTTTGAAGACATTAAGAGGAGATTGTTGGGCGAATGGGGTCCTTTCATTTCTAACTATGGGGAGTTGAATGATTCCCTTCCCTCCATGTTGCAATGGAAAAATGTGGACCATTTGAATCTCTCTTCTGATTTAAAAGCTAATTTTTATCTATTTTGCAGGAAAGGCATGTTCTGATCTCAAATAAGAAAGATGAAATTGTTTAGACTGTAGCTCCCTCGAGATCTTATTCCCCCAACTTGGCTACCTCCTACTACATGAGGATGTTGCTTCTGAGAAACCCATATGGAAGGATTACTGGGATTCCTTATTCTCCCCTAATGTTGGTGTTATCCAAAATTCACCCCCAAGGTAAATTTTGATAACATGCATTAAATTCTCAAGTCCCAGGCAATTATATTGATTCAGGGAAAAAGTCATGTTTCTAGGGTCCCCTCAGATTTTTTCTAACTCCCCTATCCAAGTAGAAGAGAGCAAGTTCTGAGAAAAGGTGAAAAATTTGCAGAAAACAAGCTCGGGCCAGAAAAAATCATGAAAAATGGCTAAGTCCTAGTCCTCGCAACAGTCGGGACATGAGGGACATCTGGGCGCGAACCGGCCGAAAGGCCGCCAGGCGGTCTGCGTAGCATTTGGGACAGTTGGGACAAAGGGATGCGCGGGACGCGGAAATCCGAACTGGCCAAAAAGTGGAAAAAATTGACTAACTGTTGAAAAAGGCAGTCTAGGACATCTGGGCAATTAGTACGCGGAGGACGCAAGTCGGCCGAAAAGACTTAAGGCAGCCCGGAATAGTTGGGCCGAAGGTACGTGAAGTACACGAACCGGCCGGATCGGCCGAAATGAGAACTTTCACACCGGGACAAGCGGGACGGCAAATCGTGAACCGCCGAACCGGAAGAATTTGTCCCAAACAGTCCGGGACAAGCGGGACAAGAGTACGCGGCGGACGCGAACCGGCTGGTTCAGCCGAAACAGAGGACTTTCATACTGGGACATCTAGGCCAAAGGGACGCGTGGGACGCGGAAAGCCGAAGCGGCCGACAGCAAGGAAGAAAAGTCAACGTTTGGTCCGAAAACTTCAAACGGCCATAACTTTTGACTCCGAGCTCCGATTTTCATAAAATTGGACTTTCTGGAACGAGCACGACGTCCTCTATACCACAAAAACTGGATTTCTTATTTTTATGAGGGTAGATATATTTAAATAAGAGAAATATATTCGGCTCCAGTCAGTTAATGCTCATTCCCGTCAAATGACAGAAAACGCCTGTCAGACCCAAAATAGCTGCCCACACTCAGAAGGCCATAACTTTTGCATTTCTCAACGAAATCACACAAAATTGGTACCGTTGGAATCGTGGCTCTGAGCCCAACACACAAAAATCAAGAAATTCCAGATTTGATGAGAAATTGATTGATATTTTTAATAAAACGTGGCCGGGTTCATAACAGTGTTTTATTTGGTAGTTGAGAGTGCAATTAAGAGGCATGGTCATCATTCTTTCTCTGCTGCAGCACATGGGACAGTATGGGGAGCCTTTTGCAAGTAATGTACAATAATTTCACTCCATTTAATACCTCTTACAGGTGGTTGAAGGACAGATTTCGGGATTTCCATTTTCCCTTCTCTTTTCCTTCTCATTTTTCTATAAATTGGAGTGTTGGGCTCATTGTAAAGGAGAGAGTTTTTGGGTAGCAAAGCTCTGCCAAAATTGCTTTGTGAAGCCAGTGTGTTGCAGGCCCTTGTAGTGGACTCCTTGCATGGTGATCCAGGCCCTTATCTTGTAATAGACTGAACTGTGCATATCATGAAGCAATAAAATATCAGTTTGTGGATGTATCTTCCCCTGCTGTGTTTTCTTGCATTCTTCTTGCCCCTTTAATCTTTCTACAAGAATATTGTGTCTATTATTATGTTCTTGCAGGGATCCATTATCATTGTGTATGCTTGGAATATTGTTGTGAATGCATTTTGCTAGATTATGGAGAACTGTCATCACCTCTTCTAGTGTGTACTTTGCTTCTGTATTTCACACATTTGGAGACTACTCTCACACCCTCCTTTTCTGGTGTATCACCGCTTTAGTGTAGGCTTTCATTTTATGCATTCTCTCTCCCTGGTCCCTTGGAAATTTAGATTAGAATAGTTAGCTTATCCTGCATTAGAGTAGATTGTGGCAGGTAGTTTAGGAGCAAGAACCAGCTTTCTCTGGAGGTCTATCTCAAGTAGCAAGTCCCACAACTTGGAGATAGTACCCATGTTATCCAATCACACCGTGAGTTCAAGTATATGCACTTCTATAAGCGGAAGGGTGATGTGATTAGGTGATAACAGTTGGTAGTTTCACCTAGATGGCCTTTAAGGGTAAGATTTTAACTCAAGAAAGAAGGAAAAAATTCAGTATTCAAGGTCCTACCAGATGCCTTCTATGTAAAAAGGATGTGGAAGACAGAGACCATTTTCTTCTACATTTCCCTTTATTGTTGAATGTTGGAACTGGTTGTGTGCCAAGCTTAACCTTCCATGGGTCCAGCCTAAATCCCTCCCGGATGCTATCCTAGCCTGGCCTATTAATTCTCACTCAGGGGATTTTTCTTCTATTTGGTTGTGTAGTTTGGTGCTTTTGTGGCACATATGGTGGGAGAGAAATAAAAGGCTTTTTAGGGAGGAATATGGCTCAATGGAATCGGTTCTCCTAAGGCTGGAAAGGGCTATATCCGAAGTTGTGTCCAATAACTTGTCCTTTTACTTCCCATGACAGGTTGCTTGAAAGAAGCTGGCCAATGATAATCAAGCCTGGGGATGGTGCCATGAAATCTTCTGCATCTTCCTCCCTGGCTAGAAGAAACACAAAATGGGCTCCCCCTCCCAGTGGGTTTTTAAAACTAAATTTTGATGGGGCTTCTAGGGGTAACTGGGGGCTTCGATACTAGGTGTCTCATTCACAATTCCTCTGGTGTGGTGGTTAAAGCTGCTTCATAAAAAATCAATGAAGGTACTTACAATGCTGCCAAGCTACAAGCCCTTAGCAAAGGTTTGCTTCTCGTTGCTTCCCTTAATATTGAAAATATTTAAATAGAAAGGGACTCCATGATAATCATAAATGCCATCATCAAAAATGTGCTTTGTCATGGAAGTTGGATCTTGAAGTTCAGAAGGTCTTATGGATGTTGTCTAAATTCAAAAAATGGAGTATTAAACACATTTACCGAGAAGGCAATCAGTGTGCCGACTGGTTAGCGAATAAAGGCATCGAGCAAGATTGTGGGGAGAGGGTGGCTAATAATTTTTCGTGTGGGAGGGCTTGCAAATGATTGCCTCAAAGGACTCGGCCCATTATGAAATCGATGGCAACCTCCCCACGTGTGAAACGTAAGGAACTTATTTATGACCGGCTAGGCGGTTGTCTCATTCATTCCCCTTTGCTCTACGAAATGGCTCCTCCTAGGGCTCCTGTGCTGGCTCTTTCTTGTGACATGAGAGAAATGGCATTCAAAAATAGGGTTACTGATGGTAGGCTACTGAAATATTTTCCTCATCTCCTATGCCGAGGACTTGGAGGTAGTTAAATTGGTTCTGGGTCTGGAGTTTCTAAATTTGGAGGGGTGGCCAAGGGTAAATAGTGGTATTGCCTCCATTTTCATGGAAAATTTGTTGGTTCTGCATCCTTCGAAGGTGGAGGTTGTTAAAGTTGCGGCTCACTAGATTTTCCCCATCTTCTACGGAAACCTTGCATCAGAGGTGGCCAACTTCAACCTGGCTTCATGGCCTACTCACAATGTCACCTCGGGCTCGTCGGTTGGTGATGCCTCGACCTTCCCGGAGCTTGAACGTTGCTACAAAGTCGTACTAGAGTTTGTTGAGTCCCTCGTGTCCTATGCAAAGATAAAAAGGTGGGGCGTATCCGCATTAAGTTGCCCAAATTCAAGGATCTGGGGCACCACTTGTACCTATTCTGAATTAGTGGAGTGATCTACACTCCTCTATGGGTGATGCATTCGATTACCTCTGGCGCGGCTGGCTTAAAGGCAACTCGGTGGATGGAGCGTCTGATGGCGCGCCTGAGCTGGATCATGACATACCCAATATGGGTATTAATATTTCGTTGATGTAGCCCCATAAGCATAATTCGGGCATAGTTATAGTTATAGAATAAATAGTGGTTTTGTTAGTATGCCACTTTGATGACTATGGATGTTGTCTGGTCACACTTGAGGTTATGCCTCTTTTTTGTAAATAGGGAATGGGTCCCTTGAACTGCCTTATATATATATATATATATATATATATATATATATATATATATATATATATTATTTACAAATTATGAATAAGAAAAAAAAATTAATAAAAAAATTAGGTGGTGAAGTTTTCATAGGTTCAAAATAAAAACAACGCCGTGGGGGGGCCGAGCCCTCCCCAAACTTGCGACTCCATTCCCCAAAACCCCGCACTTTTGAACCATTTCCCGCATCCCTTCCTCCATAAATCACCACCCCACACCTCCATGCGAGACCCTTCCTTCGCTTCCTTTCCATCGTGAATCCCCACTCAAAAACGAGTCTGTAATCCCTCCATAGTAAAACTGAGGATTTTCTTCTCTAAGGTTTGTTTAATATGGTTTATAATTTTAGAGAAGAAAATCCTCGGGTTTTACTATGGAGGGATTACAGAGGCTGCTTTGAGTGGGGATTCACGGTGGAAGGGAAGGCTAAGGGTCTCATGTGGAGGTGTGGGGTGTGACAGCGTGGAGGAAGGGATGTAGGGAAATGGTTTGGCACAAGGGTTTGGGGGAGTGGGCGTGGGGAGTGGAGTCCTAAGTTTCAAGAGGGCTCGGCCCCTCCCCACAACGTTGTTTTTGTTTTTAACCTATGAAAACTTCACCACCTTTTTATCTAATTTTAATTTTAAATTTTAATATATATATATATATATATATATATATATATATATATATTTTAATATATTATATTGTATAATATATTAAAATAATACAAGTTTAAAACTCGATAGGGATTTAATTGTAAATGTATAAAAATACTAAGTTTATTTCTTCACATATGAAGGTCTTAAATGGACTATTTAAAAAATCAATCATTTAATAGAATAAGTTTTATTCACATACAATTTTAACTATATAAGTCTTAAAATAGGTTCTTAGGAATTAAAAAAAATCGAAAGGAAAAAATCACATCTCTACATCTTGTATGGAATATGAACAAATTTAAATCTGGTTTGCTATCAATTTCCCTCATTGTATAAATTTTTTTTTGATAAAGGAAAGCGAATACTTAAATCGTAAAAAAGGTATTAGAATTTTTTTACTTCATATCTTAGTTTTACATTACCCATATATAATGAAAAACACATTTTTTTCATAGGAGAATCTATCAATTAATAGAACTTCTACCACAAATATTCGGACATATTGGTTCTCTTACAAAAAAATGGGTATAAAATATACCCAACTAGAGAATATATCTTGTTAAGGAGATACAAAAAAAAGAAAATAAATAAATAACTTGAGCAACCATGAATCCTTATCTTCCATAGCTCCTCCTCAACCTGCACATGCAAGAAACAAAATGAAACCAAATGGAAGAGAAAGGAAAGGGAAAGAAAATATAAGGATGGATTAGGGAAACTTTAGGGAAAGTTTTAAATCAAGGGCCAAGATTAGATTGATCCTAGTGTCCACATTAAATCCTACACAATTTTTAAGTCATGGGATTTTGTGGGATTAGAATCTAAAATAGATGGGTGTGTGGGGAAAAATAAAAATTAAAAAGGGGAAACAAATTAAATTTTAGAGGGGTGTGTAGACCATTCATTTGTGACCCTAGCAAACATTTAGTAGAAATAAATAATTAAAGTTTGAAATAGAACTAGTGGTTAATTAATTGGGTAAATCAAATTTGTATAGAGTAATTAATAATCGGAACTGGTAAGTATAGTAATTGCTTATACTTTAAAAAAAATTAAAAATTATATCTTTTGGTTTAGTTTCCAATGGCCAGAGATTGGGAATTACACCTCCCAACACATGCATATCCAACCTACGCCATCATTTCCTCTTGCACCATTCCCTAACAAAATCTATATTAGGCCTCAACCCACCAAATCTTCCATTGGTTACACACTTGAGACTGCTCCTTGCTCTATCCACCCACTACTCGGGGATCGCTAGATGAGGATCACCCACAACCCATGAAGGAAAAATATTCAGGGGCTGCATCGGAGTGCCTCAAAATATACGCAAAGCCCAAGAGCGTTCCATGGCGAGAGAATCATCATGCACGGGTGTTGCTACTGCTACGACGAGAACCATATCATAGTAAATTTAAAGAAGCCTTTCCCTATGAATTTTAAGGCTTCACGCGGAAATTTATAAGATTAAAGAAACATAACCTTCATTAGTGTCAGGAAAACACATGGACGCTTGCATTAATGTGGTTCCCATGAATACCGTCACGTATCTTCATTGCATATCTACTTTTTTAATTAGAGGAATGATTACATTTTATAGTTAAGCACAATATCTCAAACCTCGGTAAACGTTTAACTTGATGCGAAGAGTAACTTGTGTTACTTTCGATTGGAAATTAATAACTACACATGGTTTTGTGAAATCTACTTTCGATTGGAAATTAATAACTACACATGGTTTTCTTTTTTATTTCATATTCTTAAAAATTAAATCCATATTGTTATAGATTCTGATATGTCATCCTAAGAATTATGCAAACAATGAACGGAGAAACTACAACATAACAGGGATATGAGGCGTTGTATATATATACATTTTGGTAAAAAAATATTGTTTTTGAGCTCGTAATCTCCACATTCACAAGAAATAAACTAAATATGTTGACTTCGATGTATATTTCCTTTAACTAATGTTATTTAGCATTAATACATTTATTAGCGTGTGTAAGGTAGGTGTATTGTCTCCATCATAATTAATATTCATGTTATCATAAACCCTTCAAAATGAGGCAGTTGTGAATCTATAATATTTATATTATTTATAAGTTCTAATTGATGGTTCATTTTTTTATCCAAAGAGTTTGTTCCTTTGAGTACTCCTTTATTTCTAATGGTAGAAATATTTTATGTATTACTTAAAACAAAAAGTAAACATTGAAAAAGAAAAATATTAGTGTACAATATTAAATCATAAATACTACTTTATTTTTATTAATTCAAGTTTTAAATTTATAATATTGGGCTAACAAATTGTAAGAGATGTTAGCGAGAGGGGATAAAATTGTGAGAATTACGTGTTATAGGAACATGCATCAACCTAATTACATGGGAATAATAGCTAGTAGGAAATGCTCTCCCATTTCTACCGGAGGCCCTAAAACCTATATTATTTATTCATATGGTTTTTTTACTCAATCTTTTAATGGAGGAGTAGTTGTCCCAAATAAAATTTTCTTAGTAAAAGTAGCCTTCTACAAATATGATTCTCAGGATAATGGATACCCTAAAACAATGCATCCTTCTCATCTTTTGAAAATCATATATAGTTGAGAAATAAGATAATATGCATACTTTGGAAGTCAAGTAACTAGAGGTAAATAATTTTTCGTCTTCCCTTATATCCAATGTTGTATTATGTCATTTTTATGGGTTTTGGCCAAAGTTAGTAAAAAATATTAAGTGGATATCATCTAATTAGGCCAAGGACTATGATGTTATTCAATGTTCCAATGGTTTTTGTAGAGTTCATAAATTTATCTTGGGGGAAGAGTTGTAGTTTTCATTACTCCACGCTTTCTAGATTTTAACCCATCTACTATACTAGGCCCGAAAGTGCCTATTTGGGTCCAAGTAACAAAATTAACTGTTCCTTTTTGGAAGCCTCTTTTCATTTAGGACATAAAAAAATCGTTGGGAAGAATTCTAAATTCAAATGACAAAAAAATTCAGAAGCTTATATAGACTTATGCTTGTAGCTATGTGTATATTAACATTATCAAAAGTCTCCCATATATGATGATTATAAAACAAGGTAATTTTAAATGGACTTATATCAAAGATTATGGTAATCTGAAATTTAGGTTCCATTTTTGTCATTAAGTAGGCGATCTTCAATAATATTTCCCTCAACCTCATGGTTATTCTAAAAAGAAAAGGTGGTATCCTTTCAAACCTAATTTTTTCTAGTTGACGAGCATATTTTTTTCAGTAACCCAATGTCGACAATACTTGAATATTTACACACATCATAGACTCATAAGTGAGGGAAAAAAATATGAAGACACAAAAACTAAGAAATATTATATCAATCCTACATTAGAACTAGGATATGTAATGGTTGAAGGAGATCTATGCTTGTGAGAGCTAGTTTCTTGTGAAATTCTCGCTAATAAGAATGAAGAGATGCCACGAATTCAAACATCTTGAATATAACAATGATCAATCCTTAGTTGAGTTTCTTAATTCAAACCTTTAGTTAGTTTATATGGGTCCTCCTCCTTCACTTGAACTACGATAAAAAGGAAGTTTGAAAGAGGCATGTCTAACGTGGTTTTTATTTGAGGAGACCTAGAATCTCCCATGAGGTCATCTTAGCTCAATATATTTTTTATTCTATACTTGGGATTTAGTTTACCCATATTTTTATACGATTAATGTTGTGTTAATATTTGATTTAACCAAAATCTCAACCACTCTCGTCAAGGTACTCACCTATTGCGTAAGTGTCCTCATTTGAAAATTATGTGCATTACTTTTATTAGTTTTCGTAATAACATTTGGTTAGGTCAACGTTAAGTTTATAAATAAATAAATAAATTTCAAACTCAAGCATCAAAACGATCTCGAGTTGGATGAATCACGAGACAAATGACATAGACACACAAGTAGAAGGCATGATCATTTCACGGTGTAGATAGAAAATCACATAGTTGGGTACATTTTTTGGTCCTAACATACTACTATTGATATGATTCCTAAGTGAGAAAACTAGCAATCGACAACTATCTTTGGCCTTTTACTGTGTTTCCTATTTTCTATTTGACCTTCTACACCCTTAAGCCAAGTCTAATCTTCATTGCTTTATATTTGTTGACTCGAACACGACGCCTAGATGCCCTCATCCCCTTAGGGCATCTACGACCTCTTTGTATCTTATATTCTTCTTTTGGGCCTCTTTTATCTTTTGGGCATCCTATTTTCTAATGGGTCACCCATTTAGTTGTGAATTACAAATCTATGTGACCATAATAATGGACCAAGCTCTAAGCATCTACTATCACTAGCTAAGGTTGTATCCAAAAGTCATCCTAAGAGCATTAACGGGTCCATCTAGAATTCATTCGGGGACAACGGATTGTATTTTATGCATGCACACATAGGAGGGGAAGTTCACTTTTCATCCACACATCTATCTACATCGATAAATCTAGCTATCGCTTCTTATCATGCAAATCTTGCATAGTATCTTCCGAGGCACGATTTCTACACATGTACAAAAGAACTACATGGATTGTTATATGTAGTGTAATGCTCTGTCATAATTTCACTCTATCAGGTGATTTCTTGGGTCGATCGACTCACAATTGCATATTTGTTTCTTAGGATTTGATGAAGTTTGGGGTTTTTTAGGATATCATTTATTTTATTGGTTACGGGTTAATTTGTTGATCATCTAGTAACATACATGTGACTAATAGTGAAGGTTAGTGACCACCTTGCGATCTAGTAAAATTGGATTTTGATCATTTGCACACTCACCGACTCCTACTAGATGTGTTTAAGGCCTTGGTCTAGCCCATTATGCAGTTAAAATTTTTTTGAGTGTGGTTGTGACAGTCTCCTCCTCCTATTCATAATTTTTTTCCAATCCATAACACTTCGGATTTATTACAAAATCAGCTAAGTCTTCTATTTCCTCTCTTGCACTTAGGTTTAGAATTTTAATTATCTTATTTCTTCTCGTTAGATCTATACTTTAGAATTTATTTATCATACGTCACTCAAAAATATCTAGAGTTTTACAAATTCCATATTTTTAAAATCATTTAGTAAACTGATCACTCAAACCTAACCTTTCTTCTAGGTATTTTGTCCTCTTTCTATCATGGCTCAATGATATGGACCATCTATTGAAGCCCACCTTCAAGATCTCAATTATAATCTTAACAAACATCCACATAGATCTGTATCTACTCTTATTTGATTCTCATGAGGAGGTCACTAATCTAGCTGAGCTTATTTTTCCTACTTCCACAACTACTTCCATTCCTATTACTACTCAACCCCCTAATTCCACTCATCCACCTACTTCTACTATTATCTTATATGTTGCTACTCCCACCAACCACTTCACTCCACCTCTTATTTCTCACATAAGGCAAGTCTCTTCTTACGGAACTCAATATCTAACCTCTCTCAATCAAGATCTCCAATTTCAGTCCTGCAACTTTAACATGCCACTTCTCTTGCATCTCCATCTCTTGAATCCACTTTACTCTTTCACTCTCCTTTATAAAGACCACTGAAGAGAATTTTAGATATTTCCATGTGGCATGTGTCGATTATGAATATGATCATACTTTACTAGCAAATATCTTTCCTATATGTCTACAAGGCTATGTTTTACATTAGTTCTACGATCTACATGTTCATTAGGTAGCATCATTTACACATTTAGACGATGTGTTTCTTCCTCATTTTTCAATCAATATCGGTTCTAAGATATCATGTGCTCAAATTCCACAAATGACTTAAGCAAGGATCTAATGAGCATCTAATATAACATGTTTTATGATATAAGAACAACCTAGCTAACATGACCAATGTGCCCACTAACTCGGGACATCAAGATCTATTGGTCGAAAGCCTTTGAATACATCTATAAGAGAGTTTCATCTTCAAGACATCTCATTTTTTTTATCAGCTATGCCATACTTTTAAGTTACGCAAAGGAAAACTATTATCTATGGGAAAACTTAAATATGATGGTAAGTTTTCATCTTCTAATCGGTTTCAAAGAAAATCAAATTTCAAGCCATATTCTAAGTGCACTTAAGAAAAAAATATTTTTAATGTTTTCTCCACTCCTAAAAAGCTTCAATGGAAACCTCTAAAGAGTACATTCACAAAATTTCCTTGTGCTCCACATATTCTATTTCAGCCACTTATGGAGAAAAATATTATTCCGCTTCCCGCTCCACTTAATGTAGATCCATCTCGCCCTAAAGGCCACAATTATAACAAAAAATTGGATGTGACTATCATCAATGCACTGGGAAATCTTTCGATCAATGTTTCAAACTCATGAATCTCATTCAAGATCTAATAAAAAACAATTCAATCGAGCCCTAATCCTTCTTCATCTACAACGGTCAATGAAAAGTAAAATATCAAAATCTTTAATGATCCTCTCCCTAAACATGACAATTAACCTGCTGACTCTTCTACAAATCATACATATCATGCAATTCCTCCTCCTTCATTTGGGGCTCTTGATTTCTTAGTTTCTCACTCTAATGCATTTTCACCATTAATTGCATGCTTTGATTATGATTATCATGCTAGATTCACGTCGATAGATTACATATCAAGGCTTCTATTGGACCTCATGCTCTCAAAAATAAAATGATCAATCCATCAATTCATATACATGTGTGCTCTATTGCACTATCTACTCTCTCATATTTTGTATCCAATTCCCAAATTTTAGGGTTACGTAACACTTCCGGATACATTGGGACTCTTACCGTTCTTGTGTCATTCATTGTGGTACCTTCAATAAAAAGGTGTGGCATGGTATTAGGTATTCCTTGGCTCCATATCGTTCGAGCTATCATTTCTATGAATCACTTATGTTTAAAGTTCATTCACAACAAGCAAGTTATCACCATCAAAGGTGTTCGCCATGCACACCATGGCCACACTCTCCACTTGAGGTTTCCATTGTAAACAATAGAGCATATCGGTCCCATGAAATTCTCAAATCTAAGGCAAATTCTACTCCTAGCTCTCCTATTCACACACGATCTACTCGGTCTCATCGGTTCACTAGTCCATCTCATTAGTCTAGGTCCACCACTTAGAAATATTCTTCACATAGGTATACATCACCTCCTTGGTCTCCTTCAAATACGTGTACATCACCTCCTTGGTTTCAAGCATATAGGTGCACACCACCTCCTTGGTCTCCTTCGCATAGGTTCTTATCACCTCCGAGGTATCATGCACATAGGACTCATTCGCGATACATAAACAATATTAGAGCATGGTCACATGCCCTATCTCCGCAAGAATTGGGTAGATGAACCTTTCCTTCACTTTTTTTTGATATCTTAATCATCATCATAACTTTGGCATCAACATGTTTACTTACCCCCTCTTAGCATTATATGTGGTATCTCACTTCTATTATTACGATCATGCTTAATATTTCATCTTTCTCAACATCATTAAACATATTGATACACCTTGTATCATCATTACCCTATGACACACTCTCATGCAAAGGTTTGCATTGGATTTTTGAGGGCATACTACATTCATGAACCTCACACAAAGTGCACATTTCATGGTCTGTGATTTTCGATACACCTTCTTGACATTGCCATCTCATAGTTCACACTACCCTATGATAAAATCTAGTTCCATAAGTCATACTCAACTTCTAGAGGTATAAATATGAAATGAAAATCACATTACTCACCACATTCACAGTCTTTACACTCTATGCTTCATTGATCTATCTTTATAGAACACATTTTCAAACAATTTCCAGATGACGCCTTGATCTTGTTATATGGTTGATTCTTGACTATTGAGGGTCTTTTAAAAATGAACCTAATCTCATGCTCATAAATATCCACTTGGGGGCCACAGTTATCCTATCATATTCACATTGCATTCCATTCAATCTCACCCATTCATATAATGTATTGCATATCTTGGTTGCATCTATTCTTACTTGTCGATACTAGTTACAAGTACACTTTTTCACATGCTAGATAGATACTTTGTATGTCATTATTTTTATCATATACGCATGCACGTTCACTTGTTCCATAGTTTTGAAGAAATAATTTATATATATCTCTACATGGAACATAGATGCTTGCCATTTTACCTCTTACCAGGTCCCAACAAGGCTCTTGGGGGCATCTACTTTCTTACACATTGCAGTTTCTATTATTTCATTTTATACTACTTCTTATTCTTACTAGCATAGTAATCTATCGATATATACATCATGGTATAAATTTTAACTTTCAACATGCTAAAAGACACTTCATATGCATTATTTTCTTTAGAAAACTATTTTCTACCATGATTGTATGATACTTATCTTAATATTATTTGCTATTGTGTTTCATTATACGTCATTATTTGTGGGCTATGCCTTATGTATTATATGTTCATTACTTGTATGCTTTTGAACACTTTGTCCTTCATTTTATTGTGACAATGTGTGTGATGCCTCATATTTACAACCAAATTTTTGTTTTCCACATTGTCTTCTTGCTTGCTAGATTACACTTTTTCTTCTATTTGTAGAATTTATTGTTTGCAAGAACACATGCTACTAGCCACTTTGTTTGCATGTGCCTTAGTTTATACCATACACATTCCCTCCCCAAGGGTATCATTTTGGATCATCATCTGCTTCATATTCTTTTTGCCACATTCTCCTAGAAATGGCGCATGCACCCCAAATGTGGGGGGCATACATTGGGTGAATTAATCACCCCATACAATATCTTAGAGATTCAATTTAGGCCTACATAGTTTAGGATCAAAATAGATTTATAGTCATAGAACGACCTAGAATTGACTTGGGTCTTTAGTTCAAAGCATAAACACCAGCCCCAAGACACATAAACTAGCAATCGGGTAAGTGCACGAAGTTGGTGGACAATTCCGTGGACATAAAAACCTGAAATAAAGGAACCGCGATCACGGTTCCTTTATTCTAGGTTCGGTAATTACCGAACCTAAAACCGCGATCACGGTTTAGAACCGCGATCGCGGAACTCTGAGACAAAATTTAACAGTCCCGCGACTCGTTATTTTCCTCATTTTTCATTTCGAACCGCGACTTTTCCTAAACGTTTTTCACTCGCGCTTTCAATACCATCTCAAAATTGCTCATCGGACTTTTGGATAGCGATATATTCAACCATGCCGCCAAGACGAGGAGGTAAGTCCCCGATTGTAATCATTTTTTTACATTTTAGGTTTTTTTTTGCATTTTCATGGGTTTTTTGAAATGTTTGTTTATGTATACAATTTTCTTGTTTTATCAGTTGGTCGGCAAGCTTGAAATTGTGTAAACTGTCAAAACATTCCTCAAAACCCTCCTCCAAACATAGATCCGCCTCCTGTGGCTCCTTCTGTCCCCACTGAGCCAGCAGGAACGCAAGATAATATCATTGGAAGAATCCAAGAAAATAAAATTGCCATTGAGAACCTAATTCAAAATATGAGATAAAATCATACTACAAATCCATCCCGCATGACTTTAGCCAATACATTGCAAACATTGATTGGCGAAGTCAAGTCTCATGACAACCAACCAAATACATAGATGGAACACCTTTGGAAGTGACAGGTGGTGGTATGCGGATAAACTATCCCATGCGGCCATCAAAGACAAAAAAATTGGAAAAGACCTCATTTGTGCATTATTTACCGACCCTAGAACCAATGCCCCCTGCGATTACTTGCAAACAGCTTCCCGATCCATTGGTGCCATGATGATAGAATCAAAAACAATTTTGGAGACTGGTGGTGGATGGTTTTTGACTATCCACCATGCAACAACAATGAGGTTCCTCTTTATTTTTTGAAGAAATTATATTGTGAGTTCGTGCTCAATGAGGTCCCGAATTATTTTGAATTTTTTGACTTTTTTGGTCGAGGAGGTGGCTCTACACAGAGTAGACCTGGTGCACGCGTAGGTCAGCCTAGGATCCCCCATGCCCCAAAACCCCCACTACCTTCAGTTATCCCTCCTACAGTGAAGGAGGTTGTGGAGATTGATACATTGCATGCATTGAGGGAGCTCACTGACACTCTCACCCAGCATAGCACCCAGATTACATCTGATGATGTTGGTGGAGGCACCAGTTCTAGTGCACCACACCACTGTGGATCATGTGGTGCCGTATGCACTGCAGGCGAGACATCATTTGCTGGTTCACAGGATTTCTTTTCTATAGATGAGATGCTGGGGAGTGTTTTTGGAACTGGAGCCACTGATATTGGTCTTTCACAGGTAAATTTTAAATAAATTTAAATTATATATATATATATATATATATATACATAGTTTAATTCACATGTTTGAGATATTAATATATATATATATATATATATATATATATATATATATATATTTGATTGTACGTCATGTACATACATGTAAAAAACTAATTTTTTATTTTATTTTAAATAGCAAGAGCCGGTGAAGGAAACATCCGGTGTCGACATGCTAGCTACTACGGCTAGGCATGTTTCAAACGTAAGTTTCAAGTTGTACAAACTTACATTTTTAATAAATCATTTAATTGCACTAGATTATTATTATAATTTGTTTCACGTGTATGTTGTACATGTATTAATATTTTTCTCTTTTATACACAGGAGCCTGGCGGGTCATCATCTGCTCAGGGAACTGAGGCTACTGGCACGCCTCACATGAGTTTTACGTAGGTTAGTAAATCTCTTTACACTTTGTTTCTAATTACTGGAAGTTCACGCACGGATTGCATGCTTTGGACCTCTGTGTACATGAGTTTCACTTTCTTATACTCAACCTATATATTATTTAGTAGGAAATGCCAATTCATTTGATATAACTAGCCATACAATGTAATCATATATTGGTTTTACATGTCTTGAAAGTACCACCTGGGGTAAGATTGTATAGTAGGGACGGGAATGAATGTATAATTTCCCTCCTTTGTATAGTTTTTTTACCTTCTTAAAATCTCAACATGTGGAATGAGTGCTTGTAAATGTTTCATGTACCTATATATAGATCTGGTGTTTCCTTGATGAATGTGAAAAGATATGTTTAGAGTGTAGGGACCTTCGAGTTCATTTACTATTATTTTTTTCAATAGGTTTCGATAGGAGTGCTAAGCTCTTAAGTAGATTTTAATATTGATTTGTACATGTTTTTTGTATAGCTTATGACTGCTAGAGAGACTCCTGCATATATGCAGACTGTGGAGGCTGATGTAGATACTGCCATAGCATCTGCAGATCCACTAACTGAGGTACACAATTTTTTAAATTTGTTAAATTTTGGAGACCTTCATTATTTCTTATTAAACTTAAATCTACAATATCAAATTTTGTAGGTATATATGTGAAATATTTAATTTGAAAATTAATTATTTGTATGTAGCTTACCCCTCGTGAGTCTATTGTTGTCCCTACGATGCGTCAACAACAAATTGATAGGGATCATGACATTGCGGTAAGATTTCACATGCATTTTAACTAAATTGTACAAGTTTCTAAATTTTGAATGTATTTTAAAATTTTGGGTGTTAAAAACTTGTTGTTTATGAATGTGCAGGTTAGGTTGTAGGCATGCTTAGAGACACCTAGGACCACACGGATGAAATCCGTAGTGGCATCTCCCTCCACTACATCCCCAGGTCATGGACGTGCTACTTCTAGCGGGCGCGAAACAGGAAGATGTTTCATGAGTAGATTTATAGTGGACACCTGGATGTACATATGTGGTCATGAGTAGATTCACAGTCCATTGTACTATATATAGCCTTTTGCGACCGCATGTGGTCCCATATGTACATTATGACACGTGCTTAGTTCGAGATGTATACATACATTATGAACTTATGTACATATATATTTTTAGAGACGTGCACGTCTGGAGCACACTTTGTTTGATTTATATATATATATCCATGTGTGTTGGTTAAATCATATTTATTTTGGTTATTTTGGTATTATTGCTAACTCTGAGAAAGTGGGTTTTGATCTCTGTTCGTTGGAACTTGTAGATGCCCCGAGTATTCTCTATCTGTGAATTTATCTGTACCCAAACTAGGTTAATAATATTTGTATTGTTTATTAAATAAAATTTAGTGTTCAAAAGTATACATAGATCATAGTTTTTGTTTGTTGATAAAAGCGATTCCTCCATATATGGAACTCCTATGGATATCTCTGCTACGGTTTTGTTTCCGAGGCTATAAATTTGAACTATTTCAGGTCTTTTAAATCTTGAGGTGGATTTAGTGTATTACTTCTAGTTATATATTTTCTAGTATCTTTCTGATTATTATTTGTGGTATATTTCACCATGGGCATTTTGAATTTTTATTTTTCAAACTAAAACAATATTGTTAGCTCTATTGCCAACTTAAGTATTAGTAACTAAAGCTTATATATTTAATGGAATTCATCAATTTATCATCCTGTTGTATTTGGAAAAGTGTGCAATATGAGTTAATCCTTGAAGTTAATATGGAATTCATCAATTTATCATCTTGATAATATTACAGGTATACCCAAAATTGGGTCTGCATTGTTTGTAACTTTTGTGTACATATGAGTTAATCCTTGAAGTAACTGTATTGATTTTCCAATCCTGTAGCCGTACTGTTCTTTTGTAACTCATAATAATCCTGAAATATTGTTAAATCTGAATGATATGTGGCTACATATCTTTATATTATTTTTATTTGCATCATAAGCTTGTACTGTATTTGTATTTGCATCACAACCTAGAAGTTATTTTCAAATGTATTTGTACATTTGTTTTAGCTGATTGCTTCATGTATTTTGAGTTCCAAAACTGTGAAGAAGTTGTAAGTACCTTCCAACATGGATATTGAACTTGGCAGTTGAAGATGGTAGTTGATCATTTTGATTACGCTCATAGTATCTACATTAGAGTTAGATAAATAATATCAGTAAGAAACCATATAGAGGATAAGGGATAATATTAAATTTGGAGTACATGTTAACTAGTGAAAAGGAGTTGTTTGAACTTGATCAAAAGACAGAGTTGAGTTTTTAGGGAAACATAGAAACCATTGAGTAGAGAAAGGTAATTGAAGGTTATTAGGCCTCATGAATCAGACTTGATATATGGTGAAGAAGAAGAAGAACTAGCAGGAAATGTGATTCAAAGGTTGATAGAGCTAATGAGGTACAAGAAGAGAGAGAGAGAGAGAGAGAGAGAGAGAGAGAGAGAGGAAAAGGAAAGAAGAAAGGATGAAGAGAAGATAATTATGGTTTCACAGGAGGTCAGAGAGTTGAATCAAGAGGTAGCACAACTGATGGTCTTCATAGAAAGAGAGAAAGAAGAGAAAGGAAAAGAAAACCGTAGAACAATATTACCCATAATATTATAACAAAACCAAGTGTTAAGGATAAGGCAGAAAATAAGATTCATGAGCCCCATATATCATCCTACCAAGGACACTTGATGACAACAAGAGATAACATAACAACCAAGTCATTGTAATTTAATTTAAATAAATAAGGAAACACTATATTTTACAAACGGTGGGTCGTGGCACCAAACGGACTATGCCGACATGTCCGGGTGGCCAGGTGAATGCTAGAGGAGGTGGTGTTTCGGTGCGCGAAACGGTCGTTGCTTTCGGGCTACTTCGTCCGGTGCGGTCCCTTAAGAGCCCTAAGACCAAAATATCGTTTAACTTAGACGGGTGACTACTCGGACTCGTGGCACATGGAGAGGCCTCGTATGATCTAAAACCTCAGCATAGGGACCCTATACAATAGCCTCTCTTGGTTTTTTCCTTCTCATTTCGGTGCTCTCACTTTGTCCTATTGTTTGCAAACACGTGAAATAGTGCAGTTGGAGCCAGTGTAAGGTTGTCAAATGCTATATTTTGCAAACGCTGTGTCGTGGCACCAAACGGATCGTCTGAAAAACATCTAGGTGGCTAGGTGAATGCTAGAGGAGGTGGTGTTTTGGTGCACGAAATGGTCCTTTCTTTCGGGCTACTTCGTCGCGCAGTCCCTTAAGAGTCCTGAGACCAAAATATCGTTCAACTTTGACGGGTGACTACTCGGACTCTGTGGCACCTAGAGAGGCCTCATCTAATTCAACACCTCGGCGTAGGGACCCTCTACAATAGCCTCTCTCAATTTTTTCGTTCTCATTTTGGTGCTCTCGCAGTCCTATTGTTTACAAACGCGCGAAATAGTGCAGTTAGAGCCGGTGTAAGGTCACAAATGCTATATTTTGTAAACGGTGGATTGTGGCACTTTGAGCATGGCATCAGACTGTATTGACATGTCTGGGTGGCCAGGTGAATGCTAGAGGAGGTGGTGTTTTGATGTGTGAAATGGTCATTGCTTTCGGGCTACTTGTTCGGCACACCCCCTTAAGAGCACTGAGACCAAAATATCATTCAACTTCGATGGGTGACTACTCAGACTCTGTGGCACCTAGAGATGCCTCGTCTGATCCGACACCTCGGTGTAGGGACCCTCTACAATATCCTCTCTCAGTTTTTTCCTTCTCATTTCGGTGCTCTCGTTGTCCTACTGTTTGCAAACACGTGAAATAGTGCAGTTAGAGCCAGTGTAAGGTTGTCAAACGCTATATTTTGCAAACGGTGGGTCGTGGCACCGAACGGACTGCGCCGACACGTCTGGGTGGCTAGGTGAATGCTAGAGGAGGTGGTGTTTTGGTGCATGAAACGGTCGTTGCTTTCGGGCTACTTCGTTCGGGCGCAGTCCCTTAAGAGCCCTGAGACCAAAATATTGTTTAACTTCGACGGGTGACTACTCGGACTCTGTGGCACCTAGAGAGGCCTCGTCTGATCCAACACCTCGGTGTAGGGACCCTCTACAATATCCTCTCTCGGTTTTTTCCTTCTCATTTCGGTGCTCTCGCTATCCTACTGTTTGCAAACGCGTGAAATAGTGCAGTTGGAGCCAGTGTAAGGTTGTCAAATGCTATATTTTGCAAACGGTGGGTCGTGGCACCAAACAGATGACATTGACATCCGGGTGGCTAGGTGAATGCTAGAGGAGGTGGTGTTTCAGTGCACGAAACGGTTGTTGCTTTCGGGCTACTTCATTCGGGCGTAGTCCCTTAAGAGCCCTGAGACCAAAATATCGTTTAACTTCGATGGGTGATTACTCGGACTCTCGTGGCACCTAGAGAGGCCTCGTCTATCCGACACCTCGGCGTAGGGACCCTCTACAATAGCCTCTCTCGGTTTTTTCGTTCTCATTTTGGTGCTCTCGCTGTCCTACTTGTTTGAAAATGCGCAAAATAGTGCGGTTGGAGCCGATTACAACATTTTCAAAATTTACAACATTTTCAAAATTTACTTGACTTTTTCAAAATTTACAACTTTTTCAAACAATGAAAGCTTCTCTTAGCTTCGAGAATTTAAAATTCTCTACTAACAGTGCCAACCACGTGAAGGTGGAAGCTTTTATGGCACCACTAACCTAAATAAAAGTGTTAGTCAAAGAAATTTAAGTTTCAAATCAAAACCATATATACTATAGATAGATATAATGTACGTGCAAAATACACAAATTTAAAATAAAATATATATTCAAACTTAAATCTAGATCTTTAATTTCTAAAAATTATATATATATATATATATATATATATATATATATATATATATATAAATTGAAAAGAAATTATATATATACCAGACATGCTCGCATTGTAAATTCATTCCAATGAACCATCAGGATCGGATCTACTCTGAATAGCAGACAAGATTGCTTCATGATCTGACTCTCGAACCTTCCAAAGAATCTTGTTATTAGGCCTTCCTCGATATCTATACAACTGAATATTTGTCACTAGAACTAGATGTGAATATAAGAGTATTTTCCTGTGTGTCTCAAAGTCTTCAAACACCCAAACAGAGGAGTTTTTTAATGGATACCGTCGAAGCCAAGTTCCAATAACTACCACTGACCCTGTAGGATACTCAATATCTTCGCCATCTATAATAGGAGAAGTCAACTTCTTTCTTTCCTCGATGCAACGACATAAGAAATAGTCTGTTCCTTCTTCATTGTCTTCTGTCGCAATTACTGCAAACACATGTCCTACAAAAAAATAACCAAGGAAAGTTGAACAAATCAAATTTAAATTACATATTAAAATTTCAATGGACATATAACTCAATTTACAAAAATTAAATAAATATAACCATATTTATACCTTGTCGCACCAAAATTGAAATTTCGTCAAAGTCCTTGGATGTTGTAACTTCATCTGCAAAAACAAGTCGTAATGCTTGTGGAGGTTGATAACTAGGAAGCGGAGTTAGAGGCCTACAAATCCATCCTTCCACCCATTCTTGTGAATCACACTCAGCAGTGACAAATTCAATACAAGATGCACAAAAGCATGTCAACTTTCTTGTCCATACGGCCCATGAAGTAGTGTCTGAGCTACAAAATGAGTGCATATCACTGGACCCAGTGAGTGTCATATAATCCTCGTAGTTAGCAATATGTTTTTCCTCTATCAACCAAAAATATCTGCAAACTGTGGAATTTTCTTGAGAACCTCGGGCCATGTTGTCAGTACACCATTCCACTATGCTCTTTGCATCTTTTAATTCAGCACCATCTTTGTACTTCAACTCTTCTCTTGTAAGAGCTCTTTTCACACATGCCCCTGCACCGTCATGCTCTCCTTTTCCATGTCCAGCCTTAGTGAAACTCCAAATATGTTGCACACCCATCTTAACGTGCATTCTGCTCATCCAATAAAACATTCGTGCATTCTTAAACTGAGATGTGCAATTATCTGACCATATATAATGTTGTTTGAAGTGGATGTCCCTATCAGACAAGTTTCCATAAAATAACTGGAAACACCCTTGCACAAATTCAGTAGAATGAGTACGATCATCACTGATATAAAAGTGGTACTCTCTTAAGATTTTTTTATCATTCTCTGTACTGTCAGGAGAATGTAGAAATGCTATATGCACAAAAATGGCAACTTGTACTGAGTTGTAATATTGCGATTGAACCTCCATTTGTGGTTGCAATGTGTAATTCTCTACAAAATCGACCACTGAAACAATAGTACCAATAGGAAATGTGTCTTTGCATAGCTTGAATTGTTCATCCAACCATCGAGCTCTATGTGTATGCCTCGCATACTCATAAACAATTTCATCCTTAAATTTTCTCATAAATTGAAAAATGGGCATTTGTTTTGTAACTAGCTCACACCGTTTCAACTCTTTTCCATCTTTCAACTGGTATGCAACTGATTTATATTTATCAAATTCAACTAAATTATGTCCTATTGTACCTTCAATTTTCTCATGGATGCAACTTTCCAATTTAGGTAATCCGCCGCATGTACTACAACTTCCATCTAAACAATCCTGATTATAAAAAATTGTCCAACTTCTTTTTCACAAAATATAGTACGAATGAAATCCACAGGAAGATATTGGTGGAACTTGAACACCACATTCGGATAACATAGTTTCAGAGTGAAAATTAGAACGAATACGTAAAAATAATCATAATGCATCGCAAATTCAACATGTTGCCTACAACAACAAGTGGTACGAGCATGGTTGATTTTCACATAGAATGGTTTCAACATTTCAAAAAAACGTTGACTAATTTTAATTTCCGGATTCTTTTGTTCAAACTTACGAAAAAATTGAGTTTGAGTCATATCTAAGAAATGCTTTGGATGTGGTTCACGATTAGTAGAACCAACTCTCCGTTTTATAACATCTCTTGTATTAGGTGAAACTCTAGTGTTATCATGCCAAAATTTAATAACAACTTCTCTTATAGCATCAAAATTATTTTTGTCCTTACGCGGTGCTCTAGCAGAAAATGCCCAAAAATCGGCATTATTGAGTGATTGAAGGATATTACGTCTTTCAATTGCTTTCATTAGAGTTTTTCGATTAACTTGCAACATTCGACTTGTTTGCGTAATCAAACATTGTTTTTTTATTGATTCACTTACAACACTAGTAGCAAGTACATGACACACAATATTACTATCCCTAGTGTGTCTCTTGACACCAATAGTGTGATATGCATCATGAAGGTTTTCAACAATTGTAGAGGTTTGACCACATATATTAGATGTTGTCAATCCTAAGGTGTTTAATGTAGGTCTCATTTTAATCAATTTCATCAAACTAACCAATAACTGACATCTTTGGGAATCATTTAAAATTTCAAAATGATTATCCCAAATTTCAATGGCTTTTCTTCTGATTTTCATTCAGAAAGTTTGTCAGACATTGGTTTCAAAAAAATTCATCAATTTCAATAAAAAAATTAGGTTTCTTACGTAAAATCCTAGGAGGTGTTTTTGTCAAATTTTGCTTGTCTACAGCTTTCAAAGATGAATTTCCTTATTTACATTTTCATCGTCTCCTTCAATTTCAACATTTGCTACATCATGAGTATTTAATTCTTCTTCAACATTGATGATAAAAAACTTCTTCATCACGAGTATTTAATTCAACTTCAACATTAACAAAGAAACATTACCTAGTTCTTCATTGCTTACAATAGTTGGGATTGAAGATGAACCTCTTCTAGATTCACGAAGTTTCCACATTCACTCAAAGATTTTGAATTTTGTTGGCCTCTAATTCATTTGGTGCTTTTTTACTTAATGACTTCCTTTTTGGACTTCGTTTTTCGTCTCCCATGATGTTTTTCTTCCCATGATAAGAAAAACATGCAGAAAAAGACATAATTTCACAAGAATTAAATGCACGTAAGGTCGAGAGTAAAAATTGCATGGTAATTCGAGCATTGGGATGTGTGTAAATATGATTTATAAACTATGATCGCACTATATAAAGCTGCGATCGCGGTTTATAAAGTGCGATCACGGTTTATGTTTAAAAAACCACGATCGTGGATCTATCTGCCGAACCTAAGGCTCGGAAAATCTTTGTTTTTCACCAACCAAAGCTATGGAAGGTCATTATGAAGTGTAAAAGGTCAAAAAACTTCAAATCTGCTCTTCCAAAGACTTGAACCATGCTAAAAAACTGAAAACATTTCACAAAAATGGTGCCATCGCGTAGGGGAGACTCTTAGCTTCGTATAAATATTGTTTTTAAAGTGAATAGAATAAGATAAATATCATTTTATAATTTTTTACTAATAATAGGTCTTTAAGACATTTTTCCCCATGAATGTTCATGTCTACATTTAAGAATGTAACTTTTGTTTCGCTTATCAAAATATGATAAAACTTATACCATCCCAAGCATGGACAAATTCTATACACATTAAAAAAAAAAAATTGATTTCGATATTTTTTGATATAGTTATGGCGGGCAAATGGAAAGCGCTCCGTTTTCTAAATATTTTCAGACCACTTTCACGGAAAAAATCATAAGAAAAAAAAAATTCCTAAAAAAATACAAAATAAAATCCATCCCAAGATAGACAACTACATCTAACGTTTCACCAAAGGAAAAAAAAATAACAAGATTTGGTCATCCAAAATGCGGGCAAATGGACTACAATCTTATAAGTTTTTTCAAAAAAAAAACTAAGTCATATAATTTTAAGTGTTTAATATAGCTAAACTTGTTCGTTTTTACAAAAATTAGTATTTTAGAAACTAGATTCCGAATTCTACGATTCATATTTATATAAATTTTTCTAATTTAGAGTGCGTGTATAGCTAATAATCCCTACAAGTTGAGATTTTTCTATTTTTTGCAATATGATGTCCACGGATGACCCTATATTTGTCCATCAACTTCCTGCACTTACCCCTTAGCACTCGTGACCTTTCTTGGGTGCATATCACCGGGCGAGTTCTAATTACTTTCTCATATTGGAACAATTTTCAGCGATCTTCGCAGTACATACACAATATTCCAAAGAATTAGAATGTATTTTATATCCTTTTTCTATTTCCCTAGATAAAACTGGAACAAGCACGGAAAAAGTAGGTTGACACCATCTATGGTGGTGTATACATTCGAGAAGAAGTCGAGGATGGAGAATAAAACTATACCTTTCTCCCCAACAATCTTCTATTGTGGCATGATATCACCCAAAAACATTCTCTTCTACGACATTTTAAAACATTTTCTATCATTTTCACTCATCATGGGCTAGGTGCACATATTTCCTTTTACTACTTTCTCACATTTTTATGTACTTTTTATAAATTTTTCATAACACACTACTCTTAATACTCTTTCACTCTTCTTTTGCAAGTTTTTCCTTAATATGCAACAAAAAATCAAACCTTTGTCAAACTACAATGGCAAGTACAACATAGTAAAACTCATACGATAGACCCGTAGGGTAATTTCCTCTTTCTTAGCTTCCATCATTCATTTTTATCACTCCACAATTTTACCATCTAAGGTTACATCTAAAATAGATTGTAATAACATCAAGGCATCCATATAACATTCATTCAAGGGAAAAGGGATTGCATTTTCTATATACACACATAGGAGGGGAAGTTCATTTTTCCATCCACACATCTATCTACATTTTTATATCTAGTTATCATTCGCTATCGAGTACATCTTGCGCAAGAGCTTCCTAGGGCATGATTTCTACACACACGCACAAGAACTACATGGAGTCTAAGATGTATTGCAACGCTTGGTCATAAATTCACTTTGTCAAGAGACCGTCAAGGTCACCCAAATCCCCATTTCAATCTTTCTTTTTCGGATTTGGTGTAATTTAGGGTTTTGTAGGATATCATATTTTTAATGGGATATAGATGGATTCTTTAATCTTCGAGTGACATATAGGTGACCAAAAATGAAGGTTAGTGACCACCTTGTGATATAAGAAAAATAATATTAATAGTTTTTATGTAGTTACTAATGCCTACCAAATGTCTATGGCACCTAGGTGTCTTATTCTGTTCAAGGATCCTTGGGCTATCCTATTCAAGAAATTATAATATTTTCTCGAGTGCGGTTGCGCCAATCTCCTTCTATCGTTCATTGGTTTTCCAATCCAAAACACTTTAGGATTTATTACAAAATTAGGAAATTCCTATATTCCCTCTCTTACACTTAGGGTTTTACTATTCATTAGCTTACTACTTGTGTCAAACCTAAACTTTAGCATTGATTTATCATACATGACTCTAGAATATCTAGGGTTTTCAATTAAGACTAAAGTAACAACGACCAATATTAGTCCCGAAACATGGCATTTTTGTTGTTCGTCTTTCCTTTGGATTTTTATATTTATTGCCGAGGATGTGTTTAAATCTAGTGAAATCAAGACCTAGAAGGATATGAGCAGGTTGAATTCTCAATCTGAGAAATTTCTAAGATTCCCACCAAGCGTGACACACAAGTGAATGATTTGAGAAAGACAGAGGATTTCCTTGTTTATTGTTATTCTCGCAGAGAGATACCTGTTGAAAAAATTTCACTTGTGCAAAAATGGGCAACTCAAAACTTCATCGTTACGATGAAAGTCATTGGTGAAGTATACCTAAGCTAAAGAAGTTATGATGTTATTAGTTACTGTTGAATTAATTAATGATTAAGTGAAATTTGTAGCTATGTGTGCTGTTACAAAATCGTAATAGATCACATAGTCTACAATTTCATGATACCTTCAGCAAAATAACATAAGGGCCCTAAAGGACAACTTTGTGTTGTCTTGATGAAGACACCGAATTATAGAGTAGGTGAAGTGTTGAGTTTTGGGATAGCAAACATAAGTGCAGATTCAAGAAAATTAGAGTTCATTACTAAATGTTACAGATTCCCATTAATGTTATTTCCTTCATGATTAAGACCTTAAATTAAATGACTGAGTTGTTTAGTTCATCATACAATCCATACAGAAAGCTGAAATGCAAAAGGAAATATAAAATCATTTACAAAATTCAATGTTTTATTCATAAGGAATTTTCAAATGTTTCCCACACAAGCCGTGGGATGTAACTGGAAAGTAAAATACAACTACTAAAATAAAAGATACACATGTATGAAAGAGAAATTAAAGGAGTATGAGTGAACCCATCATTTCCTTAGGGTTCCTTTCTTTGATTGAAGCATCTCCATCTCCATCTTTTGTTCCTCCTTCATCTCTATTGTAGAAGCCATTGTACCTAAAAAGAAGAAAAGAATAACTATCAGCTATGAGCTCAGGGATCAAATCATATTCCTAGACTGTCTTAATTTGTGCATATGAATCTTTAATAACAAGAGATGTAATTTACTTAAATAAAAAATTGCATACATGATTTATTCACTCAGAAAGAAATGAAGGAAGAGAAAAGAAAAGAAGAAAACATGGACATAAGAGAGGCCAAAAAGCCTAAGTATTTTCTAACTATTTTCCTAAGTGTGCAGATACAGGTTGCAGCCAAGGAAAAATAGACAAGTCATAAGTGCATGAAAGAAAAGGAAGAATGTAACTCAAAGTTTCAATGTAACTATTCTGAAATGGAAGAAGTTACAGTGTAGAAGAGAAACTGAAAATAGAAGAACACTTTTCAGTTGCAGCTAAAGGAGAAGAATCAGATTTTCAAAAGATGAAGTTAACTAGAAAAGAAAGGTTATAGTTGAAAAGGAATGAAGACAAAATTCGGGAAAATTTTGACAGGGCTTCGCCATGTAAAATGGACATTTACAACTTTCCATCATGCTTGCTTTTAACTACTATATGCTTAAAGGAATTATTTAAATCAAGTAAGTGATACAGAAAAGTAGTAAAGCATGTCATGATCAAGATAAATAGCTATGATGTCTCATTTTTATCTAGCTTCAAACATGAAGTGTTATGTTCTATATTCTGAATCAGAAAATACAATTACTAT
Source organism: Taxus wallichiana var. yunnanensis (assembly GCA_018340775.1). NCBI lineage: Eukaryota > Viridiplantae > Streptophyta > Pinopsida > Cupressales > Taxaceae > Taxus > Taxus wallichiana. Next base: position 738,220,973 of record CM031244.1, read on the forward strand.
AGCTTGAAATGGATGGAAGAGAGAATTTTGGAAAAAAATTCCCGAGCTTCACCATGAAAAATCAACATTTCAAATTTTCCAACATGCCATAAATGTTACTATAAAGGGAATAAAACATCTATGTGAAAGAAACAAAGTAACATAAATCTTAACAAGCATCTAAATCAAGGCTTATGCCTAAAATAGTAGCAAAATAGATGAACTGCTTGTAATTTAAAGAAAGTACATACAAGATTCATGGTTAAACAAAACCAGAAGTAGATAAAGTGCACAAAATGCTACAATATAGCTTCATAGCTAAAGATAATGCATGATTCATAGTTTTACAAGTATAGTAAAATGCATAGCAAAATTTAGTTCTCAGAAAGCATGAAAGAGATAATGTATTAAAGATTCAACTAATGAAAATGGAAACCATACAAGGATTTTCCTTACTACTAGCATATGAAGCACATACCCTATCAAGATATTTCAATATAGTCAGTTCCCAAGAGAAATTCATCTTCAGAGGGTTACAATATAGGTTGTGGTCCACACTATGCAAATAAAGAATGCATTCAGTCATCACTAGTTCAAATCTATTTTATTGTTCACATCAACAATGGAGGGGTACGTATGCACCCATCTCAGCTCAATTCAAGCTCAAAGGGTCAGTTCCAATGAATGGATCAAATACATGTTCAAGCATGATACACAGTTGCAAAAGTAGAATTCCCTTTAGGTTCACAGTTTGTCGCTAGACCACAAAAGGAGAAAGTGCTAGTGATGGCTCTAAAATCTCATAGAAATGAGGGATGCATCAATTAATATCGAACATCCAAAAGCTATAAGTATGCAATTATTTGAATTTTTTTGCATATTTTAGTTAACTTCAAAGCTAGGCATGGAGCAGGAGCAGAGTAAGAGCAAATAGAACTTGAGTCACTCAACTAGCAAGGAAAAAATAATGGAGAAAAAGAATGGAGTAAAAATGATTTCCAAAGTACCCTTATCAGAGGAGAAATACCCAAATCTGGGTTGCAATGTTTCAAGCCACAAATTGAAAAATATGCAAGTACAGATGTGGGAAAATGAGTTCAGAACTCATAAACATCAATGTACAAGCAATCTAAAAGGGTCAAAAGTATAAACAGTCTAGATCCAAAGGGGATTCCTTATGAAGACAAGTACCAAGTAAACATATCTTGGAATATTACTTGGAACACAAACTCAATGGGTATTAATAGTCAAATCAAATAAGATAAGTGTGGAACTTAAGATAATGTGAAGTGAATCACAACTTTTTAGAAAACATTATACCCTTCAAGAACATATAGCAAAATCAAAAGGAATGAAGGATTTTGAGTAATCATATCAATAAACATTCTATCTGGAAAGTTTCAAGCAAATAAGAATACCCATTTAGTAATCAAAATACAAGATCAGACAGAAAAACTTCGAGTTAAAATGCATGCACATCCGAGTTGAGGAAATATTCAAGTATTTCAGAAGTTAACACTCCCATTTAAACCAATCAGTCTCGAATTGCGGTATAGAGGGAAAAGGTACAGATCCTGGTTCTAATCCAAAAACCCATTAATGGGTACTAAAATTAGAGTGAGAAACAAGTACTTATCAATTTAAATCGAAGTTGAGCAAACCCTCAAATGATCACAGAATGAGTTTGAAATCAAAGACCGATGTTACCCCAAAGATCACAAAATATGCAAAGAAGGATAAAAACATCAGTATCTCAAAGGAAAAATGGAAATGATGAAGTGATTACAACACTCAGAGATCAAAAACTTACCGACCTCATCAAACAGTGATGCCAATTACAACCGAGCTCACAAAGAAGAAAATTTGTGGCCAAAACAACACGCAAAGATCTCTTTTAAAGAAAATATTTCAAAGCTCGAGATGAGCAATATACAGTCAGGAAATCACATGAGCTCAAACCCACGAAAATGGCAGAAAACACCCACAACTACCTTGCTAAGAGAACTCTTACATAGTAGAAAACAACAAGATACATGCATAGGGATTTGCAAAGTTGAACCATCAGAGTCTGAAAAACAATAATGGTGGCCGCCTTCACATTCCCACACAGAGAGCTCAAAAGAAGAATAATGGCTACAAATATACCAGATACAAAGTCATAAAGGTCCCCACGGGATAGGGAAATGCTTAAAGTTGAGATGGAATGCTCAGAATAATGGCATCGAAGGAAAATTTTGCCAGGGCTTCACCCACATAATGAAAACCAAATGAAATGTGCATGAGGGTCGAGCTATTCCTTATCATGCAAACTCAAGAGGTGAGTTTCAACCTAACTCAACCACGGTCAGAAATCAATGGCTCCAGATCGAAAGGACAAAGATCAAAGGTGAAGGATCGATCTCCAAAATCAATGCGAACCACTATGGGTATGATGATAGTGCCACATTTAATTTCTAGGTCAGAAACCCTAACCAAGGGTCAAAAATCCAACTGCCATTCCAAATCAGAGTTAAGAGATCCACGGTGGAGAAGAAATAAGTACCAGATCAAAAGGCCGAGATAAGTTCAACAATACCAACGCAAACTCAACCTGAGTTAACCTTGCCACCGACAAATGCCGAGGGGTGAGTCATCATGCGAAAGGGGCCAGCCCATGATTTAAAAACAAAATCATTACTTTCAAATGTCAAACCATAGTCTGAGTTAACAATATGCAAAGGTTGACCAAATCTTCTATGCAATGATCAAGTAAAAGGTGTTTCCAACCTTTTATGCCAAATCCAACAACTACAAAGTGGAAAAACCATGTATTATAGCATATTTACAAAGTGAACCCGTGTGCATCTAGACACAACAATATGCTAAGTCCACAAAGGTGGTCCCCAAAACAAATGGAGGCTATATTGACATGTACTATATAAGATGGTCGCCCTTTTTTATTGCTAAGTCCACCAAGGTGGCCAAACCAAGCAAGTTAAAGGTGGTCCCCACAAGGAGGTTGGAGTGGAGTTGCAAAGTGTCACTCATGTGACCACTCAGAAAGAGATGTCAATGTCAGAGCATGTACACATGGACAATGGTCCCCACATTGGATTTTTATTTTGCAAATATCACAAATGTTTGAATTATTTACTCACAGTAGAGAATTAATTTGTTGCATGCTTCACAAGAAGACAGAATACTAGAGAAGAGGACAAAGTTGCATGTTCAAAGGAGAAAGACTTGCATAGCAAGCAAGCTTATTATTAGCAAATTGTTTACCCTTGTTTTCTTAAAAATAGAACAGTCAACTTCAGTTTGACTGTATTGTAATTAAGGCTAATAATGCCTATTTGTAATTGCATGCTTTTTTTTATTCCTTTATCTATTATTAAATAAAGGATAAAAATAAGATGCATGGGTGAGTACAAGCCTTAGGCTAATTTTAGGAAGAGGGTAAATTTATTTTGCTATATATTTTGTGCCTTTGCAAATCACAAGGAGGAATTTTTGGATATAGGAGTACTGAAGCAATTTTTGCAATTTTTTCCTTCTGAGTGTGAAGAATTTTTGCCTTCCCAATTATTTGCAGTCTTTTTTATTTTTAATTAGTCTTGTGAATGCAAATTACCCGATTAATCATCTTACCCTCTGTTCAAAATTCGAGTTTTTCGCATGATATTAATGTGCATTTTTAGCTTAGTAGTATTGTTTTGATAATCTCCCTCAATACCTCTAAGTGCTTTTCCCTTAATATTTTGCGAAGAACCTGCTGGTTCATGCACCAAAAATCCTTCACATATCAATCAGTGCATATGCTCACCAAATCCCTCATACAAATTGGTGTATCACCCTAGTTTTAATTATTTTACAGTCATCTTTTACCCCTAACACCCAGAATAAATTTAGGATACATCAACAAGGAACTCGCCTTACCTGGAGACTCACCTCAAAATAAATATATCCACAGGACTGAGGTGTTTCCACCGTATCTACAAAAGAGAGAGATCAAATTTTGCAAGCTTAGAAAACCCGCACCATCTCTCTATAGGGTATACTTTTGAGAGATAACAATACCCTTTTATAGAAATTACTATTTTTTTGGTTAAGCATTTGGATTTACAATCATATTAATTGTCCCTCCATTGAAATATTGTTTATCTTGATTCTCTGTCCATTCCCACTATTATGCTCTCATTTCTTTTGTTGCAGTGTAATTCCTTATATCAGGGATCATTTTTATTTTGGTACTTCAATCATGAAATTTTAAAGTTATCAAAAACCTTCTCGAATAGTTGATTGCAAAGATATCCATACCTTCCTACGTAGGAAAAGTCGTGAAAGGAACTCGCATTGGAATAAAAGTTGACTTCGACCTACCGCTTATCCACTAGTAAAGACCGACTCTAATCCTTCATTATGAGAATCAATACATTGGAGAAAAAATGGAAATCAACATTTTTTAGTGCACATGTACGAAGAGGAGGAAATGATACCTCTCAACAACTAAAGACCAGCGAATTCCGAGCATTCTTAAGAACAAGAGAATTTTGAATCAAATAAGCCTCAAAGCCATATATTTTAATTAAGTAGCAACATACTTTGAAGGCTAGAGGGGGTCGCATCATTGCTTTATGAGTCACCTATGAGTCTATTTTATGTATGCCTTCGTGGCATCCTCCTATGGGATAGTTTCACCTTCTTGAACTGTTTCTTCATGTATTCTATTATAAACATTGCCTTTAATTATTGTGCTAGCAATAAACCATTTTATTAGAAATAGGGCCAATGCATTGTTGCACCATCCTTATTGGAGTAAGTGTAAAGATGTATTAGGTTTTATATGTTACTAGAGACCAAGAAAACCAACTAGAACGAGATTAATGTTTTTTAAAATATTGTGGTGTCATAGAGAAAATTACAAGATCCTTTAAAGAGGTCTATATAATTTTAACAAATATTTTTGTAGTTTTTAAGTCATACATAAGAAGAGGGGAGTTTTGGGGAAAAAAATGGTCATCTCAAAACCACCAGTTCAACCAAATTTTTTTATATTGAAACAATTCAAAGAATTAATTTAAACTTTGTAGCAGTATAGAAATTGATTACATAGTGAGATATACTATTTCTATTGAAACAATTCAAAGAATTAATTTAAACTTTGTAGCAGTATAGAAATTGATTACATAGTGAGATATACTATTTCTATACATCACGGAGATATGTCTTAGCATGATTTCTAATTCTTTATAGTACTTCAAAGTGACATATTAGCCTTGAATTAGGGGAATAAAAATCCCAACACCAAAGGAAACATTACATACTTAAAAATAAAAGCTCAATATACCACACAAATGAGCTCAGCAAAATAATTGAGTATTTTAATATAGTTGATAGAAATAATATATATTAAGGGTTACAAAGTAAATTTATCATAAATAGTAAGGTTGAAATGTCAATTTTAATTTCATTTATAACTTGCATTATAGGGATTTGAGCTCACATATAGATGCGATTGTTCGTGTTTGGGAAGACCTTAAATTATCATTTAATGGTGAATAAAATGCCATATATTTAGAGGAAATGGATAAACTTTTGAGTAAATAAAAGCTTTGCATTCTAATCATAATTTATTCAAATTTTGGATTGTTTCAAATTTTGCGTTATTAATGTTTCTAACTAGGAAAAGTGTGGAAAGATTATTTTGGAAATATTATCTATAAGGAATAGAAACATAAAACTTTAGACAATATTATATAATTTATGTCCATATTATTTGATGATATCGTCTAGTATTGAACATGTTGTCATGTGATTTATAAACTATTACTTTAGCAATCGCGATATATTAATATGATAATTTAGATTATTTATTTCATTTATTAGTTAATTAAACCTTATTCTTTTTTCTTATGATTTTTATATAGATAAATTCACAAGAAAGAGCTTCTCACATTAGGAATATGGAGACCTTGTTACAGGTTGGGTAGTGACGATAAGGTAGAGGATATTCTAGATAGGGCTTATTTAAGACATGTTATTTAGTCGTTGGTTATACCCCATAACATACAATAGATGATAGGTCGAATACAAATCTTTGTACCTTTTGTTTAGTGACAGGGCATGAAGGTGATCCTAGAGGATGTGTAGCGTATTTTAAAATTTCATATTTTGAGAAGTGGGTACATGTTTTACCCACATATTTTCCATTGCATATGAAGATGGATCATCGCTATTGTTAGGGTAAGGTAGATCTAGGAATACAAACATGACTCGGTGATATTATATGTACAATGGCCAAAAAATTATTGTTGTATTGTTTAGTTCATGTGTGCCAATTGATATAGTTGGGTTTTATATTTCTTTCCACATTTGTGAGATTTCTCATTCCATTAAGGAAAAGGTTCCTATATATAGTTGAGGACAATGTGTGTTGTAAAATTTATATAGGGATTTACACATATTTTCTTTCAAGAGTTGTGTCGAGGATTTAGAACTATTACTTTGTTACGTGTATGATCATATGATTACATTGTAGTGATCGGGTAGCATGCGGGCCATAAGAATATTGCAACCATCCCAATATATTTATATCATGGTGGTCCAATTGACATTAGAGATGACTCGGTGCCATAGAGTATCAAGCCATACTAGAAAGGATAATACCTATAGGTATCATTTTAAGTCCATATAAGGAATTTAGAAGATATGATGAGAACACTATAGATGTATGACTCATCAACTCAAACATGTAACTAGAGGATGTGTTCCTTGGTTTGCAGGGAATGGTTTTAGTATGAATGAATGGATCACCCGTTTTGGGTTATTTAAGATGTGCCTCCCACACCTTACCGATGAAGACAAGTAGAATGAATGACATATCGGGAGATTGAGATGGTAGGGCCCAAATAAAACATTTGTCCCCATCACAAGGTAATAAGGTTGATCAACCAGTGGGAACCATACTAGGATATTATGGTAGTTATATAGCCATTTACGGATATTGGTGAATTTGTACTCAGCGCAAGCTTTTATTTTGCGTAATACTAGGGTGACAGGACAATGTAGAGGAGTCATCCCCGACCAGCAAAAAGTAATGGGGGAGGTAGAGAATCCATGGCCCCACTGGTAGGCTGTGAATGTTAACCAACAGTCAAGGTTTAGATTTGATGGCCACCCATCCTTGTCAAACAACTTTTAGGTGATGGAAAATTTCAAAATTTTCACTTCAAAATTTAAAACAATGTTATTTTTATACTCTTAATAAGAATTTTAAAAGGTTATTCTATATATATTTAACTATATCTTAAATATTTTTGTATAGTTCACCAATAAATTTTTATAGAAAATGACGGTTACAATTTAAATTTGAAATTCGCTTGTGACGGGTTGTTCAAATATTTACAAATATTTTATAGCTAAAATCATGAAAAAATCTAAACAAATACCAAATTTAACCCCGCCACTAACAGTATTACCCCGGATGGTGAAGTTAGTTAACCTCTATTAGAAAGTGTAAGTACAAGGTTATTTTTATTCATTAATTGCATTGGTTGAAATTGAATGAACATTGTAGTGATTACTAAAGATTGATATGCACATTGTGACGAGGTAATAACTATTGACTCGCAATTGTCGATGCCTCTATCTATACATTGCTGAAAAATGCGCATGTCGATATTCTATATGTTGGGATAAATTTGAAGTGTGCGGAAGATATATAAAAATCACAACAACATTTTCAATGTAATGTAAAGAATAGTCAAGTAATAGCATGTATGGTGTGTGCTAGGTATAGAGATGGATGCCATCTATAAATAAATAGAAAAATCATACCCCATTAGGGACAAAGCTTGCACATTACAATTTGAACAAATATATGAAATTTTAGGTAGATCATGTGATGGTCAGAGTTGTGTTATGTAGGTTGCAAGAGATTCCGAGTGTACACATCATGACCATCTAGCCATCTAGCTTGGATGAGTACAAGGATGATGTATGATACAATATTGTTGAGTCCATACCCCTCTTTGATATGTTTTTTTATGAGATGTTTCTACATAAATAAATATGTACTATATAGAATATACATGCACATACACATTATGTATCCACCAAGAGAGCAAATATATATACGTATGTATATGGGCATTTGATTTCAACATTGTGTTATTTTATTACTTTAATTTTTATTAATAATTGATAGTACTAGATTAAAACATTTTGGGTTATGATTAATGTGATATAGATGTATAGACGAACTAGCATGATAGTGGACATATGGTCAATTTGGGCCATGAAAATACAATATAATTATATGATATTCTTGATCATTAAATACCTTGCTTAATAGATTTCTCTTTGAATATATTTTTTATTGTTCTATTATTATTTTTTTGATTGGTTACAAATTTTAGAAAGGCTCTAATGGCCATTATGAAAAAGATATACAATGAAGCTCTCAACAATTTAAAAAATAGACAAAGAAGAGCCAAAGAAACTTGACTTGGACAACAACCGGATAACAAATAACAAACCACCATACAAGAATAAAAACTCATCCCAAAATAGAGGAGTGAGATTTCAATGTCATATGTGTTGGGGCTGAGTTCTGATTTGAAAAAGCTCTTTTCTTATCTTTGGACCAAAGTCCATTCTCCCTTATTTGAATCTTCACCACCAGGACCAGATGGGATGACAACTTCAATCGAAGAAATAGGTTGATACATAAATTTGGGAGGGGATGAAGGTTCCCTCTCCTTAACCATTTGTTGTGAAGTCTCGCAAAATTTTCTTCGCATAATTGTGTCGATGCTCTGAGAGGATTTCTCCACAATAGGAGTAGACTCAACCCTCGAAATGCTCTTCTTGGAAGACAAATCTTCCTCACAATCCAAAGGGGTCTTGATGATACGGTGAGAAGGAAGGGAATCCTTCCACCAAGATGAATTTGCTTTATTTTTCTATTTGGGTAGCCCACACTCATCAATTAAATGTCCTGTTTGGAAACATATATGGAAATGAAAGGACAATCTCTCATAATCTAGTCTTTGAATCCAAACCCTTTCTCCAATTTGCAGCTCAATCTTATCAGGTAGATCAAGAGGAACATCCATATCTACCAAAATTCGGGAATAAAAGGGAAGCAACTACTTAGTGGACGCCTCATATTTATTGTTCTATTATGGTTTTCCAATAGAAACACATTAAAGGTACTCTTAATGATAACTCATAACTCATAAAAGAGCTGAGAACCTAAAGGGGTATGGTGTAATGCATCATGCGAAGAGAAAAACAATGGCATACATCGAAAAAACAATTCTCCTAATTTTAAGCTGCTTTTAAGGTTGCTTCCAAAACATAACAATCATTCTCACAATGTTCATTAATGTCATTATAGTTTAAAGCTGGTAATAAACTTTAATCTAAAAGCTTCTGAGTGAAAACAAATCCAGTGCGTGGTAGTCATTTTTCAATGCTAGATCAGAGGGATCCAAGCGGATGGCCATTGGCTATGCCATTCACTAGGGGGAGGATCCAAGGGATCCAAGGGCGAGGCGATGTTGACACGTAAAGCGAGATCCTAGGCTTTTGACGGAAATGATTTTTTCAACGTGGTTTATAGATCTTTCATTGATCCAAAAGCAACACTTTCATATTTAATTGATGCAGACTCTTAAAAGCAAGACCTGCGCAGACTGCAATACTTAAAACAGTCCAAATTGGTCGGTTTATCATTTATATTTCGCAACTATTTCTGTTGTTACTCATGCACCGTCCAGGCCAACAATTTGTGACGTCTTTGCAAGTACTTCTTTCACCCATCAAATGGGTCAAAGAACTTCTCGCGATTTTTTGGTTTCATAATTTTTTTCCAAAATATGGTTCCCATCGTACTAAATTGAAGGAAGTATTTCTCTAGTGAGGAAATTAACAGGAGTACATAAACACAACCTTAATTAATGTCAGGCAAACACTAACACGAGTACATAAACACAACCTTCATTAAAGTCACGCAAACACTTAGGCACTCGCATTAACGTGGTTCCCATGAACACCAAATATTGCTTTCCAAGGAAATATCTAATTGCACAAGGTTTTCATTTTGATTTCAGATTCTTAAAAATGAATTCCAAATTGTTAGAGCTTCTTATATATAGTTGACAAATATTAAGAGCAGATGCTACTTTGGAAGTCAAGTATTTAGAGGTAAATGAGTTTTCTTCTTCACTTAGGTACTATGCCATTTTAATGGGTTTTGGTCAAATTTAGTAAAACATCTTGAGTGGATATCATCTAATTAGACAAAATACGGTGATGTTATTCAATGAATACGGTGATGTTATTCAATGTTCCAAGGGTTTCTCTATAGCTTGAATTCACAATGAGGATGGCTATCAAAATGTCTTTGAAAAAGAATTTTAGTTTTGGAGAAGAGTTGTACTTTTTTACTCCATGGTTTCTAGATTTTAACCCATCTACTATAATAGGTTCCAAAATACCGGTTTGAGTCCGTGTCTCAAAATTCACCGATCCTTTTGGCATCCTCTTGTCATTCAAGACATTGAGAATTATTTGGGAGGAATTGTAAATTCAAATGACAAGCGAAGTTTGAAGCTTATATAGACATATACTTATAGTTATGTGGATATTAACATTAGGAAAAGTATCTTGATGTGCCAGAATTAGCAGGAACTTGACAAGGTCATAACTTGAGCTTCAGAGTGTCTGTTTGAGTCTTTTTTTTTTAAACCACATGTTTCAATGAGACGAACGCGCAAAGAACCCACCATACCTGTTGAGGCAAGTTTTGACATGTTTTCGGGCCCTAAATCTGCCATCTTGAGGCCGAAAATTAGGATTTAAGTTATAGTTCAGTTTTTCTTATTTTTGGGCATTAGTTAATTTTAGTCTATTAGTTGTATTATGAGTTAGAAAGTTGGTAATTCCTCTAATTTAGGGATGTAGATAATACGTGGTAATTTCGTGCTCATAGGAATAAGCATGCGAACTTACTAAGAATAGCAAGTTCTAGTAAACTACTAAAAATAGTAATTTCCGCCACCTAGAGTAGATTTAGTCAGAGTTAGCTAGAGTTTACTTGGCAACTCGAGTTGGGAGTTGTTTTCCTATTTAGGAAACATTGTAATTCATTATTTAATAACAAAGAAGGAGATCTATTTTCTTTTGGAGTTCATATTATTTGCAGTATATCTGGTTTGTTCATAATTTGGCTACATTATATTCCATTTAGGATGATTATAAAACAAGGTAATTTAAAATGGACTTATATCCGAGATTATGGTAATATGGAATTTAGGTTCCATTTTTGTCATCAAATAGGCCATCTTCAATAAATCTTTCCCTCAAGCTCATGGGTATGATAAAAGGAAAAGGTGGTATCCTTTCAAACCTAAAATATGGTAGTCACATCAGCATATTTTTTCATAATCCAACATGTAACACCCACAAAATTCTACTCTCAAATAAAAATAGAAACTAATAATTTAATAGTCAAAATTACGGTAAAATTTGTTTTTTTTTTTAAAAAGGTTTGCAAGGTTAGACATTATCCACAATTAATAAATTTCCCGATTAAGGTTTCCACACGACCTTGCGGAAGTTGGAATTAAATTAATAATTAAATATTATTAATTTATTTCCTAAGAATATTTACGGATTTAAAACATTTACCAAGTTCCATTAGTTTAATTAATTATCATGCACTAAGATTACTTTATTTTTTAACAAAAATTTTAATTATTTTGTCTACCCACTAAGTGGCCCCATTAACCCCATTACCCATGCATTTTTAATTAAATTTCATTCCCACAAAAATACCTCCTCCACATAAGTGAGGTAGGATTTAATTTGATCCATTAAATAAAATCTATCATAGCCATTGGATTTTGGGTTGCCCTACATATCCATATAAGTTTCTTTTTATTTCTATTTGCCCTAATTTCATCCACATTTTTTCATTCTTGTATTGCAGTTTTGGAAGAGGAGGAGGACAAGCCATGAAAGCAAGAAGTGCAACCATGCAGAATTTCCTTGGTTCTAGTTGTAAATGGAGAAATCTTCCTCCATTCTTCTCTTCATAGTTTAGTTTAGACAAGGGTTTTCTATTGTAAGGTTCCTCATTTGCTTATTGTAGAGATTCCACCGTGAATTTGATTTTTCTATTTAATAAATATACATTCTTTGAGTTCAATATTTGGGAAAAACCTCATTTCATTAAATCTATGAGATTTTACACATTTGGATGTTCAAAGAGGATTATAAGCTTCAACAATAAAATTTGATCATTTAGTAGTTGCTTGAAGTTTCATTTTGAAGTTTTAAAACTTAGATTTTATTTAAATTCAATTTGGATTTTTCACAATTGTGATTTTTTTTTATTTTTCTCTAAGAAGAGATAAAAACGGACTAATGGTCCTGTGACCACCGCTCTACCTAGTGGGTGGTTCATCGACCACCGGTCTGAGCTAGGTGGCGGCAGCTTCAAACCACCTTGCTCTACGAGAGGGTAGTGGTTATGTTTCTTGAAAATAGAAATTTAAATTTGAGAATTTTTAAAATAGTTTTCTACTTAGGTTGGTGTTTAAGGAAATATTAAATTTAATTAAGGTGTCTTCAATTCATTAGCTAATAGATTGACATCATATCTTAGTTTCATAACTCAAAATTACCAAATGCATAGCTTTTCCATTCAAACATACAACCTTCAACAATATGAAATGTAATTCTTTTTTATTAAACATACTTTGGAATTTCTCTTTCCAACCATACAATACAAATATGATAATTACAAGTTGTAATAACATTATTTTATAATAAAATAATTTCAAATCCCTTTTCTTACAATAAAATTAGTCCTTTCCAACAAGGTATACAACAAAAGTTCTTTCTACATTCAACTAAATCACTACAACTTGGAATAAATGAAATATACAAGACTTTATTTCAAACATACAAAAGTTACAATCTTTCACTCTAAGTGGGAACAATAATAAAATTTATAACATGGAGAATTTTTCCAACAAGGTCAAAACACAAGTCTTCTTTCCAAGTCATCTCCCAACTTCATAGATTTCAAATTGCATCCTTCAACTCTTCAAAAATTGAATCACCATACAAATAAAGGGGTATAGGTGATGCTCTCCGCCCAACCTATAATCCAATAAGAGGAGAAGTCATCCCCTTATTGGCCCCCGAGCCCCAACCAAATAACAATATGGGGTATTATGCAACATTTAAAAACTTTTACAAGAGGCTTCCACAACAAGCATTCCACAAAATAGCACATTCAAATAACACATTCAAACAATACACTCAAACAATATACTCAAACAATATTACAACTTTCCCAACAAGCACAAAGGCTTGAAAACAACAAGCCAACAAGGAGCAATGGAATATGGGCACCACCTCCTTTTGTCTCCCAAGTGATGTAGGAGTTCCACCCAAAAGCCTCCATGTGCACAACTCAAAACATAAATCAATCCTTATTTCTACACTTGTAAAAATATAAAATATATCCATGTTATCCTTTTCACTCCCCATAGGTGGAACTCAAACTCACACTCCCTCCAAAATGCATGTCTCACATCTCCCTTTTCCCTCCCAATGGTCCCATAAATCCATCTCCCACACACAACTTAAGGAAAGCTACCCATTTACAAACAACATAACCACAACACTCATACAATATACAAACAAACACCATTTCTACATCAAATACATTAATACAAAGATTTTAAAATAGGATCCTACTGTTAGGTTGTGGATCTTGTTTTCATGTGAGAAAGTGTTGAAGATTGTTCACTTTCCATAGTTGTCTCACTATGGTTCGGGGCCGGGTCGGGCCCCGAGTGGGGTCTGGGATGGCAGCCCCAGTAGCAACGGTTCGGGATGTAGCCCTTGAGAAAACATTTTTGGCCTTAAAATGATCCCGATATACCGGAAACATGCTTTTCTCATGTGGGTGGGATTTTGACCCATTGGTTTATGGGACAGCTTTTGGCCCATGGTTTTGATACCCATGGTTTTGTAAAACTGCTTAAGTAGTTGTCTATTTATATGGTTTTGTGTATATGGTATGTAATATAAAAACATTGCATATGTATTTTGAATTCGTGTGTGAATTCTGCAGAGACTTTGTTGAGCATAGCTCCAAACAGATCTAGGTATTGTATTGAGAGAGTGGTGGCTTGTAATAAAATATGAGCAAGTGTTTCTTCTTTGGGCGTAGCCCAAATTGGGTGAACCATGTTAAATACTTGTCTCTTTGTGTTGTGTTACTTTATTCTACAATTTTATTTGAGATATATAATATTTTCTACATATTAGTTTCTCTTGTAGTGATTCTCGTGAGGGATTATTTTGTATATTTTATCCCTTATATCCCTACAATTGGTATCAGATCCTGGTTTGGTTTGTTGAAGTGTTGAATCACAGAGAAATTTTTATCTTGAGTGGGAGCTATGGCAGATGATGGAAGATCTAGGGTTGATAAATTCAATGGGAAGAATTTCAGTCTTTGGAAGATGCAGATGAAAGATTACCTTTATCAGAAGGATCTTTATATTCCATTATCTCGAGAAGGTGAACATGCCCTTGAGCATGATAGATGCGGAATGAGATTTCTAGATAGGAAGGCACTTGGGACAATCCAATTGTGTCTTGCATCTTTGAAATTATTTAATGTTTGAAAGGAAAAGACTACAAAACAAATGATGGATGAATTAGGGAAGTTGTATAAAAAAATCCTCTACCTCTAATAAGATATTTTTAATGAAAAAGTTGTTTAATATGAAGATGTCGAGAATGGTTCAATAGTATATTATCTAAATGATTTCAATACGGTTGTAAATATGCTAGCTTCGGTTATAATAGAAATTGATGAAGAATTTAGGGATTTATTAGTTTTGTGCTTTTTACCTAAGAGTTGGAATACCCCAGTAATGGCGATAAGAAGCTCGGTTCCAACTAACTCAAAGTTGAAGTTTAAGGATGTTGTAGGGGTGATTCTAAGCGAGGAAATGCAAAGAAAAATCTCTGGTGAATCTTCTAATTCAGGGAATGCTTTGATAGTGGAAACTAGAGGTAGACGAGAAGAATAAAGGAAGTTTTGGAAAATCAAAGGATCGAGAAAGATCAAAATCCAAAATAAATAGAGTATCTTTAGAATTGTGGAAAGTCCGGGTTTGCAAAGAAGGATTGTTGGGAGCTTCGGGACAAGAAAAAAAAACAAGAACAAAACAAGGAGGAAAATGTGGCAATGGATAATGTATGTCAGGATGCTTTGACTCTTTCTTTGTAGAACATTATTGAATCTTGGGTTTTAGATTCGGGGCTTCTTTCCATGCTACTCCACATAGGCATTATTTTGTTGATTATGTTCAAGGAGATTTTGGGCATGTTTTTCTTGGTGATGATGAGCCTTGCAACATAGTTGGAAAAGGTTCTGTTCAGGTTAAGATGTAGAATGGGAATACTTGGCTATTGAAGGATGTCAAACATGTGCCTACATTAAGACAAAATTTGATATCAGCGGGGCAATTGGGAAGTGATGGTTATACTGTGATATTTACAACGAGACTCTTGGAAGGTTACCAAGGGTGACCTTGCGGTAGAAGAGGTAAGAAGGTTGGAACCTTGTATTTAACCACTTATAGCACTAATGTTTGTAATCTTGTGGCTTCAAAAGTAGATACAACATTGTGGCACTATAGGCTCAGTCATATGAGCCATAAGGGCATGAAGATCATAAAGAAGGATTTTCTTGGATATACAGAAACATGTTTGGAGTTCTATGATTACTGCATAAATGGGAAACGAAAGTGAGTAAGGTTTCTCAAGGTTGGACCTACAAAGAAAGAGAGTAAGCTAGAGCTTGTACATTCTAATGTATGGGGTTGGCTCATGTATCATCTCTTGGGGTTCAAGTTATTATGTTAATTTTATTGACGATGCAACAAGGAAAGTTTGGGTTTATTGTATTAGAAAAAAATATGAGGTATTTGACACTTTTGTTAAATGGAAAGCCTTGGTAGAGAATGAAACATGTCTTAAGCTAAAATGTCTCGGTTCGGATAATGAAGGGGAGTATTACGAGAAATGAATTTGATGATCATTGTTCTAAGAATGGAATCCTTAGGAAAAATACAATTCCAGAACTCCTTAGTAGAATGGGGTGTTAGAAATGATGAACACAACAATATTGGAACGTGCTAGGAGCATGATGTTACATATAGTACTACCTCTTTCATTTTGGGTAGAAGTTGTGAGCACAACTTGTGTACTTGATAAACAGATCACCCTCAAGTGCCTTGGATGGAGGCATACATGAGGAGGCTTGGTATGGTAATAAAGTTGATTATTTATTTCTTGGAATCTTTGGATGTGAGGTTTTTTTCCATATAGACAAGGATGATAGGACCAAGCTAGAGAATAAATCGAGAAAAATGCATTTTCATTGGTTATGGTGGTGATGACTTTGGATATAAATGTTGGAGTATTAAGGACAAGAAAATCATTTGATCTAGGGATGTGGTCTTTAATGAGATAGTCATGTATAAGCAGCAATTGCAAGAAAACATGGAAGAATCCAAGAAAGAATATTCAGGTAGTAGAGGATCTTTCGGATGGAAAAGTGACACATGAATTAGTTCAGGAACCTTCTCAAAAGGAACCCCAAACTCCTATATTGAGGAGGTCTTCTAGGGTAAGAAGAGAACGTGAACATTTTTCTCCTTCTCTATATTATTTATTACTCACGGATAGTGGAGAGCCTAAGAGCTTTAATGAAGCAATGTAGGTAGATTTCGGGAAGAATTGGGAGCAAGACATGGATGAGGAGCATCAAGCTCTCATGGAGAACCAGACATGGGATTTGGTGAAGCTACCCGAAGGAAAAACAACATTACAGAACAAGTGGGTGTTCAGAGTCAAAGAGGAAGAAGGAGGAAAGAAAAGATATAAGGCCTGGTTGGTGCTCAAAGGGTTTGCACCGAAAAAGGTATAGATTTTTATGAGTTTTTTTCTCCTGTAATAAAAATGACTTCTATTAGAACTGTTCTAGGAATAGTTACAGTAGAAAACATGCACTTAAAACATCTTGATGTAAATACTACATTTTTCCATGGTCATTTAGAGGAGGAGCTATATATGTAGCAACCAGAGGGCTATGAGGTCAAAGGTAAAGAGGAGATGGTGTTCAAAATGAAGAAGAGCTTGTATGGCTTGAAACAAGCTCCATGTCAATGGTATAAGAAATTTGATGGCTTCATGATCCAGAGCAAGGTTATATTAAATGTTCTTTATGACCATTTCGTGTATACAAAGAATTCAAGGATGGAAGTTATATTATCCTTTGTCGTATGTGGATGACATGTTGGTTGCAAGTAAAAAATGCGGAAATAGAAATACTCAAGAAGCGGCTAAGTGAATCCTTTTCTATGAAGGATTTTGGGACAGCCAAACAAATCCTTGCTATGAGGATATCTCGGGATAGGAAGGAACCAAAGTTGACTTTATCTCGGAAGAGTACATTAAGACGGAATTGGATAGGTTTAACATACATGATGTTAAACCAAACTGGGACTCCTTTGGCGGGGCATTTCAAGTTATCAAAGGAGCTGTGTCCCAATTTCCAAGCTACCTTAATCATCAGCGGTCGGTAGTTTTATATATGCCATGGTGTGCAACAGGCCTAATATTTCTCATGCATTGGGAGCGGTGAGTAGATTTATGAGTGATCCAGTAGAGATCACCGACGAGGAAGTAAAGTGGATCCTTCAGTATTTGAGAGGGACCATGGGGACAGTTTTTGCTACTGTGGATCGAGACACCACTCGTGTGGTTATGTATATTTAGATATGAATAGAGATGTAGATAGCAGGAGGAACACAACATGTTATTTTTATAATATAGGTGGGACAATAATGAGCTAGATTTCATGAATAAAGAAGTTGGTGGCTTTGTCAACCACAGAGGCTGAGTATGTTGCTGCCACAGAGGCAAGCAAAGAAATCATTTTACTATAGCAATTTCTTGAGGAGTTGGGGCATAAGTAGGAGGAAGGAAATATTCATAGTGATAGTCATAGTGTTATACACCTAGCTAAGAACTCTGCTTTCCACTCTAGGATGAAGCATATATAGTAAAAGTACCATTTCATTAGGACAACTTTGGAGGAAGAGAAGTTCAAGTTGGAGATGATTCATACTAGTTAGAATCCTAAAGACATGATGACCAAGGTTTTCACAAGGGAAAACTCTGAAGCTTTGTTTAGATTTGGTTGGTCTTCATGGAAACTAGTGAAGGGTTGAGAAGCTTGCTCAGAGGAAAACTAGTCTCCAAGTGGGAGATTGTTAGGTTGTGGAGCTTGTTTTCATGTGAGAAAGCATTGAAGACTTACACTAAGTGTACCGTACACTTTCCACAGTTGTTTCGCCAGGTTCGGGGCATAGCCCCGAGAATTTTGTTTTTGGCCTTAAAACATGCCCGATATCTTGATAAACATGCTTTTCTCATATGGGTGATATTTTTAACCATAGGTTTATGGGACGGTTTTGGTCCATCATTTTGATACCCATGATTTTGTAATACTGCTTAAGTGGTTGTCTATTTATATTGTTTTGTGCATATGATAGGTAATATAAAAACATTGCGATGTTTTGAATTCTTGTGTGAATTCTCAGAGAGTTTGTTGAGCATAGCTCCTAACAGAGATCTGGGTATTGTATTAAGAGAGTGGTGGCTGCGATAAAATATGAGCTAGTGATTCTTGGTGGACGTATCCCAAATTTGGTGAACCACATTAAATACTATTTGTTTGTGTTTTGTTATTTTATTGTGTAATTTTATTTGAGATCTATAATATTTTATGCATATTAGTTTCTACTATTGCGATTCTATGAGGGATTATTCTACATATTTAATCCCTTATATCCTAACACCTACCTCTCCATCAAGCTTCCTATTCCATTTTTCAACAAGCCTTTGAATCCTTCACATGAGCTCAATCCAAGGAAAAACTCCAAGTATGAACACCACGACCAAATTTAAAAAATGCAAGAGAAGTAAATAAGGCAAGTAACAAAAATATATCAAAATCATCTCATAAATAGAAAAAGGATGTGAGGATGATGAGGTGGCTCCATGTAGGATGCCACTTCATCATCCCTCCATTCCAACACACAAGTCAAACACCAAACCCAAAGCAATTAAATGCACATGTAAGACTTATGACATGCCCACATGACACTCCAACTTGCACACCATGCTTATCAAGGAAAAACTTAAATGTGGTAAGTAACAAGTGCAATTTTTACCCTTTTTACACTAAAAAATGCATTAAAATGGTAAAAATATGTCCCATACTTCATAAGTAGGGTTGGTAGGAGAGTTTGAGATGTGAGGGACAAGGTTAACTTGTCCCTCAAGTCTCTAAAAGTGGCCAACAAGGCCAAATTAGAATTTGGGAAGGATGGTGGAGTACACACCACCAAAATGCATTTAATTCAATTCACATCATGCAACAAACAAGGACTATCTACCCAATTTATTGCCCACATGTCATATCTTCCCTTTTAATTTAAATTTAAGATAAACTAGTTAATTAAGACACATTAGCAAGTGTTAATAAAGTAACAATATTTCCCAATAATTAAACACATGCACAACAAATTAAAACAATTAAAAATTAAAATAAAGGAACACATTACACCCATGGCCACATAAATGAGGTTACCCCCATAGGAACCTCCTAACAAAGAATGCAATAAAACAACATAACATTATACACAAGTTGTCAAATTTTTGCCATGTTGCACAACACCCGACATCCTTTCATGGTTGGTCCCCTATCCCCTTTTGATGTATGTGATAAAATGTCCTGAAACAAAAACAAAATACCTCTCTAGCCTTACATCCGTATCAACAACATCGAGAATAATATACATATAGAAATCAATAATCGTCATAAAAAATTAGCAATTCTATCATTTATCATCATATAATTTAATTTGATTTTAGCATCCATAAAATCATAATTCTACTCAAAATATCCAACATAGGCTATGCATCCAGAATATGACATATTAGTATAAAATCATAATACTGCAAAGTAATGTATATATTTGTCCATCATCAACATCTAGTGCTTCATAATTAAAATGTGAATCAAAACATGTCAATAGTTAGAATATCTACATAGTTTGTCATATAGTGATCAAGATATAATAATAAAAGTTCCTAAGTATGAATCCAAGAGTGATATGATCATAATGAAAATAGTGTCGAAGAGGAGTGAGCACTACACAACGTCGATAATACGAAATATTTACACACATCATAGAATCATAACTAAGAGCTAGTTTCCTATGAAATTATACTCGTAGGAATGATGAGATCCCACCAATAAAAATTCCCGACTCTAACAATGATCAATCCTCGCCTTTAAATTCTTAATTCTAAGCCTCAAGTAGTTTATATGGGTCCTCATCCATGAGGTTGAAATATAATAAAATAGAAGGTTAAAAGAGGCATGTATAACGTGGTTCTTATTTGAGGAGACTTAAGCTCTCCCACGAGGTCATCTTACCTCAATATATTTTTCATTCTATACTAGGACTTAGTCCTCCCATGTTTTTATATGCTTGACGTTGTGCTACTATTTGATTTAACCAAAACCTCAATTGCTCTCTCACTAGGAACTGACCTATTGCGTAAGTATGCTCATTTGAGAATTATGTGCATTACTTTTATTGTTTTTTTCATAATACGTTTTGGTTAGGTCAACTTTAATGTTATAAATAAATAACCGTACTTCAAAATCAAGCATCAAAAATTATCTCAAGTTGTATCAATCGATAGATGAATGACATTGTAATGTCCACATTTTCAACACCAAAATACCACAGTAAAATTATTGGAATAGTTTTTTTTTAACTTTAACTTCACACTACATAACACCACATAGGATCCAAATAAAGAAACTCAATATCACGTAGGAAACTAACATAAACATGAACCCATGCATAGAATAGGATAGCATAGGGTACACATCAATGTCTTACTCAAATGACGTCAACCAACATAATGACCCAATTAAATTAAGAAACATAGGATAGGAATACTCCATGACATGCCATTTTTAATTGTTTACATATTCATTACATGTAGGTTTCCATTGTATGACCTTATAGTTTTCAACAGAATTAAACACATAAGGTTTAAAATTTCCTATTTTTCAAACTTCAATTACTTTATTTTGTAGACCATTAGTCTTTAATGGAGAATGTGTGGTTGGTTCCTTTCTCCAATTCCATTAGTTATCCATAGCTCATTTGTTAAATAAATTCATTTTAAACAACTATGAGTCTCCTAATATTCAATTCTTATGTTAAAGGTTTGTTTCTAAAAAATTGTTTAGTTGACTATAATTGTCTGAAGAACACATAACATGGGACCCTTCGTTCCTTTACAACTAGGCTGCATGTTTTTGTTTAACATTTCACCTATAGTGGTTCCTTTAGAATTTTCTTGTTTCTCTTATGGAAATAACTTTATATAGCTTGATTGTGATTAGGAACATATATACACACATGCGCCTTCTAATATTTGACTTAAGGATTTTTTTGAAAGAGTTGAGTTTACTTGGTTTGGAAAAATACTCTCATTACAAGGAGGAAAATTCACAAGAAGAAAAATGAAGGTTACTAGATCAATAGAAAACCTATCCTGAGTTCATTTCATAACATTTTTTAGTACAAAAATACATTATTTTAATCTTCAAGTTATTACAACCAACTATGTAGGTTAACTAATTAAGTTGTATAATTCTTGATTCACAATCCATTGTTCCTATTAGGAATTCATTTTTGACAATCATATTGTGTATGAAAGAGCACATTACACATATGTTCCCCTTATAGATATTTTTAATTGAATCTAAGTGACAGATTTCACATCTCAAACTATTTTTGTTCATCATATTAAGGGTTCACTCTCGAAGAAAGCAACAATTTAATTACATGTTTTGATCATGGATTCTACTTCCTTAGTGATTCTAGATTTAATATATTCCTATCTAGGCCAAGGGTTCTACTAAATTTTACAATTCCAACTAGAGTGTAATTTTCCTCACTCACAAGACCTTGGCTACAACTGAAGTTATCCTATGCTTGAGGATACATTTCATTATTTCATTACCATCATTGTTTAACCACATTCATGCATGCAAATCATGTGATCATGCATCATATTTGGTTTTTCAATTTACTAGGTTGATGTATTATTCATGGAGATCTACTCTATCACATTCATTTTATGATCACATTTGACATTTTAGTTGGTTTTGACATTGCTCAATGGTGTACCATTTTTGTAGAGACATTCCTTAGTTTAATATTTTTTACCCTTTTTACTCACTACATTTACATGGTTTCTTTGGTTCTGTGTTAACATCATTTTGGAAAAAATGAAATTCCTATAACACTTACATAACACTGAGAAATTTAAGACTACAAGGAGTATAACCACACACAAGTCAACTCATTTCATTTCTCTTAGACACACAATTATTAACTGTATATTGCAAGAGATATATCCCAAATAATATTAAGCATTACAAAAGCCACCTGAGGACCTATTTCAATTGTTGCATAAATACATAAGTAAATCGAAATGTAGTCTCCACTCACATAATTTAGATATCACATGAGATCAATTGTAGGTACAATCACCAACTATGTTGCAAGGCTTTGGCCACCCACTGTGGTACCAAGGGATTTTATGCACAAGGGGGTTAACTTATTCATGATATGGTAAGACCTACAACACCTAGACATCATCAGCTCACTCATCCCAATATGATAGGTTTCATAACATTTATGCACCACATCATAAAATGTGAGGGAAATGGTCCTTCATAATATGTATTAGGTGCAAAGCATGAATATGATTAATGAGATCATAGTATTTTATTAACATGATCAATGTTTTATACCCTGGAAAATACTCAATTGGGAGGAGGATGTACAATAGGCATTATAACTCATTCTTTTATTTTTGTTAGTTTTGATAAGTGGATATTATACCAAGAATTGTGGTTGATGAGGAAATATACCAATAATTAACAGATCAAAAACTTAGTTTAGTATCTTTATAACATAGGTACAACATTGAGTACATCTTCACATCAAATTTGACATTATAAAATACAACCACATTGGCATTCTCTTTTCAAAATATACAAATAACAATTCTTGAACAATAATACATATCATTATTCTATGGTGATACATGTATTGCAAGGTGAATATAACATTGCAATGAAAACTCATTTATTACAACATCTCACATCCAAAAAAGTTCTCTTGTTCATATTACCTACAACCAACGTTGTGTCAATCCTAGGAATAAGTATGGAAATCTCCTACACTCAAGAATAAATTCCATGCATTCATCATTTCAAACAATCAGAATAGACAATAGAGAGAGATAAATATAAGATAGAGAGATAGAAGAGTAAGAGAAGGAGGAAGAAAATATAGGATTCATTTTCTTTTCAAATCAATATAACATGTTGTATCCAATTTTATTTTCATTTCAAATCATATACATTTTGACCCATTTACATTTTAAAATCCCAATCAATATTTTCATAATTATCTCTAGAGAGAGAAAGGGGAAGAGAGATAAATTATTTATTTCATTTTCCTTTCTATTCATTGTATCATAATAACGTACATTATCAAATTTTCATTTCATTTCCAACCCATGACATTTACAATGCATTTACATTTTTCATCCACTCAAAATATCGATTACTTCTAGAAAGAAAAAAGAATTAAGAGAGAAACATCATAATTTCCCAAAAAAATAATTCAAACAATAATTTGATTAATTTATACTCTATAAAGTGTGGAAACTATATGTACAAGGTTGCATGGTTAGTTAGGAGTCAACAAAACCCTTAGAAGATGTATTTAGCTAAAGTTGAAATTTCGGTGCAAGCGGGTTGAAACATCTAAAGTGCTCAAAAATTGGGCCTTGAAAACACTTGTTTTAAGTTTGAACACCAAGGTTGATGATTCTTGTGTCTTATCTCATATACATATAATTCATCACCTTTGTGACAGTTTTTTACGAAGAGCAGATCTCAAGTTACAAGGGAAACTCGAGAACATTTATCGTAATTGTGACAAAAAATCTTTTCACTTAGCGACAGGGGCCCCAAAAACCCACTCACAATCTATTCTTTGAAGGAACTCTCATTGAAATGCAGATGGATTATGATCCTCTTTCTTGTGGTCTACGAGATAGGTGGAAATGGTTTTTTTTTGCTGAAACTAAGTGGTAACCGTAGGCTGAAATCGATCGTGTTTTACTAAAAAGAGCACGTCACTACAAGTGACTGATAAGCTAAGTGGGCTTATAAATTTGACATGCAAGGGAGTTAATTAAGTTTAAAATACTTAGTTAAATTCCCCATAGTGTCTCATGTTATGAGGGTCATGTAAGGAATTTTAGGTTTGCAGTATAGTTTGGTGTGGTTCTTCATGCGCATAGTTTCGGGGTCATAAATTTTATAATATTTTACAGTACTAAATGAACTAAGGTTTTATCATTTGTTATAGTTAAATTTTATAATAATTAAATTTTAATTCCCAAATGAAAGAAATGGTGAAAGTGGAATTTAATACAGAGAAAAGGGAAAGTCCATACCTTTTTTGCGACACTTGCTAAAGACATCGATGAGGTAATTTTTGCCATGGCGCTTGACCGATGAAAAGAATTTGGTTGAAATATTCCACTTCATTTTTCCACAAATCCATTCCGTGGATATCCAAAAATCATGGAATTCCATGGGAACAAGAATTCCTCAAGAAGTTTTACAAACAATTCGCATGCTTTGTATTTTCTTCCTCACTTTTAAACGAATACAATTTCCAAAATGTAGACACAATACACCATGAAGTCCATTCATCGGCCTACTCTAAAGAAGTCCATAATTTTTGGTAGTATCGAACAATTCCAAGTGCCTCTCGGTATGGATGGTCTTCATTTAAAATTTTCGATCAGAGAAAGCACCATGTGAGTATCCTATGGACCTATTCATGTCAAGAATAGATTCCCACCTATTTTTTTCTCTTCATCATACACTTCTACTCCACGGTCGAAACCTCGCCCTAGAAAAGATAACAGTCCTCCTCTGACCATGTATATATGTCCTCCTCTTTCACGTGACCCCGAGAAGGCACATAGATATATGTGATTCTGCAGCTCGGCTACCTGAGAATCCCATGTCCCTAACAATAAAAAAATCATAAGCAATAATGGTTTTGAGGTGCTTCGATCGACCGATCATAAATAGTTTTTGGTTAACGGCAATAAGAATTAGCAATCCTGATCTCCCAAGAATGGATGAAGAAATCACTCTCCATTTATCTTCAACAGGGTTGTCCAGACCAACTTCACAGCTTTTGCACAATTTTTTGAGCTTTAGATTATATTTTTACGGGATCCTAAGTAAAAAACTATATACCAACTTCATCTGGAAGACTTGGGAAAAGCCTTTCCATTATCATCTCTATATAACCACAAAATAACGCTAGTAGAAGTTTCATTCTTCTCAAAGGCTTTGACCTAGCTACAAATGTAAATAACTGATATATATATCAATCCACTCATATACAGAAAGGTGAGGAGGTTTTTTGGTTTAGACTTATCCAAGCTTGAAGGACTGATTAATACCCAAAGTGTATTAGGATGGTTGTAGTTATAACTCCGTAGCAAAGTTCCAATTTCCACACCATGTTTTTTCCCTCACATTAACTATCTAATTAATACTAAATGTACAACTTTAATTTTGGTTTCACAATGGCTACGCATCTAGATCTCAAACAGATTGCTTTTATTATTCTATAAGGAAATTGACAGGTTTGAAAAGTTTCTTAGGATGCGTTGCTTGCTACTTCTACTAAAAATTTACCGCATACATTGTGAACCTAACAAATGCCCATATAAAGGATCCTCAAATTATATAATCAAAGGGGGTACTACAGACATAGCCAGATAAGTAGCAGGAACAATCATTACTATTTTATTTAGTGATCACTTCACGGGCTAGATAGAAAATCATGCGGTTTGTGTAAATTTCTACATCCTAATCACATATTATTATTCATATGATTCATAAGTGACAAAACTAGCAATTAAGAGTTATCTTTATCCTTTTTTTCGTGTTTATTATCTTATATTTGACCTTTTACATGCTAAAGTATGATCTTCATTACTTTATCATTCTTGAAACTAGACAACAACGCCTAGAGAGGATGTTAGTGCCCGGGTGACCTCATCCCATCAAGGTGCCCTAGACCTATTTGTAACTTACTCACCTATTTTGGATCTCTTTTATCTTTTGTGCATCTTATTTTCTTGGGGTCATCCTTTTAGTTGTGAATTATGAAATTCAAACAAGGGATTCATATAAATACAAAGCTATGTTACCATAATAAAGGACCAAGCTTTAAGCATCTACTATCATCACTAAGGTTGTATCCAAAAGGAATTCTATCTAGCATCAAGGCATTCATCTAGCATTCATTCAAAGGATAAGGGACTCCATTTTTGCATACATGCATAGGATGGGAATTTCATTTTTCCATCCACACATCTATCTACATTGGTCTATCCATCTATCACTCATTGCTATCAAGTACATATTGCACAAGATATTCTTAGGGCGAAATTTCTACACACACGTACAAGAACTAGATCGATTTTGAGATGTTGTGTAGCGCTCGGTCTTAAGTTTACTCTATCGAATTACCATCATGGTCATATTGACTCCCCATTTGCATATTTCTTTTTTAGGATTTCATGTAGTACGGGGTTTTGTAGGATATCATATGTTTTATGGGTTCTGAGAGAATTCTACGATCATCCAATGACATACAAGTGACCAACAGTAAAGGTTAGTGACCACCTTACCACACAAGAAAAATTAGATTCCAATATTTTGTGCAGTCATCGACACCTAACAAAGGTCTCGACACCTAGGCACCCTAGTCACATTCAAGGTGTGCTCGATTAGTCTATCCTAGTAGTTACAAAATTTTCTAACTATGGTTGCGACAGTCTCCTCTTCATGTTCATCATTTTTCCATTCCATAACACTTCAGGATTTATAGTGAAATCATATAAGTCCTTTATTCCCCCTCTTGTACTTCGGTTTTTAAATTTCATTAGATTATTGTTTGTTTCAAATATGTACTTTAGCGTTTATTTATTGTAGTGCCCCAGATTTTGGACACTGTCATTGAGAGGTGTTAAGCCAGACTCCTAGCATTGTCAGCGTCCCTTCTCATTTTTTGTTGCAGCTTTTTCAGAATGGGTGGGTGGCTATGGAGAGTGACACACCATAAGCACCTTTTCTAAACCTGTCATTTTCATTACATGATAATCCAAGCAATTTTATTTTGAATCTAGAGGAATTAATGTCATGAAGATGAAGTTAATGTGGTAAATTTAACAAGTGATTAGATAGTTTCAATAAGAGCATAATTTGAGACTCTCAACAATAAAAAAACAAAAAAACAAAAGGTTATGTGGAACTATGTTAAACCGAGCTACACCTAATAACCATCCTTGAGTCACCATTTTTTTTGGGTTTAATTTTTCCTACACTAAAATAAATATAAACCATATTCTCTTTTCATTTTACTATACAAAAATTGACTGGTCTCAATCTACATCTGCATCTCAAGTCTGCTCAAATTCTTTGAGAGGAAGGAAACCACTAATGTTGTTGGTTTTTGGTTGTATGTCGAAGGACAAGAAGAACAAGATTGGGGATTTGGAAATACATTCCCTATATCCCACGTATTTCTTGCAAGATTTGTCTCTTACACTCTCCTTCTGCGTGAAACCTTTTATTTTTCCTTCTTCATTCCATTCAATAATTTGTTAAAAATGAAATGTTACTGAATTTTCAAAGTAAATGGAGAGACTAATTATATTGGGTGCGGGTGGCATGGAAAATAAGGTTGGATAACAAGAATTTAATGAATATGGGAAAGTTCGAGCTATTAAAACTGTACCAATTCCTTTTCATGAAGTTAAAGAGGATTTTATATTATTTTGCAGTAATCAGCAACTCTTGAATTGGTGAAACATGTTCTTGCTCGTCCCATTGACAATAAGATTGTTCCTTTTCTTGTTTATATTATAATGGCAGGACTCTCTCCATCATTGAAATTTAAATGTTATTTGTATATAAATTTAAAATGCTACAATCATCTTACCACTTTGTGATATTTGATTAGGAAATTTTTGTTACATCTCACTTTTCTTGAAATGACGTTTTTGATGGTTGAATTTCTTAATTATGAAAAAAAAAAGAAAAAATGATGTAGCCACTCTTCGGATGTTGAAGCTTGTTCTCGCTTTAAGTTGGAGTGGTTTTCATGTATTCATCATCGAAATTGATGAACTAGATTCAACAAGAGAGGTTTTGGACACATGTAGATAATTTTTAGTTCAAGGTGGGTCATTCTATTGAACATGTAGAATCTGCTTCGGTTATTCTCATTACGTGACGCTCTTGAGAGTTCTTCCTATTCCTTTGGTTTTTTTTGAGTGGTTTTAGGGATTTAAAGTTAAAAAGGAATATTTCGTAAAGCATGTTAACTATTTGATAAAATTGTAGAGAGTGATTGTGGTTATTTTGAGTTTCATGAAAAGGTACGGTTTTCCCATTTTCACTTGCATTAAATTTCACTTAATCATTTCCAGCTTTTTCAAAATTAAATTTTGAATGATAGGGAGTATAATTCCAACAGATGACAAGACCTTTCCTTGACACGAACTCTCAAAACATCAAGAACAAAAAGAAGAATAAAACTCGATATTGAAAGGTTCACGCATGGAGTGCCACACCCAAATGTACCGCAAAACTCAAACTCTTTGCATAACCCATGGTATCATGGAACACATTAGGGAACCCTAACTCGTTATTATAAATTATTTAACGAAATTTCAATTTGTATTTGTAAACCCTCTTATCTTATTAGTCACTTATAGTGACATGGTCGTTTTAATAAAACACAATCGGTTTTAGCTTACGGTTGTCACTTAGCTTGAGCGAAACTTAAAACCACTACCTTCTACCTCAAGAATTATAAGAGGGGATCGTAAAATTCCTTCATTTTAATGTAATAACCTTAGGAATCTAATTTTTCAAGTGGGTTTTGGGGCCCGCTAGTAACTATCTTGGCAAGAGCTACTAACGAAATTACGATAATCGGTCCCGAAGTTTCCCTTGTAGCTTGAGCTTTTCCTCTAATAGGAATATTTTTTCAGACATGATGAATTATCTATATATGGGGAAATAAGTAGGAATCATCAAAATTGGTGATTGAACTTGATGTGAGTGTGTTGGAGACCCAATTGTAACCACATTTGTTGTTTTGGACATTTTCTCAACCTTAGCTAAAATATTCTTTTTAAGTCTCGTTTGACTTCTAGCCACACGTGTGACTTCATAATACCATTGTAATGCTATGTAGAAATTTATTTGATATTGTATGTTGTATAAATGAATTTTTTAAATGTATGGTGATTTTCTCTCTCCACCCTTTTCTCTCTTTAGAAATGATTATGATACACTAAGTATTTGAAAACATAAATGAATTGGGAAATGTGAGTTGGTTTAGAATAGAATGATAACGGACATGAAATGCAAATGGTTATGACATTGTGAATGGAAAATAAAAAATTTCTTAACTTTATCTCCAATCCTTAATCTCTCTCTCTAGTACAAAAATATTAACTGAACTAAATGTGAAAGCGTGAATGCATGAGAAATGAACTCTATCTTCTTCCATCACTCTACATCTCTCTCTTTGTCTCTCATATTTAATTGAAAATATTAAAAGTGATGAATGTGTGGATGTATGCTTGAGTGTAGGGGATTTCCATACTCGAGTCCTAAGACCGATGCAACGTTAGTTACAGTGTAACTGGACAAGAGTAATTTTTGGATGTGATATGTTGTAAATAATGAGTTTTCATTGTAAAAGTTATATTCATCTTACCATACCTGTATTACCATAGAAAAATGATATGTATTGTTGTTTGAATAATTTCTCTTGGTATATTTTAAAAGGGAATACCAATTTGGCTATATTTTATTGTGTCGAATTGGATATGAAGTTATACTCAATGTTGTACCTATGTTTTTTATTATAGGTAAAGGTTTTAAAGGAGACCATACCCCATGGAATAAAGGCGGGCTCAAAAGCAAGATAGAGAAATACAACCAGAGCTATTTTTTGATAGATGGGGACCACGCCCTAGAAAATAATGCGTAGAAGCTATAAATGACAATGAATCACAAAGGTAGACAACAAGATGCCAACAAGAAACCAAAAAACAACAAACAACAACAACCGATAGCTACTAGATAGCGAGAAGAACATCAAATCAACTACTTGCTAGCTATAGAATTCGCATTAGTGAAACAACCAACCAAAAATAAAGGAAACACATAGTCTACACAAAGGGGGAGTGGATTTTGTGTGCATATATTTCTTCTTGTTATGAACTGTAATCCACTCATATTGAACTTTTTGTAAATGAATAATAACTTCAAAATCCAAAATCGGCTAAAAATTATGGCTTGAACAAGGGGAACAAGAAAGATCATTCTCCTTAGCCGCTAAATGCACTTTTTTATAGTGTTACAAGTCCTCTCGAATTTGATCCCCGGTAACTCCTTGTTTTCTTGATCTATAATTTCTCTCAAAGGGGTTTCAGGGACCGATTCTACCAAATGTTGTTGTTATGTTATAAAGACATTAAACTAATCTTTTTATTATTGACAAATATTGTTTTGGAAGGGACTATACCCTAATAAAAATAAGGATCAAAATCCTGATATTACAATGAAACATCCCAAAAAGTGATCAAAATAAGATGTGACAAGAAAGCACAACAACAGTTAAATAACTACCCGAAAATTACCAAATTAACTATAGAACTCCCATACAAAAATTACTAAATAAGCGAGTCCATAGTAAACCAGATTGCACATCCAAGCTAGGTGGGTTAAACGCTATTCTTGCCATTGGATGTTTTCTTTTTGTTCACTTTGTCTTCCACCTTTCGAGATACCTCCTTGATAGGAGAATAACTTCGCGAGATTCAATCGGAAGATGTTTAATATTTTCTCTTTGGAAGAGAAGGAGGAATATTTTCCTTTTCCACTTTACACTATGATAATGTATTTTTTTATTCTCCATGCTCCCACCAACATGAATTTATTTAGTAGGAGTTTTTGGGACTGATTCTACCCCAACGTCTGAATCAACATTTGAAACCAAATCATCCTTGGTATCAAAAACCAAATGCTCGGGAAGAACATTTTTCCACCAATTGTTTCTCTCAGTATTATGCTTTTCCAGCCCACAATCCGAGGTTGTGTGACCAAGAGTGAAACATCTTCGACACCTGAAGGGAAAACCTTCATAATCAAGTGGTTGCATCCATGTTCGGTTTTGTACTTTAAGCTCAATGTTTGTAGGAAGGTTTTTGGAAGTGTCAAGTTCAAAAAGGATCCTGGAAAATGTTGTGTGGGTGTAATTTGTTGTTTGGGAATCAATGAAAAGATTAGTGCCCAAAACATTGCCTACGAAGGTCAAGAAGTCACTGCTCCTAAAATGAATGGGTAGATGAGTAGTCTAATCCAAACGGGTTTGCGGGAAAAGGATTGGGTGAGTTGGTTAAAATAAGAAAACGAGGATTTAATATGAGGTAGTGTGATTTACATATCAATAATTTTCACGCAATATCACTTTATCAATTTTTGAAGACAAAAACAACAATGAAAAAGCTGTTTAGCATACAAATACAGATCTAGCTTACGTGTAAGAAGCGAGAATCTAGTTTTAAGAGATCCATTCATGTATATCAGAAAAATTAGGCCATAACCCTTTGAAGTAAAAAATCAGTGCATGCTCTTGGTAAAATTGTTTAGAATTAAGAACTTCCTCCCAAAATGTGATGCTCGGGTAGTGTCTAGAAGGGTCATGGATTTACATCCCTACATGAAACATTTGAAGGATACATGAGATTTCCCTTGAGTAGTTGGCACCTTTCCAACAGGGTTTGATCCTCTTTCAATAGCTTCCCCCAAGATCTGGTATAAAATTCCATTCCTAATAGCAGGGGAAGAGAGAATGGGGTCATCACAAATGCTAGTGCCTTTAGATTTAAACCCCACATTTTCTTTCACATTCAAAATCTCTGGATGCAAGAAAGAATCTTCTAAATCTCCTCTTACGCTGGTGTCCCACTCAAAACTAGATTTAGGAGATTACCGAAATGGTGAATCTAGTTTGGGTTTGGTGTAGGGCTTGGAGGAGGAATGGACCTATGTAGGATCAAAGGAGGGATGGACATGCTCTCGGGAAAAATAATATCAATCTAAGATATTTCTTCTTACAAATGTTTTATATAAGGTTAGATGATGACAATAGGTCCTTCCTTTCTAATAGATCAAATTCCATTCACATCCCGAAAGGATGGCTTCTTTCCCGAACTTATGCTCTTGTAGATTCTACCATGGCCACCTGGTTAGGAAAAAAATTGGCATTTAGATATTTTGCGAAGGATGAGGTCGGAGGAACCATTATGAAGAAAGGATGAGGTCGAGGATTTACCACATTAAACTAATATTTCGATATGTTAATTATGGGTATATTTCCTTAACACCCACAATACTAGGTAGAATCTCCTCTCACCAAAACTAACGAAATTAAAAGAACGATTTATAATTCCTATTTGACTTCCTCCCCATTCGATTATTTTTATAAGGTATAAAAATTGATTGTGTTAACAAAATAATCTGATCTCATTAATCATCTTCATGTTTCACACCTAAGACATCTTATTAGGGACCATTTCCTTGATATTTTATGATGTGGTGCATATATGTTGTGAAACCTATCATATTAGGATGAGTGAGCCGAACATATCTAGGTGTTGTAGGTATGACCATCTCATGAATAATTTAATTCACTTTTGTGTATTTTTCCCTTTCTACCGTAGTGGGTGGCTAAATCCTTGCAAGATAGTCGGTGGTTGTACCTATGATTTATCTCTTATCGGATATAAACTATGTGAGTTGAGATCACAAGTACGAATTACTTGCGTATTTTACCAACAACTGAAATAGGTCCTTAAGATGATTTTTTAATGCATAAGATTATTTTTGATATCTCTCTTGCAATATACACTTAATACTTGCATGTCTAAGAGAAATGAAATGAGTTGTCTTATGCGAGGTCAAACTCCTTATAGTATTAAATCCCTAAGTGTAAATTATGTGATATTTGAATTAATGTTTTTCTAAAAAAATGCACATAAGATTCCAAATTAACCATGTAAGAGTAATTTGAAACACGAGTAAATAAGATATTGTTTAGGAATAAATTTATGCTTGAATTATTCATAATTGATTTATCCATTCTCTTGTTGTTTAAATAAAGGAAGAATGTGAATTGTTCTTGGAGAAATCAAGCATTTCAGCTAGCACAAACACTTACATTAAAAAAATAATTTTTTGGTGTGTAAATGTTAAATCTACATAAACTAACTGTTGAATTATAGAAAATTGTAACAGGAAAAATAGGTTGCTATGATGAAATGAAGTCTATGGGAAGGGGTATTTTTAATCTAAATCACCCTTAAATCCTAATAATTCCTTCCTTGATCTCACGATAGTTTCCCCTTGTCTAGCAAAGGTAAAATTTAAACATCGAATATACGTTATTGTTATACAAATTAATTTTTTCCAAAATGATGTTAATACAAGACCAAAGTAATTGCATAAGTGTAGTTATTGAAAGGGTAAATAAGATTAAACTAAGGAATAACCGCTTATAAAAAATGGTACATCATTGAATGATGTCAAAACAAACTAAAATGTCCAATGTGATCATCAAATGAATGTAATAGATTAGAAATGCATGGAATGCCCACAATTTTATACTCTCAAAACAAAGGTAACTAATAAATTAATAGTCATAGTAATAATTTTTCTTTAGTTTATAAGTGTTTGCAAGGTTAGGAATTTTCCCAATTAATAAATTTCTTGGTTAGAGAATTGCTACACAATCTTGTGAACAAGGAATCAAATTAATAATTAAATACTATAATTTACTTCCTAAGCTATATTTACATTTTAAAGCATATACTAAGTCCCATTAGTTAAATTAGTTATCAAGCACCAAGGTTATATTATTTTCTAACTCAAAGGTTTAGTTGTTTTACCTAGCCACTAAGTGGCCCCATTCACCCCATTACACATGTTATTTATTTTTATTTAAAAGTTCCATTACCAAAAATACCTTCCCCATTAAGTGAGGTAAGGTTTAATTTGGGCCATAGGATTGGATCTATCCTAGCCCTTAGATTTAGGTTGCCCTAAATTTCCTTATGGTTCTCTTTTAATTCCTATTTTCCTAAAATAACCTCATTTGCTCTTTTCTTATTTATAGGTTTTGGCAGAGGAGTATGAGGAGGAACCATGATAAAAAAGGGATCAACTATAGAAAATTTTCTCTTGATATTAGTTGTAAATATTTTCCATTGTAATGTTGCCCATTGTTAAATGTAGAGATCCTACCATGGATCTATTTTGTTATTTAATAAAATCATTTACTTGTTTTTGAATTCAACTATTGGGAAACCCCATTTCTTTTAAATCCATGAGTTTTACACATTTGGGTGTCAAAAAGGAGATTGGAAGGCTAGAAATTTTAAATTTAGTTGATTCCTAGTTCTTGGAAGGTTCCTTGTTGTATTTTTAAGCTTAGATTTTTCTTAAATTTAAAACTAGGCTTTTCACAGATGGAAATTTATTTCTACGTCAAAAGTGATGAAACCGCCACCCTACGTAGGCCAATTGTCTAGTGGATGATGTGTCACTGGGGGGTTCATTGATCGTTGCTCTATGTTGGGTGGTGGTTATGAAACCATCGCTCGGCATAGGACAACTATTATGTTCCCAAAAATATAGCCTTCAACTAAACATTATTTTCACATTTTTTCTTTTTAAGTTGATTTCTAATGCAATATTAATTTTAATGAATATGTTTTCCATTCACGGGTTTCTAGATTGATAGTATAACTGTTGGTTTGTTAATTCCAAATACAAAACATCAACTCAATCTCTATTTTTCCTTTTGCAATAAAATGTAAAAATTGAGTATAACATTTCTACAATTCATTCTATTTCACATATTCCATTTTTCCAAAAAAACAAAAAGAATTCAACACACTTCCTTTCAATACATCTTTATTTTTCCAAATATACATGTATATATATTGCAACTTTAAATGCTTACAACTTTAAGGAGTTTCATTTCAAGCAACTATACACTTTAGTGGTCCTTTCACTATAACATTAAAATATAACTATAGAAACTTATGAATTACCAAATCATTCTTTTACAATGCAAGGATTCAAATCCTTTTCTTTCACTAAGTCTAATCTTTTCCAACAAGATAAGTAACCAAGAGATCTTTCTACATTCACTAACTCATTTTAATTTGGAATAAATGAAATATTCAAACTTTATTTCAATTATACAATTGTTATAAAATTCCACTCAAAGTGGGAATAATAATATGATCAAATAAAACATAAATTTTCTTAAACAAGGAAAAAAATCAAGTCTTCTTGCATGTCTTCTCCAAACTTGTAACTTCAAACTTGCACTCTTCAATATTTCAAAAACTAGGATCACAATACAAGGGAAGGGGGATTATGTGATGCTCTCCACTTAAACCTTTAATCCAATAAGGGGATGAGTCATCTCCTTATTGGCTCCCAAGCCCCAACCAAATAAAAATGAGGGATCTTGAGAAACATTTGAAAACATAATACAAGAATAGCTTCCACATACAAAATACAATCCAAAACACTAAAGACATTTAAATAGACATACTCATGAAAATAAAAACTTTCTCAACAACACAATAGGCTTGATATCAAATGAAAAGGAGAAAGGACTATGATAACCACCTCCTTTTTCCTTCTAAATGAAGTGGGAGCTTCACCCAAAGCCTCCATTTGCACAATACAACAAGAATACAACCTTATCTCTCCCTTAAAAGTATGCAACAATATGAGCATATTTTTTTCCTTTTCCCTCCCCATAGGTGAAACTCCCAATCACGCTCCCTCCAAAATGCATGCCTCACATCTCATTTTTCATTCCCAAAATGTCCCATAAATCCATCTCCACACACCCAATTTAATACAACTACCCAACCACTCAAAAACAACACATTCTCAACACTCTTTAAATACTTAACAAGCACAAAATTTCCACATCTACAAGCATAAATAAAAAAATAACAAAAATTTTCAAAGACTACCTCTCCATCAAGCTTCCAAGAGAACTTCGCTCCACAATTTTTTATACCTTAAATCCAAGCACACTCGAAACTCAACTCCAACAAGCTACCGAATCCAAAAATGCAAGGGAAAAAAAACAAGTAACCCCAATTCCATCAAATTACATCAATAAATAGAAATGGAATATGAGGATGTTGAGGTGGCTCCATTTGGGATGCCACTTCATCCTTCCTCCATTCCCAGACAAATTTCAAAACACCATTCTAAAGGCAATGAATGAACATGTACGACTCTAACAATGCAAAAGACACTAAAACTATCACACCATTCCTACTAAGGACAAATTAATTGCAGTAAGTAGGAAAGCGCAATTGTTTTCCCTTTTTACACTCAAAAATACATAAATAAGTCTAAAATTGACCCCCCATACCATAGGTATATTTTTTGGGTGAGTTTAAGAGGCATGAGACAACCTTAGCTTGACTCAAAAGTCTCAAAATATCCTCCCAAGTCAAAATCCGAATTTTTAAGTTGGGGAAGAGTAAATAACACAAAAAAACAAAAATCTAACTTACATCCAGAGGATGTCAAGGAAAATCTACCATCATATTTATCCAATTGTCACATCCTTATTTTAGTTAGCAAATTAAGTTGGATCAAATAATCAAGAGATAATAATAATTGCTTTGATAAAGTGACAATAATTTCAAATAATTACATACATATTCACAAATAGAAACACATACAAAATTAAAAGAAAGGAAAAAATGTCACCCCATGACCACTCATGTGAGATCACCCCCCATGGGAAACCTCATAACTAGGCATGCAAACACAACACAATATAACATTACATAAGTTGTCGTATTTTGGCTACATTGCATGCAACACCTAACATCCTTCTGTGGTTGGTCCCCTATCCCCTTTTGATGCATGTGATAAAATGTCATACGAAAAAAAAATACCTCTCTGGCCTTATAACCATATTAACAACATCGAGACAAATATACATATAAAAATAAATACTCATCATCCAAAATTAAGTAATTCTATCATCTATCAACATATCAAATAATTTGATTCTAACACCCATGAGATTATAATTCTACTCGAAATAGCTATAGTATAATGTGTCAATATAGAATCAAAATAATGCAAATCAACATATATTGAACTATCTACCAATGTCATCTATTGTATCATAGTCAAAATTTGAATCATAACATGTCAATAGTCCAAATCTATGCATAGTCTATTATCTACTTATCAATGTATCATACTCAAAATATCTAAGTTTCAATACAAAATTAATATCAACATAATGCAAATCGTGTCAAAGAGGAGTGGCACTACATCCCGCTCCTTTTGGACTCGAATTCCTCTTGAAAGTCACTGAAATAAGTGAAGAAACTGGGTCCGTAAAAAAGTAGCATCCTCCCATGTGGCTACAATCTCATCATACCTATCCCACTCGACTCCCACCTGGTCAATCTTGTGACCTTGAAGGCCCAGGGTCTTGCACACTACGATGCGCATGTGCTCCAGAGTCACCCGTCCGTAATCCTACACCTATAATGTGGTCTAATCCAATTCATGAAAGGGATCTAGAATGTATCTCCTAAGAATAAAAACATTAAATACATCATGCACGCAAGAAAAGATGAGTGGAAAGGTTGGATGAGAAGGTAAGGGACCGATGCACTCTAAGATCTTGAATGGACCGACAAATCTAGGAGCTAACATAGAGCCTTTTACATAATGGATAAGGGTCCTATGAGTTTTGATACAAAGAAACACCTTCATGCCTACCTCATAGCTATGGTAAACTCTCCTCTAATCTATATAGTTTTTTTGTCTATCATGTGCCTCCCGAAGCCTTTGTCTCGATAGAAATAACCTAATGCTCCATGTTTTGTAACAAAGCTGACCCAAGAGATACTTTTTCCTCCAATTTGTCCCAACTTAGTGGTGTCTTGTACTCTCTATAAAGTTCCCGAATTGGAGCCATAATAATAAAACTCAAAGCTATTATTATAATAAAAATCCACTAGGTATAGATACTCCTCCTACCTCGACTGATGGTCCATAATGTACATCTGAAGAATGTCCTCTAAAATATGATTTACCTGATCCATTTGTCCTTTTGTCTCTAGATGATATGTAATACTAAAGTTGATACTCATCCCAAGGGCATGCTACATGGTAGTCTAGAAATGAGATGTGTATAAGGGATTATGGTCACAAATAATCTTCCATGGAATCACACGTAGTATGAAAATATCACATAAGTATACTCACACCATTGCACTATCTATATAGGTGGTATTCACTAGAGAAAAATGAGCCACTTTCATCAATCTATCGACCCTGACCATAATGGCATCATGGTGGTATCTTGACATCGGTAGCCCTACTATGAAATCCATGGAAATGGTGTCCCATTTCCACTCTATATATCATATAGGTAGAGAAGGCCAACTAGATGTTGATGCTCAGCCTTTACCCTCTGACACTCTAAACAATGTGACACAAGCTAAGCTACATCTCTTTGAAGACCTCTCAGATGGTATAGATGTCTAAAGGTGGTGTGCATCTTTTTCACCCCTAGATGGGATAAATAAGGTGCATGATGAGCCTCTACCATTATATCATGTCTCAAAATTCGATCCACAGGGCACATAGATCCGGCCTTTGTGTCTGAGAAGTCCATCTAAATCTAATTTAAATCAATCAAATTTCACCTCAAGGGGTCTCTAAGACTCAATCTCTTGCTCTAACAAGATGGTAAAAGTTGTCATGTTGAATCTGTCACAAAATCTTACTTTGCAAATCTATACCCACTTTGAAGTAGCCATAACCAAATGTCTTCGTCTACTCATAGCATCACCAACCACATTTTCCTTCCCCTTCACATGCTTTATCTCCATTTCATACTCACATAACAACTCCATCCAATGCCACTAACGAGCGTTGAAATTGGGTTGTGTGAAGAGATGATGTAACCTCAAATGATATGTCTTGAGAATAAACCTTATACCAAGAAATAAATGACGTAAATTCAACAAAGCATGCACTACTACCGTAAGATCAAGGTCATGAGTTGGATAATTAAGCTCATAATCCTTGAGTTTGTGAGACTCAAAGGAAACGAAATGACCCTCCTATATCAAAACACCACCTAATCCTTCCAAGGAAACATCTACACACACAAATAAATCCATTTGAGGATCTAGCACTTTGCATGAATCGGTGCAATCATAAGACATCCCTTCGGTGTAGTTTTGGCCTACTCATATCCATAGGACCAAAAAAACTTCTTCCCTTTCCACTAAAGGGAAGTGTTGGGGTGAGGAATCCAAGAAAAGTCCTAAACAAATCTCCCCAGTAGTAACCTACCAACCCCATAAAACCGCACACCTAGGTCACATTGCTTAGCATGGGCGAATCCATAATAGCTCTAATCTTGGAAGGATCCACTATGATACCTTCCCCAGAAATGATGTTACCCAAGTACTGAACCTTTGACCGGAAGAAGGCACACTTCTCTAGGTTCCCATAAAGCTACCGCTCATATCAAAGGTTATCCTCGTGCTCCTCTTGTTTACTTGAGTATATCAGAATTTCATCAAGAAATATGAGCATGAAGTGATCCAAAAATATGCTGAACACCCCATTCATAAAACTCATGAATACAAAGAAGGGAATTTGTTAATCTAAAAGGTACCATCGTGAACTCATAGTGGCCATATATTGTGCAAAAGCTATCTTGTGGATATCTACATCTCGCAATCCACAACCGATGGTAACTTGACTTAAGGATAATCTTAGAAAATATAGTGGTTTCCTTAATCCGATAAAATAAATCACTAGTCCATGGAAGGGGTAACATTTCTTGATCATTACTTTGTTTAGCTTTCTATAGTCCACAAACAAATGTAGAGATATGTCCTTTTTCTTCACAAAGATCAATAATACACCCTAAGGAGATACACTAGGATGGATAAAGAATTTGACAAGAAGTCCCTCCAAATGAAACTTGAGCTCACATAGCTCAGGTGTGGTCATCCTATATGGTGTACGTGAGATAGGATGTGCTCCCAAAACCAAATAAATATGAAATTTGATCTCATGTGGGGTGGAAACCCCGACAAATCTCAAGGAAAGACATCAGAGAACTCCTACAAAATGGGGTGATCATCAAATGATGGTCCATGAGTCTCATCCTCTAACCAGAACTAACTCGATGGAAAATAACTAACAACGTAGTTGTGCACACTACTTCAACCGCATAGCAGAGATATGGTGTGAATAGAGATGGGTCTCCCGATAAAAATCACCGACTCCACTCCCTAGTTGTATACACAATATATAACATTACTATGATGATAAAATATAGCTCATGCAAACAACCAATCCATGTCGAAGATAACTCCATATGAACCCAAGGGAAGGATACGAAGATCCAAAGTCGTAGTGAAGGATCCTAGGTCCACTACACACTCTTAACTAATGCTTCCACTTATATTTTTGCTCCGAAGCCATCTCAACATCCTAACTAATGCCCTACCTAATCTGTCACCATCCTCTATCACTTGACTAAAGATAGAGAAATGAAATAATCTGATGAGCTCAATCAAATAATATAATCGTAGAAATACCACCAATGCTACCTGTGGTCTCTCTCATGATGGCCTCGGTGCTCTGCATGGTGGTTATCGATTATAGCATAAATCATGTGGCTCCTAGATATGTCACCAACCATAGGCTCAAAAACTAGTGCCTTACCATGATTAGCAGGTTACTTGAGGGAAATATCTCCAATGATGACTATGTACAATTTACCCATACCAAGTAATTAGTCCTCTCCACTTTGAGCGAGATACTACTTTACGTGGCCTTGTAGTTCTTGTTGTAGAACCTGATGATCCTGTCATTGATATCCATGGGTGTTGAGGTGGACAAAATCCTACTAAATGTACTTGAGGTGGAGCATGTGTCCTGTTGGGCCCCCCATCTTGTGGTCCCATACTACGCCCTCTTTGAGCATCATGACACTTTGGAGGCCAACGGGGTGGTCAAGTCTATTTATTTTTCTACCGAGGAGGTGGCCTAAATGAAGAAAATGCTAAAGAGTGTTTGCAAGAGGATAAAGAGATGATACCCCGAACCTATTATCATGTAAGTGTTGTATGTGGGTCCTCACTCTGTCATGATCCTGTTGAGTCTTCCCCTTAGTTTCTTATGTAAAACAAGCCTTTCCACGGCCTCTAATAGTTTTTAGGGGAAATGAATGCACACTACCCTAGCCAAGTCTAAGTTCATGCCCCTGATGAACCTGTGAACTCTAACCTACTTTTCCTACATGTAATCCACATACTAAAGTAGATCCAAAAATTGACCCTCATACTTTTCCACTATCATAGAATCCTATCGTAAATCATGAAACTCATCAATCTGCTATTGGATGAATCTCCTAGATATGTATCTACTCTTGAAGTGCTCCTCAAAGATCTCCCAAGTGACTATCTCAGAATCTACATGGAGCTTTTTCTC
The DNA here is from genome assembly GCA_018340775.1 of Taxus wallichiana var. yunnanensis. NCBI lineage: Eukaryota > Viridiplantae > Streptophyta > Pinopsida > Cupressales > Taxaceae > Taxus > Taxus wallichiana. The sequence goes on from CM031244.1 coordinate 738,262,923, forward strand.
CTTAGTCCTCCACCAAACTTTGGCTCTGTCTCTCAGAAGGTGGATAGCAACATGAGCTTTCGTGTTGCTAGTACAAGGACATAACTTGAAGCATCCACTCAAGCTAACCAACCATGCCTCGACCTGAAATCCTCCCATGTCTCTAGAAAAATGAGGTGGGTGTAACTTCAGTATCTCTATGATGTGATCTTCTACTATCAACTATCGGCCCCTAGGTCTCTATACGAGAGAATCCCTCAGCCTAGGGCTCCTAAATCTATATTTGTGTCCCAAGCTTCATCTCTCAGTGCTCTTAAGGTGATAACTCATATCCTGACTGACTTCACATGGGATTGATTTTCCCTATTCTTGAAATTGTGACTTGACATTACACGAGCCTCCACTGATGGCTCTCTATCCTATCTACTAGGTTTCCCTCCAAAATATCCTCCACGTAAAGTGGCATTAATATCCTCTAGTGTTTGAAGTATCGAAGCAATATGGATTCTAATGCCTCGATTTATGGTGTGCAACATCTAGGTTGATCTGAAAGGACCCCTCATGTAGTTCATGCATCCTTTAAAAAAAAGATGGGAGTTAGTTTATCATCATCTAGGATTTTTTTATTTTTCTAAGTTTTCTACACTTTAAAACATCATGCAATGGTGTGTGTTCTAGGTTTTGAGTTGCACTAGGTTTACTTGTTTATGTTTCATGTTTCCTAGTGTGCCCAAAGATCCATGCATTGAGCCCATGACTCTAATACCAAGTGTAACACCCATAATTTTCTACTCTCAAAACAAAGAAAACTAATAAATTAATAGTCGAGTTTACGGTACTAATTTTATTTTTCTTTAGAAGTATTTACAAGGTTAGGAATTTTCTAAATTAATAAATTTCTCAGTTAGAGACTTTCTACACAAGCTTGTGAACAAGGAATTAAATTAATAATTAAATATTATAATTGACTTCCTAAGCTATATTTACATTTTAAAGCATCTACTAATTCCCATTAGTTAAATTAGTTATAAAGCACTACAGGTCATATTATTTTCTAACTCAAAGGTTTAATTGTTTTACCTAGCCACTAAGTGGCCCCATTCACCCCATTACCCATGTTATTTATTTTTATTTAAAAGTTACATTCCCACAAAATACCTTCCCACTTAAGTGAGGTAGGGTTTAATTTGGGCCATAGGATTGGATCTATCCTAGCCCTTAGATTTAGGTTGCCCTAAATTTCCTTATGGTTCTCTTTTAATTCCTATTTTCCTCAAACAACCTCATTTTCTCTTTTCTTATTTGCAGGTTTTGGAAGAGGAGGAGGAGGAGGAGGAACCATGAGAGAAAGGGGAGAAACCATGGAAAAATTTCTCTTTATATTAGTTGTAAATATTTTCCATTGAAATGTTTCGCATTAGTAAATGTAGAAATCCTACCACAGTCTAGTTTGTTATTTAATAAAATAATTTACTCATTTTTAGTTGAACTATTGGGGAAACCCCATTTCTTTTAAATCCATGAGCTTTACACATTTGGGTGTTAAAAGGGAGATTGGAAGGCTAGAACTTATAAATTTAGTGGATTCCTAGTTCTTTAGAGGGTTCATTGTTGCATTTTTAAGCTTAGACTTTTCATAAATTTGAAACGGGATTTTCACAGAAAATATTTATTTTTCCATCGAGAGTGACAAAACTTATTCCTATTCAGGCCGATGGTCCTATGACCATCGCCCTACTGGGGTAGTTCATTGACCAACACTTTACAATGGGTGGTGGTTCTTCACACGAAAAATAGAACCTTCAACCAAACAATATTTTCACATTTTTCTTCTTAAGTTGATTTCTAGTGCAATATTAATTTTAATGAAGATGTTTTCCATTCATGGGTGGCTAGATTGATAGTATAACTATTTTATTAATTCCAAATACAAAACATCAATTCAATCTCTATCTTTCCTTTTGCAATAAAATGTAAAAGTTGAGTATAACATTTCTACAATTCATTCTATTTCACATATTCCATTTTTCCAGCAAAATAACAAGGATTCAATACACTTCCTTTCCATACATCTTTGCTTTTCCAAATATACATGTATATATATTGCACCTTCAAATGTTTACAACTTTTGAGAGTTTCATTTCAAGTAACTATACACTTAAGATTTCCTTTCACTATAACATTAAAATACAACTATAGAAACTACCAATTTTCCAAATCATTCTTTTACAATGCAAGGGATTCAAATCCTTTCCAACAAGGTAAGAAACCAAGAGATCTTTCTACATTCACTAACTCATTTCAATTTGGAATAAATTAAATATTACAACTTTCCTTCAATCATACAAATGTTACAAACTTCCACTCAAAGTGGGAATAATAATATGATCAAATACAACATAGAGGTTCTTCAACAAGGAAAAAACTCAAGTCTTCTTGCATGTCTTCTCCAAACTTGTAGCTTCAATCTTGCATTCTTCAATCTTTCAAAAATAGAATCACAATAGAAGAGAAGGGGGAATTGGCGATGCTCTCTGCCCAAACTTTAATTGTATAAGGGGAGAAGGAATCCTCTTATTGGCCCCCAGCCCCATCGAAAGAAAAATGAGGTATCTTGAGCAACATTTGACAACTTAATACAATAATGGCTTCCACATACAAACTACAATAAAAACACTCGAGACATTTAAATGGACATAATGTTATCTGAATTTTTCCCTCCCAACAAAATTTTCAAACCCAACCTTGCACAGGAATAATTCTAAGAGGAATTTCCATCGAACGAGCCTACATTTCAAATTCAACAGTCAAGTTGCAAGCAGACTCAAAAATGGAAAAAAAAAAACAAAGGCCCAAAGGATCAAATGACATCAAGAGAAAACTAGAGGCTCAGAAGAGAGAAATTGAGAAAGGCTCAAGGTTTTCAGGTTTTACAAATAATTCATAGCGATCCCAAATTGGTTAAGTATGGAAGAATCAGCAGAAGCTTCCAAGTGCCTCATCGGCACTTATCTAAAGGTTAAGCCAAAAGTAGTTCCTCAAGCAAGTTCCAAGCTTCCACATGTTCCAGAGTCAAAAAGTGACAGAGCGGGCCAAAAATGACTAAATATAAAGACAGTGGAAGCTGCCACATGTCTCAATGGTGAACCTAAAAGGTAAGAGCCCAAGGTGGAGACTCAAGTGAGTGCCAAGCCTCCACGCATCCCAAGTCCAAAAAGGGATAGAATCATCCATTGAAAAATCAAAATGGGGTAGAGCCAATGGAAGGTGCCACATGTCCAAATGACGCACCTTTAAGGGGAAAAGCAAAAGGTGATTCCCAAACAAGCTCAAAGCTACCACGTTTCCCGAGTAAAAAAGGGACAGAGTGGGCCCAAAATGACTAAGTATATAGAGGGCGTGAAGCTTCCCGTGTCTCGGTGGTGCACGTCAAAGGTAAGAGCCCAAGGAGAAGACTCAAGTGAGCACCAAGCCTCCACGTGTCCTAGGTCTAAAAAAGGACAAAATTGGCTGTTGAAAAGTCAAAATGGGCTGGACTCGGTGGAAGGTGCCATGTGTCCAAATGGCGTACCTTCAGGGGAAAAGCAAAGGTGATTCCCAAACAAGCACCAAGCTTCCACGTGTCGCAGAGTAAAAAAAGGGACAGAGCGGGCCCAAAATGACTGAGTATAAGAGAACTGCTAGAAGGTGCCACGTGTCAACTCGACGCAACTTCAAAGGCATGGCCTAAAAAGCAAACCCCAAACAAGCACCACTTTCGTGTGTCCCCGAGATCCCAAAAAGGTAAGGTTAGCTATTGAATAGTCTAAAAGCCTATGAAATCCTCCACTTGTAATCCCGCGTAACTTCAAAGTTAGAGTATGGAGGGTAGTTTCCAAACATACGGCAAGCCTCCACATGACTTGGACTAGACACGGTGCCTCCTTCCGTAGAAACAACTCGGGTAGAATACAAAGGAAATAGAGAAGCCCATAGACAATGCCACATACCTCATGGGTGCAATTTCAAGAGCAAGGGTAGGGGAAAAAATCAAATGAGCGCAAGTCTACCACGTGGATCTGTATAGATAGAATCATTAAAATATTGTGTGCCCACGACCCAAATTTTCAAACACCATATCTTTCGACCTGAAACTCATATTTGGGTAGGAGAAGACTTTTGGTAAGGTATTGGCATCCTCTATGCCATAGAAGCATAACATATTATATTTAGTAGGATCTGATGGGTGAAAATTAGGAAAACATCTTTTAGGCGTTTAATGCATAATCTTATTGCTTCAAATACTAGATTAGATTTGATTTGATCCACCATTCTTCTTCTTCAACACACAAAAAGACACGGGGTGACAAACTCCACAGTTATGGGTGGATCTGCAAGAGGCATTGATTGGTGGTGGTTGAGATTTCAGAGCAAGATTCAATGCATATCTTAAGGTGGTTGAAGCAGATTCGAATTCTTCCCTCCTCTCTCTCTTATTCTTTCTATATATTGTGAAGGAGGGGCATTTTCAAAGGGTTGGTCATTGTTTCTCTTCTTCCCCCCTCTCTCTTTCTTATTTAGTATAGAATGTGGAGTCTAATCCTCTTCTCACAAATCTGTAATGGAATTTTATTGCCTCTTTCCTGCTAATGGTGTGTCTTGTGTGAACTCATGGAGCAATAAAATATGTTTTGTGATGTATTTTGTCCATCCTTCCTTATTTTACTCTGTCTCTTCTTGCCTCTCATCATTGTAGGATATATTGTGCATACTCGATGTTCATTGTAGATTTTGGGAGCTATGCTTTACATGTTATGAAGTGGTTTTTTGTGTGTTCTATATCTCTGGTATGCGGCGCACCTAGACCCTCTCCTTTGTTCACCTCTCTCCACTTTAGACAGTCAGATCCATGATCAACCACTTCATTTTCTGGTGCATCACACCTTCTTGTAGGCTCTCTTTTAACCTTTCTCTTTCACTTTTTCTCATTGGAACGGTTAGATTAGGATTAGGTTAACACCGCTTGCAATGGACTAGCTTGTGGCGGGTAGATTAGGAAGCAAGAACCGGATTTCTCTAGAGGGCCTTCTCGGGATTACAAGTCCTGACAGCTTGAGAGATGGTCCCATGTTGAATAGTCACACCAAATGCCCCACTTAGAAACTAGGACATTCGGGGTGTTGTGATTCTACACTAATATTTTTGCACGCCCGGTGGGAGACAGAGGTTATATTTTTCTCATCTTTCCAAGGTGTCTCATTATCAAACAAAAAATCTTAAGCCATCGTGCCCACTAACAATTTTGGCACGTAGGGTGGGCCAAGTCTTAAGCACCTTACCACTTCATCTTAGCGGGTCGGTGTGTTCTCGTTAGGATTCATCGTTTTGAGGCACATGCAAGCACTTATGCTTTGACTCCATTTCGTCAACAACCCATATCTGAAGTTGCGAGACCTTTCCCCATCCATTTCATCAATTTTTATTCCATTTCTTTCATCTAATACCATTTATGAAGTTGTAAAATCATGACTTCATTTCCTTCTTGGAAATCACACTTACGGCAACGATAATTTAGTCCACCTCCAATGTATTTCCCAACTCCTCCATATCAGAAGTATGATCAAATCCAAAACCATTATGCTTATGCTTATGAGCTGTGTCAGATCCAGTTTGGCCATGGGGCTTATCAAGAACTAGGGGAGACATACAATGGTGATGGTTGTGTGGAGAATTCTTGTCTACTCAAAAATATTCAACACATGGAGGCTAGCATGGTGTAGTCAAGGGCTACAACACAAATGAAGGCATTTAGGATTAGTTGTAGGGTACCTTGTTCATGGGTCGGCCCTTTTCAATACATTACAACCCTCAAGAGAATTTCAACTTCATGATTGAAATGCTGACCCAAATTGCGCAATGGAATGAGGAGATTGAGGCTTATGAGTTAGACACAATACAACCTTGTCAATTGGTAAGTCAAACACCAAATCCTTGTCCTTCATTTTCTCTTTCTCAGAATCCATCATTTCACCATGATCAATAGTCAAGATTCCCATGTATTACCCCAAGTGTTGATTTCCCTTCTCCATTTCCTAATATTACATCTCATCCCAATTCTTCTACCCCTTTTCTTCCCAAATAGTCATTCCCTCTAAATAAACAAGAATTTCCACCTACCTCTCTACCACAAACAATAGTGAAACTTGTTGAGCCCCAATCCACCACTCCTCTTGTTTTCCCAAGTCCACGTTTGGAAGAGACTCAAGAATCATGTCAAGGATAATAATAAGAAGAGGAGCCAAAAAAAAAAATGACAAACAATCTAAGAGTTGGGATACCAAATTTGGGTCTACAAAGACCCCCTTAATGGTTAATCTGACGAGGAGGTCAAGGTTGAAGAGCAATTGGTGGCTGAGGTTGAGTTTGAAGTAGAAGAAGAGTGAGAAAAAGAGGAAGAAAATTAGTAGTTTGTTTATGGCACTTTGTCTAAAAATAATGTTGATCTATTAGAAGTTTCACAACCAATTAAGGAGGAGGAACAACTAGCTTTAAGTCCCATTAAAGAGGAGTAGCTGGGAGAGACCAAATCAAAGTTTAGGCCACTCAATGAAGAAAGCATCATTGAAGAGTTTTTACTTTCATTTCAAGGGACTGATTTGATTGATGAACCCATTATGGAAGAGGACCATATAGTTTCAGAGGCTCTAAGTGAGGAGTAGGCCACAGAAGAACCTTCATTTCTTCCTCCCACTTCATCCCCTTCAAACTATAATGTTGAAAAAGATTTTGATCTTTCAAACTTCATGTTTGAGGATGAAGGGAACCATGGTGAGCAAGTTACAAATCAAAAGGACACCATGGAGGAAGAAGACCACATGCAATAGGACAAGGAGGAAGACTTCTGTAATACTTGGAATTTTGCTTTGATGAAGAGGATCCTAAGGAGATAACATCATTTTTTCCTCCATCTTCCACCTTCTAAGCACATGAACCTTCTTCCATAAAGGAGGGAATTCGAGGACATAAACCTACATTCCATAATGGCCCTCTGGAACCAAGGTTGGAAGATATAAATCTTCCATGTTCTTCTCAGGAAGAAGAAAGGAAAGAGCACGAGGATCCCATCTCTCCCACATCATCCAGGCTAGGAAGGTTAACAAGAAGACTCCATTCTTGGAGTTGAAGTTCGAGCCATGGGCATATTCTAAGGACCAAACCGTGTTGTACCAGGTACTTGGCTTCATTAGAGCCAAGGGAGAAGCCAAAAAAATGCATGCCTACTTCAGGGCATGAGCATGAGTTTCAAAGCACCAAGGGTCACCATCAATACCTACAGGAGTTCAATACCAATCAGCTTGAGGAGGCATTTTTATTGATGTCGATACCTTGATGATTTGGGTCGAGGACCGCTCATGGTTATTTTTTCATTCATACAAGAAGCCATATTTAGTGTCAAATGATTTGCATGGATTCTCCTTTTGAGAAAGGGAAGCTATTTTTCCCTTCCTTTACCAGGCTTTGTTTATCATTTATCTCTTAGGTTTAGTATAGGAGTAGGAGTAGACTTTTCTTTCAGCATAATAAGTGCTTGTGCACACTCTGCATGTTCCACTTGGAGCATGTATGATTTCCAGTTTTTTACATAGCGTGTCGTGGTGTTTCATTGCTCCAAGGTTGTGTCACTATATGGTTCAAGTGTGTCGACTATCCATTTCCAAAGTAGGTAAAAGCCCTAGGTAAATACAATTTTGTACTCTCGAGATCTAATCTCCATGATTTTATTAAAAAATGAGAGTGTGAACAACTGGGCGAGTTCATGAAATCGCAAGACCATATCCAGTTCCAACAGCTTTCCAAGTGACTCGGGGATCGAACTTTAAAGTTCATATTAGTTTTGTGTTTACTAGGTAGAATCTATGCCCGATGGATGCTTCAAGGCTATTGGTCTCTTCATCTAATAGAAAAATGTCCCCATGAGCCGCAAAAATTGTTATCTCAATTTTGCCCCCCAGAAAAATTGATCAAACCTGACCCTATATAGGAAGAATTCTAAGAGGTATTTCCATCGAACGAGCCTACATTTCAAATCTAACAATCAGGTTATAGGCGGACTCGAAAATGGAAAAAAATAGAGGCCCAAAGAATCAAATGGAATCAAGAGAAAACCAAAGGCTCGAGAGAGAAAATAGAGAAAGGTTCAAGGTCTTTGGGTTTTACAAATAATTCAAAGTGATCCCCAATTGGTTAAGTATGGAAGAATCAACGGAAGCTTCCACGTGCCTCATCAGCACTTATCCAAAGGTTAAGCCAAAATTTTTCCTCGAATAAGTGTCATGCTTCCACATATCCCAGAGTCAAAAAAGGGATAGAGTGGGCCCAAAATGACTAAGTATAGAGACGGAAGAAGCTGCCATGTGTCTCCAAGGTGCACCTCAAAGGTAAGATCCCAAGGAAGAGAATCAAGCGAGAGTCAAGCCTCCACATTCCCAGTGTTCAAAAAGGGATAAAATCGGCCGTTGAAAATTCAAAATGGGGCAAAGCCGCTGAATGGTACCATGTGTCCAAATGGCACACCTTCAAGGGGAAAACCAAAAGGCAATTCCCAAACAAGAGCCAAGCTTCCATGTGTCCTAGAGTAAAAAAGGGATAGAGCGGGTCTAGAAACGACTAAGTATAAAAAGCAGGTTGCCTCGTGTCTCAATAGTGCATCTCAAAGGTAAGATCTTAAAGTAGAGACGTGGCGAGCAACAAGCCTCCACGCATCCTGGTCTAAAAGGTACATGAATCGTCTTGTTAAAATTCAAAATGGGGCGAGCCAGCAGAAGGTGCCACGTGTCCAAATGGCTCAACTTCAAGGGGTAAAGAAAAGGGTGATTCCTAAAAAGTGCCAAGACCCCATGTGTCTCTAAGTCAAAAATGGGACAGAGCGGGCCCAAAATGAATAAGTATAAGAGAACTAGAGGAAGGTACCATGTATTAACTTGCACAACTTCAAAGGCGTGGCCCAAAAAGCAAACCCCAAATGAATGCCACCTTGCCATGTGTCCCCGAACTTGAAAAGTTAAGGTCATCTCGTTAAATAGTCCAAGAGCTCATGGAAGCCTCCACACATTGACTTGGTGCAAATTCAAAGGTAGAGTATAGAGGGTAGTTTCAAAACATGCACAAATTCACCACGTGTCTCGGGTCAAACACACCTTGCTCCTCCCATAAAAAGAACTCACGTAGAATACAAAGGAAATAGGGAAGCCCGTAGACGACACAATTTGTCTCATGGGTGCATTTTCAAGAGCGAGGGTAGGGGAAAAAAAATCAAATTACCACAGGGGTTTGCACGTGGACTGGTATGGATAGAAACATTTAAATAGTGTGCGCCCATGAGCCGATTTTTAGACAGCCATATCATTTGACTAAAAGCTCATATTTGGGTGGGAGAAGACTTTTTGAAAAGGTCTAGACACCCTCTATGCCATGGAAGCATAAAATATTATCTTTAGTAGGTCATGATGGGTGAAAATTAGGAAAACATCTTTCAGACCATTAATGCAAAATATGATTGCTTCAACTACCATATAAGATTTGATTTGATCTTTTGTTCCTCTTTTCAACACACAAAAGACACCTAAAGCAGACTCGACAAATTGTGGGTAGATTTGCAAGAGGCATTGTTTGATGGTGATTAAGCTTTGAGAGCAAGATTCTATATATTGTGAAGGAGGGGCATTTTCAAAGGGTTGGTCATTGTTTCTCTTTTTCCCCTATCTCTTTCTTGCTTAGTATAGAATGTGGACCAAGATTAATTTTCTTGCCTCTTTCTCGCTAATGATGTACTTTGTAAACTCATGGAGTAATTAAATATGTTTTGTGATGCATTTTGTCCATCCTTAGTTTATTGTCTCTTGTTTCCTCTCATCATTGCAGGGTATACTATACATACTATTATGTTCATTACAGTTCGGGAGTTGTGCTTAATGGTTTATGAAGTAGTGTTCTGTGTGGACTCTATCTTTGGTCCGTGATGCATCTAGTCCACCCTCTCCTCAGCTCACCTCTCTCCACTTCGGAAGTTGGATCCATGATAGACCACTTCCTTAAATTCTGGTGTATCACCGCTTAGTGTAGGCTCTCTTTCACCCTTTGTCTCTCTCCTTGTCTCCTTGGAATGGTTAAAGATTAGGATTAGTTTAGCTATGTTTACATTGGACTAGCTTGTAGCAGGTAGATTAGGAAGCAAGAACTGGATTTCTCTAGAGGGCCATCTTAGGTTTGCAAGTCCCATAGCTTGAGATATGGTCCCATGTTTTGTAATCACACCGTATGCCCCACTTTGAAACCATGACATTCGGGGGTGTTGTAATTTTGTACTAACACATACTCAAAAAATAAACAACTTTCTATACAACATAATAGGCTTGATATCAAACAAAAATGAGCAAGGACTATGGGAACGACCTTTTTTATGTCCCAAGTTAAGTCCAAGCTTCACCCAAAGCCTCCATGTGCACAATACAACAACAAAACAACATTATCTCTCCCTTGCAAGTATGCAACAATATGACAATGTTTTTTCCTTTTCACTCCTCATTGATGAAACTCCCAATCACACTCCCTCCAAAATACATGCCTCACATCTCCCTTTTCCCTCCCCAATGGTCCCATAAATCCATCTCCACACATGCAACTTAAGGCATCTACCCAACCACAAAAATATATACATTCTCAACACTCTTACAAGACTTAACAAGCACAAAATTTTCACATATATAAGAGTAAATAAATAAAAGACAAAGGTGGAGATCCTATCTCTCCATCAAGATTCCAAGAGAACTTCACTCTAAAATTTTTGACACCTTCAAACCAATCTCACTCCAAAAGAAATCGATATCCAATTTTTCACCTCTGGAAAAATTGATTGAACAAAAACTTACACAGAGAAATGGAGAGGTTAGTTTAGTCATGGAAGCTCACATTCGATCCCTAAAAATCAAGTTACATGTGGGCTCTACAATGGAGAAGCAAGGTCAGAAAATGAGTGGCCAATAATGTTGAAGGAGATCAAAGCTCAAAAAAGAATAAAATGGAGAAAGGCTCGAATCTTATGTTTTTGCATTTTTGGCACTTCAGAAAAATAGGGCATAAAATGTCCAAAAATCGAAAGTCTGAAATTTTGGAATTTCAGATTTCAAACTCTTAGGTGCAAAGTTGGAAAACTAGCCCTCAATGTCTGAAAGTCCTAAAGTCCAAAAGTTTGAATGTCGACTTTTGGGTTTTTTGAGATTTCGAAGACCTCGATAAGCATTCCAAAAATGGAGTAGAAATGTTCCAAATTCTAAAGTCCGAAATTCTAAATTTCAAACTTTTAGGTTTTCAAGGTTTTGAGACCTCTGAAGCATGCCAGAAATGGAGCAGAAATGTTTGAAATCCCAAAGTCCGAAAGTCTAAAATTTCAGAATTTCATGTTTTCGTGGTTTTGGACTTTTGAGTTTCGAAGTCTCAATCCCAAAACATGAAAATCATCCCTCAATGTCTGAAATCCCGAATTCCGAAAGTATGAAATTTTGGACTTTCGGGTTTTGGACTTTCGAACTCTTAAGTAGATTTGGAGGATGGATAGTGTTATAACTTTTGAAATGAAAATGTTCAAAAATCCAAATTTTAGACTTTCGGAGGTTGCATGCATTTCAGACTCCAAAAAGGATAGATCAAGAACCAACAATTTTTGTAGAATGATAACTCGACCTTCAGATGGCCATATCTTTCAAGTGGAAGCTTGGATTAGAGTAAGAGAAGATTTTTTGGAAAGCTCTCGACATCTTAAAATGAGTGGACTTGATATCTTTAAATTAGTGGGACTAGGTTATTAAAAATGAAAAATACAGTTCACCATTTTTTTAAGTGTCCTAGGTTTCTCACCTACCACCATAATGAATTATGGGTTTCCTTTCTTGCCCAACAAGGAAAAATACATGGAGGCATGGGTTTTGCAAAGTATAACCCATCATTGTTGCAGTGAATTTAAGGCTATTTCGGCGTGTTTGAAGATGGATTTAAGATTTTCTCTCTCTCTCTCTCTCTTTCTTCTGTCATTCTTCCTATATATTATAAGGATGGAATTTTTTCTCAAGGTTGGACAATTTTTCTCTCGCACCCTCCCTTCTTTCCTTGTCTTTGAGTGAATTTGAGGAGTTTCAAACCTCCCATTCAAGTTGCAATGCAATATTCTCGCCTCTTGGATATTGTAATGCACTGTATCAATTTTTTGAAGAAATAAGATAAGTCTATGGATGATTTCAACTCTTTCTTGTGTTGATTGCGTCCTCTTGATATCTCATTGCAGTTTTGGTTCAATGTGCATGGTGATTGTATTGCATTTCTATGGTTTGCGTTTAATGTCAAAACAAGTGTTTAGCATTCCTTTTGTGCATCACCTTTGTTATTTAGGTTTAATTTCTTATATCTTCTTAACCCTATCTACTTGGAAAGTTAGAGTAGATTTTATAGTAGATCCTATGCAAATTGTATGTGTGCACCTGAACTAAGGAATATGAACCGGTCTTCATCTAGAGAGATTTCTCGATTGTGAAATCCCACACTTTTAGAAAATCTTCATGTTATCTAATCACACTTTGAGAGTTTTAACCCATCAAGTTTCAAATATTCAAGGGTGTTATGATTATGCATTAATAGAAAATTCAACAATCTTGCAAATCCAAAAGTGCAAGAGAAAAAAATGAACAAGTAACCCCAATTCCATCAATAAAAAGAAATGTAATGTGAGGATGATGAGGTGGCTCCATGTAGGATGCCACTTCATCATTCATCCATTCACACACACACAAGTCAAAACACCATGCGAATGACAATAAATGAACATGTACTACTATGACCACCTAAAAACACTCAAACTTGCACACCATGTCTACTAACATCGAATTAATTGTGGTAAGTAGGAAACTGCAATTATTTTCACTTTTACACTAAAAATACATAAATAAGTCAAAAATTAATCCCTCATACCATAGGTATGGCTTTTGGGTGAATTTAAGAGGCATGGGACAAGCTTAGATTGTCCCACAAGTCTCCAAAAAGCCTCCCAAGTCAAAATCCCAATTTTTAAGCCGAGGCGAGTACATAACATAAAACCCAACACAAATCTAACTTACATCCACAATATTTAAAGGAAAATATACCCTCATAATTATCCAATTGTCACATCTTTATTTTAGTTAATAAATTAAGATAGATTAGATAATTAAGACATAATAAAAATTGCTAATAAAGTGATGAAAATTTCCAATAATTACATACATATACAAAAATAGAAACACACAAAATTAAAAAAAAAAAGTGAAAACATTTCACCCCATGGCCACACATGTGAGGTCACCCCCCATGGGAAACCTCCTAACTAGGCATGCAAAAACAACACAACATAACATTACACAAGTTGTCAAATTTTGGCCATGTTGCACAACACCCGACATCCTTCCATGGTTGGTCCCCTATCCCCTTTTGATGTATGTGATAAAATGTCCTACAACACAAACAAAATACCTCTCTGGCCTTATGGTTGTATTAACAACATCGAGACAAATATACATATAAAAATCAATACTCATCATCCAAAATTAAGTAATTCTATCATCTATCAACATATCAAATAATTTTATTCTAACATCCATGAGATTATAATTCTACTCAGAACATCTAGAGTATAACGTGTCAATATAAAATCCAAATAATGCAAATCAACATATATCAAACTGTCTACCAATGTCATCTAGTGTATCATAATCAAAATGTGAATCACAACATGTCAATAGTCCAAATATTTGCATAGTCTATCATCTACTGATCAATGTATCATAATCAAAATATCTAAGTATTAGTCCAAAAGTAATATCAACATAATGAAAATAGTGTCAAAGAGGAGTGCTACTACACTCGCAACTAATACGACCTTATAAATTGAAAAACCAAATATGATGCATGATAACATGCTTTATTGGTATAAATGTGGATTAAACAACGATGGTAATGAGATAATAAAATGTAGCTTTGATATTTTTGGTTGTAGAATTTAATCTTTTGAAAACAAGCAACAGTCAGGGGACAATAGTCCCTCCTCTTTATGGGAGAGGTTCCCTTATTAAAAGCCAAAAGCCATATTTATAATATAAACATTTGTTCAATATTTTGGTGAGGATTTTGATATCTTTAGATGCATTTATAAAAAGATTTTCAATATAGAAGAAAATAGGAAAATTCAGGACTGATATTCAAAAATAGAAGATAGGAGAGCATTTTCAGACATATAGATAGCAAAGAGATATCTTACTTATGCTTGATAAAATAACAGTATTTAGACTATGCAAATGAAACACAGGACATGCATATTTTAGACACAAAGTTCCAAATACACTCATCAACTGAAAGACACAAAGTTCTTGCTTCAAATACACATAACCTTATGTGAATTAAATAGAGAATAGAAAGAGAGAAAGCATGAGAAAGGGTGAAGTTTCTTCTATATTGAATATTTCAATGTTCTCTTTTTACACTTGGATATCAAAATCTCCCTCCTTTACAATGACAAGAAGTGATCTTTAAATAACCCAAAAATGGCAACAAAAGAGTCTTTTTAGTTTCCTTTATTTTAATTCAAATATTAGTACCTAATTAAATATTACAAACCTGACTTATCTCTTGTTTATACAACCAAAGAGATAAATCCACTTTAACTGGGTACTTTAAAATAAGAAAAGAAAGAAACTAGGAAGTCGAGACATTGGTAGATGCACTAGCAACTTTCGTTGTCTTTAACACTTGATTTCTGAATCATTTCAAAGTTGCAGCTATGTCCATTCCTCGAGGAATTTTTGTATTGGCAGTGGCATGAGTCCAACTACCCAAACATTTCTCCATATCTTTCTCGAATTCTGCATTGTCTAAGAATTATTTGTTGGCATATGTGATGGCAGCCTACAGTGTACAAATTTCTTTCATTTTCTCCTTAGAGATAGTGTCTTGTTTGAAAAAATCCTCTTTGAAAAATTCCTTGAACTAGGATTTAATTTCCTGAATGGAGAACTTATCACTTGAATTATCCTTGAAGATCTGGCAGTGAATATCTAGGAAAGCAGACATGACACAAGTTTTGAAAGCATCTCCTTTTGAAACATGTTCTGAGTTCCCCAATGGATTCCTCAAGAACCTTAATCTTCCAGTCAATGTTGAAGACCCACTGCTTGGACAGATTCTACTTAATATCATCAAAGAATTTATTAGCCAAAAGGACCTACACATCCGTCCCACACATCAATTTGAGATCTTGGATACACTCACTCCATATTTTCAATTCTCTGTCTAGACGAGTGAGTGTTGTAGAGAATTACAGTTGAATTTTTGTAATTTTCTCATATTCCTTGAATGGTTCTTCAATAAAATTTAGGCCTGTGAATATTAAATCATCAACCATAGCTTCCATTTATTTACCATAAGAAGCATGCTTATGTATATCCTTAATGGCTTTTACTTTATCAATGGACAAAATAAAAGGAGGTGGGATGGAAGCTAGGGGAGTGGGATCTAGAAATTTATCCTCTTCCAATAAAGACTTGATGAAATTGGATAGAATTTGGTTCTTCTCCTCCAACTGCTCTTGTGTTTGTTTCCCCTTCTCAACTCTTTCAATCACCCTAGACACAGTCTCCCTCAGATTATGTACTTCACTTTCTAGGGTTGATTCTCCAAGGGGAATTTTGGTAAACTCCAGATCACCCATTGATAGGTCCTTTTCATCTTTATTAGACTTGGGTTTTGCAATTTCCATGAACTGTTGACCTTGAGAGTCTAAGACCAACCTTGATGTGATTTTATCCTTTTTAGCTAGAGGGGGAGGAGTAGTACCTAGAAGGGTTGCCACTACATCAAACTTGGGAACAACAACACTTGAAGTAGCCTTTCTCTTCTTGCTTTCCAGTAATGGTTGTACCTAGGTGAATGAGGAGCTAGAAGAGGAAGGGGAAATGGGTCCAAGTGTAGAAGCACTCATAGCACTTAGAGTCTAGCACAATAGCCACCTCTAACATAGAGGTATCAGTTTGAGTAGAGTCAGGATATTCTTTGTGCGTATATTTCTAAACTCAAAACATTTCCTCTCATTAATATTTCATTATACTCTCTACTTCAAGTATATTTTATTTAGGATTTTCTTGTTCCTTTCCTAGACCTGTCATTGTCATCAAGCAAGTCCACATTTTTTTTTTATTCAGCCTGTATAGAAGAAGGTTCACCATCTTTATTAACATCAGCTGCCTTATCTTCCTTCTTGATTTTTCCTTTTTTGGTAAACACTAAAGTTGTGTATTTCAAGGAGAAGGAACAAAATGTTCAAATTTCTTAGGAGCTGACATAGGTATTTCCTTCTAAGAGGTAGGGGTATCATGCAAAGTAGACCTAGATTTCTTTTCCCTAAATCATTTCATGTTATTGACTAACCAAATCCTAGTTCTTACTAGGACAAGATTATATAGTTCCTTCAAATCATCTCTCTCCTTGAAAACCAATAAGTGGTTTCAATAGGAGAATGCTTGATTGATCTTCATACTCAAGAGACTATTGCTCCTCATCATCATTTTCTAGTCCTTCAGGACATCAATTATACTAAAATAAATAATTTTTGTAGATATAACCTTCAATAGTATCTCCTCCTAGCTTCATAATCATCGAACAATTAGCCCAAAGAGTCTTCAATATTAGGAAGATGTTGATAACCCATTATGAAATTAGAAGAAATGAAATCCTTAATGTCAAAGAAAGTTCTTGGCTTATAGTAATGAAGAGTGTGAGGGGAAATTATCCTATCCAAATTCTCGAGCATCTAGTTTAGTTCGGCAGTGTAATTACCCATCTGATTAGGAATTGAATACATGTAATCTTCTTGTCCCTAAAAGTTCAATGCAACTTGTCTAGTTATCTCAGAGACATCCACTAAAGCCGTCTTATACTACAATACATGGGAATCTTCAAAGGTTACCCCTCAAATCGCCAATATTATATATGAAAGCTTCATGAATTAGATGAAAAAGCTGCCATAGAAATTGATAAAATAAAATTCCTCATCGAGAAAATCTTTTGGTAGTATCTCCCTTGAGCAATATGACAATGTACATAGTGAATGCATCATTCACCCTCCTAAAGTGATGATTTTTATCTTCGAAGTGTCAATTGTGGATGATACCTATAAATGGGGAATGCTTCTTGCCATCCACATGGAGAAACCAAACCAATCTCTAGAAGCTGCAATACAGTAAATTAGATAAGAGGTCATGTAGAAGGTTTGGGTTCTTTGAACATTTGATAATTTCTTAGTCAGGCTATCACAAATGATTCCTACCTAGTTTAAATTCTGCTTACCCTCACATATGATATTAATGTAGGGGCACATCCAAAAGTGAAACTCATTAGTGGTGGGCATTCCTGCTATCCTAGCCAATAGAGTGATGACGTCTAACAATTCTTCATGGAAATCAACTCTAAACATTGTCTTAGGAAGCCTTGAGGCTCCTTTCCTAGGGTTCTTAAACCAAGACTTGGCAATTCTACTTTTGTATTTTTCATTATCTTGATCAAAAAGGATTTGGGCTTGATCCTTGGTGAGAGTGTTTGAATTATCAACCATGGGAATTCTAAGGGTAGTGCAAATGTAATATTACTCAAACCATGTTAAGACCTATCCTTGAGGATCAATAATCTCTTTTGTATCAGGATCAAATCGGGAGCTACAAGAAATAATTATATCAAAGACACCTTTGGACCAAAATGGGAAAATGCCCAACCTCTATGATTCCACTATGTATAATCAACTAGGCCATAGGAGTAGGGTTTTGACAATTGATTCGTGCCCAGAATTCTTCCAAGTCTAGGTGTTGTGTTTCACTATAACCGATGTGAGGTACAGATGTATCCAAGGAAGATAGGTTTTCATGAACTATAGTTGATTTCTTAGTTCTTTGGATGTTTCATAGCTTCTTAGCGCACCTTGTAATTTTGAGAAAAATGGAACAAGGTTCTAGTACGAGATAGAAATGGTGAAGGATAGGGAACATAAATGGTTGAAAGAAATTTCTAAGTGAGGTGGTAAAAATGATCAATTACGTAAGTATTTATAATCACTTAAATCCAAATAGGTAGGAGAGGTGAAATTAATGAGACAATTAATACTTATAGACCTTGAAATAGTGAAAATTAGATAAGGTGGATCTAGAGTGCACAAATGCTCCATAAAACATCGTGGATGCTTGGGACGTGTAGAGCTGAAAAAATTGATTTTTGTCGAAGGCAAAAATAATGACACAACTATCGCATGGGACACCGAGATATTCAGGACACGTAAAGCCAAAAATCCTGAAATGAATATAAATCAACAAAGGCGGGTTTGCAGAGAAAATACTGTCGTCAAGCAAGACTTGGGAAAAGTGGGACACATAAAGCTGAAATAGATGTAATACATTAAAATTAGATAAGTCTAAAAATATGGCATAGAGTGCACTTGGGACATTGTTACGAGACACGCAAAGCCGAAAAATATGATTTCAAAGGAAAAGGAAGAACAATCAGTAAAAGTGGAAAATCAGGCAATGTAAACCCAAATGAACTTGGGACACGAGGGACAAAATAATCTTAAATACCCATAAAAGGATGAAAAAGCATCAAAACTCATAATTTCAAAAAAAAAGACCAACTGCTTTAGAACTAGTCTTTTTATGAGACTTCTACAAGGGAATTTTGTAGTCACCAAACACGAAAAATCGAGAGAATAGAGAAGAAAATTTACAACTCATGGAGAGGTGAAAACAAGATTGGGATAACTTTAGTGTTAGCCAAGGTCTTGTGAGTTAAGGAAATTGCACTCTAGTTGAACTTGTAAAAGTTAGTAGAATCATTTGCGTATATAGGAATATATTTAACCTATTATCACACAGAAGTAGTATTCATGGTCAAACCATGTAATTAACTTGTTACTATAACGAGTAAATCCTTAAGAAAATGAAACAAAAGTAGTTTGAAATGTTAAATTTTTCACATAAGTGCAAAGAAAAATCTCTATAATGGGAACACAAGTGTAATTTACCCTTCCATGCACAATATTATTGTGAAAAGATGAATTCCTAATTAGAGCAATGAATTGTGAATAAAAAATGATTTAACTTAATTAGTTAACCTACATAGTTGGTTGTTATAACTGAAAGATGAAAAGAGTGTATTGCTAGTATTAAGCAATGCTATGAAATGAACTCGGGATAGGTTTTCTATTGATCTAGTAAATTTCCTTTTTCTTTCTATGAATTTTCCTCCTTGTAATGAAAGTATTTTTCCAAACCAAGTAAACACGATTCTCTCAAACAAATATCAGAAG
This sequence comes from Taxus wallichiana var. yunnanensis, assembly GCA_018340775.1. Taxonomy (NCBI): domain Eukaryota; kingdom Viridiplantae; phylum Streptophyta; class Pinopsida; order Cupressales; family Taxaceae; genus Taxus; species Taxus wallichiana. Next base: position 738,282,301 of record CM031244.1, read on the forward strand.
ACACATGTGTGTATACACACTCCTAATCACAATCATGCCATATAAAGTTGTTTCCACAAGATAAATGAGTGAAATCTAAAGGAACCACTATAGGTGAAATGATAAACAAAAAAAAACCTAGTTGTAAAGGAACGAAGGTTCTTATGTTATGTGTTATGTAAAAATTATGGTCAACTAATAAAAATAGGACTATAATAAATATTTCACCATGAACAATGATGTGTTGTGGGAAGTTCTTGTGAGTAAGTGTCTATTGTAGTGGGTTTTTTTTGTACTTTGTCATTTTTGGGAAATGTGGTTTGATGTGCATCATGTATGTCATGTTATATATGTGGGTATATGGTTATGAAAACATCTCATGTGTTATACATTATCCTAATTGATCCTATGTGATGTTATGTATCAAAGAATGTAAGCCAAAAACATTATCATGTTATTATGTGTGTTGTATTTGTGTGTGTAAAATGTGGGCATTACATATGGTATTAAAGTGAATTTTATACTCTTAAACCTCTAGGATGGATTAGAGATGTGATGATCTTGCATGGTGGTGGTGGATATGGGAAAAGTAATGTGATATATGTTGAGATTTTAACAATATTGTAATTTTTAATATTATGAACGCATACGTGTTGTGCATGTCACTTATTGCATATTTGTTATCATGGTGATGTGATTGTGATGAAATTATTAACTCTCCTTTTCCTAGAATCAATGAAGAGTTTGTTGGTATCCAAATTGATTCACCTTTGCAAGATGAGAATCATCACAGATTTAACAACAATCCTAGAGAAAGATAAATCATCATTAATGTTGTTTTATAGCCGGGGAGGTGATTCACGTGGCTCTTTGTTACTCAGATGTTAGAGAAATGGACAACACCTTCAAAAGTATTTGATCTATCCTCACTACTACAGGTTGTGCCTTTCAACCAGGGGAAGAGGACCCATTTTTTAACCTTTGTTGGTGAAGGATAATGAATATATCCTTCTTTACACAAATTTGAAAGGAAACCTTGAGAAAATATGATCAATGCACCACAATTTAACTCTCACGAGTTGTCACTTCTAAATAATGGTGATATTTTCTAAACAAGGTTAAGGTTACTAAAGAAATTATGGAATCCTAATTGCTTCTACATATTTTGGTAGTAGAATTTATTCATTTGTGGACATATAGGGAAAACAAGGGTAGTTCAGGTAGGATTCATTTTTTTAATAATTTTTGGTGGGAGATTAAGCAGGATAAACTTGATTTTTGCTAGATCTTTGAGAACGTTGACAAAAATTAGAAATCTAAATGAAAGAATGCTTGTAAATAGCTAAAATATTCCTTCAACCAGAAGGTGTGCATCAATGGAGGCCCAAATTTACATGGTTTCACATAATCTCCAAGAATTTAACATGAAGGCTCGAGTTAAAAGGCTCAATTAAACATTATCAATATCTGGTTCATCACATCTAAGATACACTCAAAGGCTTATAGACAATCTTTATCAACAAAATGACAGTAAAGTGATTTTAAATTGTTTATCTCATTACAGGATGAAGGCTCTTCTCATAATGAAATTTATAATTCCACTAAACTATCACAAGGAAAATATCCTGTGATTCAGAGAGATTATAACATAAGATTGCAATAGGAACAAGAAATACTATTTGCAGACATTTTGAAATAAAGTAGACACAAATTTTCCCAAGATTAACACAAATTAATTTGAAGTTGATTAGATTCATCAATGACGTGAAGGTTTCTTGAACAATCAATGATATTGTCAATGGATGTACACTTGCAACCGACTTGACATGATCAAATCTAAAACATAAGAGATTAACATGTTTCTCAGATGGTCTCTCAGGAAGATGGGATTTCTCAGATTTTCTCGCACAAATTAACCCCCAACCATTTACAAGAGTATTATCATTACCTTTATACAATTCACTCACTCACTCATCCTAAATTCTCCCCCTAAAGAGAAGAATATTCGACGAATCCTTTTCTTGTTACTAATTTGTCTCGAAAGTGATGTTTAAACAATTTACACCCGAAGTTGCAGGTAGACAAATCATGATATGATCACATTTCTCGGACCTTCAACCATGACCAAGATGCCATGCCATAGCCCTTTGACAATCCTTCTACTCATTCTTTTATTTTTTCATGTAAGAAATCCCCATTTTAATAATTTTTAGGTTGCTCTATATATCTAGATCGACAAGCAATACTTTTTACTCGAGGAAACACCTTGAGAAATGAGTTCCCTCCCAAGGATTCCTGGATTCATGCCTCTCAAAAATGAATATTCATGCATGGATTATTCTACATACCCGTGATGCGAGTCTAGGTTCGCAAAGTGTAAAGAGAATCAACGAAGCCTCCACTTGTTTCCTTGGCGCGAATCGCAAAGGTGAATTATAGAGGAAAGTTCCCAAACAAGCATGGGCCTTCCACATGTCCTGCGCCAAAGAGAATTACATTTTTTCCTTTAAAAAATTATCAGTACAAAAAGGAGCTAGTGGAAACCTCCACGTGTTTCCTTGGCACACTTTTGATATGGTGCCGAAAAATGGAGACATTAAACAAGCGCGGGCTCACCACGTGTCTTGAAGTCTTGAAAAGTTGTTGAAAGAGTTTAAGGACCAGCGGAAGGTGCCACAAGTATAGGGTGTGAGAAATTTTCTTCAGTCATTGAAAACTCTAAATATAGGTAGGATCTAGTTGAAACCTCCATGTGTCCCTGTAACACTTCTTCAAAGGTAAAGTATAGGGCGGTCCCCAAACAGGCGTGTGCCTTCCACGTGTCCTAGGCCTTAGAAAGTTGCTTGAAAAGTTTAAGTATAGAGAGGAGCCAACGAAGCCTCCATGTGTCTCCATGGCTCTTTTGCTAAGGTAGGACCCGGAGGTGAATTTTAAATGAGTTCCGGCCCTCCACGTGGAAAGGGTTCGAGTTAAAGTTTCAAAACACCCCGATTACCCGCCTTTCCACTTATAACTTTTGATGTGGACCCCGGAGGAGTTGTAGGTTATTTCATAATTTTCTCCCTTGTACATTGAGGGAAAATGTTCCACCAACCCACCTTCCCACTTGTAACATGAAAAAATACCACGTGTCCTTCTTTGGGGTCAAAGTAAGACTTTTTATGTGCCGCTTCATATTTATGAATATCCAATTAGATGCTTTCGTGGCTTGCAAAGGCCCAATTTGGTATTTTTTTCAAATATGAAAAATGTGGCAAGTTTCACAAAAGGACCCGCCAATCTGCATCCAATAAGAAAGGACCACGTAGCTAAAGATGCTTGAGATATAATTTGATGGGGAAAACATGCCCATCAAACCGTAAAATGTAGGGAAATCACCATTTATGCCCAGAATTGAATTTTTATTTAAGGAAAAAGAATTTGGAAATGATACAAGGCCCAAATGTGATCCAAAACCATGGAGAAGGATCTTCAACAACATATAAATGAAGAAAACCTTTCACACATCCATTCAGGGAAATAGAAAATATGATAGAGCCCGCAGATTGAAGAATTTTGAGGGCAAACTAGGGCATGATCAAATCGAGCACCAACATCAATTCCGACACGGGATGCAAACTTCCAACGAGTGCCAAAATAAAAATAACAGAACAAGTGCCAAAAATAAACCATTGGGAAACGGAATCACGAGCTAACCCTCTAGGAACAAACTTAGAAACCAACAAAAATGTCCGCTAAGGACTAGGACAAACAAAAACTGAAAAAAACATAAAAATAGAACAAAAAACCCAAGACTTTACACTATCCAATGGTGCATACTTCGATTCTAATAAATCAATCAAGGAAAAGTTTCAAATTCCTGCCATTAACATGAAATTCAAGCAATTCCCCATCTAGGTCTTTTAAGAAGAAGGTATGTTCACCAATTTGAATGTCAATTGAATAAGGGCCCATCCACAATGCATCAAAATTTCCATGTTTTCCCTTATCCTTGTGCTTGCTATCCCACAATAGCACAAGATATCCCACACTGAAAGCTCTTGGAGTCACCTTCTTATCAAACAACTTCTTCAATTTCTCTCTGAATTTTACATGCCTCTGAAGGGATGTCCTTCTTTCTTAATCTAACTCAACAATTTGATTGATGTGAGCATCAGAGGGACTAACCTCTTGATCTTCCACTTATTGAAGAAATTGAAATGAAGACAATTGCATATGCAGGGCCATCAGAGCTTGAGTTCCATACACCAACTCAAATGGGATTTTCTAGTAGCTCATTTAACAAAGATTCAATCATCCCAAAAACAAAATTCAACCGCTCACCCCACTTCCTTTTGTTCAACTTAAAAGTTCTTCTAATTATATTCAACAAATTTTTATTGCTAGGATCTTCTTGTCCATTTTCTTTGGGATTATAATTGGAAACATACGTTAAATTTATCCCATATTCGTGACACATAGCCACCAACCTGTTTAGATCGAAATCTCATGGCATTATCAAAAACTATTTTGGCAGGTACTCCAAATCTGCAAACAATATAATTCAAAATGAAATCGATGACAATTTGGTGGGTTGCCTTCTTGGTGGGGATTGCCTCCACCCACTTGGTGAAGTAATTTGTGGCCACTAATATCCACTTATGGCCTACACTTGAAGGATCATAAATCTCCCCAATGATTTCAATCCCCCACTTCTTAAAAGGGATTCAATTAATATAGGTTGCAATGGGAGGGACCTGAAGCTTTTAATCTCCTGAAAAGTGTTGACAACTCTCACACTTCCTAACCAAAAATTTGTATCTTTGAAAATATTTTTCCACCAATAACTAGCCCTTAAGATATTATGGGTTGTTACTCTCCCTAAAAATTCCCCCACAAACTCCACCATGGAAATCATCAACTTTTTTAGGGCTTCATCTTCAGTGTTACATCTCAAAAGAACTCCCTCAGGGTTCTTCCAAGCCAACCCATAATCAGTGATGGTGTATTTCTGGGAGACTAACTTAAGTGCTATTTTTTTATTCTTACTTAAATACTCAAGGCGTTGTAGATGTTTGAGATAAAAATGATGTCCTTGTACAATTCATAATTTATCAGTTTTCAAGGGCATTCAACCTTTCTTCTTCAACTTCATTTACCTCAATTCTCTGTAGATTTCTCTCTAAAGTTCTTCCTGCACTCCAAATCTATGAATTTTTTTGTTTGGATGTTCATATCATACTCTTGCAATTTGTTTACCCACCAGCATCTCTTGCTTGAAACCTCCATTTCTAATAGGATATCTTTCACCATAGTGTGGGGAACATAAGCAATGACTTTGGAACTCAGAATATATGGCCTGAAGACCTTTTTTTCTTTTTACCAAGCAATTTCTTACTTCCGCATGATAGTATACTTTATCTCAACTCCTTGTAATGCCTTACTGAAAAAAAGTAATTGGTCTTTCAGCTCCCTCATCATCCTTCTGCAATAACACTGATGCAATAGTACTTGTTGAATCAAAAGAAAACATTTGGAAAGCCTTCTTATATCTGGAGCTGCTAAAACATGGGCATTCTTTAATCCTTCTTTGATCCCAGTAAAAGCTTGAATAGCTACTTCTTCCCATTTTATACTTTGATCTTTATTCATCATGTTAGTGATTGGGATAGTTAGTTCAACAAAGTTGGAGATAAATCTCCTAATAAAATTAATCTTCCCAAACAAGGATTGAATTCCCTTCTTGGTTCTTTGAATAACGACTTTGTTGATGGCTTCTACCCTTTCAAGAACAATCATGACCCCTTTGACACAATGTGTCCAAGAAGCTTTGATTATTGAACTCGAAAATGACACTTCTTGGGATTTAGTGAAATACCATACTCCTTGCATCTGAAGAAGATTGTTTCTAAGTGTTGTAGGTGGTCACCCATTTTTCTCGAGAAAACAAATCACATCATCTTGATATACAACAATGAAATCATTAATATAGCTAGATAAAGCTACATCCATTGCTCTTTGGAAAGTGGCTCAATCATTCATTAGACCAAAAGGCATTTTGACATATACATATGTTCCCAAGGGGTGGTAAAGGTAGTCTTGATTTTCTTTGATTTATTCACAACTACCCGGTTATATCCGAAAAACCATCAAAGGTGGATAAAAATCTGACCAAGAACTAATTGTAACATATTGTCCATATTTGGCGAGGGTAGTTATGCTTCATTGATGCTCTATTGAAGTTTCTAAAGTCCACACACAACCTTATATCTTCATTCTTATTTCTAACAGTACCAAGTTTGCAACCCATGATGAGTACCTTGTGGGCTGTATGATTCCTCCATCCCTCAAATTTTTCAATTTTTCTTCAATCTTCGGGGAAAGGAGTGGATTGATCGGTATATGTTTCTGCCTAAATGGCTTGGAAGAAGCTTCCAAGGGAATTTGGTGCTGAAACAATCCTCTTGGTATGCTTTACATTCATAATAAGACCATGCTAAGTAGTCCTAGTATTTCTTCAACAATTGGACATAAGACTATTTTTCTTCCTTGCTCGGATTGCTACCTAGCCAGATCTTACATGCTTTATCCTTCGTGCCTTGGTCATATTCTTCAACATCTCGTGAGGTGACATGTGTCTATTGATAATGCAATCAACATTATAAAAATTTTATTCTATTACAACCAACCCTTTGGGAATAGCATTAGTCTTTAATCGAATGATGTCTTTGGCAAATAAAGTCTCCTTTCCGTCATTCGCACAAACCATTGGCTCCCAATCGATATGTTTATTAGAAAATTCTCCTTGGTTCTACAAAATCCATTGCACCTAGGTGTCATCTTTGAACACTTACTAGTGTTTAACAATGTCAAGAACAGATGGCCTAGTTAATATCTCAATATTATACTCACAATAGGGGGATATAGTACAATTTTCAAATCTGGACCCCAATACGGCCAATTTTTCTGCTAGAGTATTGTACTTCCTATCATGATGTATTATGTTAAAGGAGTCAAACATTTCAATGAAATCCTAGACTGCATGCTTATACTGCTTCATTCTCTTATTTTTGGTTGCATACAGTTTTGTAACATGCTTGACAATTAGCTCTAAATCTCCTTTAACAATGATCTCTCTAACACCATATTTCCAAGAAATTTTTAAACCCAATAACAAGAGCTTCGTATTCTCTAATATTGTGAGTGCACTCAAAGTTAAGTTTAAAAGAAAAAATAAACTCTTCCTATCCTGGAGATATTAGAAAAATTCCAGAACCATTTCCAAATTTAGAGCAAGCCCCATCAAACAACAAAGTCCAAGGAGAACCTACTTGTTTAAGAGACTTGCATTGCTAATTTTTGTGCTCTTTACCATCAGTAAATCCAACAAATATAGCAGCATCAATGTCGATGTATAACACTTCATAGGAAGCATTATTAGGATCCTCAATGAGATGTAAAATCTTCTTTTCACCATAAAAATTTACAAGGTTTCCCTCAATAGGTATAGTGGCACAAGAAATATCCATTTTCACACTCCCATCGACACTAGCAACCCATTTTGTTGATAACAAAATTCCCCATTTGGCAGGGCAATCAACAATAACAACATATAGTTTTAAGTTCTTGCTCATGAAGGCTGCAAGTTGCATTATCAAACCGTTGACACATCCAAGCACTGACACCTCTCTGGAATCCATGACAGTGCACTTTCCATAAGCTATTGTCACTTTGATATCTAATTCATTTATGACCTCAAGAGGCATAACATTGCATGATGCTCTAGAATCAAACATATAGTTGTGTAACAACCTGTCCCTAATAATCAAAGTAGTTAAAAATGGATCTACATTTAGTTGGGACTCAACCAAGGTTGTTCCCAAATATACTTCAGGTGGCTCACCTAGTTCTTCAAGTACTTGGGGTTTTTCCAACTCTGCAATGGTAGGAGGAGTCTCAACATTGTTTACATTTCTACCTTGGGTAATATTTTCTTCTTTCAATCCTAAATACTCAAAGGCCATTTTCTTGTGCTCAAGAATCCTAATCAGCTCAAAAATTGGAATAGACATCTTTATCTGACTCAAGACTTGGGAAATGTCATAAGGAATGTATTTGGGCAAGGTAACATTTGGAGGAGTGACAAACTCATCTAATAGCAAAGGATTTTTCACGGTCTGAGCATGGGTAGGGATACCAATTCTGTTTGGGGAAACAAGGCCTTTGCAAGATGTATCTTTCTTAGGAGTTTCTTTTGAGATATTGGTGAGAAATAGAGTTTTTGGTTTGGCCTGAGGCCTTGCCCCTTTGACAACTTTACTCCTAGTGTTATATTCTTTTTCTTGGGCAACCACAACATTCATTAACAACTTCCTATCCTCCTCAAAAGGATTCCTCCATCATAATTTTTAATCATTAATGCCCTTAAGTATTAAAAATCATTATTAGGTAATTCAAAAGCTTGTACCATATCTATTTCAAAAGTATGAGAGGGAGGAAGGGGTAATACCCGTGAATGCAATCCCATAAATTTGCAACAGTTCTAGCACTGATTAATTCAGTCAAATTTGCTCCTTGCTATGAGCTTATAGAGCACCCCATCATGCACACATCATCATCAGTGTCATCATCAGCTTCTTCAACTTATTTTTCTTCATCACATAGATCATGTGGCAAGAAATATCTGTCACGCCACTCAATTTCATTGGCTTATTCCACATTAGCAACTATGGCAACTAAAGGACCAAGCACCATATCTTTTTTCTCGAAGTTGGGGCTGTTTATTTCCTAATTGCACAGGCCCTTTACCCTTGTCATCTGATCTATGATCAGCTATGGGATGATTTGAAAATATTTCTTGACCTTTGGGCTTGTACTGACCTTGGGAACCTTGTCTAATCCCCTTCTTTGATCTGGCCAGTTTTTAGGACATTTCCTTAATAGCTCCAACCAATGTTTTTACAACCTCTTCTAGGTCCACATACTTACTTGACTGAGGCTTCTCTAGATTGATCAGCTTAATACCTTACCTCTTAGGAGGCTTACCAACTACTTTTATATTGTTTTCAATCTGCAAAGCCATGGTGAAGGCCTGCCTCAAAGTTCCTTGGTTTTTGTCCCTTAAATAATACGCAACCTTTATGTTAGAAGCATCGAATATGTTATCGATAGGAAACTCCACTTGGCCTCAAGATTATAGGTAGCCTATTAAGGGTCTTATTTAACCTTGTATTGAATTCATGGACATATTTATTAGGATTTTTCTTAATATTTTCAAATTCGACAAAGAAACATGGGATCTGTCTTATCCCCATATTTTAATCAAAAAGTATTTTTCATTTTTTTCAATGAATCTATTGAGTTATCTGGAAAACACTTATACCAGTCATGTGAATCCTCCTCAATAGTATGAATAAACATTTTTATATACACATCCTCAAATCCAATCTCAAAGTCTTCCATCATATTGACAAACAGCTTTTAAATGTTGATCGCAAATGATAACATTATTCCCTTGAAATATAGGTAGTATATTTCTAACATCTTCTGTTACTACATTTGGATATCCACTATACCTCTAAAATCTAGAGGACAAAAACTATTGACAAAAAAAGGAGGTCTAGGTGGGGGTTAGGCCATATTATTTTGAGGGGGTGATCTTACAGGAGAAAATGAATGATGATGGACAAGGGGTCTTTAGAACACAAGAGTATAATTTTCAAAATTAATTTCCTCTAAAGATTTTGTTTCATGGAAGACCCTATCAACTTTGGAAAATACAGGGACAGACTGAGAAGCATACTTATTAGACACAAATGAAGGCCCCTCTCCAATTGGAGAATTCAATTATATATAAAAATTACCTGATTCAAAATCACTTGAAGAAGAATGGTAATCCTCAACCGCAGTTGATCACTTTCCACAATGGATAACTCTTTTCTTGATTCTTGATCTCCAACTATTTTCTAGACTCTTTTTCCTTCTGAATTTGTCTTTCCCAATTCTGAAAAAACTTTTGGTAGGGTCCTTAGTGAATAAAGATCTTCTTCCTTCCAAATTCGCAAATATTAGTGACAGATTCACTTAAACCAGGTTAAGGCACTGGTATTTATCAAAATTTAAAACAACACGAGTCACCACTAATGATTTTAACCTTAGTTGTGCAAATGCACTATAAATGACTTGCCAAATATCTCTCAACACTTAATTCTTGCAAAGTTTAGTAGATATGACTTTCCTTTACTAGTATTTACCATTGATGATATGAATTTAGTGCAATAACCACTAGAAACTGGAAATATTGCACAAATAACTTATAACTTCACACAATTCTTACAAATCTCAACACGGGATGATGTTTAAACAACATATTTGCACTTATATCATGTAATAAACATTACCAGGGCCAAATGTAAGAATGCCTTTGAAGATCCCTAGTAACAACACAAATCGTGTTGTTTCCTCACAAATAGATCTTGGAGTTCAAATAATCCCCGACAACGGTCCCAATCTGATTTTGTTTCCACAAAAATAGATCCTAAAGTTTAAATAATCCCTGGAAATAGCACCAATTTGGTGTTGTTATCAACAAATAGATCTTGGAGTTCAAATAATCCCTTGTAATGACGCCAATCTGGGTGTTGTTTCCACACAAATAGATCCTAGAGTTCAAATAATCCGTGAAAACGACACTAATTTGGTGTTGTTTCCACACAAATAGATCCTAGAGTTCAAATAATCCTGGCAACGGTGCCAATCTGGTGTTTTTGCTGCACAAATAGATCCCGGAGTTAAAATAATCCCCAAAAAGTGCCAACTGGTGTTGGCATCCAAATTGATTCTCCTTTGCAAGTTGAGCATCATCACAGATTTATCAATAATCCTAGAGACAAATAAATAATCATGTATGTCATTTTGTAGCTAGGGAGGTGATTCATCTAGCTCTTTGTCACTCAGATGTTGGAGAAATGGATAACACCTTCAAAAGGATTTGATCTATCCTCACTACTTTAGGTTTTGCCTTTCAACTAGGGTGAAAGGACCCATTCTGTAACCTCTCGTTGCTTTGAGGAGAATTAAGATATCCTTCTTTGCACAAATTGTAAAGGAAACCTTGAGAAAATATGATCAATGCACCATAATTTAAATATCACGAGTTGTCACTTCTAAATAATGGTGATATTTTATAAAGAAGGTTAAGGTTACTAAAGACATTATGGAATCCTAATTGCTTATGCATATTTTGGTATTAGAATTTATTCATTTGTAGACATACGGGAAAATAAGGGAAGTTCGGGTAGGATTCATTATTTTTGAATAATTTTTGTGGGAGATTAAGCGGGATAAACTTGATTTTTGCCATATCTTTGAGAATCTTCACAATAGTTAGAAAACTAAATGACATAATGCTTCGAATAGCTAAAATATTCCTTCAACTGAGAAGGTGCGTCAATGGAGGCCTAAATTTGAACGATTTCACACAATATCCAATAATTTAACATGAAGGCTCGAGTTAAAAGGCTCAATTAAACATTATCAATCTCTAATTCATCATGCCTAAGATACACTCAAAGGCTTATAGACAATCTTTATCAACAAAAATGAGAGTTTAGTGATTTTAAATTATTTATCTCATTACATGATGAAGGATCTTCTCATAATGAAATTGCTAATGCCACTAAATTATCACAAGGATAAGATCTTGTGTGATTCAGAGAGATTATAACATAAGATTGCAATAGGAACAAGAAATACTATTTGCAAAAATTCTGAAATAAAGTAGACACAAATTTTCCCAAGATTAACAAAAATTAATTCAAAGTTGATTAGATTCATCAGTAGGGGAAGGTTTCTTGAACAATCTCATAGCTTGTCAATGGTCGCACAGTTCAACCAACTTGACATGATCAAATGTAAAACATAAGAAAATAATATGTTTCTAAGATGGTCTCTCAAGAAGATGGGATTTCTCAAAATTTCTCACACAAAATAACCCCCAACCATTTGCATAGTATTCTTATTGAATTTATACAATTCACTCGCTTACTCATCCCAAATTCTCCCCCCAAAAAGAAGAATATTCATGGAATCCTTTGCTTGTTCCAATTGTCTCAAAAATTGATGTTTAAAAAATTTACACCCGAAGCTATCAAGTGAAAAAATCATGAATTGATAACATTTCTCAGACCTTCAACCATAAACAGGATGCCATGCCATAGCCTTTTGACAGTCATTCTAATCATTCTTTTATTCTCTCATGTGAGAAATCCCCTTTTAATCATTTTCAGGTGGCTCTGTATAGTTGGATCTAACAAGCAATCTTTTTCCCCTCGAGGAAACACCTTAAGAAATTATTTCCCTCGCATGGATGCCTACATTTTTGCCTCTCAAAATGAATATCCATACACAGACTATTCCACATACCTGTGCTGCGAGTCCAAGCTGGCCAAGTGCAAAGAGGAATTAGTGGAAGCCTCCACCTATTTCCTTGGTGTAACTACAAAGCTGAAGTATAACGGAAAGATCCCAAATAAGCGTGGGCCTTGCACGTGTCCCTGCCCAAGAAAATTTCTTTTTGGCCTTCGAAAATTTTTAGTACAAAAAGGAGCTTGCAGAAGACTCCACGTGTTTCCTTAGCACACTTTTGATTTAGTGCAAAAATTGAAGACCCTAAACAAGCACAAACTCACCACATGTCTCAGTCTGGCAAAGTTGTTAAAAGATTTTAAGGACTAGTGGAAGGTGCCACGTGCCTAGGGTCTGAAAAAGTTTCTTCAATCATTGAAAAGTCTAAATATGGCCAGGATCTAGTGAAACCTCCATGTGCCCCTGTGGAACTTCTTCAAAGGTAAAGTACAGGGATGTCCCTAAACAAGCTTGGGCCCTCCATGTGTCCCAGGCCTTATAAATTTGGTTGAAAATTTTAAGTATAAAGAGGAGCCAATAGAAGCCTCCACGTGTCTCCTTGGCCCAATTGCTAAGGTACGACCTAGAGGTAAATTTAAAATGAGCATTGGCCCTCCACGTGGGAAAGATTTGAGTTGAAGCGGACCTTAACGTTTCAAAACGCCATGGTGACCCTCGTTTTTGCTTCTAACTTTTTATGTGGGCCCTAATGAACTTGTGGGTTATTTCATAAATTTTCTCCCTTGTACATAGAGGTAAAAAAATTCAAAATGTTTCGTTGACCCACCTTCCCACTTATAAGATGAAAAACTGCCACGTATCCTTCTTCGGGGACAAAGTAATACTTTTTCCCCGCTGCTTCATATTCACTAAATAGCCAATTAGATGCTATCGGGGCTGCGGGAAAATTTGGTAATTTTTACAAATATGAAAAAAGTGGCAAGTTTCAGAAAAATACACCCAAACCACATCCAATCATAAACAACCACATAGGTGAAGATGTTGAGATATAATTTGATGGGGAAAACATGCTCACAAACCGTAAAATGCAGGAAATCACTTTTTTGCACCCAATTTGATTTTCCTTTAAGGGAAAATAATTTAGAAATGATACAAGTCCCAAATGTGATCTCAGTAACCATGGAGAAGGATCTTCAACAACATATAAATGAAGAAAACCTTTCACACATCCATTCGGCGAAATAGAAAATATGACAGAGCCCACGGACTTAAGAATTTTGAGGGAAAACTTAGGAACCATCAAATAAAGTACCAATAGAGTTCATGTGTGATGTACAACCTTGTTATGTGTGAAAATAATGTTATTTTTGATTGCAAAGTGTTGGAGTGATTTGATTACCTAGTGAAATGTAGGTGTGTTAAAGTGTTGTATGAAAAAATTACGTATAATGAATTGGATCGTATCGTGATGATGCCACCATGTTGTGATTAATTGTGTGCATGACTATGTTGTATTACAATTGATTATATTTTTAATGTTAGTCATTATGTTCATCATACATATAATTCATGTATTATGTGATGGTTCATGTCATAAATTAGGGGCATATGGTGATTTTATGAACCCTATTATGCGATTCTTGCACTTGGGTGCATTATGTGAAAACCATATGTATTATAACCTGTAAAAGTAATGATTGTGCTATACCCTATATAAATAATGTTAGTGTATAATCACAATACCCATGAGTTCCCGCAACTAGATGAGTTGAGACTCTCAGTGTGATTGCACAACATGGAGCATCTCTCAAAGTGTGGGACCTTGAAATCGAGAGAGCTCTCCGGATGAAGGTTGGTTCCTATTCCTTTGTTTAGGTACATACAAATAAATTGTAGAGGATCTATTCTAAAACCTAATTTATCTTACCAAGAAGACATGGTTGAGAAGATACGAGGAAAATAAACCTAAGATAACAAGGTGATGCACCAAAGGAATGTTAAACACTTGTTTTGCAATTAAACATAGACCATAGAAATGCAATACTACTACCATGCACAGATGACCAAACTATAATGAGAGATCAAGAAAACAATGAACACATGAAAGGGTTGAGAATCATCCAAAGACATATATTATTGCTCCAGAGTTGATACAATACACTAAAGTAGCCAAGAGGCAAAAATTTGTATTACAACTCAAATGGGAGGTTTAAAAGCTCCACAAATTCTCTTGTAGACAAGGGAAGAAGGGAGGGTAGAAAAAAACTGTCCAACCCTTTACAATGAGCCCGACCCCTTCTTTTATAGAATCGGCACATAGAGAAGAAGGAGATAAGCGGGAAAACTAATTTGAAACATAGCTGCCATCGATAAATGCCCCTACAAATCCACCCACAATCTATCAAATTTTCTTCGATTGCTTATTCGGTGCGTTAAAGGAAGAAGAATGATGGATCAGATCAAATCCGATATGGTTGTTGGAGCAATTGGATCCTACATTAGTGGCACGAAGATGTTTTCCAATTTTTTACCAACCTAACCTCGTCAAAATTAAAGTTTTAGATCTCAATGGTGTAGATGAGGTCGAGATCTCTCTAATGGTGCAAAATTTGTTGAATCTCTGGCACTAGATCGGAAGATATGCCCATTTGAATATTTGAATTGGGCTTATACAAAAATTGTGGAAACTAGTTAGCAAAATAGGTCCGTGGGTCCAAAATTCACTATGTCCCCTTTTGGCACAAAAATACAAAAATTCAAAAAAAATCCCCACACCCATGATACCTTTTTTGTTGAGAAACTATCTTCGGGCCTACTGCTCCGCATGTAATTTAGGCTTGACATGTGGCTCCTTGGGCATTGGTGGTGGTACGGATCATTTTTCTACTTTAAGTCTCTTGGGAATGAAGCCAAAAGTTAAAAATTACCTCCGTCGACCCACCTTCCTACTTTGAGTTGGAACATGGCAACATCGAGGGTCAGGCGCTCATTTAGGGAGTGATTTTTGTTTTTCTTTTGAAGTTACTGCTGGGCTGACACATGGCACATTCCACAACTTTTTTTTGTTCCTTTATGTTATTTTACTAAGTCCTTTTTTTTGGCCGGGCCATATATCTAACCAGGGACATGTGGAGGCTTAACGCTTGTCTAAGGACCTGATTTTAGATTTATCTTTGAAAATGTACCAGGATTACACGTGGAATCCTTGAGCTGATTTTATTCTTTTCTTTGGGCCACACCTTTTAATTTGACCTATGTTGACCCCTAGCCATGTGTGGAGGTGGGCACAAGTTTGAGTCTCAGCCTTGGGCTCCCACCTTGAAATTGTGTCGAGCTGAGACGTGGTTCATTCTGCTTGTTTGGAATTTTCAACGGTCAACTCTATCCTTTTTCAGGCCTAGGATACGTGGAATCTCCACGTTCATTTGAGTCTACTTTTTGAGTTTACCCCTAGGTGATGCGTCGATGAGGCACATGGAAGCTTCCGTTGATTCTCCCATACTTAGCCAATTTTGGGCTTGCTCTTAATCATTCGTAGAGCCCAAAGACTTCACGTTTTCTCCACTTCTTTTCCTTTGAGCCTTTGGTTTTATTTGACACTATTTGTTTCCTTCACTAACCCTACTCCTCCATTTTAGAGCCTGTTTGCAACTTGTTTGTTGGATTTAAAATGTGGGCTCATACGACATAACCATCCCTTGAATTTCTTTCTGCAAAGGGTTGTGTTTGATCAATTTTACTTGGGGGAAATTAAGATAACAATTTGGCAACTCGCAGGGACATCTGCCTACTAGATGAATAGACCAGATGTCTTGTTGTATCCATTGGGCATGGATTCATGGGTGGTGGCCTAACGTTGGTCCTGTTCTTCTGAAAATGGACCTTTTGGGACCCGATTTTAGTTGCTTTGTATTTGTTATATTTTAAAATGTGCAACTATTATGGAAACCATGGGTCTCCATGTTGGAAAATGCTAGAGTTCCTAGATCATTCACCTAGAGGCATGTTGAAGTATATAATGATGCAAACCTAGAGAAAAAAAAACCTATGCCACAACACTTAGGGAAACAAAACCTACGCTACAAAAACAATGTGCATACACACTTAGGGGAATAAAGATTGTATGCTAATATTTACAAGGGTGGAACCTTCTCTTTTACTAGAAATTTTTAAGATAGATCCCGTTAACTAGGATCTGTAATTCTTCACAATCCAATTTAGCCAACTGGAAGGCATTACTACTTTTGCACCCTGTGATCATGTAGGGGCCACTCCAAATGGCATCAAATTTGGAATTCTTTCCTGGATTTTCCCAATCTGCATCCCACTTTAGAACTAAGTCCCCTTCTTGAAAGGTCCTCATTCTTGCTTTCTTATTAAATTTCTTCTTGATCAATGCTTGATCCTTTTCCATGCTCACTTGCTTCTTCTACTCCCATTAGCTCTGCATACCTAATTTCCATAGGTTCAAACTCGGCTAGCTCAAATCGTT
This sequence comes from Taxus wallichiana var. yunnanensis, assembly GCA_018340775.1. Classification (NCBI taxonomy): domain Eukaryota; kingdom Viridiplantae; phylum Streptophyta; class Pinopsida; order Cupressales; family Taxaceae; genus Taxus; species Taxus wallichiana. Next base: position 738,299,117 of record CM031244.1, read on the forward strand.
TCATGAGCTCCAAAGTGGGAAACTTTAATGATATGGGCAATCGCCTCTTTTACACATACAAGATTATATGGGGAGTTACATTTGGACCTCTTAGATGTTATCCTATCAGCGTATAGAGCTGATTTTATATGCCAAGTTCTCTGATTTTCATTAATAGTCCTTCTCGAAAATCTTTAGTAGGTTCTTGTTTGTGGACTCTTCTTGGCCATTGCCTTGAGGGTAATAGTTTGATGAAGTACTTAAGTACACACCATTCCCGACAGCCCATTCAAAGATCCTTATACTAAGGAATGCCAATGCATTATCTAATATAATAGTGATAGGGACTCCAAACATGGTGGCTATTCCTTCATAGACATCCAGGATGTTGGATTCATTTTCTTCTTTTAGTGCCACTACCTCGACCCGCTTGGTGAAATACTCTATTGTTGTAAGTATCCACTTGTGGCCCTCACTTGAATTTAGGTTAATCACCCCAATAAAGTGTAGTCCCCATTGCATGAATGGCTGATCCACTGAAATGGGATGAAGGAGTAGGGCTGCTAGCTTTTCCTTCCCTATGAAGAATGCACACTTCTTGCACTTCTTGATCCATGAGTAGCAGTCCTTGAACATTGTAGGCCAATAATAACCAGCTTTCATGATCTTGAGACATGTTACTCACCGTGAAAATTGAGCTCCCGATTCTCCATCATGGAACTCATGCAACACTCTCTCAATTTGGCATGTCCCAATACACCTCAATAGGACACTATTGATATCCTTTTTGAACAAGACACCACCAACAAGCACATATGGAATGGCTTGTAACCTAAAGTATCTCCTCTTTGCTTTGTTCCATTCTAGAGGGCACAAACCTATTTGGAGATAATGCACCAAGGATTGAGTCTAACATGGAATAGGTGCATCATTAGTGGTTGCTCTTGATCATTCTACAATAGCAAGACAACCTCTTTTTTATCCACTGACTCAGCTTGTTACTTATAGGTGAGCTATTCACACAAACCCTTCCCACAAACCAATTTGGTCACCTTGATCTCAATGTCATAATCCATTACCCAAGTGATCCAACCTACTCTCTTCTCATTCAATTCCTTGTTTAGGAGAAAATCCTTAACACCAACATGAGATACTAGCAATTGAATCTTATTGTTCAAGAATAAGTGTATGAACTTCTTTAAACTCTTAATGACAACAAGGACATGCTTCTTAATGCAAGAGTACTTTACCTCATAATCAGCCAAGCTCTGATCGAAGAAGGATATGGTCTATTCGGAACCTTCCTTGCTGGGCTAAACTAAGATAGCTGAGATTGTGTCTGACCCTCCTAAAGCATATAACATGAAGTACTTTGAGGTACTTTGAGAAATCATTGTTAATAAGTGTTGGGGCTTGTGATATTGTGAGCTTGATGGCCTCAAAACTCTCTTTTCCCTCTGTTGTCCATTTAAATGCAAGAATCTTCTTCAACATCATTGTTAAAGGCTTCACAAGAGTGGCAAAATCAGTACAAACCTACGAACAAATTTTATTCTCCCCAAGAAGCTTTGGAGAGATTTCTTGTGTTGTGGTAATGGAAGTGTTTGGATGGCTTCAACCCTTTCAAGATCAATTGTTAACCCTTCTCTTGAGACAATGTGGCCCAACAATTTCCCCTCATGTGCCAAGAATACACACTTCTTTGGGTTTAATGACACTCTGAATCTTCTACATCTCTAGAATACCTATCTAAGGTGGAAGAGATGGTCTACAAAATTCTTTGAGAATACAATGATATCATCTAGATACACCAGAAAAAATTGTTGATTAAGCCACGTCCATAGCTCGTTGAAATGTTGCTCCGGCATTTGATAGTCCAAATAACATCTTCTTATAAGCATATATACCCCATTTGGTGATGAAGGATTTCTTAAATTGGTCTTCCTCTTTAACCATTATATGGTTGTAGCACGAATATCCATCTAACAATGAAAACCTCTCGAGCCCAGCTATAACTTTGTAGGATCTGCTCCATTGATGGAAGTGGATAATGATCCTTGAGTGATGCTCTATTCATATCATGAAACACCACACACAGACTGATTTCTCCATTTCTTTTCCATATAGGCACCAATTTTGCAACCCACTTTAGAGCTTTATAGGAAAGATGATGTTGGCCTCAATTAGCTTGTTCAACTCTTTCCTCATGAGAGGCTCAATGTGTGGATTTATGGGCCTTTACTTCTTTCTAAAAGGCTTGGCTTCTGGATCCAGCTCGATAGTATGTTGTGCCAAATTTGGTTTGAAACCAATTAAATCTTTATAAGTCCAAGAAAAGACATCTATGAATTCTTGACAAAGTTAAACGAATTCATATTTTTCTTTGAGTGCTTACCTTGCATATGTGCAACATCTTGCCTTCATCTATGGAAACGGGCTCTGAATCTTCACCCTTTACCTAAATATTCTCCTTTTCCTTTCAAAATTGGTCATTTGGGTTGAATATCAATTCCAAGGTGATAAGACCCTTTGGTATTTTGTTGGTTCTCGTGTACACCACTTGATTGACATACTGCTGCTCCAGTTTGTCTTGATTTCTATAGGAAAAATCAGCCTCATCTTGTAGAAAGTTGAAAATTTTCTAGTCATTCTCGAAGACCTGCCAACTTGTGTTATTGTCAGGGACAACTGGTCTCAAAACCACTTTCATATGGAGCTGAGACTTATCACTATTCATACTATCTAAAACATCAAATGTTACCCCAATAGCTACCAGTCTATCCACCACTTCATTCTTCTTCCTTTAGATGGAGCTGATGTTGAATGCTTCAAAATATTTGATGAGGTCCCATACCCGGTTCTTGTAGTTATTTAACAGATCATTCCTGGAAGCATTTTGTTCTCGACTTGATTCAAAACTAGCTCATTCTTGCCAAACACACCGTAAGTTCTTGATTCCTCTTTTCCCTGCCCAATATAGTCTATGGATCAAGGCCTCATATTCTATTGTGTTGTTTGAACAAGAAAATTGGAAATGGAAGGATGAGTAGTATTTCATACATTGGGAGGAAACAAGCATAGCTCCTCCTCTGGCTCCTTGTCTACTCCTTGATCCATTGAAGAAAAATTTCCATACCTCATTATTATCTACGTGATCTAGGCTTAATGATGTCAAGAAGAGGATGATTCTCCTCAAATAAACAGTAAAATCCTAGCTCATATTCCTCCAACTCCTTATATGGGTCAAAAGGATGCCTCTTGTTCACCCATTCTTCAAGGATCAAGTCTAGGATACACCCCACCTTGTTATCTGCTTCACAAGTGCTTGGGAGATCCTCTTGATCAAAGGCTAAACAATTGGCATTAATTGGGCTTGGTACATAAGACTCAATATGGTAATCTACAATGGGCTTAGATCTGATTGTAGCCTTAGCTCCATACCTTGTCCTAAAAATCATGTGTCACCAATTAGCAGAAAAATAGCCTCCAATTTTAAAGGTGAAGTCTCTTGACAAACACAATGCAAAATGTGGTGGCAAGTCTATGAATGATATGTTTTGTAATACAGTAACATTAGGGAATACGTGCAATGTGAGGGTCAAATCCTTGATGACTCAAACCGTTATTACCATTGTCCTATCTAATTACACTATGCCCCTGGAGATGACTTCATATTGAAGACCCAGCTGATCGGCTATTTGTTTTGGCATTACAGAGCTACTTGCCCCCTGAATCAATCATGCAATTATGTACCAATTTGTCTCTAATTATCAATGAAACATACAATAGAGGGTGCTTCAGATTATTACCTTGTTGTCCTCCACGGTTTCCTTCTGGTCGAGCTGCATTGGTAAGCACTTTGTCTTGTTGGTTGGGGGGCTGGGATGAGGTTGACCAATTAGCTATAGCAGCCAGCAACAGGTCTCTCTGCCTCGGGATAGCTAATGACTCCCACATTTAAATATTCACATTTGTTTTCTTCATTTACTCAATGATGTTAAATTGGGTTGAGCTATCTTTATACTACCCCTTTCCTAGTACATTTTTCTCTTACACATGGGTGATTACAACTGGTGCCTAAGTGGGTTTGGGAGGTGGCTTGGACTGACTCTGCAGATTGGGAGTTTCACTTTGAGTGGCAATACCTTATGGGATAATAGTGGGTTGAGAATTACTTGAGTTCGATGAATGACCCTCTCCAATATTCCCTTACTTGAACCAGATATTGGCAGCTACGCTTTGAGAAGGATCTTGGTTAATTCCATAGAAGTCTTCAGCTTGCCAATTGACAAGCATAGTCTCACTTGGAGGTACCTCTTGCTAATTTTCTTACTACTGATTTTATTCCTGACTAGACTCTTGGGACACACAAATGGTCTGTACCATCAAGCCTTGGTTCAGTGCACCATTAAAACACATTGATTGGTAATGGGGATGATTACATGGGAAACACCAATCATATTCTTGTGCCATGTTGTTTTGTGTTGGAACCAAGGCCCTTGATGTTGAAGCTATGTTTGGATCATATGGTTGGAAAGGCCTAGCAGCTTGAGGTTGTCCTTGGTTTTGGTTCTGATTTGTAGCTTGAGCTAGTTGTCTATTTTGTTGATATGGGGGTCTAGCCTGATACTAATTTTGAGGCTAATATGGCTTAGAACTCTGAGCTTGTTGCCTTTTGATAGTCACTAACTCATTCCCTAGGTTCTATAGTTATTTCATAACCTCTTGTATCTCTTTTGAAGTACTAGAGGATGAGGTGGAGGCTTTAGCTAAACTCTGATTCCTAGGAGTAGGTATAGGAGCTAATGTGGGTGTCTGGCTAGTGCTTGGATCTCCTAGTTCTAGGTATAGAGGCATAGGTGGCCTACGAGAAAGCTTGTTAGCCTAAATTAGATAATTTTCAGCTCTAATGGAAATGTTATAGGCTCCAAGTAAGGTGGAACCTCCCATTGATTGAATCATTAAATCAATATCAGAATTTAGAGCTCTAACAAAGTATAAGAAAGAACCTTCATCTATGGGCCTTACATCCAATGGAATCCTGTCCCATTTCTTTTGAAATATGAAGTTGAAATTTGTCAATTGCTCATTAGGAGCCCTCTTGATTTTTGTCAAATGCTCCAGCAGGGATATATTATCTCCCTTGTCTCTGGATTGATTGTGAAAATCTCTACACAGATGGTCCCAACTCATAATAGAGCCTTTTGTTAGACTCCTGAACCATCATGAAGCTTTACCCTTGAGTGAAGAGGCTAACAATTTGAATGTGATTTCCATCTCACTGATCTCGTGAATTGCACATAAATTTGCAATGTCTTAAATTTGGTCACTAGGAGAAGTCTGGTTCTCTCAAGTGAAATGGGAAATGCTCTTTAATGGTGCAAATAGGACTTGATTTTGCGCATTAAGAGCAAGTGGGTTACTACCAGTGAAGTCGACATAGGGGTTGGGTGGTTGTGCAATTATGATTGGCCTGAGAACCTTTTTGATTGAATGAACGACCTACTAGGAGGATGTGTTAACAAGGTTCTGTTTGGTGGAGATGGAGACCTCTGGCTCTTCTCCCTCTGTCTAGGGATAAGTGTAGATAGACAAAAATCCCTCCTCTCTAGTTCTTGACCTTATTTGTATTCTTCTCATGAACTTGACAAGCTTGGACTATTGAAACTAGTGGATTCTGTCTCTTTTGGAGTCGTTAGATGTGTAATTTCAGAGCTTCTTAAAAGCTTAAAACTTACAACAAGTGCACATCAATCTTGCTGCAATAAATATGGAGACCTCTTGGTCCCACTGGGCATGCCAAAACTGTTAGTGCAGAATCACAACACCCCTGAGTGCCTGCAACTAGATGAGTTGAGACTCTCAGTGTGATTTCACAACATGGAAAATATCTCAAAGTGGGGGACCTTGAAATCAAGAGCTCTCCAAATGAAGGTCGGTTCCTATTCCTCTATTCAGGTGCATACAAATAAATTGTAGAGGATCTATTCTAAAACCTACTCTATCTTACCAAGGAGACAAGGTTGAGAAGATATGAGGAAAATAAACCTAAGCTAACAAGGTGATGCACCAAAGGAATGTTAAACACCTATTTTACAATTGAACACAAACCATAGAAATGCAATACTACTACCACGCACAGATGACCAAACTATAAGTAGAGATCAGAAGATAACAATGAACACATGAAAGGGTTGAGAATCATCCACAAATATATATTATTGCTCTAGAGTTGATACAGTACACTACAATAGACAAGAGGCAAAAATTTGTATTACAACTCAAATAGGAGGTTTGAAAGCTCCACAAATTCTCTTGCAGAAAAGGGAAGAAGGGAGGGTACAAAAGAAAAGTTTCCAACCCTTTACAATGATCCCAAATCCTTATTTTATAGATTTAGTATAGAGAGAAGATGGAGAGAGGAAGGAAAACTAATTTGAAACTAAGCTATCAGCCATTAATTCCCCAGCAAATCTACCCATAATCTATCAAATCTACCTCGATTGCTTGTTTAGCGCATTAAAGGAGGAAGAATGGTGGATCAGATCGATTCCAATCTAGTTGTTGGACTAATTGGATCCTACATTAATGACACAAAGACGTTTAACAATATTTTCCCACCTAACCTCATCAAAATTAAAGTTTCAGATCTTCGTGGTGTAGACAAGGTCGATATCTCTCTAATGGTGCCAAATTTGTTGGATCTCTATCACTGGATTGGAAGATATGCCCATTTGAATATTTGAATCGGGATCATACAAAAAATGGCAGAAACGAGTTAGTAGGATGGGTCTGCAAGGGCCGAAAATTCACTTTACCCCCTTTTGGCACAAAAATACAAAAATCTAAAAAATTCCCCATGCCCCAAATACCTTTTTTTTCAAAAAACCATATTCGGGCCCGCCAAATCAATGTAATTTAGGCCTGACATGTGACTCCTTGGCCATCGGCAGAGGCACGGCTCATTTTTATACTTTATGTCTCTTGGGAATGAAGCCAAAAGTAAAAATTACCTCCGCGACCCACCTTCCCGCTTTGACTTGGAACATGGCCACGTGGAGGGCTAGCACTCATTTGTGGACCACTTTTGGATTTTATTTTGTAAACCGCATCGAGGATGAAACATGGCACCTTGCATGACTTTTCTTTGCTCCTTTATGTTTTTTTACTAGGTCAATTTTTTGGCGGGGCCATATATCTGACCAAGGACACGTGGAGGCTTGGCACTTGTCTAAGGACCCGCTTTTAGATGTATCTTTGAAGATACATCAGGCTAACATGTGGAAGCTTTACGCTCATTTGAGTCTCTCGCTTTGTGTCGTGCCTTCTAATTTGACCTCTGTTGACCCCTGGCCACGTGGAGGGCTAGTGCAAGTTTGAGTCTCTACCTTGGGCTCCCATCTTGAAATTGTGTCGAGTTGACATGTGGTTCTTTCGCTTGTTTGGACTTTTCAATGACCGACTCTATCCTTTTTTTGGCCTAGGACATGTGGAAGCTCCATGCTCATTTGAGTCTACTTTTTGAGTTTATCCCTTGGAGATGTGCTGATGAGGCACATGGAAGCTTTTGTTGATTCTCCCATACTTAGCCAATTTTGGGCTTGTTCTGAATCATTTATAGAGCCCGAAGACTTCGATTTTTCTCCATTTATTTTCCTTTGAGCCTCTGGTTTTCTTTGACACTGTTTTCTTCCTTCCCCGACCCTACTCCTCCATTTTAGAGCCCATCTGCAACCTATTTGTTGGATTTAAAACATGGGTGGTACAATGGAACTGTCCCTTGAATTTCTTTCTGCACAGGGTCGTGTTTGATCAATTTTTCTGGGAAAAATTGAGATAACAAATACCATGCATAAGACGCTATGTTTAATGTGCATAAATCACCATCGTGTTCATAATATAGTTATGTGTTATGTTGTGAACCTTACACTAACCAACCCTAAGGGAAGAAATTGGTAAAAAGTTTATGTTGGAGAGAGGAAATGAGTACCATTGACAAATCACTTGATCCAAGTATGAGATAGGAGGTGGAGTCTTACATAGACTGAAAATCCACCTTTGTTTGTTTGGTATGTATGGCACATTTCCCAATGGGCACCATATATATTGTGTTTTACGTGGACACCTTAGGCTCAGTAGATGGTGACCTGTACCTTTTTCTCTCTCCCTATATGGTTTTCGTATAGATGACCTATGTGTACCTTAGCATTGGTGTACTGCGTTGACCATTCACTTAACATGAGTATGAGATAGGCTGGGAGTGAAGTCTTACATATATTGAAAACCCACTTTTGTTCATTTGGTATGCATAGGCACCATGTATATTTTGTTTAGCAAACACCTTAGGCTCAGTGAATGGCAACCTATACACCCCCTTCTCAGACTATGTTGAGAATATGTTGAGACTATGTTGAGCATTGTAGGAGTATGGAGGGATGATTCAAGAAGAGGTGATGACTATTATATTATTTGACATGTTATTTTGTGAGATCAGACTCAATATCTGAGTGCCATCAACTTGATGAGTACCCCTTTGGTAGTCATATAAGGCCACGTAGTAATTGTAATGTGTTATTTATCTATACATATTTTGTTCATAAATTTATCATGATCTCTTTTCATGTCAGAAACAATAGTTTACTTGATTGACGTGTTCTTATATTTTGGGAATTTTATTTGGTTGTTGCACTAACATCTAGATTTTTGCACTAACTATGGCTAATTAGCCATTTGTTTTTCTTAGTTTCAAATTTTCTTTTCATGTTTAAAAGTTTTATAGCCTAGCCCAAGGCTTTGGATTTTTTTCCACTTGGTATTTCGGATGGATCGTTATCTTGGTTTTAATGTTGTAAGGTGTTGGAATAGGGTCATGATATTCACCATGGTGTTGTTGGACCTATGGACCCACTTCATTGTATGGGGGTACACCCCAAGGGGGTCATAGTGTCGTGTAGTTTTTGAAATGGGGCTCTATGGTTGAGTGACCTGATATGGAGAAAGGATATTGGGCTCTACGGTTTAGTGACTTGATATAGAGAAAGGAGATGGGGTTCTATGGTTAAGTGACCCAATATTCTTGATGGGGCTCTATGGTTGAGTGGCTCGGATTTGTTTTGGCACTATGATTCTTTTGTTTGGGAGGTATGTGGATTTTTTGGTGATTCTTTGAGAGGTATATGGAGTTGTTTTTTGATGCTTTTGGATATATGTGGAGTTGTTTTGTGATGTGTGGAGTTGGTGTTATGAGTTATGTGTACTCTTGTGAGTCTTGTTAAGCATTGTTATGATTGAGGCTTGACACTCCCTTGGTTGGTATGTACTAATGGATATTTTCTTGACATTGTGTAGGTGCTATCATAGTTTTTGGGTCATGTGATACCAATTATATATGTATCAGTGTGATGATTCTGTTTTTCAATTACATGTGTGTGTTAGATCTATGCCTATGACATAATTGTTGGAAATTATTTGTTATGTAGACTCATTTTTGTCTTCCATGGTGTAAATAGACGTCTCGCGATGTGATACGATTATGAACGTATATAACAAGATGTCTCGTGTGTCGTTTGTGTTATGTTGAGTTTTTGTAGCATCTTGCGGCCAATTACTTATTGGGTACCCATGAACATAAGATAACTATAATTATAAGCAATAAATATTAAGATCTTCAAATTAATAAATATTATAAAAGAAGCGACTAATTGAGAAGTAAACTAAAAGATAACTAACTACCAATATTCACAAAACATTAAAATTTAAGATATTTTCAAATTTAGTTTGCCTCGCTTGTGGCACGTTGTATTGACAAGTTTAATTATTAAACAACATATCTCATTAATGAATTTATTTCCTATGATTTGTTTCTATTTTTAGTGTTGTGTTGCATCGAAGATGATTTTATTATATGGGGAGGGAGATGTAGTGCTCCCTGATTTTGCCCACTTCCATTGAAAGGTGTTAAACCGGACTCCTAGAAATGTCAGCGTCCCTTCTCATTTTTGTTTGCATTTTTTTAGAATGGGTGGGTAGCTATGGAGAGCAAGAAATCATAAGAGCGTTTTTCAGACATGTCATTTACCTTGCATAATAAGCCAAGCAATTTTATTTTAAATCTAGAGGCATTAATGACATGAAAAACAAGTTAATGTGGTAAAGTTAGTAGTGATTGGATAGTTTTAGAAAGAGCAGAGTTTGAGACTCTCAAAATAAAATAATAAAAAAACAAACAAAAGGTTACATGGAATTGTGCTAAATTGATCTAGAGCTAATAGCCATCCTTGAATCACTATTTTTTGGGTTAAATCTATCCTGCCTGTTGAAAGAAATCCAAAATAGATGCTCTCCTCATTTTACTATACATAAATTGATAAGTCTGAGTCTGCATCTGCATCTAAAGTCGGTTCAAAGTCTCTGAGAGGAAGGAAACCACTACTACCGCTACTTTCTGGTTGTATGCCGAAGAAAAAGAAGAACAAAATTGGGGATTTGGAAGTGCATTCTCTTTATCCCACATATTTCTTGCAAGATTTGTCTCTTACACTCTCCTTCTGCGTGAAACCCTTTGTTTGTCCTTCCTTAGTGCATTCAACAATGTATTGAAAATGAAATGTTATTTATTTTTAAAATTAAACAGAGAGACTAATGATATTGGTTGCGGGTCGCATGGAAGATAAAGTTGGAGAACGATCATTTAAAGAATGTGGGAAAGTTCATAGATATTAAAACCATACCACTTCATGTTCATGAAGTAGACAAGGATTGAATATTATTTTGCAGTAATCAATAGCTCTGGAATTCGTGAAACTTATTCCTACCCGTCCCATTGACAATAAGATTGTTCATTCTCTTGTTTGTATTATAATGGTGGGACTTTCTACGTCATTGAAATTTAAATGTTATTTGTATATAAATTAAAATGCTACAGTCAGCTTGTCACTTCATGTTATTTGATTAGGAGTAGTGTTACATGTCACTTTTCTTGAAATTGTGTTTCTAATGATTGAAGTTCTCAGTTATGAATTTTTTTATATAGCCACTCTTCAAATGTTGAAGCCCATTCTTACTTTCAGTTGGAGTGGTTGTCACGCATTCATCATCAGAAATTAGTGAACTAGATTCGGTAAGATAGGATTTGGTGATTTGCATATAATTTTTAGTTCAAGGTGGGCCATTCTATTGAACATGCAAATTCTGCTCGGTTATTCTCATTGCTTCATGCTCTTCTGAGAGTGCTTTCTATTCCTATGGTTTTGTTGGAGTGGTTTTAGAGATTTCAAGTAAAGGAAAAGGAAGCTTCTAGCAAGCATGTTAACTATTTGATGAAATTCCAGAGAGTGAAGCAAGCCTTAGGACATCATTGATTGCAGTGATTTCAAGTTTTGTGAAAAAGGTATGCTTTTCCCCTTTTCACTTACATTAAATTTTGCTTCATCATTTCCAGCCTTTTCAAAATTAAATGTTGAATTGTAGAGAACATAATTCCAAAAAATGACAAAACCTTTCCTTGATATGAACTCTTAAAACATCAACAACAAAAAAAAGAAGAAAACTCTCATATTAATTTTTTTGCGCATGGAGCGACACACCCAAACATCAAAACTGAAACTCTTTGCATAACCCTTGGTAGCATGGAACACCTTAGGGAACCATAATGGAGTTGTTCAAAATTATTTAACGTACTTACAAGACATATTCCTAAAAATCATATCTTCTCGAGTCACTTATAATGACATGGTTCTTTTAGTAAAACATGATCCCTTTCAACTTACAGTTGTCACTTAGCTTTACCGAAACTGAAAACCATTTCCTTCTACCTCTAGACTACCAACATGATGATCATAAAACATCTTCGAGTTCAATGCGAAAACCTTTGGAAACTAATTTTACAAGTGGGTTTTGGGGCCCACTGTTAGTTCTTTGGGTGACAAGAGATGCTGACGTAAATACGATAACGAGCCCCAAAGTTTCCCTTGTAACTTTATCTTTGCTCATCGTAATCAACTTCCGTCAGACACATGATGAATTCTCTATATATGGGGGAATAAGTAAGAATCATCAAAATTTGTGATTGAACTTGAAACGAGTGTGTTCAAGACCCAATTGTAAGAACTTTTGTTGTTTTGGACTGTTTTCTCAACCTTAGCTAGAATCTCCTTTTTGAGTCTTGTTTGAATTCTAGCCACGTGTGTGACCTCGTAATACCATTGCAATGATATGTAGAATTTTATTCAATATTTAATCTTTTATAAATTAATTTTTGAAATGTATGGTGATTTTCTCTCTCCACCCTCTTCTCTCTCTAGAAATGACTATGATACTTGATTGATTTGAAAATGTAAATGAATTGGGAAATGTGAATTGGTTTGAAATGAAATGATAATGGACATGAAATGCAAATGGTTATGACATTGTGAATGGAAAATAAAATGTCTCTTAACTTTCTCTCTCATCCTTACTCTCTCTCTCTAGTACCAAAATATTAAGTGCAACTGAATGTGAAAGCGTGAATGCATGAGAAACAAACTATGTCTTCTTCTCTCTCCCTCTCTTATATTTAATTGAAAATGTTAAAAATGATGAATGTGTGGATTTATGCTTGAGTGTAGGGGATTTCCATACTTATTCCTAGGATTGACGCAATGTTGGTTGCAGGTACTCTGAACAAGAGGAATTTTCTGATGTGATATGTTGTAATTAATGAGTTTTCATTATAAAGTTATATTCATCTTGCAATACATGTATTACCATAGAATAATGATATGTATTGTTATTCGAATAATTGTTCTTGGTATATTTTAAAAGGGAATACCAATGTGGCTATATTTTATAGTGTTAAATTGGATGTGAAGCCAGACTCAATGTTGTACCTATGTTATAGATACATTAAACTAATCTTTTTCTATGTTAATTATTAGTATATTTCCTTAACACCCAAATTACTAGGTAGAATCTCCTCTCACCAAAAATAAATTTTTTAAAGAACGATTTATAATGCCTATTGTACTTCCTCCCCCCATTTGAGCCTTTTTCTAGCGTATAAAACATTGATCGTGTTAAGAAAATACTCGATCTCATTAATAATTTTTATGCTTCACACCTAAGACATCTTATTAAGGACCATTTCTTTGATATTTTACAATGTGGTGCATATATGTTGTGAAACTTATCATATTAGGATGAATGAGGTGATCATGTCTAGGTGTTGTAGTTTTGACCATATCATGAATAAGTTAACCGCCTTGTTTGTATTTTTCCCTTGGTACCCTAGTGGGTGGCCAAAGCCTTGCAAGATAGTTGGTGGTTGTACCTACGATTGATCTCTTGTGAGATCTAAATTATGTGAGTGGAGACTATGTTTTGAATTACTTGCGTATTTACCCAACAATTGAAATAGGTCCTTAGGAGGCTTTTGTAATGCATAATATTATTTGGGATATATCTCTTGCAATATACACTTAATACTTGTGTGTCTAAGAGAAATGAAATGAGTTGTCTTGTGTGAGGTTGTACTCCTTGTAGTCTTAAATCCCTAAGTGTAAATTATGTGTTATTTGAATTACAATTGTTCTAAAACAATGCCCATAAGAGTCCAAATTAACCATGTAAGAGTAATGGGAAACAAGAGTAAATAAGATATTGTTTAGGAATAAAGTTATGCTTGAAGTATTCATAATTGATTTAGGAATTCTCTTATTGTTAAGAAAAAAATAATATGAATTGTTCTTGGAGAAATCAAACATTTGAGCCAACACAAACTCTTATATAACAAAAAAAAATTATGACGTGTAAATGTTAAATCTACTTAAACTAACTATTGAATTATAGAAAACTGTAATAGGAAAAATAGGGTACTATGATGAAAGGATGTTTATGGGAAGAGGTATCTTGAATCTAAATCACCCTTAAATCCTAATAATTCCTTCCTTGATCTCACAATAGTTTCCCCTTGTCTAGAAAAGGTAAAATTTAAACATCAAATATACGTAAGTGTTATAGGAATTACATTTGTTCCAAAATGATGTTAATACAAGACCAAAGTAACCATGTAAATGTAGTTAGTAAAAGGGTAAATAAGATTAAACTAAGGAATGACCACTACAAAAAATTGTACACCATTGAATGATGTCAAAACCAACTAAAATGTCAAATGTGATCATAAAATGAATGTAATAAAGTAGAGCTCCACAACTAATACAACCTAATAAATCAAAAAACCAAATATGATGCATGATCACATGCTTTGTTTGCATAAATTTGGATTAAACAATGATGTTAATGAAATAATAAAATGTAGCCTTGAGAATGGGATAACTTCAGTTGTAGCCAAGGTCTTGTGAGTTAAGGAAATTGCACTCTAGTTGGACTTGTAAAAGTTAGTAGAACCCTTGGCGTAGATAGGAATATATTAAACCTAGGATCACTCAAGAAGTAGAATTTATGGTCGAAACATGTAATTAACCCGTTGTTATTAGGAGTAAATTGTTAAGGTGATGAAACAAAAGTATTTTGAAATGTGAAATTCATCACTTAAATTCAAAGAAAAATATCTATAATGGGAACAACACAGTGTAATGTACCCTTCCATGTGCAATATGATTGTGAAAATATGAATTCCTAATTGCAAAGAACGGATTGTGAATGAAGAATGATACAACTTAATTAGTTAACCTACATAATTGGTGGTAATAATCGGAATATGAAAAGAGTGCATTGTTAGTTTTAAACAAAATTATGAAATGAACTCGGATAGGTTTTCTATTGATCTAGTAACCTTCCTTTTTCTTCCTATGAATTTTCCTTCATTGTAACGAGAGTATTTTTCCAAACCAAGTAAACACGACTCTCTCAAACAAATCCTTAAGTCAAATATTAGAAGACGCATGTGTGTATATACATTCCTAATCACAATCATGCTATATAAAGTTATTTCCACAAGAGAAACGAGCGAATTCTAAAGGAACCACTATAGGTGAAATGTTAAACAAAAACATGCAACCTAGTTGTAAAGGAACAAAGGGTCCCATGTTATGTGTTCTTCAGAAAATTATAGTCAACTAATAAAAATAAGATTGTAATAAATATTTCACCATGAACAATGATGTGTTGTGGGAAGTGCCTGTGAGTAAGTGTATATTGTAGTGGGTCATTGTTTTGTCATTTTTAGGAAATGTGGCTTTATGTGCATCATGTGTTTCATGTTATATATGTGGGTCCATGGTTACACAAACGTCTCATGTGTTATACATTATCCTAAGTGATCCTATGTGATGTTATGTATCAAGCAATGTAAGCCAAAAAAAAATCCTGTTATTATGTGTGTTGTATTTGTGTGTGTAAAATGTGGGTGTTACATTTATCATATGTGACACTGCAATATCTATGGTTTTACAAATTCCATATTTGTTAAATCAACAAAGTTGTCAAAAGACCACCCGACACAAGCCAAAGTTTAACGATCATCTCGTGGTCGTTGAGCAAAGATTTTAAACACTTCTAAACGACAACTAGACGAGCTTATCCAATTCTCCCGGACACACAAGGTCTAACGAATAACACGAGCTCTTTTTCAAACATCCCCACAACCCGTTAAAGCCGAAGCAAAGAGGATATTCTTTGGGCCGGAGAGGGCACTACACAATACTACCTTGCACAATTATTAAAAAGAAAAGCTAAATCAGAAGTCAATGAAGTTTTTTTTTCGGTAACTACAACAATATGTATTCATTTATT
This sequence comes from Taxus wallichiana var. yunnanensis, assembly GCA_018340775.1. Lineage (NCBI taxonomy): Eukaryota > Viridiplantae > Streptophyta > Pinopsida > Cupressales > Taxaceae > Taxus > Taxus wallichiana. Next base: position 738,314,825 of record CM031244.1, read on the forward strand.
GTGAAACATACAGAAAAATGAGCTATGTAAATCGCCATATTTGTTGGTTGTTTTTTTAAAAAATACTTTGATTTTGATGCCGTATTAAATGTTACTTTTCAAAATCTACCGACATTATGTTTTGGAGCATAATCAATCCCAAAATGCTCTCCTCAATATGACTATGATATTAGCATATCCACAGTTCCATTAGGAAATGTATCCACCTGGACACGACTATCAAATCATGAGTCGCTCCACAGAAATCCGAAGCCGGCTGGCTCCAAATGGAAATGGAAGTCGTCCTCAATAAAATTAATAACACAATCACCAGCTTCATCTCCATCTATGCAAGGCGGACTGAGAAGCAGAGCTTCCGCCATATTCATTACAAAATTTGGCGAGTCGAATTGCTGCAGCTCTTCATCAAAATAGACACTGTCGGTCCTTATTCTACCCAAATTTGTGGCTGCTTCGCAATATTGATTACTAGTAGCAAAGTTGGGCTCGTTGGCTTCTTCCATATCATTCGGAGAATCGATATTGAGCGATTGAGAGTCGCTGCTACTTTCATTGGCAACTTCCATTGCAGTCGGAGGAGGAAGTTTCACGCAGACTGCAGCGCCATTGCGGAAGTTTTCTACAGCGCTGGTCACACGGGAGTAGTTCCTAAAAGAAAGTGCCGCCTCTGCCGCAGCAAATTGGATATCCCGAGGGTGCAGAGAAGCCGGGACGGGCAGCGTGTGAATCAAGTGAGGAAAATTTGGCAAAGCAGATTTGCCCTTCAAGCTTACAGCCGCCAAGTCGTAAGCTCGAGCAGCCATCTCGGGCTTATCATATGACCCTAGCCATATCCTTGTCTTCTTCCCCGGCTGTCTTATCTCAGACACCCACTTCCCCCAACTCCTGCGCCTCACCCTCTATAACGACGATTCCTTTGTTTCTCATTGCAGGACTCCATAAATGTTGACAAAAGTTTCTTTACTCGCTCTACTCCACTCTATCCGGCAACAATTTTCTGAGTTGTATGTTTTAGATGCTGGATGTATATATAATTAAGATACACAGCCATTCGTGATTAACAGTGAAGATACTCATTACATTAAAACAGCTGGCCTTCTCCTCTTGTGAGGAAGCTGTAACCCACGTGAAATCCAAAATCAAATAAAATACAAAAATTCATGGCTTCGTTTCGGTGAGTTTTTGATGTGAAAGAGAGGATTAACGCAAGCGTGAGGTTGGTGTGGGGTTTGGAAGCAATCATTATCAAAACACTATTGATAAACGCGGTTTTCGTTTATTAAACAGCTGGATTATTGGTGTATATACACAATTATATGTTGACGAAGCTGCTTATTGAGCTTCATAGGGAAAACAAGGTCCTGAAGAAAAAGATTTGTGCAACCTGGTGTATAGAACGTTTGTCTATACACGACACCTTCAAAATTGATTGATGCAGACTCTTAAAAGTTGAAATTTAATTCCATGTTATAAAGTGTAAATTGGTTATATTTCTTTTCTATATTTGTTTGTGGTACTGGTGACTCGTGCACCGTCCACTCCAACAACTTCTGACTTCTTTACAAAGCACATGTGTGTATTTCGAACACCGAATTTTAAGGTTATACATTTTAAATAGAAGGTTCGATTTTTTAGGTTGTACATTTTTAAAATATGGTACGAAGTTTTAGGTTACATATTTTCAAAATAATGTCAATTGTGGCCAAAAATGTTCACATCAATTTTTTCGTAAAATATAATGTCAAAAGGAAGATTAAATCATTTCGATGAAAAAGACAAAATTGACATCTTGATTTTTCTTTGAAAATGGTGCTTAGCAAGAATAAATCAAGTCACAAGAAAATCATTTCTCTTACTTAGTTGTTTCATTCGCTGTTGGGACGTTGTTTCTTTTTTGAATCTTGTTCTTTTTAAGGCTTTATCCAGTTTTCAAACCTTCTTTGTAACAAGATAGCGCCCGACAAAAGCCTCCTTTCACCAATTATGTAAAACAACCATCGGCCACCATTGAAATGTTATGTGCACCATATCCATACAAAAAAATAAAAAATAAAAAAACATATGAAACATATTATTAATAAAAATATTAAAAACTAAATACAATCACATTTCAAACATACCAAGTGAAACATATTGGTATTTTAGAAATAAACAAGTGTTTTAGTCAAAAAAACACAAAAATGTGTAAATGGTTGTCAACGTTACACTGCACCATCATTCTACATTTAAATAAAATATACAATAAAAAAATAATTCCGGTACATCCACATTTCCAAAGATTACAAAACAAATGAAAAATGTTTAATGTTTAATTTTATATCTAACAAATAACGTATGAGACTAAAGACTCAATTATTTTTCTAATAAAAATAGTAAATGCCAATGAGGTCGTGTTGGCTATTATAAGATACTGACTTTGCTATGTTGTGTCTAGATTCATTCGCGAAAATTAGTTAAATCAACACAACATGAGATTAATCGGGCTTTATTCTCGCATAAAATGATTTCTAAAGTAGTTCAACATGATATAACATGTAAACAAAAAAAAAAAAAGACAATTTTGTTTATAAATGGAGACATACTATGTTGCATGAGTAACGAGATGGGTATGAAATGCCAAATCACACAAGTTATTAGCGAATTTACTAACAATGAAATAAAAAATAGTCTTCCTCATTTGTTTTCCACCACCCCTTTTGAATTGCTCATTATATTATAAAGAATTTTATTCATTACAACAACAAATAAACAATTTATAAAATTTATTTAAAAAAACCCTCATTCAAAGATTACATGGGGATTGTAATGCCCACTTCTCTTCGACACTTATTTTACTACGATTTTTATTATTGTTGATTGAGACATGGACTTTATTATTATATCTTGGATAGCTTATAGATAGACACGATGGACATTATGATTGTTATTGTGTTTTGACGACTATATTTGGATTATTGAACTAACCCTGTGAATTCTTGGATGTTGAGAGTTTTTAATGATGTGAGGACATTAGAGATCAGGGATATGTTGTTGAGTGCATCTAGTAGATATGAGTTACAATAGACGTACAAAATTCAATAGTTGTCATAAAAATATAAATTGTTATAGGTAAATGTCAATGAATATGGGGACTCAAGGTCTTGGTCTATTGGTGAGTTACAAGTAGTTTGTAATCATCAACCCAAGTTCCATTCCCATTGAGGCCATTGGACACTTTCAATAAGTAGCCATGGAGACACCTTGAGGTAGGGGTCGAACTTATCCATGTGAACCAAGCGGAACATAGCGGGCGCTCCGAATGCGAGATCACTAAATGGACATTAAGGACCCAAGTGCTCCTCCAAAACGACCACTCTACTTCATAGCTCGTATAATAACAAAGGTGTTTACCATCCATTTTTTTCAATGGGGTAGGAGTGGTCTTTGTTAAGTCACATGGTTGTGTGCTTTCCTACCCTTGTTCAAATCCCCCGAGGCACGATCCTCCTCGGAGGTGGTTTTACCACTAGAGGTGACATCCCTATTCGTGCTGACACTGGTGGTTGCTGACGTTGGTGAATCCTCCTCGCTGTTGACGCTGGTGACTCTTCTTCTCGTTCTGATGTTGGTGATTACTCCTCTCACTGCTTCGCCGACGCTAGTGGATCATCCTCTCGTTGGTGACGCGGTGGATGCTTCGCTCACTGTTGATGCTCCTCTCGCTGCTAACACTAGTGGTTGCTCCACTTGTTGCTGACACTAGTGGCTTCTCATCTCACTGCTAATGTTGTTGGTTGTCCCTCTCACTTCCATCACTGATAGTTGTCCCACTCACTTTGCGGTCGTTGTCGTTGGTCGCTACATCTTCACTATGGTTTCATGGTTGCTTCAATTGGGTTCCTAATAGTGGTCCCCTTCATTGTAACCAGGTTGTGGATCCTCTCAAAAATCCTCAATTGTACAAGGATGTGGGTCCTTTCAACACCCTGAATTTACCCTCAATTCAAAAAAATTCAATGAATAGGGAAGAATTTAAATTGTAAATAACTGATAAGTGAAGTAAATGTTTTATCCTTTGACATATGATTATTTCTAAATGATTTGACTAGTCTCGTGATCTCATTGATGTTAGTAAAATTGTAGAATCGAATTAATTAGAAATTGTAGACAATGATAGAATTGTTTAAATTTTGATGATGATTATTAATCAATATGTATGTGTTATTTCTCGATGTTATTGATGCGGCCTTGAGGCCAAAAAGGTATTCTTGTTTGTGATTGTAGGAAAATGATATCACTATACACCGGAAGGGGCTAGAGGACATACCCTAGAAGAATGTTGGGTGTTTGCAACAAGGTAAATTTGACAACTTGTGTTCTATATGTATGTTTTTAATCGTTATGCTTGGTTAAGAGGTTTCCCATGGGGATGATGTTTATCTCTTTTAATTTTGAATATTTATTTTGTGGTGCATGTATCAAATTATTCGTAAAATATAGTCACTTTATCAAGATACTTGTTAATATGATTTTAATTAGTTAATATAACATAATTGTAAACTAAAAAGAAGATGTCACAATTGATCATTAAGTAGGGTAGATGGTCCCTTATATTTGTTTGATGTTGAATGAAATTAATTGCATTTCGAGGTGTGTACTATTATCTCTCGAAAGTGCACCCTATAGAGAGATGATTGCAGGTGTTCTAAGCTTTCTTTGGATCTCTCTCTTTCGTAGATACAATGGAAACACCTCAGGTTTGTGGGTATACCTATTTTGAGGCGAGTCTCGGTATCAAGGCCATTTCCTTCTTGATGTATCCTAAACTAATTTTTTGGGTTTTGAGGGTAAAAGATGACTATAAATGAATTAAAAAAATGGGGTGATACACCAAAATTGTTGAGGTATTTGACTGAGTACATGCACAAATATTTGAGAATGGATTCTGGGTGCACAAACTAATAGTTCAGCAAAATATTAACGCAAAACACTTAATGTATTGAGGGAATGATTCACAACAATACGGTTAAGATAAACATGCACACTAATATTATGTGGAAATGAAGGCGTTTCAATCAAATGATATGTATATTGCTATCTCAAATGATATAGACATCATGCCTTTATATAGGCCGTAGTGAGAGCAGAGGGAGGAATGTATCCAAGGAACAGTTATATAACTATTCACTAACATTCACTAATCACTAACAACTAACAATGTATTAATTAATCTAACATTCCCCCCCTTAATACATTGCTCTTACAAATGTACCCCCTAAAAAATCAAACTTCACCTTGCCGAGAGGCTTGGTGAGAATATCTGCAACCCGAAAATCGGTAGGGCGATCTGAGCCGAATTTGGTGGTTCAAGACTCTGTCATGAATGTAGTGACATTCGACCTCAATATGCTTTGTTCATTCATGGAAAACAGGATTCTTCACAAGCTTCAACACACCTTGATTGTCACAGTGAATGATGGGAGGTTTCTCTTCAGGAATCCCTATATCTGCAAGAATGCGACGTAACCAAATTGCTTCGCACACAGCTCCTCATGCAAAGCAGTATTCAGCCTCAGTGGATGAGAGAGCAACAACAATTTGCTTCTTGCTAATCCACGAGATAGGTCCAGATCCGAGATGAAAAACATATCCTGAAGTGGATTTCCTGTCATCAACGGATCCTGCATAGTCCGAGTCTGTATATCCCTGTAAGAAGAACTGAGTGTTCTTCTGATACTCCAGACCAAAGTCAACTGTACCTCGGACATATCTCAACACATGCTTTGCTACTATCCAATGACATTTCTTTGGCTCCTGCATAAATCTGCGAGATAGCTCACTGCAAAGCAAAGATCTGGTCTGGTATAAGTCAAGTAAATGAGACTCCCCACAAGCTACCTATAGTGAGTGCCATCTACCTGTGGTGAATCCTGGAATCTAGATAGTTACAAACCTTTTTCCATAGGTGTGGACATTGGTTTACAATCTGACATCCCATACTTTTCCAGGAGCGTCTTGGCATATTTCATCTGGGAGATGAAGATATGATTCTTCTTCTGCCATATCTCTAAGCCAAGACAATAGTGAAGTAGCCCCAAATCAGTCATGTCAAAGGATTTCTTCGATCATTCTTTACGTCATCTACAAGATTATCGAACTTCCTGTGATCACAAGATCATCTACATACAAAACCAAAATGACAATCTCTGTTCCTACCTTCTTGATATACAAATTTGTATCTAAGGGGCTACGAGTGAATCCATGCTGCAATAGGTGATCATCAATTTTTATATACCATGCCCTAGGTGCTTGTTTAAGTCCATAAAGAGACTTTATCAGACGACATACCTTGTGTGGTTGATGCTCATCTACAAACCCTTCAGGTTGGGCCATGTACACTTCTTCTTGTAGATCACCGTTTAGAAAAGCACTCTTGACATCCATCTGCTGAAGTTTCCATCCATTTTGTGCTTTGCCAGTGCACATACAACTCTGATGGTTTTGATCTTCGCATGGGTGCAATGGTCTCGTCATAGTCAATTCCTTCTTGCTTGAGCATAACCCTTTCGCAACAAGTCGTGCTTTGTGTTTGTCGATTGAACCATCTCTTTATATTTTGTTTTGAAAATCCATTTACACCAATGGATTTCTTACCCGAGGCGGTCGACAAGTTCCCACGTCCTCGATTCTGAATCAGGGAATCATATTCAACATCCATAGCCTGTTTCCACTGTGGTTGGTCTAATGCCTCACGAACAATGTCAGGTTCGGTGCTCTCAACAACTGAACTCATGAGTGCAAAATTTACCTCATGTCTAGCTTGACTTCGTGTTCTAACTCCTGTAGAAGTACAGAAGTGAGTTCAGGTGTGCATCTCTGATAGTACTGGACCCATTTCGAGACGTTGGTGCTGCTTTGATGTGAAGATGTGTTTTCCAAAGTGCCAGATCAATGAAAAAGTCTCCACTCGGCTCTTCTTCTCTCTCGAGAAGAATCATCTTGCTCATCATCCGGATGTGTGAGCAATCTATGTGATGAGGTCGATCTTTGGATCTCCATTGTGTGGCGGGGAGTCAAAGGATGACTTATCACATACCACATCTCGACTCTCATAGATCTTCTTCGCCTCGGGATCCATGAGACGATATGCCTTTGAGGCAAGATTATACCCCAAGAAAAGACATGGCAGTGTCTTTGGATCGATCTTCTTCCTTCTCTTATCTGGAACATGCATATATGCAGTATAACCAAAAACTCTCAAATGATGAATAGAAGGTTTACGACCAGTCCATACCTCTTCCGGTGTCTTGTTCTGCAAGATCTTCGTGGGTGCCCGGTTGAGTAGATACACTGTTGTCTGGACTGCTTCTACCCAAAACTGATCCTCCAACTTGGCGGTCGAGAGCATACAACGAGCCATCTCCATGACAGTCCTGTTGTGGTGCTCGGAAATCCCGTTCTATTGGGGCATGTAGGGTGCAGTCAAATGTTGCTGAATGCCATGCTGCTTCAGGTATGCTAAGAACTTCTTTGACACAAATTCCCCCCCTCGATCTGAGCGGAGGAGGAGAAGAGGCTTCCCAGTGCTGCCCGGTGGTGGCTTCTGGTAGAAGGTTTGGAAATTTGCAAGTGCCTCACTCTTCCTTCAAGGAAATATACTCACATTTTCCGTGAGTAATCATCAATGATGAGCTGAAAGTACGCAAAACCTTGGAAGCTAGGTGGCGAGGTCTCGCATGTCGGTGTGAACAACCCAAGATGCTCTGTAGAATGATAAGACCTCTGTTTGAATGGACCTCTATGTTGTTTTCCGTAAGACATCCCGAGCAGCAACAGTAAGGAATGGGAGAGTGGAGGAAGCCCTCTTACCATTTCCTTCGCACTGAGTTGATGTAAAGCCCCGGCAAAAAAGATGACCATATCGAAAGTGCCAAAGTGCAGTGGACTCTGCCGTTGATGCAGAGAGAGCAACGCTGGATGAAGTGACCGCATCCAGTGCAAATAGATGGCCCTTCAGAAATGCTTGAGCAATGACTGACTCTCCCTGAGAAATGATGCAGGACTTGACCCCTTTCTCAACAAAGAATTCAACCTGCATTCGATGGTTAAGAAGTTGACTTACAGAAAAAAGATTTGAAGTCAAACCTGGAACATATAGCACCTTTGTGAGTGTACATCTTCGTGTTCCAAGAGGAATGATGACATCACCAATCCCTGCCGCAATATACTCTTGATTGTCTGCAATGGTGATCCGATCTCCAGTGGGCTAGTAACTCAGAGTATGGAACAACTTCTTGTTGCATGTGTGTGTTTATGGCGCTGAATCAATCAACCAGGACATCTTCTTCGATTTGTGAAGTCTGTGAGACTAGAACAATGTCAGAATGAGTCGTATCTGGTACCTCTTCATCGGAGGTGGCATCTTGCTGAGCAGCAATGTGGCCCTTCTACTTCTGATTACGAGCATGCCATTGGGATTTCTTAGAATATCCTCGGCCAGAAGTGCTCTCTTCGCCAGAATTTCCATAATGCGACCGTTGTAATAACGATTCGCGATGCAGTGTGCGTATCCGTGGAGCAAATGTGGCACCACCGATCCGCCTTGTGATTATGCTACTTCTGGGGTGGCCATTGTGGTGGCATTTGTGAAGATGGCTCTTGAGCATGTTACTTCGATTACGGGGGCGGATTGCCTTTCCGAGGCTTATGTTTTTCCTCGTGAGGAGAGCCTTGTCTTCGAAGGCTTCTTGTACATTTTACATGTCTTCTTCCTGCTGAGATAATTCACCAGGGTTGCAAAACTCACCTCCTGTTGAGTGATTGTCAACGTGGTGATCAATGTCCGAAACCGGGAAGGAAGAGCTCGTAGGGTGAGCGGGACTAGCAACTTGTCGTCCACTGGTTCACCGAGTGCAGAGAGTTCTGCACGTAACTCAGCTACATGCCGCAAGAAGGCTTCTACTGACTCACCATCATGCATACTCATCGTATGAAGCTTTGTCTGAAGTTGTAACTTTGTCATCAGATTCTTAGCTTCGTAGATGGTACACAATGCGCTCCATGCCTGAGAAGAAGCGATTTGCTTCCCGAATGTATGGTTGCACCTCATTAGAAAGACTCAGGGTGATGAGCATTAGCACTTTCACATCAGCCTTTTCATATTTTTCCAACAGATCATCGCCTCTGCATGGGAGGGGCGTCTTTGCTGAGACAATGCCCCAAAGATCTTCGAATTGAAGAATCGTCCGTATTTTGGTTTTCCATGCGGTGAAATTTGGCCCTTTCGAGAGTTGGGCATCGGATAGCAATATTTTGAGAGCAGACATTTTCAAAACTCAAAAATGTATTTTATTTATTTATTTTCAAAAATGGCTACAATGCTTACCTGAAGGAATCTATCCTGAAGATGGGCTCTATAGGCTCATGCAGTGAGAGGCTGACGCTCCTGTGCGCGTTCTATTTCGCATTCGTCATCTGCATCATAACCACATTCAAGTTCTGCATGAATCCACCGTGCTTGACATCGAACGTCGAACCAAAAGTATTCCAATAGTCCTCGGCGCACAATCTCGTCAAAGAGAATGTTCCCAGTGTTGTGTAGCTCGTTGACCAAGGCAAAGAACAGCCCAGTGGTGTCTTCGTTGTCATTCAATGCCCAAATATTTGGTGCATTGCTCGCGGTGCTTTGTGCATCGAAATTTGTGACATACGCGCACACACTGTTTCAAAATTTGTAGGCTTTCTTCACTTGCACAGTTTTAATGGAGCAAAGAAGAACAAAATAGTCACTGAGGGCTCCTTGAGGGCTCCTACCATGCACAATTTTTCTCTTCTTCTTGTCTTCCACTCAAGTGAAAGAACTCCACGCACATGCAGAGGACATCTTCACGCACTCTGTTCCTCCACACGCATGTTCTTCTTCAGTCTCCATGCTCCAAGGACAGCACACAGCACTCTAGACTTTGAATCTGGTGAGACCTCCACACACAGTCCTTCTACTCTTCTCCACGCACAACAAAGAACACGGACAAGCACTCTGGACTTTGAATCCCGGCGAGACCTCCACGCACAGTCCTGTTGCTCTTCTCCATGCATAGGTTCAACACAAAAAAAACAGCAAAAAGGATACAGTCTCATTCCTCTCTATGCATAAGCAAAGAACAGGACAGTCTCTCTCTCCTCCACGCACAAAAAAAAAAAATGGGACAGTCTCCTCTTCTCCACGCACAAGAAAAAACGGGACAGTCTCCTCTTCTCCACGACGCCTGCTCTGATACCAATGAAGGCATTTCAATCAAATGATATGTATATTGCTATCTCAAATGATACAGACATCATGCCTTTATATAGGCCGTAGTGAGAGCAGAGGAGGAACAGATCCGAGAAACAGTTATATAACCTGTTCACTAACATTCACTAATCACTAACAACTAACAATGTATTAATTAATCTAACAGAAATAACTAAATTTACAAACAAGGTAAGATGATCAATCAAAGAATTTGAAATTCACAAGAAATAATAAAGTATACACGACACTTCAAATAATTGGAAAAGAAAAAATCATTTCTCATTCAAAGGGAAAAACTGGCAAAATTTGCTTTAGCACTCCTATCTCCAAAAATTGCTCCCGTGCCTTGCAATTGCACACAATATATAGCAAGTTTATTCATCCCACCCTTCCTAAAAATAGGGTAAAAATTTTACTCTTCATTCATCCTATTTTTATCCTTTATCATGAATAAATAAAGGAATCAAATAAACATACTAATACAAAGAGGCATTAATAGCCTTGATTACAAAAATACATTTCATTCAAACTGCAGTTGACTGATCTATTTTTAATGTAATAAATAAATCTTAGTGAATATAATTACTAATACTATCCTTTTCCCTCATCTACAAGTCTCTTCTAAGGTGCTTGCAAACACTTTTCTCCTGTAACCACTTGTTGTCTCATCCATTGATGTGACATGCATTAATTCGTCTCCTAGGGATGTCCTTCAATATTCCCTTCTTGGGCACATGTTTAATATGGTCTCATACTAGCATAGTCACCTTTTGATTTTAAACATGCACATATATGATCAATAATAAGTCTCCTTTGACTTTTTGGACCCTTCATATCATAACTTACTTTGATTTAATCATGGCAAGTATTTAAGGTCAAAAGTGTGGTCATCAGATTTTTGATTAATCATTTGACTTTTGTCGGTGTTTGATTTTGTTGAACTAAGGTTTCTAGACCTTATAAAGGTAAATTGTAATGATTTTAAACTAATTGGGTTGGTCCCCTTTGCCATGATGCTCGACCCTTCATAATTCTCGCGACTCTTCTTTTTGAGACTAACCCAACAGGTGGTTAGGGTTTTGTCATGCTTGCCACATTGGTACTTTTGAATTACGGTTGAATTTGATGAACTCGAGACTTGAGATAAGGTGAAAAAGTATTACAACCCTAATCATTTTGTATTTTCATTTTCGAGCTCCATTTGGGCTAAAGAAACTCTGTATAAATTTTAATGGCCGTCATGATTCTCTCGTGTTGAAGATCGCTGAGGGAATGTATCTCTATTTTCTTTACCTATGAATATGCTTTTCCATGTGATGAAAGCTATGACTCTTCTTGGTTTGAAAAAATCTTATTTTTCCTTGGTGAAGAAAAAATGGATTTTCATTGTTTATGTAAGAAACTCAACTTTACGAGCACACTTAGAGCTGTATTTTCTATAAAAAATAGTAAGCTTCTTTGTGTTTTATTTTCCCTGATTTAGGTATTCTTTTGCATAAAAATCACCATTCGATTGCAAATATGGCTATTGTTGTTCTCTGTTATTTTTCCGTTCTTCCCCAAATCTGGGTTCTGCATTATTTTGGTGGGTATTGTGCCTAAGAAGGGTTCTCTACAAAAATGGTAAGGTTTGTAATGCTCAGGTAGCACTATTTTTGTGTATCTTGCCATTATACCGAACTCAAAGTTCTTGTCTGTATTTGTTCCCCACACGAGAAGATATATTTAGGTTTACTATTTTGATTCCCTTTTAAGCTTGTTTCATTATAAATTTTCTTAGCCATTTTGGTGGGTTCTCAAGCTTTCTTGATTTTCACTTTGGTCACTTGATTTTTCCATTTTGAGCTCCTTTGGGTTCCTTCGAGGATGATCTATTTGAGGGTTTCAATTTTATGGAGTCACTCGAGTCGATTTATCTATATATACTCAAATCTGTGTTTTATTTTAACCATTATATTGAACTCGAAGTTCTATGTGGCATCATGAAAACCTAGCTCCGTTTTTAGCTTGAAACACTTATGGTGATCTTTATGGCACTTAAGGATGAGATGTGGGTTTCATTTTACTCACTTTGTTGTGAATCTTTTCGGGATAAGATTTTATTTTCATTCGAATGGCTTTTGGGGTATAAATTTTGTTGCTTTGCAGTCAAAACCCTTTGAGATCTTGTACAATCATGAAAAACTACTTCATTTCTTAAAAATAACATTTAAATAACCACATGACTATTGCAAACTAACTGTAATTTGATACTATAATCTCTGAAAAATGATTATGGTGTTTTAATGGGGCTCGAACAAAAGGTTGGGGCTCTTCTTAACTCAACATTCTTGATCATTCCCGGTGATGCTTCTAAGCCGTTATGGAGAAGGTAAGGTTCTCTCATACTGTTACTTAACAACTCTTGATTCCGTGCACTGTTCTTATTTACCCAATTAAATCTCGGTATCCGTGTTTACCTGTAAACGAGGTTGTGTTTATTGTCTTGATGAAAATAAGCCACGTTTGCATTATATCATGAAAGACATTTGTTAATATCATAAAGCTCCATTTAAGATCTGAAAACCCTTTTCCACTGGTGAGTTTGTCCTAGCATAATCATTCTCTACCTCATAAATCTAGATCTAGGCATTCATGTGTAATAATTTGAATTTTGTATCATTTCTCTATTCTTATGCCCGATCTATATGAATCTTAGTCTTGTGCAACACAGGCGCCATTCGGAAGGTTACTAAGCTCCAATTTTCTTGTTTCGAGAAAATTCATGTTGATTGTAGCTTATTTAGAAGGTAAAGCTATCTTTTCTATTGACTTGGTGTCCTGTGTATTCACCCACTATTTTTCTGGATTTGAGAGCTCTGTCAAAGATTTTATGCATTCTGAGTCATTCTTCACTTGAGCCTCTGAATTCTTTAGTAAGGTTTCCATTTCAAGGGTTTTGAAGGTAGGTTGTGTCGTTCTTTTCGAGCAATAAATTCTGAGTAATCCCTTCTCAACTGTACACTCTAAATGAGAGGTGCTTGGCTGCTTAGGCCATTATATTGTGTCATTCTGAATAGTATGCATGTTTAGCTGTATCTTAACTTGCACATGGCTTCTTTCTTTACCGAGTTGTTTCTATATTACTTCCTCTATTTCCATTTAAAATATTAGATCTAGCTTCCTTTGTTTCTTGATCTTAAGGTAACACACTCTATTATGAATTTCTACATCTAGATTGCTTGCTTGTAAATGTGAGTTGTATTGATATTTTAGGGTTCTCCATTTTACATAATGCCTTCAGATTTTGTATTTCGATGGCCAATTTCGTACGTACTACCCTTTTGATACCATTCATCTATGCTATGAATGAGCTAGAGACCTGGCTCTTCCTGACTGCTATGTTTAATATTGAGGCTCTTTCTATGATTGATTCCAGCTCACATGTACAATAACTTGTAAAAACATGCTTGAGAACATATTTTTATGTATACATGTAGCTTATTTGCAACCTAGAGATGTCCTAAGATGCATTATACTCTAAATATTTGCTTCGAATCTAAGTTCTTCTCACTTCATACTTACTTCATAGTATTCTAGATTGAGTTGTTGATTCCCTTTGAAAATGAACTGGTGATTTGAATGAATTTATCTTGAACCTCTTTCAATCTGTTACTCACATTGTATAGATAATTTGATGCATTTGTATCATGTCCTTGGGAAAGTAAATGAGGATTTTGCAAACCACTATGGCTTGAATTCTTGTGTGAAGTGGGTTTGCTCTGTTACAATTTATCTAGCCACAAGGCTTTACCACTTCCATTTCTTGTATGCTTTTTGAAAATGGATGTAATCATCTTACTTTTGGGGCTATTATGCTTGAGTTTCTCGGTTCATTTTTACTCAACCTTTCCTTAGCTCAATGCACCATTTTTTAGAGTTGAGTTCACTATGTATTCACTTAGTAATCTCTTACCAGTTGTTTTCACTGTTGTTTATGAATGGAAACTCTGATGTATACCTTTGTTTTTATTGTGATTACATTGTCTCTCACCATCTTTAGCTTGGTGCATTCTAAACTTTAGATACCAAAGTGTATTTTCTTTCTAGCTAGTGTCTTTTGAAGATCTTAAGAACCCTTTCTCCTACTTGAAAGCTCTTGTCATTCCAAAAATAAAAAATGGTTGTTTTAGATCTGAACTCTTTATTTCTTTGCTTGAATTTTTGTTTTGATATAGAAAATCTATAATCAGTATTACATGATAAATTAAAAATTGCAAGGTGTATGCTATTTTTATTTCCTCGCTTCAACTGATAATTACACTTTTGAATGCATGCATTTCTAAAGTTGAAAGTATAAGGAGTTAATTTAAACCCTGAGCTCAGTATTGACATCATTTTCTTCTCTCTTTTAGGTACCATGATGTAGTTTGCAGAGGAAAACCGAGAGCAACAATTCAAAAAGAAAAAAAACTTCTCAAGGCAATGATGGGTTTCCTTTACCT